>AFIV01000009.1:0-686369 GCA_000223765.2 Zymoseptoria ardabiliae STIR04_1.1.2
CTGGGGACCGGGGAAGTGGCTGGGCTTCAGACGTCGAAACACTTCGCTTTCGATTCGCACAGCACGGAAAATCTTTTGCCCGAAGGAGCAAATTCCCTCATCCCCAACGCCTACCTATTGCGGGGGATTTGCTGGTTATATAGAGTTTTGCCACGTGAAACACACGTTCGGTCGGCCGGTGATGGGCTGGGGGCCGTTGTGTGACGTTGTAAGAAGAAGAAGAAGAAGTTGGCAAAGCTGTCTGTCTGCTGACCCTTTTTTTTTTTTTTTTTCCTCGACACTGTTCAAAACGACAGGGTCAACTTGGCTGTCGGCACTCTGCAATGAAGACAGGCTTCTCGAAAACAGGCACATGAAGCTCGCGAGGGATTATACATCGAGGTTTGTCACTTGGGGAGAGGGATTTTGCATGGAGACGCGGCAGCAGGCAAATTCATTGTGTGTGTACTCGCATACCGTGAACAGAGTGTTCATTGTCTGGCTTGAGATGCCGACGTTGCTCCTGGCGACAGACAGCGTGAATTGGAGGAGATTTGATGACGACGGGAGGGAATTTGATGTTTGCGGAGAAAAGTCCCGCGGAAGGATTCATCATTCATGCTTTGATGGAGATACAACAATGGAGGCATTGTTTAGTTCTACCTTGCAGTCGTCCGTCTTCTGGTTTCGTCCATGTCGTCGCATTGTCATCGTCTTTGCTGTGAGCACATCGGCCATTGTTGTCGTCAGATCTGGCCCTTGGTCTCGATTCTTCCAAGAACCAGGGAGTGGGAGTGTTCCGTTCCATGTTTTTGGGGGCGGGGCTGATGAAAGCATACAACAAGACCTTAGGCAGGTAGTAGTTCAATCTGAGGCCTCGAACCGCCCACCCAAGCCACGTAGGAGCGACCCATCACACGTCCACACTTCTTCCCGCCGTCTGCTCTGCGCCATTTTCTGCCTCTATTCTCTCCAACCTCGACGGGAACAACACTCGCAACCAGGTATCTGAAATATTGTCGACATTGTTACCTCATCGCCAAGGTGGCTCGGACGTTGCGAAGCTCCGTGTTCCATCTCACCTAACTCACAGTCACCTTCTCCACCTCGAAAGCTTGTACTTCAGTATCGAACAAGGATTACAACGGCCGGCCTTCCGGACGGCGTGGACTTGGGGCCGTTGTCAACTGCGAGACATTCTTCCAACCACTTCGCGTGTCACCTATACCTCTCTACCCGACCAACGACGACATGCTCGACTTCATCTCCCCGGTCCCTGGACGCTCGAGTTAACATCATCGACGTATGGTGCAGGCTGGACCTCGACCGACGGTACACCACCCCACGATCAACCAAAGTGAGCCGGCTTATCTCACCTCGAAAAAATGGCGTCCTTTCGCAATAAGGACCGCAGCGCCGGCCGCAGCAGCAGCAATACAATGACCACCAACAGCTACGATCCAATGAGAGCGAAACTCACGCTGTCCACTCGCAGCCTCAGATCAACATCGAGTCTGCCTCTCGCAGACGCATATACTGGTGAAGAGACATCCCCACAAGAGACGCGTCGGTCCAACGTACGGAGGGATACGATGATGTCTCACACGTCGAACAATTCGCTCAACAAGACTTCACACGCAAAACTCCACAAGCGAGGGAGCTCGAATGGATCCTCGTCACCGTACACCAGCACGTTTCCAACACCATACGCTACGTACGAGGAGCCAATGAACGATACCTCAAAGAGCACTCGATCGACCGCGGCAACGAAAATCAAACCATACCTCAAAAAGACGTCGTCTACAAAGGAAGATCAAGGAATCATCGATTTGTCGAAGAGCGCGGCTGAGAATGAAAGACTTGCTGGATTGGGCATACAGCAAGACCTCTCGACGAAGCTGGCGTCCGAAGTCAGTTTCGCGCACAATCGAAGGCAGAAGCATGGTCGGAATACAAGCAATGGCTCGCAGGGATCGAATGGATCGGGAACATATCGACCCGGTCAGACGTTTACACACCCCATGGCAAAGGTGCCGCAACCCTATACACCACCTACCGGGCCATCGTATCCCTCGTCATTGGACAATGAGGAAGTCAATGAAAGTGACGATGTAGTAGAGGACGAGTTCCGGGTGGGCAATGCCGCATTTCGAAATCGCCGAAGCATGTCTATCAACTCCACAGGATACGCGAACCCGACACCTCTCTCGCAGACGTACACCGCCAGCAGTATGATGATGGCACCCAAACACAGCCACTCCCACACCGACTTGTCGATGATGTCCGGTCACTCGGATAAATCGAAAACGCTCCAGAACACAGACTTTGCAGACCCGTCTCCTCCCTCCCGCACGAGCTTCGACGTCGCCCGCAGCTTTGTCTCCCGTCGCTCCGAAGCGGAACCGCCATCGCGCGATGAGCTGATTCGCGCCGCGCGGAAGAAGTTTGAAGAAAAGGAAGCATCAAAGACGCAAAAGGACGAGAAACGTCGCGAGCGACAACGGCGGAAGTCGGTGACTGAATCGAAGCCGCGCGTGGGTGGAAAGAAGGATGCTGAGCATTCGTCGTCGGGTGGCTCATCGAAGCAGAAAAAGAAACAGAAATCTAGAAGGAAGTCAAACGCCAAAGCGGGCGCCTCTCGCGAGGACGAGGACAGGAATGATGCAAAGCTCCACGCCAAAAGTTACGAAGACTACAGACCGGCGAACGCCGCTTCACTGCCAATCTATGGAGATGCGCCGGGTGAATCGGAAAAGAAAGGATATATTTTAGACGAAAAGGAGAAGAAGAAACCGACGAAGAGTACGAAGACGCCCACAGCGGACCACAACTGGCTGCGATTCTCGACGTGGGTGCAGACGAGAATGTTGAGTTGTGGCGATCGGAATTGACGAAGAGTGAGAGGATTGTGATTCTGCTTGCTATTGCGTTCACACGCGGTCGATTGCTTTGGATACCCGCCATGGTTTGATTTGCAATGTTTTTAAATTTAGCGAGAGGATGTTGGACTGCTCCTGATTCAGGATGCGCCTGAGGTGGCTTGGAAGGTCGACAGTATACGTACATGATGAATGAAGACGATGACGATTGTACTCAAGATGCGCCTCTGCAGCAGAGGCTCTTGAAATATCAGAACGATTGCACGGGCACCGTTCGTTCGCATGTCGGTCTTTCACCCGCTCCTCAGCGGCGCCGCACTAACTCGCAGGTGCCATCGAATACAACGACGCAGAGGAGTGGGACCCACGAATCCGCGACTCGACCAAAACACATACCGAGCGCAAAGCTCAAGATTGAAGACAACCAAAGTACTTGATATCCTCACTGTTTCGCTCCCCCGGACGTGACCGACACAATCGACCACAGACCCTGACTGAGTCTCTGATGGACGCTCTCACGCCGCATCTGGCTTGGTTTTTTTTTCGGACACAAAAGAAGGGATTCGCAAAGCCTGAACAATTGAGTGCAAGGGGGGGCTCGACGAAATGTACATGTGCAGAAGGCCAGATTTTTGGGAGGTGGCCCACAACGAAATGGACGACTCCGCTGACCATGCGTGCGAACTGGTGCCGGGAGAACATGGGCAGATTTTATCGCATCAACGTCGGCGCTGATGAGGAGGAGATTATGCCTTTATCCGCGGACAAGAGAGGGACATGTGGGGTACGAGAGAATGGGAATGCACTCATGACTCTGATGCCTGATCATGTGAATCTGTGATACCGAGACATTGGCTGACGTTCGAATGTGCGCCGCATGATAGCCATCTTTCCCCGAGTTTGAGCTTCGCGGTCATCCTCTCCTGAGTGTGAGCGCGACAGTCATCCTTTCCTGAGTGTGCGCCCGACAGCCATCGTCCCCTCGAAGTGAGTTTGAGCTTGAAAGCCATCCTCCTCGTGAGTGCGATCTGACATCACTTCGCTGGTGAATGACATCTTCCTCACGAGTCCGATCTGAAGTCACTGTGGTGGCCGAAGACATCCTCGTCAAAGTCTGATCTGACTTCATATACCGATGCTCAGACATTACCCTCCGTCGGCGAAGAGTCCTCCAGGGTTTGCACCGGTGACAAAGATGCTTTTCCGACCGACAGACACACAAGAATATGACAAGGACAATGGAATGGGTCATCAATGACTGGCGCCATATGTGTATTCCTCTCACCTTCCCATTTCGTCTGATCCAATCGCCCGTCGCTGGTTCTCTGCCTCAGTTCCATCTCTGGGACGCTCTCGGATGTCAGCGTGATGACGGCAGGGCAACAAACGGCAGGGCAGCCTGCTCAAAGAGCTCTTGCTGGCGGTACGCAGTCCAGTTGAGGGGACTGCCGTTATCGAACGCAAGTGACGGTCGTCGCTTCGTCCACCGTCTCGATTCCATCTCTCCGACGCTCTCGATGGCAGCGTGACGACAGCAAGGCAATGAACGGCAGGGCAGCCTGCTCAAAGAGCTCTTGTGGGCGAGACTCGAAAGGTGATTCGGAAATCTTGGTAGCATATTCCCTCGTTGGGCAGTGATTGTCACTTGCACGACGGGCTTTACCTTCGTGCTCCCGTCCAAACGGCGAAACTTACGACCACTTCGTCCGATGCAACGCAGGCGACAGCGTGGAGCTAAATTGCGAAAAGATTCGTGTAAAATTCCGAACACCCGGTCGAAAGATGGTGCGGCTTACGCCTCACGGATGTGGAGTCTTCGAGCGATCTCCTAGCCTCCCCCAAAGACATCGGCCCTGCCAACGACGTTGACGTTGTACGGGCGAAACTCAATCGTCTGTCTGGTCGAAGGGTTTGCGGCTTTCCTACTGCGAATGCGGTAGGTTCCAGGCGGCCCTCTCTCTCTCTCTCTCTCTCTTCTCTTTAAAATGAATGACATCCACGATGGTGGTAGCGACACTGTATGCGCGAAGGCAGAACAGCGGTCGAGGTGGAATTTCGCGCCCTCGTGCACAGTCGAGCATCAGACCTGCAACAAGCTTCCGCTCGATGTTATGATACGGAGACACGGCCCAGGGAAGTCCGTTGTCAGTGCTTCCCGGCATGTGTACTCCGAGATGTCCTTAGCATAGCTCTCCCTATCGTCCCGGCCACACCAGCTCCTCTGCTACACATTCCTGATGCTGCTCCACCCACTCCGCGATACGCTCACTCATCCACCCGCTCATCCACGACTTCACTGAGCCAACGCCGTCCGGACCGGGCTCCGCCGGTCTAGATCTGCCTAACGTAAAGGACCTGCTCAAATAGCAGCTCCACTCGATGTTGTGACCGTCCTTGTCCTTGAGTGGCTTGAGCTGAGTATGGACAACGTACTGCAGACACTTCTCGTTCCGCTGGCACGCCCGCTGACAAGCTTTGTGGTGTGCGTCAGTATCCGCAACTGTGAGACTTCCGTTCTTCGGTGTGTCTGTGATGGTATCGACGGCATATCGACGTTCTTGGGCAAGATTGTCCCATTGAGCTTCAACGCTTGGCAGCCCTCGCGGATAGGCGATATTGTATACGTCTCTGAATAGCAGCGCGGACGTGTTCCGAGCTTGTTCCAGTTCCCACAGCCGATCCTGCTCCTCTGAAGTCAAGTGATGCAGAGCGACCACTGGTTTACACCACATGTCAGAGTTGAAGGCAATGAGTGATGGCTCGTCGTGGATCATCGTTGGTTTAGCATCCGTCACTTGGAGGCCTAGTTCTTCGTGCAATGCAGCGGCAAGAACGTAGTCGCCGAACCACATCTTCGAGATTCGGCTGTCCCACTTCTGTGCAACACCTTGGCCGGCGAACTCGGAGACGGCGGCTCCAGACAGTGGCATCCCACTGCCACCATTTGCGAAGTACAGCAAGTAAGGACTTTCATACATTCGCACTGCACTGCCAAAATACAGCTTCCGACTGGGATCCAGTAAGGGCAGCCAGCGCAGAAGATTGGTCCAGCTGATGAATGTGTCTGCTTCAAGGAAGAGATACCAGTCTTGATCTCGCCGCAATTCCCACGCTTTGTCGATCATGTGAAGAAATTTGTACTTGTCGAGCGACCAGGCAGCGCTTTTGCCCTTTGTACGCCAATCGTCGGATACCATCGGCAGCTCTCGTAGATTTGGCAGGTCGGCTTGTCTCCCGTTGGTAGCGTATTCCTGTTGGGTGCGGTACAGATCGAAGTCGGGGTTCCCGTCTTTGCGACTGAAGTTTGACAGTACATCGTGGACATGATGGCCGCCGAATTCCTGCTCCAGATCGGAGAAGATCATAGGATCATCAACGCAGCGTAGAGAAGTCAGCAGGAGTGTCGGAAGTCTTTCGCTGATTACGGTGGCTCCCGTCTTGACAATGATGGCGATGTTGCCTGGGTCTTTATGCACGCCACCACATTCAGGTCTCGGCGGATTCCAATTGTTCAATAATGGCGTAGTCTTGTTGACTAGGCCATGTGATACATTGAGCTCGACTCTCTGGAGCCCGCTATCCGCGCGATGTAAGGTGATGGCGAAGTAGACCGCGGAGAAGACCGCTCCGCAGAGTAGCACAAGGAAAGTCCTTATCAATGACGTTGGCCAGGTCGCCGCATCGAAGATTTTCATCGCGCTGGAGGAAACGCGTTCATTTCGTGAGCTGTCATAGTGCGGTGCAAGTTGTGTCGCAAGAAGAAGATTGCCGGCAGTGACGACCTTGAGAAGGAAAGGTGAGGTCAATCAGTGGGGAACAAAAACAAGGTTCACGGAGCGTTTTCAATGGACTACATTATCGATACATACAACACGAAGACAGTTGACCGAGATCATTCTTGATACATAAAACAACATGCGACTTGTCGACTACCTGGTTTTCTTGCTTCCTCCGCTTGCCATCTCCAGTCCCTGAATGATCTCCTGACCGAAGACGTACGACAAATAGAGAGGAAAGATGATCCAAGCACCATTGGGGACGATCCATAAAAAGAAGAGCGTCGACCAGTCGTTGTGGCCAATGTTGGCAAAGCCCGAGCAGGCTTCGATCAACCCTTTCGACAAATTAGCTTGTGCTGGTTCCTCGATAGTAAAGTAAATCCAACTCACAGTAAAGAATGGTCTTTGCGAAGGTGAGGAAAGTCGTGCTGTAACCAAGCAGCACGGCGTAGATGGCAACACGTCCGGTCAACGTCCTACTCTCGCTGAGCTTGCTGAAGATGCCCATCGACTCTTTATCTGGCGCTCCACGGCCTTGGGTGGAATCCTGCTCTCCAAACTTGTAGACCAGCGCCAGGTATCCCAAGTATGCCAGAGTTTCTATCAAGTTAAACCAGGACTGGGCCGACGTCCACTAATTGCAAAGGAGTCACAGGTCAGCCGATGCTCAGACAAACTCCATCCGGCGTAACCCAAGAGAGCATTTTCTGGGCGGGCTGCATGCCCTCTTCTGGAGATACTTACGCCGCTTTTCGATTCCCAAGCTGGCAAGCCGTAGACGTAATCCACGCGTCCATAAAGCTCATAGGGTGTCCAGAGTGGCTTATGCAAACTTCCTCCAGGCATAGAGTACGGTCGCAGCAGCACATATCCCATATCCCAAATCACAAGCGGTAGACTGACAGCGAGCCATACCAGCGCCAGATTGCTAGGTGTATGCGACCATTCGGAGCTTCGCTTAGTTTCAGTCGATCGTCCAACTCTTGTCGGTGTAGGTGGAGGCGATGCCGCTACGCTGGCGGTAGACGTTCGCGTCGTTCGCTTGGTTGGCGAAGTTTTGACGGGCGATTCGGTCGGAGCGGGAGGCTCAGGGAAGTCTGTAGGATGATTTCGTGTCGCGACCATGGCTGCGGTAATCGCGGTGGCTTTGCGAAGCGGTGCGTCCGAGTCGAAGACTGACGGTGATCGCGGTGGCTCGGCGACGCGATTTCGTACGGGTAGGAGCTGGACACTGGCTTGAGTCACCTAGATATCCGCTCAGGCGCAATGTTGTTGTAAATGCTAACAGCGTCGAGGAGACTCGAGAGGTCAAAGAAGGAGCTCTCGAGCTTGCTCCCAGCCTCCTCGGAAGGCTATTGACCGCTAGCTGACGTCGCTTCCAATCATTGATCCCACATCACTTGATCGACATTGGCAGATCTGCCGGGACGATATTCGAAGCCTTGCGATGGAATCAGACGATGCCAAGGGGGTGTCGTCGTGTTGGAAAGAATCACACCAAGAGCAGACATGAGGTGAGGTGCTACCAGTTGCCTCGGGCGTCGATCGAGCTTGCCATTGAATTTCAATCTACAAGTCCACTGACAACGACGACCTGAGTCAACTGCTCGGATACTACTCTCAGTCTTCCATCATCCGATTCACCCATTCCGGTACTTCTGGTCGCTTCTCCCAGCCTTCCTGCCATCTCGTCTTCCAACGCTCGCCCTCCGACGGTACCGCAAAGACCCCAGTGACAAACCATGTCGTCGAGCCGGCCTTCAGATCCTGATACATCGTGGGTAGTACTGTCCTAGGATGCATGAGATTGCTGTTGGCATCGACTTGGCAGATGCCTCCACTGCGTCCGCTTTGATGGCCTAGCTCCGCGACGCCAGAAGCTCCGGCTTTGGAAACGACAAGTGCACCGCTGCTTGAGACCGACGTGCCTTCCTGCGGCGATGTATCGGAGAGTGCTTCCAACGCACGCCCATCAAGTTGCTTCATACCGTGGGTTGCGAAACCACCTTCCGCCGACTGCAGGTCCCTCCCCGTAGTCATGCAGTGGACTCGCACATGCCAATTCGGAGTCTCATCTCGAGGAGGAAATAGCCACGTCTTCACCTCAACGTCTGCCCATGGATGCATCGCGGAATACAGTGCGGGCAAGCCATCATGCTCCAGAAATTGAGCGTCTTCGACTTCTCTCCGCATTTTCCATATCTCTCCGCCGTCTTCACTCAAAGCTAGAGCTGATTCAGGCACATGCTGCTCGAGAGTGTAGTTTCCCGTCGGGACGGAGTACCCGAACGAAGCGGAATACGCAAAATGGCCATACTTTGCATGCGTCGCTTTGAGAGGATAGTGGCATTTCTGTCCGCTTGAGAGGAGGAAGGTATGCCCTCCTTTGTGGACCATGATATGTTTTGGATGTGTGAGAGCTTTGATCGCTGGTAGAGGACTGGGCACCTGCATGAAAGGATGAGGCTCCTCCTCGCTGAACCAGAATGGGTGAGTCGCTGGTAGTGCCAACGCTGCGAAGGAAAGCATACACCAGTATGGCGAACCTGGAGAGTTGTAGTTCTCGGCAAGGTAGTAATTCGGATAGGTGTATCCGATGTTGAGCATACCGTTCGGTTGGAAGATATGCGGATGCTGACTCCACCAGCGTAGATTGCGCAGGAACAGACCTTTGATGATCCCCCACGTCAGAGGAGCTGGAGGTTCGACATCGGCGAATGCAAAAGCGGACCAAAAAGCGATGGTCGCAAAGCGATAGGTCAGACTGCGGCCGAACGGGATGGAGTGGCCATTTGGATCTTGATAGTGGATGAAGTCGAGCGCGAAGCTCTTCGCCCGGTCACGATACGCTTCGGCACGTACTGGATCGAAACTGTTCGCGAGCTTCGAGAATAGGAGCTGAAGGTATTGTATCGCAAACGAGCCGGAGTAGTAGTCCATCTGCGTGTAACCCTCAGGACCATCATTTGACCAGCCGCCACCACGATGGAATGTGTCCAGATGATCCATATCAGCTTCGATCCTCGCGTGGGAGTAAGGAGCTCCATTCGCTTTGAGACCTAAATTCGCAAAAACTCGGAACCAGAGCCAATTCGTGTTCGGCATCTCCTTGTCGTTCATTGAGCCAATCCAAGCTGCCACATTCGCCTTCTGCTGTTCCGTCAGAGGATCCCAGAAGTCTTTGCCTGCCACCGCGAGACAGAATCCGATTGGGCATGATTCGACCATGCGTTGGTCCATGTCCTGCATGTTGCCCCAGAACTCTGGACTGTTGGGGTCTGTACCTGCAATCATGCCTTTGACGAAGAGATGAGTGTTCTTGTACGTGGAGTTACCAGCTAGGAGAGCGGCCAGGCCCCAGAGAGGTCGAGCATAGCCTTCGATCTGAGCTGCTGCTTCGTCGACTTCGAGGGATCAGTCAGGCCGCGTTACTACATGGTGGAGCAACTTACACCGAGTGCCCGTTCCTCCAACTCTGACAAAGGCACATTGCTCAGAGAAGCCGTGTTCGAGTGGGTCCAGCAGCGAGGCACAAGCATTGACAGCATCTTTTCTAGTTTTCAACGGATTCTGGGAGAACGGATGAGGAGAGACTGGCTGGTTGTTCTCGGTGACATGTGCCATCTCGACGGTTGAACGAGGTCAAGAGGAAGAAGTCAGAGACATGCGTTCTACTTCAAGCGTTCAAAGCCTTGCCAGGACTCGCATATCGAGCATGCACACAGCTAGATACTGCATCTCGAGTCGGTCCATCAACAGCCGAAACTCTCCACATCCACGGCTAAAGTCGAGAAGATGGCGATGCAGCTCGAGCTCGAAAGCCGTTGGACTATCGCCTAGCTGCAGCAACGTCCAGGCACGTTTACTAGCGTACGGTATGCCGCAGCGAATCATGCTACGCCGTCGAGACCCTTTCTCCACGCCTTCCCCGCAAGCTCCAACGGCTGTACCGCCCCCACCCATCACACATGACGTCGGTCCGGTCTGCTCTGCTCCCGAACATCAACAACAACCTGAAAGGAGCTCAGCCGAGAATTACCAAGACCAAGTCACGACAACCATGCAAGAACTAGACACCCTCCCCTCCTACCTCAAAGCCACCAACAAAGACGGCGTACACATCCTCGAAGCCACAGCAACCTGGTGCTCTCAATGCAAAGCCATCGCGCCCTTCATCGCCTCCCTGGAGAAGAAGTATCCCGAGGCAAACTTCTACACCTACGACACGGACACCGCGGGTGATATCGCGCAGGAACTGGGCGTGAGCCAGATGCCGACGTTTCATGTCTTCAAGGATGGAGATGTGGTGGGGTCTGTGAGTGGAGGGACGAAGGGAAAGGAGTTGGAGGGGATGATTGCGAAGGTGTATGAGGGGGAGAAGGGTGAGTGAGTTGTGTGCGCGGGGAGGCCGAAGAAGGCGTATCGGTCGTGGCTGAGAGGAAGAATGAATTATGAAATGTATATGAATGAACATGCCATGTGAGGTTGCCGGCAGTCCCGATTTTCGTCCACTTTGTACACTGCTTCCCCATACCATGCTTCTCCGCGATGTGCTCGGAAAAACATATCCTAGAGCCAGCCCGTCCTCCGACGCACCCCAACATATTCCGACAATTCGCCTTCGCTATGTTCATTAAATCTTGGTCGTCGTGAATATCCGTGAAAATGTGACCCTGGACGCATAGAGATGTCAACTCATGTCCGCGTCTCTCTTTCCGTCGCATCATCCAACCCCAGTCTGATGGTTGCGGATCGCCCGATCGTCGGTAATAGCGGTGCTCCACTCGCGGTTGTTGAGGGTGCCGCTGAGTCTCTATGATGCTGCCGATTTCCTTGAGTGGTGTCAGTCTCTCGCCTCCAAGGTTGACCTTCTGGTCGCGACTCCACGGGTGATGAGTATGGCGGTGCCTCTTCTCCCAGCTGTAGTTGCAAATGCTGGCCATAGTCGTAGGAAGGCGGTTCGTTGATGTTCGGGATTGCAGCGTCGCCCATATCACCAGCCTCGTCATGAATATTGCTTCTACTGCTTGCTCCGGAAACGTCGTCGACTCCGGATGGCGTCCACGCTGTGCTTAGCTGTGTTGACGCTCGACGGCGGCCATAGCCAGGCATAGCGTACGGCGAAGAGCCAGGAGCGCCCAACGGCACATTCTCAAAGTCCTGGTCGCCCGCATCGTTGTTGTTCGCCGTCGACATTGCTGACATGAAACTCCCTCGACTCAGATTCGGATGTTGCGTGCTGTAGGTGTCCCTCGTCGACGTAGGCCGTAGGCTTGCTCCGCCTCCACCGCAAATACTCGCCGCAGAGTCGAGCAACGGCCGCTGCGAGTCGGACGAGTTCGCACGGATACGAGTCCCGTCATGCCGCGCAAGTCCGATATCCGCGTATGCCACACTACTAGCTCGTGCTTCCCTCGTGCTCGCCGCAAGTTGATGTTCCGCAATCATAGCCGCCGCACCCTCGCGCTGCCTCCTCTCGCTCGCCAGAACCCGTTCCTGTCGTATTCGTTCCAATTCTTCTTCATCACCTCTTGCACGAGCCTCCCTCCTCCTCCGCGCTCGCTCTTCACGTTCCTCAATCTCCTGCCGCCGTTGCACTCGGATCTGATAGAGAGATTCCATCTCGGCTTCTCGCCTCGCTTCTTCTTCGGCCTCGTTCTCTGGCGCTTCGATCACCACATCGATACCATCACGTTCGCCTTCGCGTGCGAGGACTCGTTCGTTTTCGCGGACGGAGCGGGAGTATGCTGGAAGTGTCATAACGGAGCGAACGCTGTGGCGAGGGGCCAGTTCTGTCGTTTCGGCGATGGCTTGATTGGCGGTGGAGCGATCCAAGGTCTGGCGACTGGAGCGCCGACTGTGAGACTCGCCAGCCTGCAGACTCGAGCTGTAGGCTCCTTTCGTTGGGAAGAAGACTGTCGGTGTCCATGTCTGCCAGCGGTCTTTGAGGTATTGGGTAGGTAGATATTTGGGCGAAGCATTTCGTCTTCGAAGAGATCGGAGGGAGATGTACGCGACAGTGAATATGAATGCGGATCCAGCTACCACGCTGGCAACCTATTGGAGTGGTTAGAGATTGTGCTCCAGCAAGAGTTGTGGCATCACATACAATGATTTCGGCGAGGAATCCTCCATGACTGTCTCCACCCTTGGTAGTAGTGGTCTGTGTGGTGTTGTTGTCCTGTCGAGGGAGCAGCATGTCAACTCAGGACGGAGGAGACGGGTTCTGTGAGAGAAGTCGCATGTACGAGAGAGAGTCAGGCTCCCGGGCATATGGCTGTGTTATCGCAACCCAATCGGTCGTGCTACTTCAGCGCACGGGCTACGAGAGTCGCTCCTGGAATGGCAGGGTTGCCAAACGGTCTGAGAGAAGTTCCAGGCGGCAGAGCGAAGGATTGCGGCTGACCAGGTTCAGCGATTCACAATGTCACTGATGATATGTTGGTGAGCGTGGTAGTGATGCTGGTAGAAGGCAAGCACATCTGGAAGAGGAGAACATCAATGCTGCGACAACACGGAGAGACAGCTCGAGCTCGAGACAGAACTACAGTACAAGACCGACGCGCATTGATGAGGCGGTTTCATCCTCCCAGCGGACATTCGCGGACGAACCACGATGTTCGTCAATCCACGCCGCGTGGCTTTTATTAGCCTTTCTTGTTAGCCTGTCTTCCAAGAAAAGAAGGCGCCTAACCCTGTTTTGGTGCTTCCCTTTGAACGACTGCGCCCTCCTTGAAACCAAGCCCTTCACCCTGACCTCACCTTGCCGCAGAATGCCGCAGAATGCCAATCAACCTTCGAGGGTCGTGATTTGACCTTCATAGGCCTGGAGATGGCTGCGGCATGCTATCGTCGTCTTCCTCGCGCTGGGCATGACCACTGGACTCCCTGCTCTGCTCCCTTGGCGTAAGCGACGTCGTCAGACCGCCGCCGGGACTTGCCAGATGTCGTCGATGTCGACATGCTTCGCCAAGAGACAGCGCATCTGGACGTGGATCTGAACATCGTGGGATGAGAAGCATGGCTATTGAAGGCTAGCAGCGATTGATGCACCGAAGACCTCTCGGTCAGCCTGTCGCATACCCGATTACCGACTTGACAGTTTGGCTGACAATGCTCGATCGAGAGGTTGCAAGACGAACGGACCCCAACGCGGAGTACGTTGGTAGTCCGTGGCTCATGTACAAGATGTTCACATCGGACGCGCACTGCTCGTTGTCGCCCATTGCCATTACCATGTTCGTTGGTGAAACGGAGTGTATCCGAAACACAACCAGAGAGCGCCCGGAACTGTTCCAGACGGAACTGAGGGGCGCCACAGCTAGACAGGAAGGATAGCCGCGGTGAGCTGTGATGCCAATTGGAGGAGTTGGTAGGTCCTATCCTGGCCTCGAAAGCACTGCCTCAATCAACAAGCAGGTAGCAAAATCCCGCAAAGCTCTCTCTTGTAGGGTTCCGCGGTTTGTCCGGTGGTGCGCGAAAGAAGTATAAAAAGGTCGTATAAGCCGCGTCCAGTCGCTATCGCTTGTTCAACTGGACAATTCTTCTTCCCCGTAGCGGACTCCATCATCACGCCAAAAGTCTCACAAGGCAAACCGACAAAATCAACGTCGACAAGCAAGATGCGGTTCGCTACGCTCAAGACTATTCTGATTACTCTCCTCGCCTCTGCCGTCGCAGTACGTACTTTGCTCCCTTTTCTTGATCCTTAACCTTTTTGTCCTTGTCCACTAACGCGGACGACGAACGGCAGGTGCAGGCAGACGAAATCTGCAACGCCGAATGCCAAGAAGAATGCGGGAAGAACTGGTACGATCTCTAACCTCCGGGTCTCTATGATACCGTGGCTATGTATTGCTGACGCTTGGGTTGTGCTGTAGCTACGGAGGTTCATGTCCTTGTTCCGCTTAATTGTCCTTGTGGGAGTGGCTGAGTGCTCTTGGACCCGAATATGGGGCTGTGCGGGCACATCTGCTTTGGTTACCGGCGAGATGCGATGGAGGTGATGGAGGTTTTGCGATTCTAGATGCCAGGATCGGGGAAGCGGGTTTGGTGTGGAGATGTAGAAGGAGTGAGTAGAGTAAAGCAGTGTGACAGGCGTCTGGACATGATTCAGTACGGGTGAACGTATGGAGGGTATTGGCCATACAGATAAGTTTGCGTAACGTTCCAAACTCGGACTCCTGGCCTGCACGGCTCTCAAGGTGTTCGGACAAGCGTGCAGGTAAGTGAGAAGGAAGGTCCAGCAAGAGCAGGTAAGTGGACAGCACGGCCAAATATGCGTACAGGTTCGCGTACAGTCAACTGTGCATGTAACTTAACATGACGGCCAAACAGGTGTAAAGATAACTTGAAAGGACAGCCAAATAGGCGTACATGTAACTCAGCAGACATGGCAAATAGGCGTACAGGTACGCCTTTGAAGCCGTGAGGGTAAGTCACTTTGCCGTCCAGATAACCGTACATGTAACCGTACATGTGATCGTATATGTAACCGTGCAGATAACTTAGCAGGACCTGTACATGGACCCGGCAATTAGCAAGACAAGACACGGAACATCGTTGGACAATCTTCACGTGCTTGCAGTGAGGGAAGAAGTGTCCAGAGCGCGCGCGACATCCCTGCACTTCGGGTGCCTACAGCGCGACCTGTCACATTAACTTACTTCAGCAACGCATCAACTTCAACAACAAACACCTCCAACCTCGACCTTCCCCAACCGAACTCGACCTTTTTATCCACCCGCTCGTCACCACATCATGTCCGCTGCTCACGGCGCAGTCGATATGATGGAGGCTTCATCAACAACACCGACTCCTTCCCCTCTTGCTACGCTGCCGGAAGAGCTGCTCACGAATGTCTCGTGCAAACTGGGCTCCGATGACCTCTTTGCGCTGCGTCAGACTTGTCGCTCCATCGAGGCTAAGACGGTGAGTACACCCTTTCATATCGACAAAGGCGCAATCGCTGACATCCATAAGTTCCACGACTTCGCCACGGAATACTTCTCTGCCAAGGGCTTCATGTTCACCACGGAGTCGCTCAAGGTGCTCATCAACATCGCCAAACATCCCAAACTGAAGGAATATCTCAAAGAAGTATGGTTCATCACGGCCTACTTCCCTCGAGGAACGCTGCACTGCGGGATGGGAAAGTGCTGCCACTGGCAGCCGACCGTGCGCCAGCGCGAGGCCTTCATCTTCTACGTCGAAGATCAGGAGCGTCTTCAAAAGCAGGGCGACGACAAACGCCACATCACCGTTGCGCTCGCCCTCCTTCCTGCTGTGCGCAGACTAAGCGTCGTCGATCACACCTCTGCCATTCCAGCTCGGGCCGAGTGTCGAGGCTTGCAGAAGGTTTCGCGCACGACGAGCAACCAAGCATCCTTCCACCCATCCAGCAAAGACGTAGCTGTCCTCGCGGAATACTACGAATGGCTCTCGCACATCTTCCGGACGGTGATGTTATCCGTTGCCGACAGTGGTCGGTCGACAATCACCAAGCTAGAAACACGATTCCATCACATCGTTCACGGTTTGTCGCCCAGCGTCGACCTCAGCTTCAAGAGGGACGAATCGAGACGTCTGTCAGCTGCGCTTGCCAACCTGACGAAGTTACGCCTCCAATACCGCACCAATCTCTACCGAAAGGGGAAAGCCGACAATCAGAACGAGCGTGACTTGGCGATGAAGACCATGAGATCGTTCTCCTCCATTGTTCGGAATGCAACCTCTGTGAGACTCACATCGGATGATGGCAAGATTTCTGGACTTCTGGCTCGAGCGATGACAAGCAAGATGGAACTGGAGAACATGACCCGATTCTCCATGGACTCGATTGCCATCTCCGATACTGGCATCCTGAAAGCAATGCTCCTGAAGATGCTCGCAGTGCAGAAGCTCACTTTTAACTCCGTCAACATCAAGTCGAGCGCTGGCTGGGTTCCAGTCCTGCACATCTTGTCCCAATTGCCCGCCCTCAACCACCTTCACCTGATGTACTTGCAAGACAACGGTCTCAAAGTATATCTGATCGAGCAAATGGACGAGGATGAACTCGATGATTGGGGCCATGAAGCGGCGGCAGAAGATGAGGACGAGTGGATAGCAGACGACGACGAATCTTCTGATGATGATCTCCCCGACTTGATCGACGCTGATGAGCCTGTGGACGAGGACAGTGACGAGGACGTTCTCGATGTTGTGGAGAAGCCGGTGGCTCCGACTGTGCCAAAAGTGGTCGTACCACCCTGCAAGCACGCCGGGAAGAAGGATTACACCCTCGAAGGTCGTGAAACTGTCCCAGAGCGCGGCTATTGGGTCTGCCTCAACACACGTGAAGCCATCTTGGCGGAGCTTCCACGATTCATTAAGGTATGCTCTCCGTTTCACATGCATAGACTATGCCAATCGCTCAAACGCTGACTGAACAAACAGGAGATCAATATCGGAGAGCCTGCAGCCGCTTTCATCGATGACATGGCCATGTTTGGTAACGCCATGTTCGGTCTTCCCGGACCTCCCGGCGCAGCACAGCCAGGTACGATCACCGTGGGTGCCGGAGCATTTGGCCTGGCTCTTGGCGCCGGACCTCCTCCGGGACCACCAGGCATGGGCGTGCCACCAGCAACGGCTATGCAGGCTATCGCGCAGCTCAGCGCCGCACTCGGTGTAGCACCACCTCCATTCGGGCCTCCGGCTCCTGCTCCAGCTCCACCACCTGCCGCTGCTGCTCCGACGGCTAACACCGCTCCCACGACCAACAACAACAGCAATCAAGCTTCCGCGACTCCTGCACCGACTGCGCCAACAACCGGCACGGCCACGGCGCCTCTCCCTACCAACGGATGGAGCGATTGGGGTTTCGACGATGATGTCGAATGAGTTGACGATGATAGCATCAAGCTAAGCGTGCGTGCATTTGGGCTCAACATTTGAAGCCGGCGTTATTTTGGGGTTCGAAAAGGGGTTTGCTTGTTTCTCAGAGCGGGCATGGGGCAATGGGCATGGAACGGCATAAAAGGAGCATGATTACGACATGAATATGATATCACGGGTATGAATTAACGACGAACCAAATACGGCAGAAAAACGGCAAAAGAAGAGACAGATCAGCACAGAAGAAGGAAAGCTACATAGTGCTCAGCACCGATGATTCACATACGGCTTCGCATATGGCTTCACACATGGCAAACTCAAGCACAGTAATCTTGTGAGAGCGATCAAAGTCTCCTGTCGTTCAGTGCATACGTAAAATCTCCCTCGATCGAAGCAAATAACACCCGCTGACCCGTGCTAGAATCCCCATCGATTGACACGAGATCTCATGTCAACCGTCTATCATGTTGTGTCGTGTCTGTCGCGTGTGGTATCGTCGCGTCTCCCATACACACGTCCCTCCGTCTAAGCATTCTGGTCGAGACCCAGATCATCCTGCGCCGGCACCACGCGGATCGTATTCGTATGTCCCATACCACCTCTCCAACCCTGCACACAGATGACGGCTTCGCCCTGCTTCAACACGCCCAGCTCAATGGCGTACTTGATGCCCCACTTGAGACGGTTGTCGACGTCCTCTTGCCACGGGGTGGTCTTGAAGTCGGGTTTGGCCTGGTCGTAGTGGAAGGGGTAGACGCCGCGGTAGAGATGGGAGTAGCGGGACGCGCGGGCGTTGCGGGTGACCATGATGATGGGGCAGACGGGGCGGTATTTGGAGACGAGGCGGGCGGTGTTGCCCCTGGGAGCATGGTCAGTATAGGTCTCAAAGGATAGTGCGATAGGGCAAGACTCACGATGTGGTCAGAACGAGGATTGCTCCAGCGTTTTGCTCGAGAGATGCGGAGACAGCAGCCATGGCGCAGTTCTCGCTGGTGGGAACGGGTCGAGGGGCAAGTTGTCGCAGCTCGTCGAATGCGTTGATGTAGGGAATGGCGACCTCGGCCAACAGACACGTCTCGTGCATCATCGTCACGGCCTCCTTGGGGTAGTTACCCTTGGCCGTCTCTCCTGACAACATGACACAGTCGGCACCGTCCAAGACGGCGTTACCCACATCGCTGACCTCCGCACGGGTTGGACGAGGGTTGTAGGTCATGCTCTCCAACATTTGCGTGGCGCAGATGACGGGCTTGCCGGCAATGTTGCACTTGGTGATCATCATCTTTTGCGCGATGAAGACCTGAGCGGGAGGGATCTCAATACCGAGATCTCCACGGGCGACCATGACGCCGTCGGTCTCCTTGAGGATCTCGTCGAAGTTGTTCACACCTTGCTGGTTCTCAATCTTGGCAATGATTTGAATGTCCTTGCCCTCCTCGCCGAGGACCTTGCGGATCGCCTTGATGTCGTCGGCGCGGCGGATAAAGCTGGCAAACACCATGTCGACGCCGTTCTTGACACCAAACTTGAGATCGGCCTGATCCTTCTCGGACAGAGCGGGAAGATCGACATCGGTCTTGGGGAGATTGACACCCTTCTTGCTGCTAATCTTGCCGTTGTTGATCGTCTTGCAGCGGAGAGTCTTGTCATCGACCACCTGGAGCACCTCGAACGCGAGGACACCATCGTCGACGTAGATTATGCGGCCGGCCTCGATGACTTTGGTGATGTTCTTGTAGTCGACGTACATGTTCTGGGCGTCACTGGCGGTGGCATATTTGTCGTCGGTGGTGATGTTGATCTCGGTGCCGGCGGAGATGGGAATGTCCTCGTCTCCGGGGGTATTGCCCGTGCGGATCTCGGGACCCTTGGTGTCGAGGGCGATGGCGACGGAACGACCTTCCTGCTCTTTCTCGGCCTGACGGGCGTTGTCGATGACGGACTGGTGGTATTCGTAGGAACCGTGGGAGAAGTTCATGCGAACGACGTTGAGGCCGGCGGTGCGGAGCATGTTGATCTTTTCGGCGGAGTTGGTCTTGGGACCTGGAGTGAGGAGATATGTCAGTGAGGTCGACGGTGCCATTGTCCTCGTGTCAGTACTCACCGATGGTGCAGATGATGCTGGTGCGGCGGAACTGGGTCGGAGGGCGGTACTCGGTGTTGAGGCTGGCGATCCATTGCACACGGGTGCGGCCATAGCTCTGGTGGACGAGAGAGTCACCCATTGTTGCGGTTGTGAAGGGTGATGTGGAGTGGTATGGGTGTGTGAGGGTGTTGTTGTAGAGTAGGAGGATGTTTTTGTTATCGCTCCAACTTTTTCCCCAAGGAGAGCTCTCCCGGTTTGGTGGGGGGGTCTCTCGTAGTTCTAGCGCGACTCTCACCGCGCCGTGAAACAACCTCTCACCCAAATCTTCCATCTCCCTCAACAACTGGAACTGGAACTGGTACTGGTACTGTGACATTTCACTGAAACTGCAGACCCGTGTCCCATTACGCATACCAAGACCGATCCATCCACGACATCCTTCTTCGGTGCGGTGGTATTTGCACGGTCAAATATTCATATCCGCCCTCTTCCTCTCACTGGCACCCCACCTCAACCACATGCCTGGAGTCTGGACACGTCGCTTCCACTGATGCACGATCTTGCGGCATATTGGCCTCCTTTGCACGCCCTTCTCTGGCTTTCGCAATCATGCTCCGCGACACACGATAATACCGATCGAGCAATGGCCTCACTTCACACGGCTCGACACATCCGTCTCGAATCCCTCCATGGCATATTCATTACCCTTTGGCCTTTTCCGCCGTGGCGCGAGATGAGATGAGCGATGCTTTTTTCGTATATCTCAGTCTCCTGCGGCGTTGTCAAGAGACCATATGCCGTCGCCAAGGAGTTGGGACTTTTCCGACACGAAAAACGACACACTCACTCGATGTCTATGCTTGTCATAAAACGAGCGGAGGTCCGTCCCACCAGACGACACGACAGCCCGGCTCAACTGAATGCATGAGCCATTGCCGTGATTGACCTCTGCCTCGTGGAAGGACATGCTCGAAAACGGCCACATGCGGTCGGTCACTCGAACACTGCATGCTACATCACTCGCGACATCACCATCGACATCACCATCGCGGACCGCCGCAAGTTCCGTCAAACGCATGAAAAATTGTATACCGATTAAACATAGACTGCAGAAAAAATTCCAACAATACCGCGGGACCATTACCACCTCCACCTTCACTTCCCACCTCTCTTCCTCTTCACACCACCCGACCTCGTCACCCTCCTCGTCGACCTTGTTGGAGTCCCAGAGCCATCTGCATTGCGAGTGATTTCACTCCGATCAATGACGGGCACCAATGCATTTCTCGGAAGACCATTCGCGTTCCTCGGAGGTCGACTTGGGGTTGGATCGGCGTCCGGCTCCTCGGTTGAAGACGAAGATGCGTCATCTGGATCCGAAGGAGCAGCGGCAAACTCATCGTCTGCCGTACGTCCACGAGTCGCTTCTCTGCGTCGCCGCTTCTTGGGCGGCGAAGATGGAATATTGTCGTGGCTCTCCTGATCAGCATCATCCTCTTCTACACCCGCCTGCCTTCTTGGAGAGGGATTCCTCGTCAGTCCTCGCGACTCCAGGCCTCTTTGCGACAACAGCGTGACTCTACCACTGCGTCGCGGCGTTGGACCTGGAGTCGGCCTCCTGAAACTCCGAGCAGCGACATACGGACTTGGACTCGGTTCGCTCTCCATGAACGAGCTGGGACTGATGAGGTGGTCTGGATCCTCTGAAAGGTAGTCGTCCTCACTCGGCTGCGCTTCATCCTCGCTGAAACGCTCACGAGGGAATCGTGTTCCTCCGGCGAAGCGGACGTGCGGAGAGTCGAGGTCGTTTTGGTCGTCCCGTTCGGTCCTAGGTAGGCGGTTGGGCCGGCGGGTGACGCGAGGGGAGAAGACGGGAAGTCCATGGGTGGGTACATCTTCATCTTCATCTTCGTCGACTTCGTCCTCGTCGGCGTTGTTCTCGTCGACATCCTCGTCCTCATCATCTAGGTCTTCCTCCTTGACGTACTCTCTCTCCGGTGCCCGCTCTCTCGGCGAATCTACCTCGTTGTCCACTTTCATTATCTCCGTCTCACTATCCTCTTCATCATTCTCTTCGTCATCCCCTTCACCACTCTCCTCGGTCTGCTCATCGGCCTCATCCTCATCCCCATCCTCCTCAGACGACGACGACGACGACGACAAGGAGGAGGAAGACTCCGACTCCGAAGACGACGGAGGAGCGGCACCTCCCCTCGCACGCCTTCCAGGACTAGGATTCAAAATGGTCTGCAGATGCCCATACTCTCTCCAAGTGATAAGGTCATCAATCACTTGTTCCCTCACAAATGGCTCGTCCCGGTCCTCCCCAAACGTCTCCTCGAGCCGATCGATCTCCTCCTGGCCAATCTCATCCCTCAAATTATCCACCTGGCGCTCACGAAATTCCTGCACATCAGCACCCTCCGGCGGCACTCCATCCTCCACAGCCTGCAACACATTCTCATGAGGCTGGACGGGAAAGCCGAGATAGATCCACTGCAGCCAGATTCCTTGGACGAGCAGGAGATGAGTGGCGTCCCGCCGCCAGTCGAGAGCTTCATGCAGGAGTCCGATGCCATGCGCGACGTTGGCATTCGCCGTATCGAGAGCTTGTTGCGTAGCCTCGAGTTCGCCGCGGAGCCGAAACGCGGTTTCGTCGCCCTCCTCGTTCACTTCCCTCAGCGTGTTGTCCGTCTCCGTGAGCTGCGCGGCCAGTTCCTGGTTTTCCAGTCGGAGACCTTGGTTCTCCTGGTTGATCCGTTCGTTCTGCCGGTTGTATGCGGCATTGACCTCCCTCAGGTTGGCATTCTCTTGTGCAATCTCCGCTTGCGGTCGTTGAGCATCGAGTCTGAGGCGCTCATTCTCCCGGTTGATCCGTTCAATTTGCGCCCTCAGGTCAGCCAGCTCTTGCCTCAAGTTGGCATTGTCCTGTCTCACCGCGGCATTCTCCCGCAACCGCGTCGCCTGCAGATCCGCCTGCCTTGCGGCGCGATCAAATGGCGGCGGAGGCGGAGACTCCGGATCCTCCAAGTCTCGGAAGTTGACGGCGTCGTTGTTGGCATACGCCACTTCGAGCTCGGCTTGCAGCTCCTCCACATGGGTCATGTACTGCTCCCGTTCCGTCTCTCTGGCGTCGTTGACATCATCCAGCTCGTTATTCAGACCGTCCACGATCGCTCTCAAGGCATCATTCTCAGAAGGAGAGGCGGAAGGCGAGCGTTCGGCGGGTTGATCATCCAACGCATCGATCCTCTCGCCCATACGGTCCAGCTCCGCGCGCCGAGCACGACGATCTTCCTCGCACTCTTCCAGCGCGGCCGTCAGTCTGGCGATCTCGGCCTGTTGGGCGATTATCTCCTCGTTGAGCTCGGTCATGAAGACTTCGTCGGCGTCCTGCGTGGCGATGAGATCCCGGCGGAGTTGGGCGATGTGTTGCTCGTATTGGTCGCGGAGGACGCTGCGCGGTGAGCCATCGCCGTGGTCCAGAGTAGCGACTCCATTTTGGCGGAATACCGGGTCGAAGGGGCGCAAGTTCTCGTCGGTGGAGGGGGAGCCGCGAGGGGAGTCGAATTCCTCCTCGTAGTGGTCACGGGGATCTTGCTCCTCGTCATCTTCACTCGGATGGTCTTCTTGATCATCCTGGTCTTCTCCAAGACCATTGTCGTCTTCGCTCTCGTCGCTGCCATCGTGGCTTCCTCCCGGGAGATCAGAAGAGCTATCAGATGAAATCGAAATCGGTGGAGGATTCGCTGACGTGGGGCGTGCTGCAGGAGTAGGAGGAGGTCGGCGGTTCGGTGCCGAAGATCGATTCACATTGATCATCGACGGCGATGGGTCCGAATACTGCCTGGACAATGGAGATGACGAGAGACTTGAAGATGGCGGGATCGGCACGTGAGGAGTGACATACCCCGGCGAGTAGCCTCGTTGGCCGGGAAGAGGTAGCGCCATGCGACGAACGATGTATTCATCGTGAGTATCGTCGTCCGAGAATTCATCATCGTATGGCAACTCCCTGAGCTCGGGGAGCTTCCTGCAGGGTGAACCGTTCAGGTCGGGGCCGAAGGGAAGAGTGTGAGCCCAGTAAGGAGTGTCGTCTTCGTCTTCGGAGACGGAGTGGTCGGGGAGGCTTGGAGTGCGCTGTTCGACGACGGTGCCTCCGCCGCCACCACCGGGCGGTCTGGACGGAGGGTTGTTGGCTGCTACGGGAGCTTGCCTGCGAGGTGTGACATCGTAATTTTCATCCCAATCCGGGGGAGTCTCATCGTGGGTCGCAGGTGTTGTTCCCTCAACATCATCGGCCATGTGATCCTCAACGTCATCGATGTGAGAATCATCAGAATCCTCCTGCGACGCAGCACTGTCTCTAGCCCTCCTTCTCAACTCCTCCTCTCGCCTCAACGTCGCATCCAGCTCGCGCTGCAACTGCGTGCCGGGGCTGGGGTACCTTCCTCCAAAAGGCTCGTCCGCAGTTCCACGACTGGGTGGACTCGTGAGCGGCGTCTGATATCTCAGAGCCGAACTCCTGCGCAGGGCTCTCAGTCGTTGACTGCGAGCTGCAAGAGCCCGGACGTTGCCCGGAGTGGACAGAATAGGGCGTGCTGGGATCCGCGCTGGAGGAGATACCGATGGTCGAGTAGGACGAGCAGGTGAACGTCGAATAGGAGACGTAGCTTGCCGAATCGGAGAAGGACGAGTCTGTAAGGCAGACGGTGATTGCGGGATCGGAGACAGGCGAGTTCGAGTGCGAGACGTGGATGCCGGAACAGAAGATCGACCAGCCTGAGCAGGAGATGGTCGAGCCTGAGTGGGAGATGTCGATTGCGGTACCGGAGATGGACGAGTCTGCGCGGGAGATGAGACGGCACTCACCGGAGAGCTCACGGGTCCGAGGAGAGAAGTGTACCGTATGCCATTAAGAGGTCGCGCGGTGACTCCTCGTGCTTGAGATGGAGGGAAAGCAGGTCGCCAGTCGGTGTCGGTGGCTTGCGGTGTGACTTGTTCCTCCGCATCAATTTCGAACCCTCTATGCCCTGGAGGTAGAGCCCGCTCCGGCCCTGCCTCCCGGGATCTCGTTCGGGTACGAATAGCGGAATTACCTGCTGCACCACAGTACTCAGGCGGGTCACTCGGAGGAGACAGCTGATCTTGGTCATCCTCTTCGCCGGGTAGTGGATACGGAATTTCTTCGATTGGGGTCACCGGGCCGATATCCTCGTCGTACTCCTCTCCTTGATCGCTTGCTTGCTCGGGTGTGGCAGACGCCGAGAGTGAAGGGCTCCGGCGGGAAGTGGATGAACCACGCAGTCGTGCCATTGTGGCTTCGCGTTGGAGAGTCGGGTAAGTGCTGCAAGCTCGATGGCAATATTGCGGGACTGTGAATCAAACAACCGTGCGGTATGTCTTCGGCCGATGGCAGTGGACGTACGTGATTGTTGTTGTCGGGTGGCAGCAGCAGCAGAAGCTGATGATGAACGGTAGCAAACCTCACATCCATATTGCATGCTTTCATCTGACGCTTTTGGGGGATGTTCTTTGGCAAAGAAAGAAATCATTGTGCTCTTTGGGCATATGGGCCGGATGCGGCACATTGATGTTTCTGAGAATTGTTGGGCGGATGCGGTGGAGAGTCTTGGACGCATGCTTTGTTGAATCTTTCCGAGAATTGAGAATGAAACAATGAAAGAAAGATAGGAAGTCATGGATCATGGAGAGCATTGTGAAGAGGGTGTGGTGAGGGTCGTGTCTTATCGAGCACATTGCACCTGATGAGATTGAGCGACCACCGCACTCATTGTAGCTAACGAGCCCAGTGACATCTCGCTCTGGAACAACGGAGTACTTGACTGTGGTGTCTGTAGATGCGGGCGATAACTGCGAAGATGGTCATGCACATCATGTAGAAGGACTTGCCACAGCTCACATTCCAAGGACATTGTCGACGCTCGCAGTGATATCCAGCCTTTGTCCCAGCACTGGGCTCATTAGTGACAAGTTTGGTTTCTCAGCCTCAGAAGCAGGTACGATCTGAAGATGCAGAGTCGATGGTTGATCGAGGTGATCGCCATCGCAGTGGAAGTGAGGCAGGCAAAGCAGGAGGCAGCGCAGCGAAAGCCGTCACCGTCACGATATTTGCCGCCTGAGGCATTCATTCATCCAATGTCCAATCACAGACTAGCTGACAATAGCTCGAACCTTGATCTACGTCATCTCATACGAATGCGATGAACACAGCCGATACCGAGGGAGTCAGCGATGGTCAGCCCTCCTCCGAATGTCTATACTGTACACGTCTACGACGAGCCTTGGCCACAAACGTAGTGTCTAGTCTTAAGCCAAAGATGACTAACAATGGCTGAAAATACCAAGACATTGAGCGTATGGCGTGACGGTAAAGTCTGAACGGCCACTACCACAACTCTGCCATTTAGCTGTGAGCCTCGATGGCCGGGCAGATAGAACTAACCCACCTGCGCGGTTGTACAGTGGAGGCATGTATGAGAAATCTTGTAATGTCCGCAGAGCGATGATTTTGAGGTTTCGCAGGCTTCACAAAATCGCATGCTGTTCTCTTCGCCGTACGGTCGGGCGATGAAAGGGTAGCTGAGCCTCTACGAGCGAGACGGAGGGATAGACCAGTAGGCTGAGTGGCAGTGAGTGCTCAGCCGTTGCACGTGCCTTCGCCTTGTCACGAGGGCACAGTCGCCTCAAACAATGACGCGCGGCGCGGCAGTGCAAGTCGGAAGGGGCGACATGAGAGGGTAGGAAGACGTGCAGATGATGACGCCCTTGGCGAGAAATGGGAGCGGAAAACCAAGAGCGGAGGCTTGGGCAGAAAAAGCCCAGCCTTTGAGCTCCGCCGGTGGCGCAAGCTGTTTGACCCGTCTGACCATTTCCGCCTCTCAATTTCCTGCCGAGCCTCCTGCCGAGACTGCCAAGTTGCGTTTGAGCTAGGATCCTAGTCTAAAGAATGGCCGACTCTGGATTGATAACAAGACTCCGCGGCGCCGTCATGGGAGAAGAACTCTTCTCATCCCTCGTCCATACGTGCTTGAATTCGTGCGGCGAAGCTGCTGGACGCTTGGAGAGGAGACTGCCATTGTCCGGCGACGTGCCAGAGTCGCGTTGTATATCCGAGACTTGAGAGGGGTGTGATCTGCCAAGGTAAGTCCCTAATCGTTCCGACGAGCGAGGACAACAAACAGGGAGAGAACGTCTCTCTACATACCAGAAAAGGTAGTCAATTCGACACTCGGGTATGTTCAGCCGCCTCCAGCAAAGACGAATGTACGATAATACTGCAAGTTGGAGGAAGAAAAGACAAAAGACGGTCGGCATATGATTGGTCAATCGAGCTGAGCGGAACTTCGGCGTCCAAGACACTAATTGGCGCGCCAAGTCGAGGAAGGTGCGGATTCCGCTACGAGGAGAAGGCGCGACCCTCACCTGTCGTGGTAGCGGGCGGTTACTTCTTATGCCTTGCCCCCGCAACTTCCAAAAGTGCCCAGACTTTCTTCTCTTTGCTCCCCTTGTTGTCTTCTTGCCTACCCAACCTGAAGTCGAGGGTTGTTTTACAACACCGCTCAATTCACCAGCACCGTCGCTCGTCACCAACCGGAGTGCCGTTGAGCTGATTGCTTTTTATTTTCGCCCTTTCAACAATCGTCTCCCTCTCGAATTTGTTCAAAAACGAACCCAATCGACACCACCGCGAGCCCATCCCCTACGATCAAACCATAGAGAGCCCTTAAGTCCGGACTTACTACGATCCGACTTGCCAAGCACCGCTTCAACCCCCCATCAACCTGTTTCGATAGCTTGATGGATCCCTCAACACCACAGACGGTCGCGCAGGCCGTGCAAGCAGCCACGCAGGCCGCCGCCCATCAGCCCTCACCTCCCGTGCAGGCGCCGTCCCACTCCACCTCGACCATCGACAACCTCACATGTCAATGGCAGGGCTGCGGAGAGCGATGCGACAACGCCGAAGCCCTCTATGACCACGTCTGCGAGCGTCACGTCGGCCGCAAGAGCACCAACAACCTCAACCTCACATGCCAGTGGGGAGCCTGCCGAACCACCACCGTCAAACGCGACCACATCACCTCCCACATCCGCGTACACGTCCCGCTCAAACCACACAAGTGCGACTTCTGCGGCAAGGCCTTCAAGCGACCACAGGATTTGAAGAAGCATGTCAAGACACACGCCGATGACAGCGTGTTGATGAACTCGCCGCATCAGGGACAAAATGGAAGAGGTGCCAGCGCAGGCATCGGACAACAGAATGGCAAGCGTGAGTCCGCGTCCGCTGATACGCATCAACTCTGCTAACATTTTTTCCACAGCATCCTACTACACCAACGGCCACGACAACTCTATGAGCAACCCATACCCGAGCTATCAACCCAGCATGGCTAACGGCGCCGGCGCGGGAGGCTACGCCCAGACAGCTGGCAACGGTCAATATGCTGGATACGGCTCCGTCAGCTACCCTAACAGCTCTGCCATGGCCGACATTCAATCCATGGACACCCGTCGTCGCGCTATCGAGGCGCTCAACGACTTCCTCGGCGACATCAAGCGTCGCGCGATCGACCCCAGCAGCTACTACGACGTCGGACACAGACTCCAAGGCAATGCGCTGCCTCTTCCCGTCCAATCCGGCACTGGCTACAACACTGGATACAACAACAGCGGGTACACCGGCGGCAACTTCAACGCTGCGAGCCTGCTCGAGTCATTCAACCACGGTGGCATGAACGGAGGCGGCGGACAAGGTGGTGTCGCCACTGGAGGCTACTCTCTCCCACTTCCCAATGCCCGCACCAAGGGCGACCTCCAAGACATCGACCGCTTCCTCGAGCAGCTGCAAGCAACCGTCTACGAGACGAGCAAGGGCTACGAGAGTGGCAGCCACGCTGCTGCAGCTGGCATCCAACAACCTGGCCTTCACGCGCAATTCACTGGCGAGTTCGGTCTCGGCCACGGTGGATACCGCTCTAGCAACAGCCCACCCAGCTTCCAGAATCACCTCAGCAGCGGCGGACTCGGCAGTCTCGGCGGCATGAGCTCCAGCTCCATGCAAGGTGTTACCGCTTCCGCCTCCGCTCTCGATACACCAGCCTTGACCCCAGCATCCGTCTCCTCGTACAGCTCCAGCCACTCCCCGATGAGCAGCCACAGCAGAGCGTCATTCGGCAGTTCTGGTGGTCACATGTACCCAAGCCTGCCCGCAGTCACTGGCATGTCCGACATTGGCTCCAACTACCCCACCACAACGTCTGCACCAGCATCTGGTCTCTCTTCCGGATTCGAGGGCCTCGACGGTCGACGATACAGCGGTGGCCGCCTGCAACGTCAAGCTCCCTCTACCGAGTCGCAAGATACTGAGATGGGCGATGCGGAAGATGCCGGCAACCGCACTCCAAAGCAGTCCGACGTGAAGCGTCCCGAGAGCAAGGGTGACAGTAGCATTGACCCGGCTCTCCGTGACGAACATGCCGACTCATCCGCATCGACACCAGCTGCCACTTCCGAAGTCGACGACAAGCGTCAGGAGGAGTGGGTCGAGAACATCCGTCTCATCGAGGCGTTGAGGAAGTGGGTCGGAGAGCGACTCAAGGTCGGCGACTACGACAACGGCGAGGCGTCAGCAGAAGACCAAGCGGTCGACATGGACATGAAGACCGCCGAGACCGCGAAGATGGTCGCGGAGAAGCTGCGTGGCGCGATCAACGAAGCCAACCAGCAGGAGGCTGCAGCTGCCGCTGCCGCCGCCGCCGGTACACAGGAGGATGTCAAGTATCCCAGCTTGCCGACGGCATAGACTGCCCCTCATGGATTCACGATTGTTGTTGATTAAGGCTAATGCCGGCGTTGATGGAGTGTTGAGGATACAGTCCATGGACTGAGACGAAGACCCAGTCTCTTTTTTTGTTGTTCTAGAACCGACCGAGGAACGGTTGCGCGAGTGCCTACGGGTGCGTGGCTGGCGTTCTCTTTTATGTTGTCGGACTGCAGGTTCTATTGTTCAGAGATTACCTTACTTTAACGAATTGAGGTGGAATGTTCTTCACAATATCACAATATCACAATGACACAATCTACCCACTTTCTGCACGTCTATCGTAAACTCCATAACGCTACATCATGGCTCTTGTACTGACAGTGTATCTGTTTTTGTTATGCAATGGGTGATAAGCACCGTCAGGTCGGTTTCATTGTTCGATCGTGAAAGAAACGTGGTCTCCCTTGCCGGTTTCACTGGCTGATTCACTTGGCGGCAGCCAACAACTCTCGACTTCACCTCGGACTCCCTCGCATCCACATCCATACAACCCGGCATCTCGCTTGAAGACAGACTACCAGCCGTGACCCAATGGTCAGTTGCACGCGGTCCCTATTCCGCGCGATGGTGGAGCTTCAGGTGCTTGTTGCGACTTGCATGAGCTTACCAGAAAGATGCACTTTCGGGACTTGGTGATGGCTCCGGGAAAGAATGATGGGGATCGGCGGAGGTACAAGTATGAGCGACTGGGTCGCGAGAGGGAGTCTTCTTCACTGCAGACTTCCTCTCGATTAGAGAAGCTCAAGAGAGTTGGTCTGTTGGGCATCATGATTTTGGCCTTGGGATTTGTGGCGGTTTTTCTCACTTCTGAGTATGTCAATCGACTCGATGCTTGACAGACGAGCTCATACTGATTGTCGTCCAGGTCTTCGGCTTCTCCGCCAACTTATGGTAGCCGTAGTTGCGATTCCGTTCAGAATGGCTACCAATGCCAGCCAAGAATCTCACACTTCTGGGGACAATACAGTCCGTGGTTCAGCGTGGAGTCGAGTATCCCCAACCAAGTCCCGCCCAAATGTGAGATCAGCTTCGCTCAAGTGCTCTCCCGTCACGGCGCAAGAGATCCTACTGCTTCCAAGTCGAAGGCCTACAACGCAACCGTCCAAAAGGTGCACGCCACCGCAAAGTCTTACCCAGGAAATTATGCGTTTCTCAAGGACTATGAGTACACACTGGGAGCCGACCGACTCACGCTATTCGGCGAACAGCAAATGATCAACTCGGGTACAAACTACTACCAACGCTATCAACATCTCGCTTCGAAGTCCACACCTTTCATCCGCTCAGCGTCCGAAGCTCGCGTTGTCGAGTCTGCTCAGAACTGGACGCAAGGCTTCCATCTCGCCAAAACAGCCGATCGCTCGAGCAAGCCCAGGGGAGACTCTACCTATCCCTACCCCATGGTCATCATCTCAGAAGCCTCGGGCTCCAACAACACTCTCAACCACGACCTTTGCACCGCCTTCGAAGATGGGCCGGACAGCGACCTCGCCGCCAATGCGCAAAAGACCTGGTCAAACATCTTCGTTCCTCCCATCCAAAAGCGTCTCAACAATGATCTCGGCGGAGCGAATCTCACCCTTACCGATGTCATCTACATGATGGACCTCTGCCCTTTCTCAACCGTTGCCTCGCCTAAAGGGCAAATCTCTCCGTTCTGCGACCTCTTCACAGAAAGTGAATGGCATCAGTACAACTACTACGAGTCGCTGAACAAGTACTATGGCTACTCGCACGGCAATCCTCTCGGTCCCACTCAAGGAGTCGGTTTCGTCAACGAACTGATCGCTCGGATGACAAGCAAACCCGTGCAGGACCACACGTCTACCAACCACACTCTTGACGACAACATGGCGACTTTCCCGCTCGGGAGGGACTTGTACGCGGACTTTAGCCACGACAATGATATGACGGCCATCTACTCGGCATTGGGGTTGTATAATACGTCGACCACGGCTCCCTTGCCGAATACGACCGTTGTCGAAGCTGGTAGTGCGGGAGGATATAGTGCGGCGTGGACGGTCCCATTCGGAGCAAGGGTCTACTTTGAGAAGATGCAGTGCAAGGGAGAGAACGAGGAGCTGGTGAGAGTCATTGTCAATGATCGCGTGGTGCCGCTGGCCATGTGTGAAGCAGATCGCTTAGGACGGTGTAAGCTAGGCAAGTTCGTGGAGGGATTGGCATTTGCCAGGAACGGCGGGAAGTGGGATCAGTGTTTCAAGTAAGAGGGGGGCCATAAGAGAGGGGGGGCGATATGAGTGACCCGAAAGAACTTGAAGCGTACAATACTGTTGAATGAAGCCATACAGCTAGATCGGATTAGTGTCCAAGGACCATTGGAAGCTATACTCAGCCTTGCATACTCTTCTACTCCTCGCAGCTTTACTGTGCCGATAGAAGGACGCTCCGAATTCGTCACAAGTCACACGTAGCCACTTGGCACTGAGCAGAGCACTTGGAACATACTCGCCGGTTCAAAGGAGGTTCTCTCCCTAGAGAGCAGCGTAGTCGTTCGTACCTTAGCTGGATCTGGACAGATCCAGCGCGGGGTTGCTGCGGGGGCGGGGCACTCATACATTCAGAGACGTCAGATCGTCAATGGACATAAACACAGCGTGTGTGACCATCTCTTTCGTGTCTATAAACAGTTTACCCGAAACAAAGCGATTGTCTTGCCAAATCACAGATACTGTACAAGTCATCATGGTCAACCAGAAAGCGCAGGACGCCGTGCAGCAGTCGCTCGACTCTTGCACTGGCAACAAGGATACTGGTATCCCTGGACTAGTGTTCGTGGCCGTCGACAGGAATGGAGATGAAATCGCTGCTGCAGCGTCGGGAAAGGTATGGGGAAGGCGACTGACAGGATCGTCGACGAATGACTGACACATTCTTCCAGCTCGGCCTCAACACCGACAAGCCCATGACGCTCGACACTGTCTTCTGGATCGCCTCCTGCACCAAGCTCCTCGCGACCATCGCCTGCATGCAGGCGGTAGAGCAGGGTATCCTCAGCCTCGATGACCACAAGCAAGTCTATCAACTCTGTCCTGAGTTGGAGAAGGTCAAGGTCTTGCAGGCTGACGGCAGTCTGGTGGACAAGAAGAACGACATCACGCTCAGGATGTTGTTGAGCCACACTGCTGGGTTCGGGTACGAATGTGAGTTGATTGCGCTTTCGGTGTTCGTGGTTCGTAAGACTGATGAGATGAATAGTCTTCAACCCGAAGCTCCGTGACTATGGCCGTCCCGTCGGCTACGATGTCTTTCACGCAGACATCGGTGACATCCTCCGCATGCCACTCGTGAACCAGCCAGGCGAGACCTGGGAGTACGGCATCAGTAAGCGGCAAACTCCTTCTCCTTTGTTCCCATCCCCTCTGACCTTGTACAGACATCGACTGGGCTGGCATTGTCCTTGAGCGCGCCACGAAAACGACGTTGAACGATTGGATCCAGAAGAACATCTGCCAACCCTTGGGAATCTCCGCGATCAACATGCTACCCACACCGGAGATGAAGAAGAATCTCGCCTACATGTCTCAACGCTGGCCTGGATCCCAAGCCTCCGAGGAGCGCGACCACATGTACCGTGAGCCACTTCTCGCGGAAACTGACGAGGAGAAGAAGCGCATCTTCAACTCCGGTGGCGCGGGAGCATTTGCGAAGCCCAGGGAGTACGTTCAGGTTCTGGCGGCGCTGCTGAACAATGGCACCCATAAGAAGACTGGCAAGCAGATCTTGAAGCCTGAAACCGTCGAGGCGATGTAAGTGACACCTGAAGGCAGCAGGCGTAGAGATGTGGCTCGAAGCTTCTCGCTTCAACGATCGATCATCCACGACATTAGTTGACTCTCTTACTCCGATTTTAGGTGGAAGAACCAAATCGAGCAACATCCGGATTTCGCACGAGCCGGTCAGTGAGATCCGCTGGTAATCGACTAGCTTGATGATTAACGCTAATCCATATATCTGCTGTAGGAATTCCCGCGGCCAAGAGCGAACAGACCAACGCAATGCCCGAGATGTATCCGCAAGAGGTAAGCAGATGCGCTTGACCTGAAGCCAGGGATTGGTCGAGCTTCGAAACGTGGCACAATCCTCACATGCAATCATGTTCTCTTCTCCGCAGCATTGCTGACCTCCTCATCTTCAAGGGCAATCCACCACAGGGTTGGGGACTATCGTTCTTCCTTACAATCGCCCCTGGACCAACCGGCCGAGGCGCCAACACGGCATGGTGGGCTGGTATCGCCAACCTCTTCTGGTACTGCGATCGCGAAAAGGGCGTGGCAGGCTTCATCGGGTCGCAAATCATGCCGTTTGGCGATGCTCAGGTCATGGGACAATGGGGTGCTTGTGAGGCTGCCGTCTACCAGGCCATCCAGTAGTGTCGTATCGTGAAAGATTGGAGCATGGTGATGATCGGTAGATAGTCAATTTGGAAAGTGCTTCGTTCCTTTGGCATTTCAGTGCCTCTTCGCATCAGACATTCCACTGCAGAACGTCCACTCTGCTCCGCCGTGCTTGTGTCCTTCCACCCTCCATCGCGCCGTTAGCTTGTGCTCTGACTGCAAATGCTCCCCCCGGCGCGAGCCGTCGATAACACTCGTAAAATTCCTTCATTCGATCCCTCATCTCCTCGGCGTTCGCGCCTGCATCATTTCGTCCACTTTCGCTGATTCTCAATACCGACGGGAAGCCTGGTCGCCTGCTGGCCACACTCGACCCGAGGTTTGACTTTGCCGCCGTCGCTCTAGAGCTTCCTCCCTTCGCTTTCTCTGTTCCATACGCTCCATCTGTTGTCTTTGCAAGTCGCTGTTGATTCGCGGGCGAGCCACTGATTCCCGTGAGACCTGTACGGCGGCGGTGTAGGTGCTCTTTGGTGGATGGAGTCCTGTTTATGGCGTCAGCAGCTGGGTGTGGAACCGCCGACGACGAGGACGCGGAGGCCGCTGGAAGTCTGAGAAAGGGAGTCGTACTGTTGGACCGCTCCGCGGCGCAAAAGGCTGGCTTGGCGGGAAGTGCGTGGGTTTCGCGATGTTGTTGTCGTTGGCGGCGGTGGAGGACTTGTGGATCCACAGGACTTGTTGAGGGGAGCGTCGTAGTGGGTGGGTTTGGCTGTTGGCGTGGCAAGTGCTTTTCCTGGGCCGAAGGGGGCCTTTGATCTGAACGTGATGCAGAACCATCGTTTCGTGCCGCAAAGGGTCGAGATAAACCCTCTAGCGCGCCAGGACGGCGTCCTCTCACAGGCGGACTCCTGTGTCTTGCTGGCTGCGCTGGCCGATTTGCTCCCTGTTGTAAAGTTGTTGGAGCTTGGAACTCGGCTGTGGGCGCAACACGACCCGAAGTTGTCCGTCGGCCTGCTTGGTCAGGGGCTTGTTGTGTGCTTGCTTGTTGATCTGTCGTCTTCGTCATTGTCGTCTGTGGACCAGCCAATCTGGCCCTTTTATTCGGCTGAGGCGTCGAACGAGTCGCTGGTATCTGCGACGGACCATCGGAAGATTGCGAGTTATGCTGAGTGACTGAAGCGCGTTCAGGTGATTGCCCATTGGCGGACTCGAAAATTGATCTCTGCTGTTCGGATCCTGGAGCAAGACGGATCTGCCTCTCGGCGGCAGGACGATTTGAAAGATCTGCAGGATGTCGGTCAGGAGCAAAGCGATGCCCAAGCTGAGAGGTCGAAGGTTGAAGTGGAGTGCGCAACGTTGTTGCCACACTTGAGCTCGATCGAGACTGGGACTGCGTTGGCCGTTCGGAGGGTGGTCGCATTTGAGGTTGTGCTGCAATGAAATTCGAGGGCGACTGTTGGAGTAAGTCTCGGCTAGCTGTCGAAGATGATTGCGAAGCTGAAAGTGCTGAAACCGCAAGACCCATATGCCCAAGCGACTTTTCGAAAGGTGGCCGCTTGTCAGCTTCGGCGTGCGCTTCGGCCATTGGCACGCGCCCTGTCTTCGCCGCTGACTGTATCGAGCGATCTACTGAGCGCTGGGACGACGCTTGAATTCTGCTCGGCGAGGGCTGGCAATGTGGTTGTATTGGAGTGACCCGGGCACTCATCTTGGTTGTTCGAGGCGACTGCCGCACAGATTTTGGCGATTTGCCGACGGACTGCTGTGGCGACATTCGAATGGCCATCGGAGAGGCTTCTGCCGAGGCCAATGATGCTTCCTGTGATGAAGCAGCAGATACCGTGCGGGATGAGCCGAATGTCGGACGATATGCGTGAGCCTCCCGAGGAGCTGCTCCAATTCCACGTTGAGAGTGCTGGGAGTGTAGCGATTCGCTTCTTCGCGGCTCCTGGTACGGATGCCCGCTTGGAGAGAAGTCACCACGATAGTGAGATGGGTTGCGCGGACCGGTGGGAATCGACCGTTGCGACAACGAAGCATGTGGGCGTGCCGTATGATCCTCTCCGCCTCTGGATGGCGGAGGTAATGGGCCCGAAGGCGGCGGCACGGTTGGCCGCACAGGTAAAGAAATGCCTAAGGCGGGTGGAGCCTCGGGAAGAGCCCTGTTGACTGGTGCGGCCTTTGGAGGACTGACAATGAGACTTCCCAATGAGCTATCCGGTGGTAGGTCCGGTGTCTTTGAAGGACTGACAGAAAGTTCGTCGTGTATGACATCTCCCAATGAGCTGACAGGGGGAGCACTCGGATTTTCTCGCGCGGAAGAAGGCCATTGTGATGCGGGAATGTCGTCGTCATCGTCATCGTCCTCGTCCTCGTCCTCGGCCTCATCTTCGTCCTCGTCGGATGCCCGCACTGCTGATTGCAATAGACTCGGGCCATGAGAGGCCTCCTCTGTCGGCGTAGCGGATCCTGAGCAAGATCTTGTAGCAATTTTCTCTCTGGGAGTTGCCACACGAGGAGCAGCCGGCGCATTCCATTTTTTGAGGATTTCAATTGGCACGTTCGGCTTCGGGAAGGTCTGGCCAGGAAGCGATGGTAGCCATGAAGAAGCAAGGTCAAGTAGTTTCTTCTGGTTTGCTGGGATTTTCCGGCGTCCATAGGCGATCCTTGGTCGCGTTGTATGACTCTCTTTAGTAGAAGTGCCATTCAGCGCCTTTCCCAAAGAGTTGACGCTGATATCGATATGGCCGTCTGTAGCGTGGACTGGTGGGCTGGAAGGTGGGCCGACTTGCTCCGTTTGATCGAATCCACCCCCTCCCCGCCGGGTTCCCACAACTGTCTCGGGCTCGACGTGAAGCTGCGCATACCGCTCCTGGTTGGAATGTGGTACGAATCTTGCTGGAGTCTCCGCGATCGTCTCAGGCTCGGCACGTTTGTTTCCCAGCAGACCAAGCAGCTTCGCCCCAATGTTTGTATTTGGCTTGCGCAGAGCATTCACGGGCCGGTCAAGGTTGACACCGGACTGCATCTCGAAACCGTCCTCCTCAAGTCCTGCTTCTGCTGCCGATCGTTTCTGCAACCTGAGTACCGATCTTCTCGATGCCGCCGAATCTTGAACGCGCTGGCTGGAACGCACACTTGTCTCAGCGCCTTGCAGTTGTGTCTCTAATTCGATGGGCGGAGAGCTCCTCGGAACGTCGATCGAAGCCTGACTACCTATCCCAGGGCTTTCCACCTGAGAATGAGTACTCTCGTGATCGGCGCCCCATTCTTCAATAGGGTCGACGGGAACGAGAGACTTGATGACCCGATCGATGAGGGGTCGAATCCGGGGATCCTTCTCAACTGAGACCGGATCACCGACCATTTTGCGAAGGTGATGACAATAGTCAATGTCCTCCACTGTGAGTTGGATGTAATCCTCTTCTGAGCCAAATGCTGTAGTGACAATCGTGAAGGACTTGAGCCTGATTATGTCTCCTGTGACGTCGAGATCGAGCTGCTCGCCCTCGTCCAAGGCTGATTCGAAAATTTCTACAGCATTGTCGGACAAGCGAGCCTTGATGCAAGTCTGCCCGTCCGAGAGGACCGCATTCACAGTGTTCCCTGCGGCTAAGACCTGCGATTGTCAGTAGCCTCACTCATCCCACTCAGTGAGAGGTATGAAATACCTTGATCAATTGAAGTTGGTCTTTCCCGGGCTCAAGCGAAGACACGGCATTTCTGAAGTTGCTTCCATCGTCACTGAATCGGCCATCATTCTCGAGCTGCAAAGGCTATGTCAGCATGATTTGGCATATCATAGCAGCATCATTCCGCTCACTTTGACGAATCTTTTGACCTTCTTCCTATCCGCCCATGTAAGGACCGCTTCAATCTCATCTTTGACAAAGTCTGCGATCCATGGGTTAAGTGGCCGTCGCGCCATCGTGCCAGCCGTGATGTCGTATGCAGCGCATTTCCGATTTGGTGAACGTCAGTCCCTCGTAAAGCTGCAGAGCGAATTTCGCTATGGTGATGCCGACAAATTGAAGCTGCGGTGCATGTTGTTGTCCTCAAGCTCAGTCCTCTTCACTAATGATATCGCAGAGAGAAGGTCGCGTGTCTGCGCACTTCACTCGCGCGCCGACGGAAGTGACGATCCGGTACGGGCCGCCGCATTAGAACGCTAGCAATAAAGATTGAGCCAACCTGGAGCCCGCGAATTTCCGCCATGTTATACGTACCGGGTACCGTTAGTAGTAATTTTAAAAACGCTCGGCGTAGATCAAATCCCGTACCCGGCCTTAGGATTACTGCGAGTAGACTGCCTACAACCCGCAAGGTACGCGGTACGCCCTATTGTGCGCGGGCTTTCGCCGACTCCAAGTTGGCTCAATCTTTATTTCTAGCGTTCTAGTCGACGTCAGCAGCGCACAGTAGCCGAGCGTGCGCCAGGATACGGTACCTACCCAACAAGCATGACGATTGGGAGACGACGGACTTCCCAAGAGGTGGATTCAATCGTATAGGCATCACTGGTCAACAAACTCGCTCGATCAACCGCCCTCAAAAGCCATGACTGCAACCTCATCATTCCACCGAAGCCATCGATCATGGCTCCAGACAACTCCTCGCCCGCGTCAAGCCATTTCCTACCGTTCTTAGGCGGTAAACCACGACGGGGCTCACTGGCTTCCATAAACTCACGAGCTGGAATAGACAAGGACGTTCGCGCACAAGCTCTGGACGAAATACACAGCACTGCCTCGCGAGCAGATGGGCTGACGTCCTTCCACGACTTCGATGGAGAAAGTGGGCGTGCCGGAGCGAAAGAGCTTGTCAGTAATGGTGTCAGTGGGCTGTATAATCGTCTCCGCCTGACCGTGGGTGGCGGAACACCGGTGAAGCACGCACGGACAGCGTCCAAAGGAAGTACATCGAGGCAGTCTATCGACGCCGACTCCTTGAAGTCGCCCTCGCCTGTGCCGATTCGACCAGGTGCTGCATTGTCGATCAAGAGGCCAACCGGCGAATCTTCCTCAAGCTTGAGCGTTCCAGTGTCGCCAGCGATCCGTGGTCGTGTCAATAACGGAGAGCATGCAGAAGGTCGCTCCAGTGCACCCAAGGTACATACGACTGATGGACAGGTGCCTTCAATTGAGTCAGGCGGATCGCAAGAACGTCCGACAGAAGAAGTGATGGGTGATAAGTCGCTTAAACGCCCTGTGGATGCCATCACGCGCGATGACATGGATAAGGCCCGAAGTGCGTGGCGAGACAACGACAGGAGTGAAACTGCCACTGAAGCTCTCGCTCGAGTTCTGTCGCATCACGAAGTACCCTTAGATGATCAGCCAAAGGCCGGTCGGGTTGCTAAGGATCTGGATAGCGCTATAGACGATTCTGACTCTGCTGATGAACTTCAAGCTCCACATCCGGATCCGTCAGGAAAGTCGAGCTCAGCTCATGCTCACAAGCTGCAAAAAGTGTCCCCGAACGACCGGGCGTCGCAGGATCCGCAAAGACCGCCAATGGTCAAGATTGGACCTTCGCATTTACCTAATTTCGAACCATCAAGGGCGTCGTCTACCACGGATGGAGGCGACGCTCAGTCCACACATAGCTCGCAGTTCATCAACAAGCAAGCAGCGTTGGAGCCCTCGCCCAATCTGAACTCAGCGCTCCAGCGTCGACGGACGACACTGAAGCCACCTCCTAGACCAGCCAAGGTCCAGAGCGTATCAGCCCATCTGAAAAGCCGTGTTCTCAGCAAGGAATTCTGGATGAAGGACGACAACGCAAAAGTTTGCTTCTCCTGCGGCCAAAGCTTCTCAGCGTTCCGGCGCAAGCATCACTGCCGAACTTGTGGTCAGATCTTCGATGCGAAATGCACATCGCTGGTCGCTGGAAGGCCGTTCGGTCAAGCAGGCACGATTCGATTGTGTAATCCGTGCGAGGGTATGATTTTTGGAAGTGACGATGACTCCACCGTGTTCTCGGATGATGGAGGCGATGATTACACCCGAAGTCCAATCACACACGCGATCTCCGAAGGCGCAGACGATGTGACGTCGCATTTCGATGGACCCGCGTTCAGCCGGACAGATGCTGAAGTCACTACTCCCTACATAGGTATCCCAGTGTCTCGCCGTAATCGCGAAGCAAAACGTCGGTCCGCAGTTTTGGAGTTTGACAGTCATCCTGCCTTGGCGAGGCCTGCATCGTCACATTCACTTGCCTCCCTGAGCAGACGTCCCAGATCCTCCAGTCATCGACGGCGCCAATCCCGCCATCAATTAGCTCGCGGTTACCGTCCTAGTCTCGATGAGCGGGGCCCCTTTTATCAAGATTGGGTTGGTGACCCGGACAAGAATCAGAAATTGCCAACTTTTCATAACGACAACATCATCGATCCTGATCTTGCGGCGTTTCTCTCGGACGAGGGGTCAGACGATGACGAACATCCAAGCATCATGGGTACTGTCGCTGATGCGACTGCCGCTTCCCTTGGAGATCGCGAGAAATTGGGCTTCAGTAGCTTGCTGGGCATGAGGAAGGGCAGATCAAGATTTGGGGAAAGAAGTGGGGCGCCATCGACTTCCCGCGGTATCAAGGAAGACCACGCCCTTTCCCACAGACCGAAGTCATCCAGAACTCGCAATCTCAGCAACGCTTCGGTGCATTTTAATCGACCATCTCCCAGGCATGCGAAGAGCAATATTCTTTTGACGACTATGGAAGCTGGTACTACCGATTCGAATCCAACGGCGCCCATCATTGAACCATCCCACGCCAAGGTAGTCTGCAGTTCTGCACTACACGCATTGCATGACCGCGGGCGAGACGATGTAGAGCTCTACCCTGCAAGTTTCGACCATGTCAAGAAGTTACTCGGACAACTTCTCCGCGATGCTGGGATCTCTTCGCCAGCAATCTGGCAACGGGCTTTGATGCCGATATTGATGCGGTGCACGGACGATGTCGAGCCGGACGTTCAAGCGGGCGATGACATGGACATTCGACATTACATCAAACTTAAGAAGGTCCCGGGTGGCAGACCTGGTGACACCAGCTATGTTTCGGGTGTGGTCTTCAGCAAGAATGTCGCACTCAAGAGCATGGCAAGGTCCATCAGCAATCCCCGAATTGTTATCGTGACATTTGCAATCGAGTACGCTAGGCATGAAGCGCATTTCATGAGTCTCGAGCCTGTCATCGCTCAAGAGCAAGAGTATCTGGAGAATCTCGTCGGCCGAATTGCCGCCCTTCGTCCACAGGTACTGCTCGTTCAGAAGAACATTTCCGGCCTGGCCATACATATGCTCGAGAAGGCCGGCATCACCGTCGCATATAACATCAAGGAGTCGGTGTTGGCAGCTGTGGCTCGAGTTACGCAGACTATAATGATCAAATCCATCGACAAGCTTGGCATCGACCCGTCACATCTCGGACAATGCGAGAGCTTTGAGGTCAAGACGTACGTCTCGGATGGCATACGAAAAAATTACATCTATCTCTCTGGATGCGACCCCGATCTGGGTTGTACCATTGTGCTGAGAGGCAGCGACACGAAGACTTTGCGCTGCATCAAACGCATTGCCGAGTTCATGTGCTATGTCGCATACAACCTCAAACTGGAGAACTACCTCATGCGGGATGAGTTTGTCTCGATCCCGCGGACGGCGGAAGCCCAGATAGGAGCCCACGACGACCTGGAACCCTCGAACGAGGAGCCATTCACTCCATCACTCCCTTCCAATGGCAAGAACTTCAAGTACGAACAGCTGGAAAAGGAGATTCGCCAGCGTGTCCTATCCGCGTCACCTTTTGTCCACTTCATGCAACCATATCTCTTGACTCAGCTTCGCGACTTGGAGCGCAAACTTGCGACGTACTCGATGCTGAGGGACCAATACGCAGCTGCCGACGAAGATGGTGAAAACGAGGATGACGATCAGGCGATCCACCGACACTTCGAACTCGTGAGGCCTGACATGGTTAACGTCCCAGCGTCCAAGGATCAGCCCAAGGCAGTCCGCGAATATCTGCACGCCGTGCACGATGCTCAACTCGAAAAGGTCACATTCACATTTCAGAACCATGAACGACAATGGGAAACATTCGTCAGCGGCGAAGTCAATCCGTTTGACCCATTCTCTCATCAGCAGATTGTAGTGCTATTTTCTGTTGTCTCCAGCATCACTTCGGCCCCATGTACTGGTCCCGATCTGCTGGGCATGGGTTTCTACACCAGCTGGACTCGAGCAGATGCCGACAATGATGAGGACATGACACTAGGACAGTACGTCGAAGACCTTTGCCTCTCAGCAAATTCTGCGTGCAGGGCCTGCAGCAAGAAGATGTGCGATCACTTCCGCCAGTACGTGCACGGCTATGGTCAGCTCACGGCGTCTATTCAACGCCAGCCGGCCAAGATGCGCGGCTACGCCAACACCATTCTCATGTGGTCGACGTGCCGTGTCTGTAGGCAGGAGACGACCGTCACGCCCATGTCGGACCACACTTGGAAGTATTCGTTCGCAAAATACCTGGAGCTCAGCTTCTGGAGCAGTCCACTCCATCCGCGAGCAGGTTTGTGCAAGCACGATATCCATAAACAGTTTCTGAGGTGCTTCGGCTTCCAAGACATGGTCGTGCGGTTCCAGTATGACGCAATCGACATCTACGATGTCGTTGTGCCACGAGGAAGGGTCACTTGGAAGGTCGAGGCGGATCTCGAAGTCAAGAACGATCAGTATTTGCAATTAGAGACACGTCTCAAGGCTTTCACGGACTCCATCAGGAAGCGATTGGATTCAATCAACGTTGATACCTTGGATGAAAAGAAGGGCGCTGAAGCTCTCGACTATTTGCACGAGCTTCGGAAACGAGCTGATGATGACCACGACGAGCTCATGCAAAAGCTGAGACAAAAGTACGCTCGTTCTCGGTACTACGAACTTATACCTCTCAACCGTGCACTGCGATTCATGGACGAGAAAGCTCTGGCATGGGACGAGTCCTTCAACGATTTTGAGCAGAACTATTTCCCCTCGGAAACGGATATTCGCAAGCTCGCGAGCATTCAATTGAAGAACATGTTCGAACAATCTCAGCCTACTCCGAGCAGCGTCGCTAGTGGTGATAGCGACACCGAAGATGGAGGAGAGACGACACCAACCAAGGGCTCGGTTCGTCGCCGAAAGACGCACGATGAGATTTTGTCGGAAAAGGCTGACGATGTCCTGCTGTCTATTGTCGAAGAGCACAAAGCTTCGACAGATGATGGCAAATCACTCCGGGCTGTGACCAGCAACGATTCCCAAATGACATTGACTAACGACCGCATGTCTGTGCAGACACCTCGCAAAGATATTGGACATGTGGCGGAGCGCGAGGATGTGAAGCATCTTGACCTAGCAGTACCTTCTCGCTCTCCAGATGCATCCATCAACGGCAGTCCGGTTCATGGTGACATGTCTCCTCTTTCGAAAAGCGCTGACGAGACGGGCCACGATGAGCCTTTCGCTGTTCAGCCCAAGCCGCTTAGCACAGGATTACTCGAACGCATCGAGCAGATCAGAAGCACTCGTGCGCAGGGAGGTGAGCTCGAGGTGCCGGAGTCGAAGATACCAAGACCGGTCGATCGCAAGAAATTGGAACCTACTCCAACGCCTCCTCCGTTGTTCCGCGCTCAGTCGCAGCCTGGCCATGTGCCACGTCTGGGTGACACCGAAAATACTATCGATGCGGTAGTGGTTGGTAGAGATGCAGCAGAAAAGGCGCCTGCTGACAAGGGCCTGCGAGAAAGGTTGGGCGGTGCCGCTGGTCGGCTAGCAGGCAAGGTCGGAAAAGCTACGCCTTCTCTGATTCCACGATCAACGCCAGTCAAGACAGAAGACACTCATAACATCGTCTCATCTCTGGCGAAGCACTTTGAGCAGCTGTCACGGGAGTTCGAAAAAGAACGACTGAAAGAGCGCCGGCAGCGAGCGATGAAGAGCCGTCAGGCAAGGGCGAACCCATTGGCAAGCAGTAGACCCGAAGTGGAAGTGTACCGCAACGCCACCGATGCAGTTGGCGAGAAGACATTGGAGCAATCTGCACGCGAGAAGGACACGCAGAAAGACAAACAAGCGAGACGGGTCATGGAGGAGCATGTCACGGAGTCTCAGCCCGAGGATACCTCCATCGTCGTTGAACCGGCTACAATGGGGTCCAGCCTTGTCCAGGAGCCAGTCACGGAGCAAACGGCAGAAGCCATCGAGGCTACTCAGCCTGATACTGAGGTCGAGGAGATCGAGCCTGCATCTGATATGCCTGGCATTGCACCGACTGCCTCCCGGTCTCGCGGAACTTCTGCGTCAACGTCCGATCCGAACTCCTCCTTCACTTCTCCTGCACAATCTGGACATGACCTTACCGAGCTGGGGCCTGACTTGACCATTCCAGAACATCGCAAGAATGTATGGTTCAAATATCTTGCCGAGTTCTGGTCGAAGCGCTCGGCATCTGGATGGGCGAATCTGGAGTATCCACTTCGCAACGATGAGCACGTCTTTGCTGATTCGGACATTATTGTGCGCGAGGATGAGCCATCTTCCGTGATTGCACTTTCTCTCGCATGTGCAGACTACCGTAAGAAGGCAGAAAAGTTCCGAGATCATCCAAACAGAGCACCACTGGCAAAGCACGGCCATTCACATACGCATTCTCAAACGAGTGCTGGCTATCCTCTACCCTCCAAAGAAGAGGAGCATCGATCCGACATCGAAGCTTCTCTCCTCAGCGATACCGGAACCCATATGAAGTACTCATTCACGCATAACAGCGTGCGAGCATCGTGCAAGATCTTCTACGCCGAATCGTTTGACGCTTTACGGCGCAGGTGCAACGTCGCCGACAGATTCATCGAATCCATGTCCCGCTGCCTCAAATTCGACTCCAAAGGCGGCAAGACCAAATCCCTCTTCTTGCGCACGCTTGACAACCGCTTCATCATCAAAAGCTTGCAAGAAGTCGAACTGAAAGCCTTCACCAAGTTCGCTCCCGATTACTTCAACTTCATGAGCTACACTCTGTTCCATGGCGTACCGAGCGTCATCGCCAAAATGTTCGGCCTCTTCCAAGTCAACATCCGCAATCCCAACACAGGCGTGGACTTCTCGTACTACCTCCTCGTCATGGAGAACCTCTTCTACGAGCGCAACCCCAACCGTCGTTTCGATCTCAAAGGCAGCATGCGCAACCGCAAAATTGAGTCGACCGGACAAGCCGATGAGGTCCTATTAGATGAGAATCTTGTCGAAACGATTTTTCAGTCTCCTCTATTCGTCCGCGAAGCGTCTCGCAAGCTGCTTCAAGCCAGCATCTTCAACGATACGCTTTGGCTCTGCAAGCAAAACGTCATGGACTACAGTCTCATGGCAGGCTTCGACGACACGACCAAAGAATTGGTCGTGGGAATCATCGATTGCATCCGGACGTACACATGGGACAAGAAGTTGGAGAGCTGGATCAAAGACCGAGGCAAGAATAAGCCGACGATTACGAGTCCGAAGGATTATAGGAATCGGTTCAGGGTGAGCATGATGGCGTATGTGTTGCAAGCGCCGAATTGCTGGCATCAGTTCCAGGCGCAGATGCCTGGGCCCAGGACGCTCAAGGAGAAAGATGACGTGAAGAATGAGGCGGAGGACACAGAGGCGGAGATCCTTTGAGGTGAAATCCTTGACTAGACGTACCTGATGATTGATGCTTGACACGATTATTAGAACGATGAAGGGACGAAGCTGTAGTCCTTAATCATTGAAATGAGAATTGATTGAGCGCATCCTTCAGCTGCTAATGTGGCATATCATGATATGTCATACTTCGTAAGATTTCGTCGGTAACGTACACACAGAACTTCGCTGACCCTCCACCATCTGATCACCTGCGCTTCCTCTTGAACGCCAGCGGATCATCGTCGTCGCTCACCTCCCGCCTCGGAGGCCGAGCTGCCGTCGTCTGCCGTGCTTTCTTTGCCGGCGGCGCACCACCAGCTTGCGTAGTCGCCGGCCTCTTTGCCGCCGCGCCAGAGCTCGGACGCGCACCGCTTGAATCACCTCTCAGAGTCGACTGACTGGTCGCTGCTTCCTCGAAACCGTCCTCTTCAATCGTCGCCGCTTCTTGATCCTGCTGGCGACTTGTCCGCACGCGACGACGCATGGTCAGCGGATCGTCGTCTTCCATTCCAGCTGCCGCAGCACTACTCCGCGCAGCCTGGGATTGCGACTGCGATTGCGACTTCGATTTTGACTTTCCGGCTTGCGGTTGCACCCAGTACTCGTCTCCCAGCCCATGGCCTCGACCAGGAACCTCTTCGAGCGCGATAGTAACCGTGGGAGCCCGTACTTGCGCTCCTTCACCGTTTCGACGTGCGTTCTTCGGTCGGAATTTCTTGAAGTTGGCGCGGCCGTCCCATGCTGGATTCCATCTGCCGTCGCGACCTTCACCGGTAGCTGTCGTGCTTTCGCGAGGGGCACGGACGGGCAGATCAAAGGTCTCGATCTTGTGCTCGATTGGGATCTTGCTGATGTCGGTGCCTTGCATTTCCCGCAACGCCTCTTCATCTTTGCGGCGTTCGGCATCTTCTTTCTCACGCGCTGCTCTCATTTGCTGTTGGAGTTCCGTTTCCTGCTTTGCTCCTTTCTTCCCGGCCACCTTCGGATCTTCTTTGCCTTTCTTGGCCTTTTCCGCCTTCTCCTTTGGTTCGACAGAGGACGATTTTCTTGCCAGCGCTGCCGTCTTCTGGCGCTTGAAGGCCGCAGGACCTGGAAGCAGCCGATCCATCATCTCCTCGTTAGTCTCGTCCGGAAAGTCATCAATCACCTCCGGTGCTGCTCGCTTCCGCACATTTTGCTGGGTGGGCTGAGGTTCCTTTGGCTGTGGGTCGGTCCTCATAGACTTGTCAACCTCGCGCTGGGAGCGTTGCGTGGCGTTGGCTCCTCGCTGGGTAGGTTGAGATTCAGGCTCAGGCGAGTCTGGTGAAGGAGGCACAACTTGACTTTCATCAAAGGCGTTCAATTTCGCAGGCTTCCTCGTTTTGGCTCTGCTCCGCTCCGCTTGGCGCAGGCGAAGTCTTTGCAGCGCTGTCATCTGCTCGACTGGAACCTCTGGCTCTGCATCGTCTGCCGCGCCTGCACTGCGACCCTCTTCCGCCGTTCCATCCGGCCGCTGCATGGTAGCTGTAGGCGACTCCGGGACGACTGACGCTCGCCCTTGTTGCCTTGTAGTCCGAGATGCTGCGGCCGATGCAGCTGGATCACCTTCTGGTCGAGGACTTGCAGCGACGCTTTGTGTGCTATCTCGGAGCGGTCTGCGCAAGACGCTGGCGTCGTTGCTGAGGATCACGTCGAGGAATTCGTTCTGCTCAACGGACCGCTGATCGAGTGCAAGGTCAATACTTGCCATAAGATCGTTGTTGCGACCAGCGGACTTTTCATCAGCGCGAACGACAACAATCCCGCCTGGTCCATTCTCTTGACTGAGCAGGAAGTCTCTCGCTGACTTTTGTCCTGCTAGCTCCTTCACGAAGTCAATCACCTCGTCCTTCGTCGTCGTGTCATGTTGAAAGTGAAATGCTACGGCTTTCCCGCCGCCACTTGAAATTGCGGGCAGAAGTAACTCGTGCTGTTTGGGTGAGAGGAACAGGAAGGTGAAGTTCTCGAAGACGTTCAATCGAGCTGGATTCGGCTTGAGCCAATCGTCAGGACGAGGTACAGGTTCGTTTCCGACTCTTATGGTGTGTTCCGTCTCATCCGGCCAATTGGCCTTGAAGTCATCCTCCAGCGACAACGACTCGCCATTGTCATCTTTGCCTGTCCGCGTGCAAGCTGACGCCAGAGCGTCCACGAACGAAGGCTCGACCAGCCATCGGCCTTGAACCAAGGCCTGCAGACCGAGTGCTGTGTTCCTCTTCTGCGCGACAACGTGGGTCGTCGTATTCGAAATGTATTGTGTCGAAAGCTTGACGCCTGCCGATTCCAGCTTCCCGCGCTCTTCTGCCAAAGCTTTCCCTGCCGCCTGAGCTGACTTTGAGACTCCCGAGAAGCTCAAAACCACCGGACGCCACTCTAGCTGAAATGTACTGTCCCACGATCCGAGCTTGATTTTATAGTTCTGGCCTTCGAGCGTCTTCGATGCTCCGATCAACTTTTCCCCGTTGATGTAGGTACCGGTCTTGGAGGCGTCCGTGGCGGTGACGGTGAGTCTTACGTTCAGCCGAGTGGCGTCTCCAGGTTGAACGTCTGCAACGCTGAGGAGAAGGTGCTTGCGCGACACGCTCCTATGGTCGATGTACCGCACGCGCTCTGGGCCGTCGATTTTGGCAGATGTGCGGCCGAGGAGATGCTTCGATCCGGGACGCAGCCATAATTGCTTGCCGCCGAAGATGTTGCTATCGCCCTGCCCATCGCAGGAGAGAAGCCACATCTTTGCGACGAAGCGTTGTGGTGAGTGGATCGTGGACGAAGAATGTCGGACGATGATGGTTTACGAGGCGAGGCAGCACGGAGATAGCGGGGCTAGAGGAACGACACCAGATCGACACGACGTCACGTGCCTTGGACAGAACTCCTGAAAGTAGATCTTGCTTCGATGCTGCTACAATACAACTGACTTGCGACTGCGGTAAAATGCGTACCTCACTACACCATCAGCTGTCCCGCTTGCTCTCCATCTCGCCATCACTACCCGATGATCCCTGACGAAGCGTCGGCAGCCCAGCTTTCATATGACTCCGATCTCTCGGCATAATGGCATTCAGCAGCACCGCCGTCAGCATGGTCAGAATAAAGGGCGTCTCGACGAGAAGATTGACGCCTCGGAGGAAGCCATCCAGTCGCTCGTTGTTAGGCTGAGGAGGTAAGACGTCGGAGAACCACTCGGGTACCAAGATGTCCATCAGGCCCAAGCCTAAGGAGGCGGAGAGGATGAATCGGTCTCGTCGAGTCCAGCCGATCGTGGCGAGGATGCGGAGCCCGGAGACGGCGATGGTGGCGTATAGGAAGACCTGCATCGCACCGAGGACCGTAGATGGCATGGCCGCGAAGACACCACCAAACTTGCCGAAGATTCCTGTGAGAGTGTCAGTTGATTTGAGCAGCTCTTCTGCTTGGTACACCACATACCCATGATGACGAGGATCACGCAGGCACAATAGCCTGCTCGTCGGCTCTGCAATTGCTTGTCAGTGGAAATTCTGCTTTATTCGTCCGAGAAGAGACCCACAGCATTGCTCGTCACCAGAATGACACCATTGTTACCTGCGTGCGATACCATCGGCAGGCTCATGCCCAGACAAGAGAAAATGGTGCCAACACTATCACACAGGATGCCACCTTGAATTCTCTGGTTGGCCTGAAGTCCTTCCGTCGGGATGCCAGAGACTTCGCTGGCCGCAATGATGCACGGCATGCAAACCATGGCCTCGCAGATGAACATGAACACCAATGGCAAGATCAGGGCGCCGTCGACTCTCAGCTTGAAGGTGGTCACCCAGAGGAATGTCGCGACAGGCGCTTGATCGATCTGTGTTGTTGACCAGTATCCGAGGGCGCCAGAGATCGCACTGCCGACTGCCAGACCGAGAATGATTCCACAGCTCTTCATCAGCGGGCTGCCGATCATCTCAACGATCAGAATCGTCACAAAGACCGAGAAACCAATTCCAATGAGTCGACTGTCGCCCCATGGCAGCGGCTTGGGCGCATTGACGTTAGGGCAGAGAGCGTAGATTCCTTCTCCGTTCAGACAGCTGGTGCCGCCACCCCACGAGGCAGCCGCAGAGCTGACAAGGTAGATCCCGAGCACCAGGAGTAGGTTTCCAGTCACTACGGAAGGGAAGATGCGTTTCAACGTCTTGGGTGGGACGAACGAGATCAAGAGCTGAGCCCACACAGAGGCGAGAGCGCTGCCGATGAGCTTCCCATAGCCGTCTGGACACGGAAGTCTCGTGCCATTTGCGCCCGTCGGACACTCACCGCTGGCATACAATGCTGCCGAGTATTGAATAGCTGACGGAATTCTGTCAGTCCTCAATCATGTCGACACCACTCATTCTGCCCTCAAATGCGCGTACCAATCGGAATGATATCGAACGTCGGACCCAGGACGCTCAGCACGCCCGTGCCGAAGTAATACGGCGTTCCTCGAATCCTCGATTTGGTGATCTGCGCGAAGCTCGCAACCGCTGTTGTGATGAAGCCGGCGGAGACCAGGTACGCTGTGGTTTCAGCGTCCAGATGGAAAGCACCCCTCGCGATTGCCAGTATGGGAGTGATGATGCCGGAGATCTTGGTAAGGGCATGCTGAACGCCGAGGATGAAGATCAAGAGCAACGGGATGCGATCATCTGGGAAGAAGAACGGCGGGACGTGGTCTTTGTACCGCTTGTTGAGCGGCCAGATGTTGGGCGTGAAGAGATATCTGAAGACTGTGAGCAACGTGATCTCTTGAAGAGGTCGATTGGTCCTTACTGATAGTCATAGTCGCCGATGAGTCCGTCGCGAGTAGTGAAAGTGTACTTCACTTCGTCCCACATGGCTCGCCATTGGCCTATCTCCTCCGACTTCTCAGTCGGCACATAGCCCACGGACTGGCTGTCCGTGACAGTCTCGGTTCTCATGGTCGATGCTGCTTCGGTGAGTACGCCGGAAGGATCTGCGAGACGAGCGGGATGGCTCGGTGTGGAGGAGACAGAAATGCCAGAGAAGAAATGGACTTGCCCAGCGTACTACTTCTATGTCTGTGATGGAGCGCTCACATCTGACTCCACGCCACTTTCCTCAACTATTCCTTGTGACGAAAGGTTCCGCGTTTCTTCCAAGTCGAACTAAAAAGCTTCCCTGCAACAGACTAGCGCACGCACTTTGAGAGTTGTGTGCCGGCGGCGGAGATTCTTTTTTCCTTCGAGGTGAGGTTCGTGTGGAAGCTGATCGGATTTTGCTCATCGGTAGGAACGCAGCGTTGTGTCTTCTCCAACTGCTACTGCTCGGTAGCTTGATGGCAGAGGGTCAGCCTGTCCCGGGAATTGGAATACATGTCATTCATCGGCCGGGTGATGGATGCTCGGCTCGCAGCTTGCGTTGACGTGATGCATCATGCAGGTCTAGAGAAGCAACCAGACCTGGCGTGCAGGATGGTAGAGAAGAGGGGACGGTGACGTTGTTCAACGGTCTCGCAAAGCAAAAGCTGTCACGACGAGGTAGACTTTCTAGTGGCATTCTATCTCCAGCAATCCGAACGGCTGCCATCATACACCTTGGACGAATCTACAACGCAGCCGGCAACGTGAACACAGCATTCATCCGTCCTGGCCGACAGAACTTGTATCTGCACGTCAAGAATTCAGAACGTGGTACCAATCGGAGAAGGAAACTGCTCCAAGAACGTGGCTGGGGGTTTGGCTCTTATGCAATGCAGGATGCCACCCAGACGGCGCCGACGTGCTAGCTGCAGCAGACGAACCATCGATCCCGGTGATGGCTATCGCCCAAGTCAAAGACGATAAAGCGAACTGTGAGCAAGCAGGATTCGAAAGTCAAGGATCGCACTCATGTTACGATTCCCAGTGTTCACTGCTTTTGTGTATACTCCGTAGTGACTGCCACGACCTCTATCGACCCAGCTTCAATCATTACAGTACTCCTGCCAGCTTCCATTACGCTCCTCCACGCTGTGGATTGGCGTGGATCTTTCAATGCCCGACACTTTCCGCCTTCAATCCTGCCGCAACAAGACCGGCTTCTGATCCTTCTGATGCATTGTGTCCGCTGGCAAATGAGAAATCAAGTCCGGCTTCCTGTATCGATGTCGGAGATGTACATGCTGTTGAGAGACATGTCCTCAGTCCAGTATCCAGAGTCGAAGCGAATTGCAAATCCAGATCAATCTTTCTGAGACGTCCATCATGGTTGTCGATGCAGCTCGTCTCCAATCCCACCAACCACGCCAGGACACCACGCCCATGTCCCACCAGACTCCTTCAGCCTCCAACAATCTCGCACAATGCCTTCCACTTATCCTCATCCTCCACCAAGTGTCCCCTGCCCCTCATCACTCCTTCCAACACCTCCACCACGGCCCGCAACCCACTCACAGCACCTTTCACCTGCACAAACCTCGCAATAGCCAAATCGACCTGACGGGGTCGGGTTCCCGGACGTCCATGCTCTAGAACCGCAAAAATCTCAATTCTGAACGTCACAGGCTTGATGTCCATGGAATTGACCTTGTCCACACGGGCAGTGATCGTGTTGTGCTTGCGCGAGCACTCCAGGTCGCGGATACCGTGATGTTGCCACTCCTTCATCAAGATCGCAAGCTCTTGTCGAGCGTGTTTGCGGTTGATGCTCAAGCACAGGATCTGCGTAGCTGGCTTGATGTTGAAGAAACGGGCGAACCAGGATCGCTCGGGGCCGGCGGAGGGTGGAGCATCGTCGGCTGATGGCGTTGGGGATGCCGCCGAGAAAAGAGAGTCGAGGGATGCATTGGTCCTCATCGTGGTATCTGGAAGTGAAAGTGAGCTGTCTGCCCATGGGCCATGGCATATCTGAGACGGATGCTTACCTGCTTCCGTCATGGTGTTGTCAACACCCTTCTCGCGGCCCAACTTTCCGATCCACTTGGAAAATCCTGTCTTACCGTTGCCAAAGAGAGGTTTGCGAATTGGGAACTCGCTAGACGATGCGGATGCGGGCTGTTGTGGGACAGCTCTGCTCCTCATAGTCGCTCGGCTCTGCTGTGTCATGTCCGCCATGCCATCGGATGACGGCGACATGAACGATCTGCCACCTTCCACTCCAGTATCGACCTCTTTCTTCGCCCGACCGAACCAACCAGATCGCTTCTTGCGCACGATCGTGGGAGTTGCGAGCAAAGTGCTTTCCTCGTCGATCGCCATCAAGTGAGCCGGATCGTTCGTGCGCCTCCTCCCTAGAGTCTCGACAGACGCCTTGGACGTAGGCTTCCTCATGTTGTATGTGTCGTCGCTTGCTGGGCTAGAACTCCCTGCCTTGCGAATGTTGAGCGGCGCAACAGTGCCGGAGGGAGAAGGCTGTACAACTCGAATAGTCTTGTCGTCGAGTCTACGCTCCTTTGGCACCGGCGCGGTCACATTACGCCAGTTGACGCCCTCTCTACTGCTGCGCTGATCACTTCCTTCCTCTGAGATGATCGGAAGGCCATAATGCTCCGCAGCTTTGGACGCCTCTGGTGCAGACATTATCCGCTTATCGGGAGACGGCCCAGTGCCAGGCATGATGTGGTCGAGCATCTTCATCACTTCCTCGAATTTGGCAGCATTCTCATCGCCACTACCCTTGTAGGCGGCGAGCTTCTTCCTCGTTTCCTCCAAGGTCCTCGTCAAGTACGTGTTAGGCGTATCCTTGGGAGGCTCTGGCAGTGGACGAGAAGTCGTCTTGGTGGGAAGTTCCGGGGTAGTTGCATACACGGATGACGGTGGCGTGTCGTATGGTGATTGCTTGTCCGTTGCAGAAGTGTGCGATTTGGCCGTCGTGGTGGACCCGAAAGACTCACGGATTTGGAAAGCTTCTTCACAGGCTTTCTCAAGCTCCGCACTGTGTTTGCGGATCTCGCTGCGCATGTGATGACCAGGCGTATTTGGATTCCGAGCCTTGAGTCGAGGAGTCTCCAGGAGTCCTGCCATTGCTCTCTCCTTGCGAGACCTCAACGGCTGTTCCGCAGGCATAGTCGGGCTCGACTCGGGTACGTCGCGGATCCTCGAAAAAGCCTTCAAGCGATGCTCACGAGGCTGGATGGGCAAGGTCGGCGTCTCCGGAGCATTCGCCCGTGTCGATTCCTGAGCTGTCAGCACACTGGCAGTCGAGACTCGTCGCAAGTGTCCAAAGCTGACATTGCGCCGGTGCACCTCTGATGGCCGCATAGTCGCGATCACAGGAGGGCTGCTCGGCATCATTGTGCTGTTCAACGAATGCCGAGACATGGATGAACGCTGCATAGATGGCCTACTCCGTGTAGAACGCTGCAAGCTCGAGGAGGAGTTGGTTGATGCACGACGGCTCACTTGCTTCAGCGTCTCGATGCGCGTGGAGTTTGGATGGCGCAAGTTTCGACCCTTGCTGAGTCTGCGAGTGCTGTTGGTACCATTGCGATGGACTGTGATATTGACATAGTCTCCTGGAGAGCTGACAAGCGGGTCTTTCGATGCTCGATATGGGTCGTAGCTGCTCATTGATGGCGGTGGTCCGACGAAGCTGTTGCTTGGACGCAGGTGCTCATCATTCATGATGGAGTACTGAGATTGTGATCGCTCTGCTTTGTTCGACGGCATAGGTGGTGCTTCGCCAACTCGCGGCGGCCGACTGTGGTGATAATCGCTTGCAGAATAGCCAATGTCATCGGCCTCGCCGCAATAGTTCTCCAGATGCTCTTCCTTGTGCTTCACCAGCGCAGCGTAGAAAAGCTTCTCCTGATTGTAGTCGTCGTTGACAAGCTTCTGGACGAGACAGTTCTCCGGCTCACTGTGCCAAAGTGTGCGCATGTTGCGAAGAATCTCGCGGTCGATGTCCTGTATACGCTTGATCTTCCACTCTTCAATCTTGGGCGCCTCGCCGACAGCAGCCTCTTTCGTTCCCGCCTCCCCGACGAAACCAAAGGGCTTGTCGTACTTGTGCAAGAACGGGTGATCCCAGACTTCGTCCATGGTGATTCGCTTGCTCGGGTCGACAACGAAGATACGACGAAGCAGATCCTTCGCTTCGGCACTCAAACCTGACGGGAGAAAGTAGTTGGCGTGGGCGACGTCATGAAAGAGCGCACGAACATTCCCATCCGGAGGGGAGTTATATGGCGTCGTGGCAGTCAACATGACATAGAGAATCACTCCACAGCTCCAGACATCGGCCTGAGTTCCATCATACGGCCTGGAGATGACCACCTCAGGCGCGGCGTAGTGTGGACTGCCGCAAGGAGTGCTGAGAAGCTTGCCTTCTGGCTGTAAAGCGGCCATGCCGAAGTCGATGATTTTCACACTCAAGTCTCGCCGATCCAGGAGGATGTTCTCGGGCTTCAGATCCCGATGGCAGATGAGGAGTCGATGGCAGTACAGCAGAGCGGAGATGATCTGACGGAAGATGTACACCGACTCGTCTTCCGGCAGACCCTTCATGTCGTCCACATAGTGAAACAGCTCGCCGCCTTCCACGTACTCCATGATGAGATAGCTAGATATGGTCAATACAGGGAGGCGACAGTAGAACACGGCGGCGCAGTACTCACAGCTCATTACGGTTCTCCCACACATCGAATAAGCGTACAATGTTTGGATGCTCCAGAAGCTTCATGACGGCAATCTCGCGCTCCAGGCCATACGGAATAGGCTTCTGACCGTTGATAGTCTGTTGTGATGTGCCCTTGGTGCTCTCGATCAGGTTCGCCAAGCTCTGCGCTCTTGTGCTCTCCGCCACAGACCTCGTGATGATCTTTACCGCACCATATTGATCTCGATATCGATGGCGGACGATGCGAACTCGCGAGCAGCCGCCCTTGCCGATGGTCTTGCCGAGTTGCCAGTGTCCGATGAACGTCTTGCGTTTGCGGCCGGAAGCATTTGTCGACGTCGTCGAGATGGCGGAGTCGCGCTTCGTGTCACGCTCGTACTCGCCGGCGATCTGGGAGACGCGCTTGGGACCCGGAGATGCGGTCTGACCGCGGACTGCCAGCGAGCCGTTTGGCTCGAGAGATTCATTGTGTGGAAGCCGAGTATGCGGTGAGGCCGGTGCTTTGCCATTTCGAATCGGGCGTTGTGAGACTGGCATGTTCGGCGAATTGCTAATGTCAGCCAGAGGCTTGCGCTTTGCTGCTGCGCGGCTGACGGTGTTTCGGTATCGGTCGGCCATGATGGAGGGTCCGGGATGGATGGGAGCGAAGCGTTGTATGTTTTGTTGTATGGATTCTTTCGCCTAACTCTTGAATGGTGGATGTGATGCTGTGTCGATCGTGTCTTTCTTTTTCCAACACCACTATCCAAGACGTCCCTCACGCGTGTGGTTGCGGTGCAGCGCCCGATTCGGCGCGTCAAGTGCGAGGGCTTCAATGAATATGGAAGTTCACGGAAGAGACAGACATGTGCGGCTGTGGTCGATGAAAACGAAAGGGCCAGAGGTGACGGTGACGATCCCGGATCTCCCTCCTCTTGGTGATACGTGATGTGCAAAAAGCAAGAAACAAGAAGTGAATAACGCTGGAGACGCTGGTAATGACAGTAGGTACTCACCAAACTCCTTCCTGAGACGGAGGAGGCGAAGCTGATCGATTGGGAAGGGCGGTGCAGTTTGGTGAAGTGTGGTCGATGGGAGGTCTCGAATGCGGCAGGCTGGACACGGGGCACGAGAGCCGGTCGCCGCTGACAGTGCGCTGGGTTGAGGAATGCGTTGATATGGAGAAGATCTGGATATGCGGAAAGAAATTGACGGAAGAATTTGTGGGATCGACGTTGTTGAGTGTTTTGTTTGTTTGCTCGAGAAGCCGGCAGGAATGCTTTGGACGAAATTGGAGAGTCTCGCCCGCGAACATGATCAAATCGTATGAATGCATAACGTTGTTCACTTACATCTTGTGATTGCACTTACGCATTCTCATCTTCTTCTATCACTCGGGACCACTGATGAATATTCTCACTCACCGGCTTCGACCATGGCGACCAGCATTCTCTACTTCTCCTCCCAACAACACATGATCTGAAGCAGATGGCCTGCTCCCAATCACGAGATGGAGGCGATGCGGCGGGAACCAGCGAAGAAGAACGCGAAGAGTATCAGTAGGTGAGATCAGGAAGAGGAGGAGCGCGAGCGGCAGCAGAAGACAAAAAAAAGCAGGCAAGACACTCTCATCAGTCAGCAAACCCACCTTGCTCCCTGGCCTCCAACCCCGGACCAAGTCCCATCTCGCCTCGCCGAACCCGCACCATTGCTGTCGTTCGCCGTCGCAGCCACACCCACACAGCGCCCAGAGCCCGAACCACGAAAGCGCGGGATGGATGGTGGTGCAACTCTGCAGGCATCCACGAACCCGGCAAATGCAATCTCGAAACCCAGACAGTCGGTCGCAGCCTCGCAGGGGCGCCGCGATGATGACATTGGTGATGATCGGAGCACGGCGCGTCGGACCTGTGGGCGGACAACGTACGTAGGACAGAACTTGCAGGGCCACTTGAAACTCGAAGTGAGATGCTTTGGATGTGGCGAGCGCCCCAGATCGGACCCAGCGGTTCGGGTGGGGATGTGAAGTCCGCTCTGCCCTGCTGCGCGCACTGCAGCCAACCCAGAGGACGACCCTGGGTGCTGGGAGAGTTTCGAGTGACCCTTGTCGGAGGTTTATATGCACGTCGCGACTTCGACTTCGATGGACTTTGGGAGATGTGCTGCATCATTCTTTCGTAAGGGGAGATGTGGTAGGATGGGTCTTCGATGTGGTGGATCCGCCTTTGAAAACTCATCCAATTGTGCAGACACGAGGAAGCATGCAGTAGTGAGGGCTCTCTGAATTGAACATTGATGGAGTGCAGTAGAAGAGAGGTCGGAGCATACCTGTCAGCAGATACGAGAAAAGTAAGACATCGCAGACTCCGACCGCCGGATCAACGATGGAAATATCCGTTGCTCGAGATCAGGGAAATGCACAGCTCGCTAAGAAACTCTCGCAATCCACCCTTCGTGGAGCATATCTCATCAATACCTTAGCCGCAGCAAAAACAGCTGACGATGGAGAGCGGAGAAGAAACTCTCAAACGAGAGGTCCAACGGAACCGATCGAAACACACAAAGCAACCCCCGTTCAACCAACGCTCTTGTGTCGTGGAAGCGGTTTCTCCGAACCCAACCGCATCCTCACACCACCGGAGTCGCTCGGTCGATTCCCTTTGGGTCCCCGCGGGGGATCTGCTACGGATTCCTGTTGGGTTGGGCCAGACCGTGTGTTCCAGACTTTCCATGCACATCCCATCGAAAGAGAGTTCATTTTTGTTGATCATTCGATGTGCATGAGCTGATGAGATTGCGATCGGTTGATGCTTGGGATCTGGAAATGGAGAATGATGGTGGTCTGATGTGATCAAGGTGAAATCGCTCCTTTCGTTTCTGATTGCCGTGCTGTGCCGCTTCGGAAAGACGCGCAGAATGTTCCCGATAATATAGTCCCATCCTATTCTCCTGGGCGCTGGCTACCCAGTACAGTCCGAACTCAGGTGCTGTTTCCTTCCTCTCAAAGCCTTCTGTAGCCTTTCCGTTCCCATGTGCACTTCACCATGCTCAAAAATCAGATCGCTCAAGTATCGTGCGCTCAGCAAATAGTACCATCAAACAACCCGCTCGCTCTTTTGTTCTCCTGGCCTTGAACCGTCCTGTTGGTCCCACACCAGGCCATCCTGTCATCGCATCGCTCTCCTCAAAAGTAAAACAGGTGAATCGAAATTGTACATCAAAAGTACAAAGGGTATCGTCATGGGAAACAAGTACAAGTCGTGAGCTGAAAGGTGATCGATTATGCGCTGGCAGAGATGATGGGACTGGTTCCCTGGCTCCCGCTCTTCGACGCTGGAGACATGGAGGCATCGAGCTCCTTGACTTCCATGGACGCATGCGCTTTACCGCAGCCCTTGACAAGGACGTGTCGCTGTAAAGTTTGTTAGTCAAAGTGTTGCTTGCATAGTATTGTGAACGTCACAAAGACTTACCTTGAGCGCGTCCTTCCGTGAAAAGCTCTTGTCGCAGTGTCCGCAAGGGAATGGCTTGACTGCCAGATGGATGCGCTTGTGTCGCTTCAAGTCGTGATTGCGGTTGAAGCTCTGAGGGCACTGGTCGCATCGGAAAGGTCTGTCGTTTGGTGGGTTGGCTTGCTGTGGGTGGTGGGCGTACATCTGGGAGTAGTGGGCTGCTTGACCACTGTTGTAGGGTGCCATCACTCCACCTCCAACCATGGACATCTGTCCACCCGGGTTGTTCACGTTGGTGAGAACAGGCATCGAGTAGCTGTACGGTCGGTGTTGCGCATACTGTTGCTGCTGCTGCTGCTGCTGCTGGGACTGATGATGGTGATGGTGTTGCTGTTGTTGTTGCTGAGACTGGTGCTGAGCAGGTGGCGCTTGGCCTTGTTGGCTGACTGGAGACATTCTCGGTATGGACTGAATGCTAGGACTCTGTTGTGCGGGAGAAGGTCCCGAGTACGAGTAGCTACTTTGCTGAGGCGCGGACGATTGCGACGAATATGAATAGGAAGGCGTCGGTGGAGGTCGTGAGAAGGACTCGTGACTGTTTGCGGGAGATGGCTGAGGTCCTGGAGCCATCATCTGCGGCTGGTGGTTTGGCATGGCGGGCAAATTAGGAGCCGACATTGACATGGTCGAGTTGGCGTAGTGTGGCATTTCGTAAGGTGGAGGAGGAAGTTCACTCGCGCCGGGTGAGTTGCTCCCGCGAACAATCGAGTTCAAAGAGGGCGAGTACAATCCGCGGCCCTGTTGATACTGCGCTGCGCTGCCTTGTTGGAATCCATACGACGGAGTAGAGCCGCCGTTTGATGGTGGTGGCCACATTCCACTGCCGTTGGGACTGTATGCTGGACCGGTGCTGTGTGAAGTGATGCCGGGACTCAAGCCGTCGGCGGAACCGTTGCTCGGAGGAGTCAACAGGTTGCCAACACTCGTCAGAGTCGTTGTGGGTGCTTGCGATGTGTGGTGGGCGTAGCTTGGTTGATGGTACTTTTGCTGCAGTCCGGCAAGCGGAGGCGGCGGCAGTTCGAACGATGGCAGATGTGAAGCGTTGGGTCTCCGAGCCGTAAAGCTGGTCGGAGCGCCCATGGAATCAGGCCCAGGCACCATTGATGGAGGATACGCTACGGCTGCAGCCACAATTGCGGTTGGATGATTGAATGAGCCGGATGGCTGAGAAGAATCCGCCGGGTGGGGGACGAGCGAATTGTTCAGAATAGATGGGTATGTTGCGTTGACGGGCTTGTTGCGGCGAGGCTCTTGGTGGAGAAGAAGTGGAAGCCACGAAAGGAAGTGGAGGATACGAGGCCTTTTGAGTAGTTCAAGGCAGCCGATCGGAGTGAGATCAACGTTGATGGACGCTGACGATGCAGGAACCGAGAGACTGGATGCGAGCAGGCTTTGTACTCAAGCCAGACACCGAGGAGTCGGGGCGGCGTTCGCGGCTGGCTGCTCGAGCTGGAACGGGGAGCGTGTGGATTCGGGCGGTGGGTGGTGCAGCGGGCTGCAGGAGAATCTCAAAAGTGCCTGGAGAGCGTTAGCTTCATCGATCGCTTTTCCAAGTCCGAGTCGCAGGATATGAGGCTTACAGTGGTCCGGTTGTACAATCGGACGAGTGGAAAGCGCCAACAGAGTGGAAGGGCGCGATCTGAGTGACCCGAAAGAGTGGACGTGCAGATGCTGGGTGTCACAGGCGGTGACACAAGGGTGCGCGTCGACTGGTCGTTTCCGCGATGGTGGATGACGGGGCGGACGTCCGAGGAATCCCAAAACGCGACGAGATCCTGCACAACAATGACGGTCCTTGTTTCTTTGATGAGGTGGGTCGGATGATGATGTCGAGCGAGCGGCGTGGTGCGGTGGGACAGACGGAATGTGAGGAGGTCGAGGTCGAGGATGAGGACGAGGTCGATGGCGACAATCACACTCGCACGCTCTCACGGTCGGCGGGTGTCAACAACAACCCCGAGGTGAAGTCGTTGATCAAGGTTGGAGTGAAGGGATGGCGCTTGGGGGTGGGAACGAAGGGGCGATCTCTTTGTTAAGCTCCGGTGCCTGGGCGTGCGTGGGTGGGCGACGGCGTGCGGATGGCGGTCGAGGGCTGGACAGCAGTAGGTGGACACGGATCCAGGGCCTCATGTGGCCATGCGGGCGTTCACGTATACATATGTACGGGCGAGGCGCCGGGAGTCTAGTGGTCACCTAGTGCCTCTTTCGCGCGCGCATGTGCCAGATTGCCCAGGCCACTGCCAGGTGCCAGGTCTGGGAAGGGAAGGGAAGGGAAGGGAAGGGGACTTGTTGGAAGGGCAGCATGATGAGACGAGACTGGACTGGACTGGGCCCACCACTAGCGAGCGAGGGATCGAGCGGGCGGGTGGGCGTTGGAAAGACAAAAAACGCAGGAATCTGGATCTGCCCTGCGCTGGCCTGGGCGCCCGGAGCAGTTGACCAGTTGGGTGCAAACCGCAACCTTAATAAACTCCCACTCATCATCAACTGCGATTGTGGATGAGACCGTTTCCCGCCTGGCCCTGCCCTACCTACGTTGTTCTCTCCCTCCCCTGCTCTGCGCCCTGTTCTGCCCTATCCCGATATGCGCCATGGCGGCATGCTTTGCTTTTCCTGCATCGGAGTGCCGGCGGTAGCGATACTAAGTTGATTGGTCACGTCTTCTCGGCCTTCAGCGAGCGCAACCACATCCCAATCGGTATATCATCATCACTGGAGAGCATAATCACAGTCGGTACATCAGTCTCGTCACACTCCCTTACTCCCCTCCGGAGGCCTGCGATTCGCTCTCCCCCATCTCCTGACGCGCGCGCCATGATTTCAAATTTGGAACTGCTGCGTTGTCCGATTCAGGAAATGAAGACTCGCAGACGACAAAGCATCCCGCTCATCCAAAGCCCAAGCGAGGTCTCATCGTGAGGATTTTGACCAGGGATGATGATTGTAATGTAGCTCTCTTTGTTCGCAAACGCACACACCGCACACGCTCTTGCGCGGCCGGACCACTTCCTGCCTGTGCCCAGTTCATGTTCATCATCATGCCCGCAGTTCGCGCAAACGACATCCGAAACATCCCTGCTGTTCAGGACCGGGCCTGTCGAAATAGTGTTTCGCTTTGAGCATGCCCCTGTCATCAATACGTTCCGAGCTTCTGGCTCCATCTCTATTCTTGCCGAAGAGCAAGACACTGAACTCTCTGTCTCTGTGAGAGACTCGCAGATCAAGAACTCCCGGTCTGGCCGAGTGCTTATGTATAATGATCCACCTGAACGATGGCCTTCTGACCTGCCCAAAGAGGATACAACACGATCGTCCGCGGGGAATGATATACAAATCTTCGTCGGCTCATCTCACCCCATCATCATGCTCCACCTCTGTCAGTCATGGCACATTGTCACTCGGCGCCGGACACGACACGTTGCCAGCAGCGTCCCGCGAGTCACGGCGGCTATACAGATTCACGGAAAATCGGAGCTTTGCTCTACTTGTCGACTCTACACGCCGCAACCTCTCATCATGGTGAAGAATATGGATCAGCTCTCCGTGCGACACAACATGCCTCGTCTGCACCTCGCGTGCACAAGAAGGCAACACGAATCCCAACTGGTACGCGAATCAGGGACTGCATCATTTGTTCTCTTTGGCCCACGGACAGGGATAAAAGGTACAAAAACAGTCGAAGATTTTTAGCTTCAAATTTACAGCCTCGGATCGTCGCCCAGATCGGCATGGCTTGAGATGAATCGGCGGACGTGCGTGTGGCTGCTAGGGCCCAGATGCCACGTGCGAAGATGCATCCTCGACTCGAATGGGAATTTCGTGTGACTCGATCACTTCGTCAAAGGAGACTGTTTCTTGTTATTTGCCTTTTCAGCTCCTGTGTATCGTCCGATCGAGCCGAGTTCTTTTTGATCAGCCCACCTCGACGTCAATGATGCCCCTTGCGGCGCGGCGGACAACGTGCGAGCGGACGCAAACGCGTGCACCGGGACGAATATAAAACTCTACTACGACGTGCTTGTTCGGGAAGCCGAACCATGTTTCCAAAGGTGACACGCCCGTGCCGCATGTTGTGCTGATGAGAGGCGTTGCGCGTGAGGGAGGATCCCGTGCGCCTTTTGCCCACCACCAACCGCGGCTGTGGCTGTCCGTCCTCTTTGTCGGGTTGGAAATGGGCGGAAACGGGCTTGACAGGACCACTATCGTGTTTCACGGCGACTGTCATCAACAATCTTCACCCGGCATTGCATTTGCTCTTCTCGTTGCCGCCCGCTTGATGAGATGAGACGGGCTCGCTTGCTTCTTCCGTCACAGCACATCCGGACCTCCATGATCCCGTCGATGATGATGATGAATGTCACTGCTATTCCCCACACACCTCAAATTTCCTGGACCTTTCCGGCCTGACACTTCCAGACTAGCGGAATCCTGCGAATATTGGAATCCGGACCGTATGGCCAGGCATCGCACCAATGAGAACACGTCCTAAGCGAGGAGACAGCAAGGCTGTCGGCGCTAATGGATCTGGCCGCTCCGATCTTGTCAGTGGATAGTGTTTCGGCGCCAATCCCGCTCGGGCGTCGTCTGGCTGCGGGTTGGGAGTCTATCTCAACTGCAATCGAAAGCCTCGGTCGGTGGGCGCCGCAGATGGGCTCTTGCGTTCTTCGGTACGTACTCAAGTACATGAGTTTCAACATCGCGTTCCCAAGGGGCCAGCCGGGCACCCAGCAGACAGCGATCTGTCATCGTGATGGACAGGCGAGCCAGCTCGTCTGATGGAAACGCTTCCGATCATCTCCCTTCTGAGAGTGGCTGGTGTGACATGTACTGGTCAGTGGTTGCACAAACAAAACGTTCTTCAACTGCTCGTTTCCAAGCTCTCGGTGGCTTTGGCGGCTGTCTTAGCCACGATGTGCCAGAGCATAAGCACAACTGCCGTGCCTATGCCCAAAGATCGGTGTATAGATCATCACGAAAGGTCTTCAAGAGTTCAGACCCGGAGTCTGCAACCGAGCATTATTGCGTACGAGATCACGTCACGGAAAATGCTGACGAGCGGTCTCACTCTAAACGCAATAATTCCACAGATACAAGACGGAGCTGAGTGCTCGCCAAGAGGCGGTACCGCAGACGCTCGGGTCCGAAGTCAGCACCTCTTGTCCCTGCTAGCTGCCCTCGCCAAAGCACGGCCAGGCCGAATCAGCTCGTCCCAGGTGTCGACATGGATGACAGCCTGCAACTCCATCTTCTTGCACCATGCGGGCGGTCTTCCGCTGAGCGTAGAAGCCCGGCTCTTGGATATTCATGGCGGTTTGGCGTAGACTATCATGCGAGAGTCATGCTGGGCGGTCGGCGTTTGTGGTTCTGATCATCGGAAGGCGCAGCGCTAGAAATACATTTTATCTGATCTTCTTCTCTGATGGTGTACCTCGCGTGGCAGCCACGATTCGATGCAAACGCTCCTTTACGATGCTGCAGGATTGCAAGTTCGCGAGTCTTCATCCTTGAGCTCGGAGCTGCACCTGCAGCCGATTGCATTTCTGAGTCTTACATTTGCTGCGAAATCGAGAAGCAATGGTGGATCTGTCGGCAGTCCTTCTCCGAATGCGGTATGTGTGAATCCAGGCCGCCCAACTAGCTTCACATAGGGCAGACGAGCCACGATGGATTCCATGGCGCTTACTCCGTCCGCGAGACTCCGACCAGCCTTCGTCGTTGGCATCAACCGCCAACAAGCCTCTCGTATGGCAATCACACATGCCCACGTGGAAAAGGGAAAGAACAGCCCGTGAGGCGTCTTCCCGAATCAGTAGCGTCGGCACCGACGTTAGTCTCAGAGGAGAGTCTAGACCCCGGACCGAATTCTCGTCACTCCATCACGACTTGATGACTTGATGTCATAGCATTTACACCAACATGATTTCACCTGCTACATCTGGCGGTGAGGGCAGAGCTCCAAATCCTACCGAGGACCGCGATATACCGCCCTTCGCCAAGATCCGAAGCCACCCCCGCCATTGATCCACGCCATGTCCTCAGCCAGAACGCCCAATCTACCAACGTGCCGAAGCCCTACGGTTGCAACTGTCATTCTGGTGTCTTGACCGTCGGCGACCCCGAAATGTTGGCTTGCATGGCGTTGCAGTAGTGCGAATGGATGGACTCATGTCAGCTCGAGTCGCTGACTGCAAGGATTGCGCCAACCGTTCTCCGACTCAGGCGAGCATGTCGTATGCATATCGGAATGGTCACGAAGCATACGAGGTCGGCAATCCTGACTTCAATGCCGTTCTCTGGAGGGATCAATTTTACGCGAATGCATCTGCTGGGTACCACATGCACCTTCTGAGGGAAAAGTATTGTCTGATAGTGTCTGTCATGGACCATATCGCTCTGCTGTAGGGAGTAGATCGATCGCATGGAATTGAATCCACAGCTTTACTAGCAATGCAGCACGTGTGCGAAAACACATCTGAGATCTTGAGAGGGCGGGGGAGTATTCATGCCATCGGGCTGGCGTGTTCGCCGATTTTTCGTGACGCTCCGACGACGAGCATCTCAGGAGCAGGACGCAAAATGTTCTTTGCAATCATTCGACGAGACCGGATCGCACAATCGAGAGACCTGGCTTCCAGAGCAGAATGCTTTCAGTCGTTGCTTCGCTTGACAGATGATGGCTTACGGTCTGTCAGCATCAGTTCTCCAAGGTCTCGTCGTCTCCATTTGGACCGAGAGCACCGCTTCAGTGTCGCCAATAGGTCATCGTTGGAAAACGGCACGATGCTCTTGTCAGGCGATATGACTTGAAGCTCTGCTGCGATGCTCAGCAAGAGAACACTCGTCGCATCGCTGAGTTGACAATCAGCCTCTGCTGAGTATCTGCCCATCTTCCCGCTTTCGCAAAGCAGCAGGACAACGTGAGGTCGTGATATTCGTCATTTGTCTCGTAGAACAGAATGCCGATCACTGCCGTACTCAGTAGAAGTCGGCTGTTGATCACCGGGGGCAGCTCCGTGCGCCTTTCCGAAGTGAACTTTGCGACAGCTGTTGATTGTGCTGGACCTTGACAAAGCAGTGCACCTCCCACGACAGAACCCCGACATCTCGCAATCATGCTCGTCTCCCTCACCGTCGGCAAAGTCGACGCCGGCGTCGCTGTGCTTCTCACAGAGGACAAGCGTCTGGTAAGTTCACAATCAAGCCCACCAGAAGCCATTCGCTAAGACAATGTCTCTCTACAGATCGAATTCCCTTCCATTCTCCTTCCACCCGACATCCACTCCGGCAGCATCGTCGACATCAATGTATCGAGGAACCAGCATGCCGAGTTGATCGCCGACCAGAAGTTTTCGGCGCTCCAGAACGAAATCTTTCAGACCTTCGGCCAGGCATCTCCCTCTGCGCCCGTTCTCCGATGCCGCAACACGACACAGACGAGCATTGTGCTGGAGTGGGATCCGATCGAGCTGGCGACTGCAGCCTTGCGTAGTCTGAGTCTCTACCGCAATGGCACAAAAGCTGGTGTCATTCCTCGCGACAAGCTCAGCACAAAGATCAGTGGTCTGGCTTTGGATACTGAATACACCTTTCACTTGGTCCTCCGCACGAGCGCGGGCCAGTACACATCCGAGAAGCTCACGGTCAAAACGCACAAGATGACAGATCTGAGCGGTATCACAATCACGCCAGGTGTGATGCCAGGTCAGCTCCGCGACAGCTTAGCTGAGACGGTCAATCGCATGGGCGCAAAGATGATCGATACGGTTCGCATCGATACGACGCACTTCGTGTGCACAGAGCCTCGCGGACAGGCTTGGGAGAAGGCGGTGGAGATGAATGTACCTGTTGTGGTACCAGATTGGGTGAAAGGCTGCGAGAGAGAGGGCAAAATTGTCGGAGTACGAGGATACTATTTGGATGCAGATCCCAAGCATCGCCAGATGGGACCCAGTTCGCAGGAGCATCGTGGCAGTGTGTCCAGCGTGGCGCCTCAGCAAAGTGGTCCCAGGATCGAGCATACTCCGCCTACACCCGAGCGAACTACTACCCAGAGATTCGCAGCCCGTCAGGATTCTTCAGAAGCACCTACACCACCTCCGAAGCCTGCGCAGGAACGGATAGCAGAGGAAGAAACGCCAGAAGCTACTCGTGCTCCTGTGGCGGCTCAGGAGGAGAAGACAGTGTCACCACTTGAGTCCGACGAGGAAGAGTCTGATGATGAAGGGCAGGCGAAGGATCCAGAAAAGGCGACAGCGGCGCAAAGGGATGCTACAGTATCTCCAGTCAGCCCTTCGAATGGTCCTGCAGATGAGGATGGAAAATTCGACGAGGTCGCTCTGTGATCCGAGATGGATTCTGGGCTATCCGCCATGAGGAGCGAATGTGGTCGCATCTCAAATTTAACTATCGACCGTGCCGGAACAGCTTTTTATATGCGGGTTTCTTTTGCTTCACTCGTCAAGCACATCGATCTCGTTGCAATGATCGTTGTGGTCGCGCTCGGACAGCTCGAAGGTTGCAGACACGGTGAAGTCGTCGTAGCTTGCATTCTCTAACCTGGTGTTAGCAGTCGCGCTGGCGATCGCGAAACCAGGCTGCATGCTGATGTTAGCGTAGGAGAAGATCGAAAGTACATGGCAGAAAGGTGAAATAGATCCACACATCGAAGAGCTCTTCACATTCACTTTCGCGCTTTTCGGCAAAAGCAACCGACAATCCTCACCAGTGCCCTAGATAGAGCAACTCAACCCAACCACCACCAGATGCATGCCTACATCTCCCGATCGCACCTCAGTACCTTGCATTCGTCGGTCCCGAACATCACGATCACGAGCAAGACAGACAAGACCTGATGATACCTCTCCTGATGTCGCTGCTGGGTCATTTCTGCAAGCCAGGAACGCCCCAGGGTCCTCTTTCCCCTTCCGGGCAAAGGCTTCCCACGAGGCTAAGAAATCTTTTCTCACATGGAAGCTCCATGGGAAAGATAAAGGACAAGCAATCCACGATCGGCGGCGGGACATGACGCATGGTACTGTATGCCCTGCTCCCCCGATGCAAGTAAAAGAGGTATGTTCACGTGAAAATCTGCGGACCAAAAGTGAGTATTAAAAGGTGGCAGTCTGCACTCTTTTCTCTCTGTTTCCTTTCCCTCCGTCTCTATCAATATGGCGTGTGTCGCGTTGTAAACATGAAAACATTATGAAGAGCGAGTGCCGCGTGCGAAATGCACGCACCTCATCTCCTTCAGCTCCCGTCCCTTTCTTCGGTCAATTCACTTCCAGGCGCCTCAAAGGGCAAGCCATGTACACCTCTCGCTAAAGCGCTCAGACAACAAAAACTAATCTATGCGTTGGAGAATCGACAGTAATCGAACGACAGAACCAGTTGGCCGGACGTGAAGGCGTTTCGTAAACCAGGACCAGAATGGAGCCGGATCGATCAATGCGAAAAGCGAAGGCGAGCGCGGGAGTTCAGAAGTGGAACCACATCGACCAGAAGCTGTCGTCTCAGCTGAGCAACACTGCGAGCACAAGTTAGTCGCTGGACGCCTCTCACGAAGGACAAATGCAGAAGACTCACCCTCCCAACCCCAGTCCCACATAACGCCGACCCAATGTAAATGTCCTCTCACGGTATACGCCACGATATCCGGATCATTCATATCGACCAGCTTGGACGGCCTTCCCGAACCTGCTCTCCGATTATCCGGCCCACCCGACTTCGAACCTTCAGTATCATTCTCCACATAACTGAACACCATACCCGTGCGTCCCGGACTTGCGTTATGACGATCAGGTGGTGGTCGCCGAGCAATCTGTCCTCCTCTCCTTCTCGCGGCTCGCAGATCGGCCGTGGCTACGAGACGACGCTGCTCGCGCGGTCTACTCTCATATCGATCTCGGCGACGCCAGACCTCCTCCGTCACGGCGAGACACTTCTCGATGACGCCGATGCGTTTGCGAGCTCCCATTGCCTCCCACCTGCCTCTGACCCACTCACGATCTTCCGGATCGGAGGCTTCGCATCCGGCGACCATCATGGGGTACGTTTGAGCGTTGATAGTTCGGCTGGAAAGCGGAACTGTGGCGAGATATTGCAGAGCTCGCTGAGCGAATTCGGCAGTGGTCATGGATGGAAGTTCGCGGACGGCTTGGTGGAGGTGCAGGAGAGTGGCCCAGCGATATGCTTCGGCGGTCTGCAGGGCGTGCTGCACATCGGTGCTTGGATCTTCCGGTCGTTCGATATACTCGGGTGGGCTCCACGATTCCAGCGCCTCCACCAGATCTCGCGCTTGGCTGATAATTCCTGGAGAATTGAACTGTGATCGACACACTTTTCGGATCAGGTTCGCGACTTTTCCGATAATTGGGAATAATGTGCCTGCGCAGCCCATCAGAGGATCCAAACGAGCATCAATTGGCATGCCGAAGTCGATGCCAAAGCCAGGTTGCTCATTGCCCAGCACCATTTCGGGAGAGTCGGCCGAAAAGAGAAACGCATTTTCGAAGTCATTCGACTCGGTGCTGTCGAACGATGTCAGGCGAGCGACGACATCCATGTAAACCCATGCGTTACACAGGAACTTCAGTCGTGCCAGCTCCACTCCAGACAGAGGGTCGACTGCATGGTCCCTCAGCGCACGCTTGACCATGGCTTGTGCGCCTTTGATGTGCGAGTTGCCGGTGGCGGTGTGCTGATCCCAGGATTCGCAGAAACCCAATGCCAATGCTGTGCCTATCGCTGCTTGATGCGTCATGCTGTCTTCCCGGATGCCATTTTGGATATTTTGAATGCTGCGATGTTTGTGCTCGTGGCCGACGAGGCGGAGTGCAGGCTCGTCGGTGCAGGCGTGAAATGCAGTCATTGCCAGTACTGCATGATACAGGGCAGGAGATTGCTGCGTCAAAGGCCACACCAAGTTTCGCCAAGGGTTTTCCGTAGGACCGTCTATGACCGAAAGGATTCCGCACGTATGTCTATCGTAGCGGCGCATGAGAGACTCGGGGCTGTCAATGGGAAAGTCTGGCTGCATCACTAACGTACTCATCGATCCGTTCCACATCCCTGAGCCGTCGTCTTGTGAGTCGAGTAACGGCGAGGGATATCGCGAAGGCCAGATGAAGGTGTCCATGCTAGTGGGCTGAATCGGCCCGACAATGTCAATGTCGCCATTGATCAGGTTATCGTCGAGCAATGCTGGGTCATTTGGATTTGATGCCCAGACCGGCAGGTTGACATCGTCTGGCATCGAGAAAGGAACAAAATTTTGGCCAGGATCGTCTTGAATTGGAGACATGAAGAACTCCGTCATTGTAGGCGAGTTTACTCGTGCGCTCGGGTCGAGAGATCGAGAACGGTAGGCAAAGACAGATTGCGGATTGAAAGCGATGACACCACTTGCATCTTCCGCTCCCGTGAATTCGTGCTGGGTTGACAGTGGACGACGTGGCGGCGGTGCAGGTGGAGAAAGCTCATCGGCGGGCGAACTGCATGCGCTGTCCCGTGGGTTATCGTTGATCTCTTGAGGTGTGGTTGATTGTGATGGTCGCTGTCTTGCCCGATCCACATCTTCAATCTGTGCATGCGGTGATCGTCCAGCTCTTTTGCCATGGCTGTCGTTGAGCACTTGCGGTGGATGGTGTAATCGAGGAGGATACTCGCCGGAAGGCGTCGGCGGCTTGGAGGTTGCTGGAGAGTCTGCCTGTCTCGTAGGTGGACGTCCGCTCGACGTTGCTGTGGATGGCCGACTCAAGCCGGCCGGAGCCTGCGGTGGTGAGGCACGCGGCTGACCTGACTTCTGTCGGTCAACGGCTGGCTTTGTGGGATCCGTGAACTCTCGCCACTGAAATATCTTCTTGTATCCACCACATTGTACACCCCTTCTTATGCAATTCTGACAGTTTGGCTTCTCTTCTCCGCATTTCAGACGTTTCGATTTGCATGTAACGCAGCCTGTGAGGAAGCCTTCAGTCAGCAAATCGTTTGTGAGGTGTGATGTGAGCGCCAACGATGGAGGAATCGTGTAGGTGCGAGAACGGTGTCACGCCAGACAAAGAGGTGAGAGGATGTACCATTGCGGCTTTTGGTCTGTTTCGGCTTGACATCCTTGCTGGGATCGTCGAGAGCGGGTGCCTTTCTCGGCGGGAGGGGTTCCTTTTTGGTCTCACGACTCTGCTTGCGAACGTGCTTCTTTGGCGCATCCGGCTCGCGATCGGGCGAGACGGCAGGCGCGTTGTCTCCAAGGATGGCGGAAGGCGAGGGAAATGGCAGTGGGCTTCCTTCGGCCATGAGGAGCGGCGTGCAGGGTGTGGAATTATCGACGACGTGGGACAAGAAGACGCCTCTCTTCCCTCGCCGACACCGGGTAAATTATCACGAGTGCTCGTGCGCGCCACTTGCGACCGCGACTCGGAGGGTGGAGGGAATCAAATCATGGAGATGGCGGTGCGTGTGTGTGGCCGAGAAGGTCGGAGTGCGGTGGTGGTGGTGGTGGTGGTCGACGTGGGGGTGAACGAGAGAAGCGTCGGAACAATGAATTGCAAGCGATGGTCGAGTACGGAGCAGAGTCCAGTGTGAACAGGCCTTTACAGAGTGGTACTAGTTCTAGGCGAGCAGGCAGGTAGTCCCTCCAAGCGGTGCAGCAGGCTTACAGTAGTAGAAGGCTAAAACCGAGAGCATGACTGACCCCACCATGGATGGACGGACTGACTGACCTGACCATCCATCGGGCCTTGTCTGCTCGACACCACCGACGACCGGACGACCAGGAGACGGAGAGATTCGCCTCTTGGTTTGATTTGGTTTGGTTTGGTTTCGACGCGCGCCGCTGCCGCTCACACCAAGGGAAGCGCCGCTCTGCATGATTGACGGGCGCAGCTCAATATCGGTACACATCAGCGCAGGGAATACCTTTACCAGACGATGACCAGGTGTCCACGCCGTGTCCGTCTACTGTATCTTGCTCGGACTGTCACGAACAGGCTTGCCCGGTCCGGTCGTGCCGCCTTGTGCCATTGCTATTACTTGAGCATTCGCTAGACAGCGTGTAATCATGACCCGTTTGGCTGCACGGCGGACCCAGTCATATGCCTCTGACACGAATCACTCTGCATCCCCTACCGCCGTCTTTCGTCAGGCTTTCGTAACCTGGGTATCACCAACAACTGCGCTCAATCCGCAGCACCCACAGCAACCAGGGCCAATTCATCCCGCACGAACCTGTCCGTGTGTTCCTCCTCCGATTGCGCTCGCGCCGTATCGCTACTTATCGCCGAGCCTCCGCCAGGACTCATCACGGTTCATCCCTGCGGGACAGATACCGACTGACCGTCTCCAAGCGAACGTGCACCAAGATTCATGCTTTCGGAACGGTCGGGCGCTGCCGTTCGCTATACATGGGAAGCGAGATCCGCGCCATTTTGTCTTCCATGTCTGCCCAGTCCACCAACCCTACCCATTGCGACCGGATACTGGTAACAATGTCCGCTTGGCGAAGCAAAGTGTGTCGTCGCTTTCGGAATACGGACCCAAGTCGACCGCACCATCTACGTTGAGATGACAGACAGGTGACACGCGGTCGACTCACCGCCATTCCGCTAGCAAATCGCTACACGATCATGAAGTGGGGAGCAGAACACTAAAAGCTCACGAAAGACCAGATCCCGCCCGCGGTTCGAAAATAGGGCAAGCAAGCAAGGCCAGGGAGCTCGGACGGGCCACGATCCCCACGAGGTCTGTGATCACACGAGCGAGCAGAATTTTGCGGAACTCTGAGCTCCGCACCGCCGTCCAGGCTGACCATTCGGATCTTGATTCTAGACCTCACACTGCCCCTGAAGAGGCATTTCAAGAGCAATATGTGGCATGTTGCGCTACGATGCGTCCGCCAGGATTCCCGGGAAACATGCTGTCACAACAACGACCAATCATGAGCAGGCTGATGAGACTTCATGCTATCAAGGACCCTGTCCACGATAGCAGAACCCAGAAACTGTGAAAACGGATAACGCCGCCACTACCTTATCTGGACACATTCGTTCTGCGACCGCGATTCCTTGCAAGGGAAGCCTCAATCTTTCCCACCGAGATCATCGGAATGGTCTGGTGAAGCTTTCGCTCTTTGCGGCATTGCACTGCTTACACTTCCCGGGTCAAGGTCGGTATTGAGTAAGCTAGTCCGCACGTCGAACACGCCATCTGCAGTCGAAGAATCCACCTCGGTGACCTGGCCCAATCATGAGAATCTATTAGGCTCCGGACAGGCACGATCACCGGCCAGCACCATGGCAACTGCAGTAATCTCGAGGAATGCCGGTCTGTCAACCGGGGTCCTGTCATACAGATTACGGAGCGCCCCAACCGTGTGTGCTCATTGAAGGATCCGTCGATCTGCCCAATTGCCGTCCTGATATCGGGGACTGGGAGCTTCCCCTGATCGATCGCCGTCCGAAACCACCTCATCCTGGGGCGAAGCTTGGAGAAGTCGATCTCGCCGCCATCCCGCAGTCCTCGGACCTTGGCCACATATCTCCAGGTGCCAATACGGTGGTGGTCCGTTGACTGTCAACAGATGAAGCCGCCCGCATAGTCATGAGCGGCTCTCACTGGCAATCGTGAGTGCATTTCTGCAATCATTACACGGACAGTTTACCCTCTCCAATGCTTGTCCGGCTCGGTGCATCCGCCTTGCTAACGACGCGCTATGCTTGTTCGACTACTGCAAGATGCTGACGGCTCACCAAAGTCAAACCCCACGACTTCAAGATGGCACGAACGAGGATCATCACTCCGTAGTCGTGGAGTGGCATGTCCCTGCGTACGATCTCAGCACGGCAACACATCACATGCCGAAGTAGACCCAACCAATATGGTCAGCCTCACCACGTCCGTTGCGACTTGCAAGACGCCCCGTGGGATCTCGCCTCGTACATCTTCTCCATGGGAACATGGGAACCTGGTTTCTGCTCTTGATCTTCTTGGCGCCGCCTGCCGCCAGCAAGGCTCGCGGGACGTGTCTTGGGGCCAGTTTCGATTGTCAGCCATTCCGCAATGTTCGCCTACTCCTGACAACAGTCAGTCTATCCCACTTCACCTGCTCTTCACTCAGCAGCAAGCGGACACTCAGCCAGACCGTGTGTTGACCTCGTGAGATCAACTTCCGTCCATGTTTCTCGATTGCCGATGCCAGCTCATGAGTGCTTCTCGGATGGTAGTCGGACGCTCGTGGTGCGTGGCACCCATAGTTTCTCTCGAAGACAACTGGCTAGATTCGTGAACACAAAACAGCAGCAACGCCAACATGCAGCACTGCCAGTTCGCGCTCCGTAGTCCAATCAAATCTGACTGCAATTGACGATGATGAGCGTTGCGCACAACATCCTTCGCTGCAGTTGCCCACCTGCAGCATCCAATGCGCCAAGTCTCCAGCCTGCGATGTGCACCAGTGGACATCCGGATACGAACAACGGTAGATGTCGAGGTCCATCATCACATGAAAGTGAGGTCCTTCAAAATTGATGCCGGGAGAGGGCGGAAGCGGGATATCACGGAGGATTGCCGCGTGTCTGCAGAGGTGATCAGGACACTCGGTGGATCGTGCGGCTCCCATGGGGGAAGCCCAAACAGGGAATGGCGCGGGGCAGAAGAGAATCAAAGTGACGCAAATTGTGGGAAAGTCGTTCGCCGGACGGGAGACTGGAAGCTTGTGACGATGGTAAAGGTGTGCATACTGCATAGCCGTCCACGGGCGATGAGGCGGTGCACTTGCTGGATGAGAGATATTTCGCGGCGAACATCCGGTAGGTCGTGAGAGTGAACCGTCTTCCCCTCGACGACATTTGTATACCAGAGGATCGCAGCTCTCTTGTCTTGCTTACACCTCGGGTCCGTACCTGTCTACCTTCTGAGAACATTCGTCTATAGGTAGCTCCGCCCGAACAAACACCTTCCATCATCACTCCCATCAAAACCTCACAAACAGCTTCCCACCACAACAATGTCCTCAGACGCGCTCGCAGTCTTCCGCAAGGGCTTGGGACCCGACCTCAACGCCCTCGCCGAAAAGCACCTCCAACATGAGTATGATCCTCCCCGATCTTCTGCCAAAAACAGCCATCATCAAACTGACCCTCTTTCCTCCTCCACCCAAACAGCCTCCGCCAATCCGACCGCGACGCCCTCGTCTCCGCCGCCAGCACCGTAACAACCTACACCTCCGTCGGCTCCATCATCGGCATCGGCCTCGGCAGCCTCCTCGCCCTCCGCCTCCGCCGCAGTCGCGCCGCCATGTTCCGCGCCTTCAAAACCGTCGAGAAACCGCAATCCGTGCGTTTCGCCGACGGCCGGGAAGAGGTGCTACCGGACATGACGTCGCTCGTGCGGCCTTCCAAGGTCGGGGACGTGGCGACGTTTGCCCTGCTGGGGATGGGAGGACTCTTCTTCGGAGGGGAGTTGGGACTTTTGACGGGCAGTTTTCGTGCGAGACAGGTTGTTGGTGCGGATCGGGAGGGGAGGGATCGGATTGCGACTGCGTTTAAGAAGATTCAGGCGGATGCGTTGAGGAAGCAGGCGGATGATTTGGAGAGGGATGCGAATGCTGGGAAGGGGCAGTGGATTTGAAGAGGTGGAGAGGAAATCTGGGATGAAATGGCACGTTCGATGAAGATGGAGGTCAAATTTGAAGTGCAAACCACAAAAAGAACCACGAGTCAGTGAGGCGATTTTGGAGCGAGCAATGGTATCGGACCAGCATGCATACGGTATACTCGATGAAGAGCGACACCACACTCATATCGGTAGTCACAAAAGGCTAGGGCAGAACAAATGCGTTTTCTGGTCTCATTATTCAACTGATCCAATTGGCACTAGCTGGCAATGTTACATATGAGCAAAACTCCAGACTGCCATCTCGTAGACAGATTCGTTTTCCACCTCCTCTTTCCAATCCACTACAACTTCGACGCCGCAGTCTTCTCGCCCGCATTCGTAATCTCGTTGTACAACAAGCTACCAAGTATGTCAGTATTGAGCTCAGGTCATCAGGATGAATCAGGGACAACTTACGATGTCAAGAACTCAGCATAGTCCTCGCCGGTGACCTGTGTAGCGAAGTACTTGGCAGCCAATGGGTACTTGTTGCCCTTTGGTCCATTCTTCTGCAACTCCTCGGCCTGCTCGTACAGTAGCCTGAGAGCATACTGCTTGTCGACCTTTTTGCCCGCGTCGGTCGACACGCCGTGGCGCACCCATTGCCACAGCTGTGATCGGGACACCTCGGCGGTAGCAGCATCCTCCATCAAGAAGTTGATTGGCACGCAGCCAACGCCACGAAGCCAGCCCTCCATGTAGCCGAGACCGATGTTCAGGTTCTTTCGGATGCCGTCCTCGGTGATGCTGCCGGGCACATTCATGTTCAACAGATCATTAGCGTTGACCTGGACGTCCTCACGGCGGACGTGGAGCTGGTTGGGAGTCGTCATGTGCTTGTTGAACACCTCGCCAGCAATCTGGGCCAGCGCAGGGTGAGCCACCCAAGTTCCGTCGTGGCCGGCGCGGACCTCACGCAGCTTGTCGGCACGCACGCCGTCCATGGCCTTCTTGTTCGCCTCCTCGTCGTTCTTGATTGGAATCTGAGCGGCCATACCACCCATGGCGTGCACACCACGGCGATGGCAGGTCTTGATGAGCAGACGCACGTAGGCGTCCATGAAGGGAACGGTCATAGTCACGGCGGAGCGGTCGGGCAGCACGAACTGACTGTTCTGGCGGTGACGCTTGATCACGGAGAAAATGTAGTCCCAGCGACCGCAGTTCAGGCCGGAGGAGTGGTCACGGAGCTCGTAGATGATCTCGTCCATCTCGAAAGCGGCGGTGATGGTCTCGATGAGGCAAGTGGCACGGATGGTGCCTCGGGACATGCCAATGTAGTCTTGTGCGAGGTTGAACACATCATTCCAAAGTCTTGCCTCGAGGTGACTCTCCATCTTGGGGAGGTAAAAGTATGGGCCGGTGCCGCGCTTGACGAGCTCGCGGGCATTGTTGAAGAAGTACAGACCAAAGTCGAAGAGACCACCGGAAATTGGCTCACCGTCGACGGTGAAGTGCTTCTCCTCGAGGTGCCATCCGCGAGCACGGGCGATGAGTGTCGGGAGGGTACGGTCGGTGCGGAGCTTGTAGTCCTTGTCGCCAATCTTGAAGTCGACCTGCCTGCGGATCGCATCGTGGAGGTTCAGCTGGCCGTTGATCATGTTGTCCCATGTCGGGGCATTTGAGTCTAGAGAATGTTAGGTCGGCTTTACGGCCGAAAGTATGGAATGCCTCGTACCCTCAAAGTCGGCCATGTAGGTCCATACATCTGCGTTCAAGGCATTGACAACCATCTTCCTGTCTGTTGGTCCAGTGATCTCAAGTCTGCGGTCCACGAGACCAGGCGCGGGTGGTGCACCCCTCCATGCATCGTTCTCGCGGATGTGTGCAGTCTCTGGGAGGAAGTCGAGTTGGTGGCCCTTGTCGAGCTCGGCCTGGCGGACGAGGCGGCGCTCGAGCAATGCCTTGCGGCGGGCGTTGAAGGTACGGTGGAGGACGGCGAGGAAGATGGTGGCATCCTTGGAGAGGATCTGGCGGGTCTGGTCGTTCAATCGACCAAAGATGTTGACATCCTGGAGGATCTGCTCGGTGTTGACTGGATTCGGCATTGTCGCTGGTATTACGTCGTGGGGTAGTGTTGCTTTGGGGAGGTATATAGGTGTGAGAGAGAGGGGATGTATGATGAGGAGAGAGAATAAGAAAGTCAAGAGTCGTCTGGTCAGAGAGAGCCGCTTACCACCCTCTTGATATATACGTCACTGGCCTGGAGCTGGATGAGAGGTAAAACTGCTCTGGACGTTTGTTCTGCCGAGGACCAAGTCGATCGCAGGTGATCCATAGGTGAAGAGCCCATCCGCACCCGATCGGCTGAGGGGAGCAACGACCCTGTGGGGAAAGACCAATCGTCACGCTTGCCGAGCCTGCCGCAACGCTAATCTGGCATGTGAAAGAACATCACAAAGAGGAGAGGCGAAAAACATTGCTAGAGTCTTCCGATCCTGGACAGAATGCGAGGAATTGCTCGACATTTGCGTGGTGACTCTGACAAGCTTGGTGGTAGGCCTTGCTGGCCTCTGTCCGCGCCTTATAACCATCGGAAGATGTCGCCGCAGCACCCGCCATAGCCGACCAAGACATTTAGAAGCTCTGCCCGAGGTCCAGGCCTCACGTTTCCTTTCATGACCTGAATGGAACTGGCCGTGATCTAACCGCACCGCCCGTAGCAACCGTACCGCCCGCTCGCTGCCATTCGCATAGCGTCGACATGCTTCATGTCTTGCAGGCTCGAATTGTCACATAGAGTACATTTCATGGTATGCCATCGGCAGGGCATTGACGAACAGCTGGCTTTGCCGACATCTAGCTGGCTATGTTGCATCCGTGGATAGCTCGAGATCATCGGGAATGTACAACTCGCCCTTGAAGAGAAACCTAGCTGTGCGCACAAACGACAATGTCTTGAAAGTCGGCAAGCCGTCGCTTCCAGTCTCGCCAACCTCCAGAGATATCGGCAGGATGCCCGACGGATGGTGGACGTTGAAGACTTTGCTTTGTATCGCACTTGGACTCATCAGCTCCGCAACCAGGGAGCCAGGCATCCGACTGCAAGCTGCTGTGCAAGTAGCTCCCGCCCCTGCCATGGCTGAGTGACATGCATTGTCCAAGAAGAGCCGCGACTGTATGTGAGCATTTTCATCTGGATTCGATGAAAGCAACGCTATTATGGGCAAGATCGGAGTCTCCTCGTCGACGGTCGTCCAGTCCCGACACATGCCAACGGAACATGCTGCACGACCGCGGAACTCTCGAATCCGCTCGAGCAGCTGCTTGTCCTCGTTGATCTTCTTGGGATGTTCGTCGCCTATCAGGCCAAAGTCTGCGGCCTTTGCAAACGCTATGATGTGAGCAGCGTCGCAGATGGTGTACTGAATAGTCTGACCATCGAGCTGCATGGTGTCCACTGGTTTCCCTGTCGGCATCAAGCCTCGCCCGACAGCACCTCCTACTGTCTGCTTGATGATCAGCAGGTTCACCGAGATCGAGAGCTGTTCAGTCTACCTGTCGGTAATCCATCAGTATAGGTGAGCCACATCCTGGACATCCAGCAATCTCATATTCACCCTTTGCCAAGAATCTGCCTGTCTTTTCGTTGATCGGAACGTGCGTTATCAACACCTTCTTCGTGCCCGTCTGATACATGCGAACCTCCTGACTGATGATCCTCGGATCTGCAGCATTACTTAATCGCTTCTCTTTCACGAGTCCCTCGTTGATGGCAAACGGTCCCACTCCTGATGAGATGTTTCCACAGCCTGCATCGTAGTCAACGAACCTTGAGTTGACCGAGACTTGACAGAAAATGAAATCGACATCGGCGTCCTCTCTCTCGGAAGGTCTGATGATGGCGACTTTGGAGGTAACTGGATATGTCCCTCCCATGCCATCAATCTGCATTGGATCCGGACTGCCCATGATACGCACCAGGAATCGATCTCGATTAGATCCATGTGGTGGAATGTCCTTTTCGTGGAAGAAGAGCGCTTTGCTTGTTCCGCCGCGGATGTATATTGCTGGCACCGTTTGCTCTCCTGTCGTCATGGTGAGACTTTACAGATCTGATTCAATCTTTTCACCTGAGAAGTGTCTTAGTATTCAATGCCACGAAAGCAGTCCGATGTGCACTACCCGTGGAGAGGGAAACATCAAATCTAGTAAGGTACTCTGCAAAACTTTTAGCCGCTTTGTTGATCATTGCGTCATATGCTGGACATTGAAATATGAGCTCCAAGTCGATGCTTCGGTAGATCTCGTGGAATATTTCTATAAGCAACGAACATGCAGAGCGCGAGTGAATTAAAGCTCACCTCCTGTTACCCAAGCATGAGCCATCTACTTTTGCTTACCTTGCTTGTGCAAGGTTGTTGCACGTGCTGGAAGACAAAACGACGCTAAGAGCGGATAACGACACGGACGTCGAGCTTCCTCACTGCATCATTTCAATTTGTCTTTCCTTCATCAACATCTCAAATACCGCGACATCGTCTTCGCGCTTCCACACTACAGCGCCACTTGCGATCCGCATCGACTAAGCATACAATCAGCATCTTCCGCACGAACACGGCCATGCCTCCGAAAAAGGGCAAAGCGAAGGCCAAGGCCAAGGCAGCTCCGGCTCCAGCTGTGCAGGCTCCAGTTCCAGAGAGTGGTATCTTAACACGCACTGCCAACTACTGCATTCAATGGCTGATAATAGGAAGTCACTTCCAAGAACGGAAAGGTTCACCCTACTTCGGCCGCTCTGGCGCGTCCGCGCCGCGAGAGTACGATCGCGATCGCGCCTGGTAACTTGACCTCCCACCCACACGATCTGGTCAAACGCTCATCACACTCGTAGTGCTCGCAAACACTCCAAAGAAGCGCGGCAGACCGGCCAACGCATCCACGACGAATGATGAACCAGCCGCGAAGCGCGGTCGTCCAGCAAGAAAAGACACTGCAACAGTGACAAGCAAGAAGCGAGGAAGACAGGCCCAGGATAGCGCTGCTGAGATGGGCGATGAGGAAGAAGATGAGATTGTGGAACCCCCGAAGAAGCGCGGTCGGCCTGCGAAGGCGAAGGCGGTGCAGGACAACGAAGCCAGCGATGAAGGCGAGGCGGAAGAGCCTGCACCTACCCCAGCTAAGCGTGGTCGCGGTCGGCCTGCGAGAGCTCAGCCTGCGCAGGACAACGAAATCGGCGACGAAGGCGAGGCGGAAGAGCCCGCACCGACTCCAGCTAAGCGTGGGCCCGGCCGACCTCCGAAAGCATCTAAGCGGGGAGGACGCGCGGGCACCAAGCTCGCTCCTGCTGTTCCAGAGGACGAGACTCCACCACCAAAGCGGCGCGGTAGCTCACCTCATGGCGGAGAGACTACCAAGATGGATGGAGATGATGATGCCGCTGCCGGTCAACTTGAGGACGAACTGCTGGGTGATGCAGACAATGGTGTCACTCCCGAGCCAGCTGTCACTGCCACCAAGAAAGGCAGAGGCGGAAAGGGCAAGGCCAAGATGACTGAGGAAGAAGAAGAGGCAGATGTGTCGAGCTCTGGCAAGCAGTACTGGCTCATGAAGGCTGAGCAGGAGGATCGTGACGAGACCGCTAGGAGCGGCCGAGTTGTGAACACGAAGTTTACGGTAAGAAGCAAAGGCACGAGGCCTGCAGCTCAGCTTGAGACAGTTCCTTGGGCAATGTCCGCGCGTCCAAGCTTATGTTCGCACATTTACATCTGAAGCAATAGCTGACCCATCCATGGATATTACAGATCGATGACCTTCGCTCCAAGACCGCTCCCGAGCTATGGGGTAAGTCTTCCCGACCATAGCAACTGCATGGTAGTCCAGGGTAGTCTCGGGCTTTGTCCAGTCGCAGTCAACATGGATGTCTCGGTCTTTGAGCATAGCTGATCTCCCATAGATGGTGTCCGGAACGCAACTGCAGCCAAGAACATGCGCGCCATGAAAGTCGGTGATCTGGCATTCTTCTACGCTAGTGAGTAACAGCAAAGGGTAGATGGCTTTCGCATCAAGCATGTGTTACCAGCTCCCGATTCAACGCCCAAAGCGTGTGTGAACCTTCACTGACCTTCCATTCTTCAACTCAGGTGGCGGGAAGCAAGGCCGCAAGCCCGGTATTGTGGGTATTATGGAGATCGTCAAGGAGGCTGAGATTGATCAGACGGTCTACGACGAGGATAGCCTTGGCTACGTCGAGAAGGAGAAAGACCGCGGCAGATGGGTCGCAGTTCAAGTCGAGTATCGCTCCAAGCTCACCAAGCCGGTCTATCTCTCCGAGCTGCAAAAGTACAAGAAGGAAGGCGGTGTTCTGAGCAACATGCAAGAGCTCACAGCTGCGCGTCTCAGCGTGTCGAAGGTGTCTGAGGAGGAGTGGAACTTTATCACCGAGAAGTTGATCGAGGGCTACGAAGATGATGAAGCTCTTCCTGGAATGAGTTCCAATCCCACGAACGCTGGAAACGAGCTTGAAGAAGAGGCGAACGACGGTCCGACCAACAATGTCGTCAACGGCATTGCTAACGGGGCGAAGGATGTCATTGACAGTGTGATCGACACCGCTACCAAGATCGCCGACGGCGAGGGTCCTCCTGAAGTGGCGCTGCCCACGATCGAGAACGAGGTGCCAACTTCCGACACCGCTCTCCCTGCCAATACTTCCCAGACCTCCCGGCCTACCTCTCGCGCATCTTCGACCAAAGGCAAGGCTGGTGGCTCTCGCGCCTCTTCTGTTGCCAAGAGCAAGGCAGGCGGATCTCGCGCTGGCAGTGCCGCACCTTCCGCGAGTGCTCTCGCTCCGCCAGCTACGAAGGGTCGCGGTCGTAGCATTACGCCGAGGTCTCGCGCCGGCAGTGCTCGTCCGATGGAGGAAGCTGCAGCGATGCAGACCATTGGCGAGGAGTGATTTCCACCATCAGCGCCGGCAAGCAGCTGAAACGGTGCGGTTCATGTCGCTGAAGAATTTGCCACAGCTATTCGGGTCTATGAGTGTGTTGCGAGCCCCCGCGGAAAGGCGTATTCTTCTCTCCAAAGGAATGAAAACGGATATCGGCGTTCTGGGAAGCACAGCATGGAGATACCCACACAGACGTTACGGAGCACTTGCTCGGAGAGACATAGTGTAGATCAACAAGCAACGATCTGCATCCAACTCGTTTGTTTTCGAGCCTTGGTCACCCTTAGAGCACGAAGTTGCAACTGTACCCAAGGCAATAAGACCGTGGTTGTAGCTTTCAAGTGGGTCCGTGCACTTCAAGAGCCGTGGCTCCTAGGCATCTACTCTTACAGCTCTACCTCGATGTTCCGCAGATTCGTGTCCACTCTCCGCCATAAATTCAAACCAATGGACGACCTCGTACAACAACAAATCAAGCTCGTCGAAGCGAAGGAGAGAGACGAGGTGCCTTGGAAGATGGACATCGCCTACGATCAGCCATACTACAACTATGACGGTCAACAGTGGAAAGCACAAACACCAGACTCATCGTCGAACGTTTCGTCTTCACAAGACGCTATCTCGAAGCTAGCTCTCTACTCATGGAACATCGACTTTATGCTGCCTTTTGCGAACTCCCGCATGTCTGCCGCATTGTCCCATCTCCGGAAGATCGTCACCGATGCGAAAAACCAAGACTCCACTGCAAAAGTGGTCTATCTCCAAGAGTGCGTGGCTTCCGACGTCGAGCTTATCGCTAGCAATGCGTGGATCAGAGACACGTTCGCATTGTCAGATGTCACCATCGACAACTGGCAGTCCGGACACTATGGCACCATCAGTCTCATCGATCGCCGCTTGCCCATCGCCTCGTGCTTCCGTGTCCACTACTCGGAAACGCGCATGGAGCGAGATGTCTTGATCGTGGACGTCAAAGTGAAGGACAGGATGATCCGGTTTTGCAATACGCATCTGGAATCTTTGGCTTTTCAGCCTCCGAGACGCATACCGCAAATGAAGTTGTGTGCAAGGTACATGCAGGACAAATCGGTCGACGGAGCGTTGTTGGCGGGAGACTTGAACGCCATCCAGGACTTTGATCGAACGTTGCATTCTGATAATGGGTTGAAAGATGCATATCTCGAGCTTGGTGGCGCCGAAGATGACGCGAGTGGCCATACTTGGGGCCAGCAGGCGGCGACGGCACAGCGGGAAAGGTTCGGTACTAGTCGCATGGATAAGGTGTTATTCCACGGAGGTGTCGAACTGCTTTCTTTTGAGCGATTTGGCCAAGATGTGCTGGTGGAGGATGCTTCTGAACAGGAGCAGCTCATGCAGCTGGGCTTCGACAAGCCATGGATCACAGATCATCTCGGTGTGACGGCGACTTTCGCAGTTGCGGATGGTTCGCCTAGAGGCCAATTGTAGAGCTCCATATCTCAGACCATGTTGATCTCACGCTGAGCTCGTCCTTGATCTTGTGCCAATGCTACCACACCTGCAGCACCTAGTCGTCCTACCACACCCGGCTTCAGACCTAGTCGCTTCTCAATTGCCGCTGCTGACTGCCTCTTTTCATCCCTCATGGTCAAGATCTGCCTGATCGTGTAGACGTCAAGGAATTGCCTCCCAGCATGTCCGCGTGTTCCACTCTCCATGAACTCTGCCTCTGCCCCTTCCTGCAACTTCGATCTTGCGGTCAATACCATGACAGCTGGGTTCTTCCGTGGATCTGGTGCAGTCGGTCGCGCTCCCTGCACAGAGCTGTGCTGGGAGGGGAAGGCAGACGAAGGAGAAAGGGTCGGATTCGGTTGGACTGGGCCAAGATTCCGCAGCGATTGTGCAAAGTCCGGATCGGAGGCATCGAGGTTGATCGTCTCGTCTCGTGTTCCACTAGCATGAGGACTAGGCTTCACGGTCGGTCCTGGCTGAGCCGGCGATGGAGGTGCTGCGTATGAAGGTTGAGCTGCTTGCGGAGGCGCATCGAATTTGGGTGCTTGGGAGGCAATGGGTGCTTGTGATGTCGGCGGTGCTCTCGTAGGGTACTGACGAGCCGCAGAGCCAGCTGCACGTGTTGCTTTGGAGGCCGAGGAACCCATTGCTATTGTTTATGTCGATGTTGTAGGAAGAGGAGATGATGGACAAAAAGTTGCAAGGTCGATTCGATGAAGTCATGATCACGGCCCGTGCTCGGCGGAACATTGACACGAACCTCACGCGAAGTCATTCGAAACCTGCTGCACTTCTTAACAATCACCATAAGAACCCGTAACGCTGATGAGGATTGAAGCATTCCGCAGGAAGCAAGGTCAAAAGAAAGAAAGCAGGTATGAAGAACCTCCGTGGTCGCAAAAGCAGTAACGGGCATACGAAGACGAGCTCAAGCCACATCAAACCCCGAAGAGAACGTTCAGAATCCCATCCAGTCCGGGACGTCCACTCACCTCACCGTTGACAGAGTCGTAGAAGTTGATGGCTTGGATGCACCTCGTGTCGCTATATGCTTGTTTATGCTGCAACAGAAAGAATGCCACTCCCACACCATTGGAACTTCCGATCACAGCATAAGCGTCCCTCGACTCTGGAACCTCATCGATGATGTGGCCAGGATATCGTTATGGGGCATCCTCCAGTGGAGCTCCAGCGATATGCGACAGCACGTCGTTCATGTCCTCGCTGATGACGTTGATCCGAACGATGTATTTGATACTCGCAAGTGGAACGTTTTGGTCGGCGGAGAGACTCTCCCACTCCAGGTATACAATGTCGGACCACGAGCGAAGTCCGGTGAGCCGCTCTGGAGGTGGTCGATGTTCGACTTGGATGGGCTGACGTTGTTTACGGCAAGTATTATTCCATGCCTAGGGTTGTAGATGTTGTGATAGTAGCTCCTCGTCGCCTGCGCTCGCCAGATTAGCCATCTGTCCGTGTGCGTTCAGTGCGGACACTTGCCGGACAGAGCTCATCATCGACCACCACATCTCGGGTCTTCTCATGGACGATCTTCGTACAAGAATGATCATCAAGTTGCGGTACGTTCAATGCCTCCAAGACAGAAGCCGCTGAACTGCCCTCGTCGACATTCGTGGCCGAAACATATCGCGTCCAGCGCCATTGCTTCAGTTCGCTGTGGTCAGTCCACTGCGTTCTGAATCTCGGGTTAAGCATCTGTTCCGATTTCTTCTTCATCTGTACCAACAAGCAGCCACGAATCGCGTTGTGGTCGTAGATCTCGTTTCGCTTCACCAGGAGCCCGAGCCCATCATTGAGGTTGCTTGAACTCCTTGTATTCTCATGATATGGAACGTGAGTGTTGGATGAATCATGCCAGTCAGAAAAAGGTTGTTTGTGGGCCTTCAGCAAAATTCGTCGAGAGGACAGCATGATGATGCTGCAGCTGCGAGTGGAAGGGGTTTATGTAGAACTCTTGATGTGTTCGCCAAATGCCTTCAAGTCTCTTGCTTCTTTCGATGTAGTGTTATGGATGCAGAAGAGAGTCCGTGCTCTGAGAAGAAAAGGGATATACCATTCACCGGCCAGAGAGGCTGCTGCAAGTTGTAGAATTAGTGGATTGCCATATGTATTTGGTGTTCCAATCATGAATCTCTCCAGGGATACCGCGCGCTACAATGCACATGCCGCCATATGCTGTTACTGCACGCGAAAAGCCTCCTCATTCCGTCTCACAGACTCCAAGATGCGCACAAAAAAGCTTTTGTCCGCCCACCCCGTCCTATACTCAACACAACGCCATGACGCCCTGCGATCCCGAATTATGCCCGCATGAACATCTTGTAAGTCTCGTTGTTGGTCACCTCCGTATAGCCATAGCCAAGCTCCGTGAGGAACGTCTCCAGACCTTTCTCTTCGCCAGGAGGGCATTGAATGCCCGCAAGCACTTTTCCGATGTCGCCGCCATAATTCCTATAATGGAAGAGACTGATGTTCATGCCAGGCTGTAAGGTGGTGAGAAATTTGTAAAGCGCACCACCACGCTCAGGAAACTCAAACGCAAACAGTCTCTCGTTCTCTGCGCTGCTCCTTCCTCCTACCAGGTAGCGGATGTGGCTCTTTGCGATCTCGTCTCCGCTGATGTCCTGGGCTTTCATGCCTTCCTTCTCGAGGCGTTGAAGGAGGTCGAGCACGTCTCGTTCTCGTGTTGCGGCTGATACCTGGATACCGATCAGGATGCTTGCCGCAGCCGTAGTGTGGTATCGGTAGCAAAACTCAGTGACGACCATTGGATTGACGGTAGCCACCAATTTCGCGAAAGCGCCGGGCTGTTCCGGAATGGTGACGGAGAGGAGGGCTTCTTTCTTCTCACCGATGGCTGCACGCTCTGCAACGAAGCGTAATCGGTCGAAGTTCATGTTCGCTCCGCTAGCAAGAGCCACCAGCTGACGTTTTGTGTCCTGCGAAGGGTTCGAAGCAACATACTTCTTCAAGCCCGCAAGAGAAAGAGCACCGGCTGGCTCGAGGATCGATCTCGTGTCCTCGAAGACATCCTTGATGGCGGCACAGATATCGTCGGTGTCGACTTGAATGACTTCGTCGACGACTTCTTGGCAAATTCGGAAAGTCTCTTCGCCGACGGTCTTTACAGCAGCTCCATCGGCGAAGAGACCGACGTCTTTCAAAGTCACACGGCTTCCCTGTTTCAGTGACTGAACCAGTGCATTGGCGTCGTATGTTTCCACTCCGATGATCTTGACGTTCGGTGCGAAGCGCTTGATGTAGACACCGACTCCAGCGATGAGACCGCCTCCTCCCACGCAGCAGAAGATGGCTTCCAGCTTGCTGAGATCTGCTTGTCGAAGAATCTCAGCTCCGATAGTACCCTGGCCAGCAATGACATACGGATCGTCGAACGGTGGAATATTGATCAGCCCATTAGCCTCTGCACGGCGGTTGCACTCCGCTTTGGCCTCGTCAAAATCTTGGCCATGTAAGACGACATTCCCGCCGAGTCGCGAGACGTTTGTGTGCTTGATGGCCGGCGTTCCCACCGGCATTGTGATGGTCGCTGGAATACGCAGCTTACGAGCGGAGTATGCAACACCTTGAGCATGATTTCCAGCAGAGCACGCGATCACACCCTTCCAGCGCTCCTCCTGGCTTAGATGGGCCATTTTGTTGTAAGCGCCTCGGAGTTTGAACGAGAAGACTGGCAGCAAGTCCTCTCGCTTGAGCATGACGGTGGTTTCCAGACGGTTGCTGATATTGATTGCATGGGTGAGAGGAGTTTGTTCGACGACATCGTAGACCTTTGCTGTTGTGATCAAACGGATGTACTGTGCTTAGGGTTAGCGGACTGTGCTGTAGCAGAGACGAGGTCGCATACATCGGGGTAGCCATTGGGCAAAAGGAGAGCTTCTGGGATGATAGACGTCTTCTTGTCATCAGAGGTGAGCGGCGACGGATCTGAGGCTGACGGTTCTGCAGTATATTCCGTCAAAGCCAAACTGGTATGCTTCGGCTTCGATCCCTCCAGTGATGTTGATGTTGGTGTATCGGACGTGGTTGTGCCATTGGGCACTCCATTGGAAGTCATGTCCGGTCAATCTCGACTTCTTTTGCTTGGGTGTGCTTGGAGCCTGAGGTATTGAGCTTCGTCTGATGTTTCCCAATGTTAGGTGTGGTGAGTCGAGGAGGCTGGACCCAACTTTTTGTGCATGGTACGAAAACCCTATCTCGATTTGTGCCCTACCAATTTATGCATAAATCTAGTCCCCTCAAACATGCGCAAAGACATCATCACTTTGGACATGAGCTCGGCCTGGTAGCTACAGTCACAACGACAACACCATTCCCACCCAGGCAATCGCTGGGATATTGCAAGAAAGCAGAGACGCCGCACACACCTATTTTGACCCAACGTCGGGGCCACCGCAATCTTTCGATAAGACCGACTTCCATTCACATCAACCGAGCACGCGACTGCGAGATCATGTCTGTACCCGGTAACATCAACACGGCGCCGCCGCCTTCTTCATTCGACGGCAACGAGGATTTCTACGAAGAGTCTAGGTTCGCCAAGTTTAAGAGAAAGTTGCTGGAGGAACCTCTGATTCCACTGGGATGTGCATTGACATGTTGGGCTTTGTTCGAGGCGTGAGTAGCTCCCTATCCGTTGCCTACATGCTGAAACTCAAGCTGACGGGACCGGTAGTACTCGCTCGATTAAATCCGGCGACAAGTATAGGACGAACCGCATGTTCCGTCGTCGTATCTACGCACAAGGTTTCACTCTGCTGGCTATGATCGCCGGATCGGCATACTGGGAGGGCGACAGGAAGAAGCGCAAGCAGTACGATGGTTTGGTGGAGGAGAAGAAGACCAAGGAGAAGCATGAGGCATGGCTGAGGGAGTTGGAGATCCGTGATGAGGAGGAACAGGAGCTGAGGAAGATGAGGAATCGCTTGATGCAGAGCAAGACTGCCGAGAGGATGAACTTGACCGAAGCAGAGAAGAGGTCGATCGAGAATAAGCAGAAGCAAGAGGCCGGGCAGCCGAAGGGTGGTTTTGGTGAGGTACGGAGCGCACTTGAAGACAGTGAGAGCAAAGGCCAAGGGCGCATATTCGCCGCCGCTCAGGAGCTATGGCGTGGACGGAGGTAGGAAAGCTGCCAAATAAGAACTGTACAGAACGTCCTCATTGCAGCTTGGAGGTTCTCGTCTGTGGTGTCTGCTCTACTGTCTCCACGCGGGAATGTCATATCACAGAACTGATTCGAACACTGCCATCGCACGATGTACTCCCACAATGATGCGACTACTGTAGCTTCTTCGTTACCGTCCCTCTCAACTTCCACAGTTGAAACATCCTGGTCATCACTACATCCTGAATCCACCTCGGAAAGTAAGAGCTCATGAACCACACCAACCACGACTTGCCACCCTCCCAGATATGATCCTTCTTGGGACTCGCCAATAGCTGCCTCACAACACTCGCGGCGTACTGCTCGTTGGGAATGCCGGAAGCCTGACTATGGGTGAGACGCTTGTTGTAGTCCTCTTCGATAGGCAGGTAGATTGAGTCTCGTGGAAGCTTTCGTTCGGTCCTTGCAATGTTGGACCTGACGCCTCCAGTCACGACAGTAATGACACGCACATCAAAAGGTGCCAGCTCCACTCGGAGCGTGTTGCTGTAGCTGTGTAGAGCTGCTTTGGTGGAATTGTAGACGGAGCCGAAGACGTAGGGAATGATGCCCGCGACACTTCCGATTTGGACAATAGCTCCCTTTGCGTTGATCAAGAGAGGTGTGAAGATCTGGCACAAGCGCATGACGGCGAAGACGTTGGTTTCGTAGGTCAGGCGGATCTAACACTGTTTGTCAGATCTTGTGTAAGTACCAGCCTTTGATGTATGTACCTCCTCCATGTCAACATGTACGGCCGGGACAGTGTCTGCAAGATTCGCAAGTCAGCTTCCACCTCGACTGAGTTGTAGACACGATGACGCCATACAGTTCCTGCCGGCATTGTTCACCAAATAATCGAGAGAATTGTTCGTGCGAGAGGCGATCTCATCATGAAGGGCCTGTATGCTTTTCTCATCTGTCACTTCCAGCGAAAGCGTCTCAATGCCCAGCGCAGCGAGATCTGATATCGTCTCTGCCTTTCGCGCCGTAGCGAAGACCCGGAATCCTCTTGACTTGAAGTCTCGGGCGAGGGAATGGCCAATGCCTCCGGGGGTGCAGCCGGTGATCAAGACTGACTTCGGCATGTTCTTTGCGGGCGATAGTCAGAGACGAAGACTTTAAAATGTTGAAGATTCGTCGAAGAGTCGAATGTCATTAATCGAGATCACACAGCATGAAGATTGGTGTAAGAAGTGGCCGAGGCGTGATGTGTGAACCAACAAGACAGGGACGTCGAAGCTCTGGGAAAGACCGAAAGCTATCGACCGATGATGCTCCTTCAGCAGGAGGATGACTTATTAAGGTATGCAAAAAGGTCACTGCGAGGATTGAACTCGCGACCTGCTCCGATTCAATTGTAAAGGAGACGTCACTATTGAACACGCGTCAGTATGAGCTTCCACGACGGCAACTGGGTATTCCGTTGAGGACCACCCGGATACTGATGCCACTTACTTCCACTAGACCAAGCGACCGGTTGTTTCAGGCGTTCCAACAGCCGTGATAAAGTGGTGGGAATGTTGCATGATGTATGTACATTGCCTGCTTCAAGGCTTGCAATGATTCTGCATTCTGTTCTCTTCGGGTGTTTGAGAGACTGACATCTTCGAGCGTTGCCGGCACGCAACGTGCAAATTGTGATAGTTACATGAGCAGCAAACATGTGGCGAAAGAAATCTTTCCGCTGCTGTCGTCGATTCGTGATTTCCATTGATTCCTAGAGCAGGCATTAACTTACAGGCACAATCAGCACCGTCCGCCACTTGCACACGCCAGACAAACGCGAACGTCGCCCAGCACTGCACAATTTTCGCAGACGCTCCGTTCACAGAGCTGACAACTCGTTTCTTCTTCCAGAAAATGTTCGTCCATATCCATCGCATCGGTATGTCTCAATGATTTGTCGCAGTCCTCGCATAAAGTCTCCATGTTCCCCGCAGTTCTTTCATTAACCTCTGCTGTTGGCACCGTTGCTGGAGCCTTGGGTATTCGCCAGAAGGAGTGCAAGGTACTGCGTTGCGTTGGTGCGGTGCTGGTCGAGTTTATCGTGTTCGTCTCCGAGTATATTGGCGAAGCATGAGGATGCTGCCGTTGGGCATCGTAGAGCTTGTTGATCGTGCTCGCTACACGCAACCGTATCAGCAAATACAATCATCTCATAGTGATAGCATCATCGCCTTCAGACGCACCATATATTGACTTCTCGTCAGGTCTATTGTCTCTGTGTCTCTTCCGCGTACGACTATTGAGATGTATTGATGATTGGTCGTCGTATGTCGGGAAAGACCACGTCGGTTTGTGGAAGAGTGGTTGGACTGGTTTGCTTTGTTGATAGAAGAAGCCCATTGGACTGGACTGTGTCGTTGCTTCGGAGTCGTCCGAGGAGGGCGACGAAAAGGCCGGCGAAGATCGTTTACGTTTGAGTGCCATGGTGGAGATAGCTTCTGGGTATCGGGATCAATATGTGGTTGGGAATGATGTCGGATGTGTTTGAAGAAGTGGAAGTGCAGCTCAAATGTAAGACGCGACGCGTTGGATTCTCGTCATCGTGAGCAGGGCACGGCTTCTCCACTTCAGCTCTTCAGCTTGCTGTCGAGCCTCATCAACGAGACTTGACACATCAAGCGGTCACCGTCCTTTGACTCCCATCAATATGTCGAGGGGACAGACCATCCGCGACTGCAGTCATGCTGGCTCATGGTACTCAGACTCTTCGTCGAAGCTGAATGCCGAGCTTGATGGCTGGCTCGCAGCAGTCGATGCGCCAGTGACCTGTATCGGCCCAAAATCCGAAGGCGAGCAAGTACAGCAATTGCCCGTGCCTGGCGCCCGCATGATCATTGCCCCGTGGGTTCAAACAATCGATCTCCAAATGCCGCTTTCAGACTGCTAAACCGATTTGCAGTCATGCTGGCTACTCGTACTCCGGCCCCGCTGCAGCGTGGGCCTACAAGGCATGGGACGTCTCCAAAACGTGAGTATGCCACACATCTGCAGAGTAGAGAGAGCTTCAGTGACCAGTCTACAAGACAGTGTCGAAGGGACTGCTCTTTTCCATTGAGCATTGCTTTCGCTTCATGCTAACAGCAACAGGAAGAAGGTCTTTCTGCTCGGCCCCTCGCACCACCACTACCTTACCAAAGCTGCACTGTCGCGATGCACCCAGTATGCTACGCCAATCGGTAACTTGACTATCGACCGCGAAACCACGGCAGAGCTACACACAAGCGGAGTCTTCGAATGGATGTCACAATCTGTAGATGAGCAAGAACACAGCTTAGAGATGCATCTTCCCTACATTTACAAGATGCTGTCAAGGTGAAGCTACTCAGGCCGACGATCCATTGCATTGTACTGACATTCTGCAGAACCTTCGGTGAAGACTCAGCACACTTTCCTCCATTGGTACCTCTCATGATTGGCAACACTTCACCTTCAACCGAAAAGGCCCTTGGACGCCTGTTGGCCCCCTATCTAGCCGATCCCAGCAATGCATTCGTCATATCTTCGGACTTTGCTCACTGGGGACTGCGCTTCCGCTACACATATTACCGACCATCGACTGGTGCGGCTGTCAACCTGACTTCATCGTCGAGATCTCCAAAGGAGCCCGCCATCCACGACTCCATCAAAGAAGTTGACTTCGAGAGCATGGGTGCTTGCGAGTCTGGCAACCACGACGAATGGCTCGAGCAGCTGGAAGACACCGGCAATACGGTCTGTGGTCGTCACCCGATCGGAGTCATGATGGCCGCTGTCGAGGAGGTGAGGAAAGGAGCTGCCACGCAAGGCATTGGTGCATTCAAATTCGTGCGCTATGAGCGGAGTAGCGAGGTGAAAAGGGTCTCTGACAGTAGCGTGAGCTATGCCAGCGCTTTTGCGTGCGTCTAGCGAAGGAATGCGCAAGCCCCGATGCCTGTCCGTTATGAAACACGAATTGATGCTTCTACGATACCAATGCCAAAGCCTGCTGATCTGACGAAGGTTCATCTGGCCTAGCATGTTCAACCAGTCGACTCTGCCAGTACTTGCACCTCGCTTCCACCACTGCAATATATGCTCCGCACACATATGGGGGAGAGAACTCCAGATCCTCGTTGCGTAAAGCTTGTCTTGTTCAGTTGAAAAATCACAATCACCGATGATCAGTGGTCGCCACTTCACTGCTGTCGTATAGCAGACTCATATCCCAAGAGTCTCCATAGTAACGTCGTCTGAAACGTGTGTTCCCAATAAGGTAGGTAACAAGTATGTCTCTTGTAGTTGCATTCGAAGGCCTGTCCCATGACTTTCCGATGGCGTAGTCAGCAATCTCGACGTTCCGGTCGTCGTCGTTTTCCCTGCACAACTCTTGACGACTACAACCCGTGTCCCATGCCAGCGACATCAATGTCCAACAAGCGATCGCACGCCGAAATGCAGGCCAATACAGCACCGGGCGCGGCGTCGCCATTCATGCCGGTGTTCGACCAGTTCCGTTCCGAGCTTGACCAACATCACGATCGCAGGGAGAGGATCATCAAAGCATCGAGAGACATCACGGCGGCTTCGAAGAAGATGTGAGACTACACATCGAGCGACCTAGAATTACACTGCTAACGGAATACTCAGCATATTCACACTTCAGCGGTAGGAAATGAAGCAAAACTTTTTCCTGGTCCGCGGCTCATCAATCATACAGCATCCGCGCCGTAAAGCAGCCGTTACCAGCCCATGTTGCCAAAAGCAACCAGCAGTACTACGACATTATTTCCGAACGATTCGCATCGGTCTCTCGAGACCTCCAAGGACTCAACGCCCACCGCTATGCGCGGCAGATCAGCGGCGGATGCCAGGAATGGATGGAAGCAGCCTCTTTCCAGCACTATCTCACCACAGCCAAACTCCTCACCTACGAAGAGTCAGTCGCCCTCATGCGGAGTCTCGATCCCGAAGGACCCGGCGTGGAGCTAAGCCCGGAAGACTACTTGCTCGGTATCTACGACATGACGGGAGAGCTCATGCGTTTCTCGATCACGGCCATGGCTACTAGTGGATCCTTGCCGATGATCAAGGACGACGATGAGGAGGAGGCGATGACCGATGTGGCTTCCGTCGGGAGCGAACGCAGTGTGCTGAATGATATGCGTGCTTTGCGTTCCGCTCTTGAAGCATTCAATGCTGGGTACGGACCGTTCGCCAAGGACTCGGAGAAGAAGATGGAAGTCATGCGGCAGAGCGTGGAGAAAGTGGAGCGATCGTTGTGAGTGATCTCGCCCATTGAGCTGCTAAACGACTTGCTGACTTGTGTGTCTGTACAGGTACGGACTGGTGGTGCGCGGCGCTGAGAGGCCAAAGGGCTGGCTTCCGGACGCTGACGGTCCACGGGCTGTCGAGGTCGAAGGTTGAACTCAATGGTTACCGATTTTGCACGCAACAATGAAGATCGTTCAAAGATTGACGGATGCGGCTTCAGAAGGATAGCAGGCATCATGGTCTGCGCACGAAAGTCGGGCTGTCAGCTGTACAGGCCCGAGAGTGTATGTCTAAAGTCAGTGCGTGATTCTGCAGGAGACCCTCAGTAGTTCTCTGGAAGCTCATTGAGCAGTGCCGCTCGACAAGAAGTGCGGCTCTGAAAGCCTGGTGAACATGACGGCAGTTCAACTCAAGGCAAATGATCGGAGACGATGGGACATGTCACATTAAACAGATCAAGAATCGAGATGACAATTCATTCAAATCATCACCAATACAAGAAGACCAGACGCAGTCTACAGCTTCGCCAAAATGCTGTCTAAGCTAGCCTTTCCTCCTCCCATCACAATCTCATCGTGCTGGAAGTACGGATTAAATGTCGTCTCGTTGAGAGGATTGAGCCTATGAGCTCGATTGAACAGATCCTCATAGACCTTGCCATCTGACCTTCCAAGTGCGGAGTCCAGCAAGTAGTCCGGAATCTTCCAGGAGTCCACGAGGCGAACAGCGTGTGGTCGAACCTCGGCCATGAGGTCTTGGATCTTCGACGGAAGCTCATCCACATCCTCGTCGGAGGCAGCTCGTGCTTTGACAAAGTCGCGAGCTTCGCTGTCCATTGTGTAGAAAGCGAACAGTCGGAACTGTACTTTGAGGTGCTCTCTCAGCGTCGGTGACAAGTCCGCTTGAGACATGGCCTCGTAGAAGTTCGTCACCAAAATCGACTGAGATTCAGCGTGGCTGACTTTGCGCAGCTGAAGAAGCATCGCGTTCCAATTGCGCTTCTTTTCATGACGGTCCACGTAAGCACGGTAGGTGATGTCTCGAGATCGACGGTGAAACGCCTTGACGATCTCTTCATCGCTCTGGAAGATTCGATACGGTGCGGGACTCTGCTGTCGCTGGCTGAGCCAGTCTCGACATGACTGCTCGATTTCGTCCTCGGCCTTACCTTTGCCTGCAACGGCAGCTTGCATACGTTTGAGGAGGAACCTTGCCGTCTGCTGCGTGATCATCCAGTTGTCTCCCTCGACTGTGGGCTTCGAAAGGTAGTCGCTGTTGAGCTGGATGTAGCCACTGCCACCACCGAAACCGTGTCCTCCCATGGCTCGTCGGCAGGTCTCGATACTATTGGCTGCGAGCTCGGTACACAGACTCTTCAGACCTGAAGATTGTGCGTGCAGGACGGCCAGCCTGCTGAAGTCGCCCTTTTCAATTTGTGCTCTTGTGTCGGAGTAGAGATTGTGCATAGCCTCTCCAGTGTAGTGCAGTGCGAATGCTGTGGCAAGAAGTGGAAGGATTCGGATTTGCACAGTGGGATAGTCCAGCACTGATAGTTCCGGGGCATGCTTGTCGGTGGTATCTTTGTCTTGAAATTGCCGTCTGACGGTGGAATACCGCACAGCAATGGTGACGGCTCTGGCGATGATCAATCGTGCGTGCATGATGATCGTTGCTCGGACATAAGTCAGACTGCCGTACACCACAGCTGGATTTGCAGGCTTGGTGTATGTGCAGTTGTTGTAGTCGATGCTTGAGTAGTTCGACAGCATAGCCGAGTGAGGCACGCGGAAGTTGTTGAACAGCATGTAGCCATTGTCCATTGGAGCGTATCCGTACTTGACTCCAATATCGCCGACGACGATGCCTTCCAGTGGCTTGTGGGTCTTCAGATCTCGAATCTGAACGATGAAGGCGTGGGGTCCATGATGCACAAGCTCTGTTGAGTCGACAGTCTTCGGTACGTATAATTGAGCGACAACGATGGCCGTATTGGCAGTCCTGCCCATACTTCCGTTCCACCACTTTGAGGCTGTCAACGAAGGACTGTGGATGACAAACTCCTTCTCCTTGGGATCCCAGGTTGCTCTGCACTCGATGCCGCGGACATTGCTACCATGACCAAGCTCGGTCCTACAAGGTGTCAGTAACGTAGCATTGCGAACATCAACGAGATTCAACTCACTGTGCATAACATCCAATTGCCTCCCACCTCTCGATCTTTGGCATCCAGTAAGCTCGCTGCTCCTCACTTCCTTGTTCTTTGACTGTTTGCGGAAACATAGAATCGTGAACCATGAACGGCGACACATCATCGACGAGGTACTTCGACATCGATTGGTCTTCCTCATCCCATGAGTGCTTGTCCGCAAGGCGGCGAAGTTGTTTGGCGCGAGCCAGACCGAGCTGATATCGGTCAGGTCGGGAGAGATTTTGTTGTTTCGCTTTGCTGAAGACACGGTCCTTCTCGAGGATAGGTATGATACGCTCTTGACGCTTAAGGAAGTCGTTGCGAGACAAGAGATGCTGTGCGAGCTCATCGACCGGAACATTCGAGTGCTCTCTCTCCTGACTCAGAATCTCAGGTCCAGTTGGAGATGCAGGCTTTAGGTTGTCCGAAAAGTCCGGCATGGTGGCGGTCAAGAGAATGAGTTTCAATCAGATCGATCCGGCCTTCTCCAGCTTCGATGTAGGCGTTCCAAGAAGGACTTGAGATGCTGTCGAGATGCGATATATAGCTTCAACTCTCCAAATCACGACATTGAGATATATGCACATCCTCGGCATCGATTGGGCGATCACCGGTTAGGCGTGCCGAAGTGAGGTCGGAGACGGATTTATTAACGCAGCTGTTTGCGGATCCCTCCACAAGGTTCCCCAGGTTACCCCACGGCGAATCGACGCCGGCGAGTCGGCGACGATCGGCGACCGACTTCGGGTGCATGATCCTGGACGAGATCTCGAAGAACCGACATCACCTCGTTATCGGTGGCCGATCCATAATCTCAAATTGGAAGTAGTCCACATCGCCCACTCCGGCGACCGGTCCTACCCTGATAATGTAAAAGGATTGCCCGAATGCCTTCAGACTGGCCATCAATCGAGACCATCTTTCGCAAGCTCGAGCGGGTCGTCATCAACTCGAGCAGCACATACGAGCCACACCCAAGCATTGTATTGAAGAGCGACATCCGGCCGCTCTCGACAATCTTGAATGACCACGGCAACATGACGACTTACGACGATCGAACGCTCCACGTGCCGAAGCACACCGGACGCAACATCTTCCCATGTCATCCTCTCTTCAATCGGCTGGTGCGCTTTGCGCATATTACACCGCCAAGACTATGTGTCCGCGACGACAACACGGGCGTCGAAGCCACGCATGTCCAGCTTCTCTCGGACGTCCTGGCTTATCGCGAGCGTGTCTGGCAGAATCTGAGCGAAAGCGCACGAAAGGCCCTCGATCAACGCGAGGAGGTCTATATCGCTATCCTTGCGCCTGGAGGCTATGAGTTCACGGTGGCTATCCTCGCGGCGCTTGCCCTCGGCGCAGCTGTAGTGCCAATGACTGTCGTACTGCCTCCAGAGGAGGCTCTGTATTTTGCAACCAAGTCGAGAGCTGTTGTAGTCCTGGTTTCGGACGGAGCATTACGCCTGGGCTTGTCGTTGGAGAAGCTGGTCAAGAATCAGGACCCCAACAGTTCCTTTGTATGCGTACCTGTTGCGCCCTCGCTGAAGAGCCCCGCACTTCACCACACCGACATTCTGGTATCCTCCGACCTCTACCTGGACGATAGTGCACCGGGCGTCGTCATCTTCACCTCCGGCACGACGGAGAAACCAAAGGGAGCCGTCATGCGCCGAGCCTTTGTCCACGATGAAGCATTGGCCGTTGTGGACCATTTTCGAATCACACCGGACGACGTTCTCCTACACGTCTTACCCGTTCACCACGCCACTGGCATTGGCATAATGTTCTTCCCTTTCCTGGTCGGTGGAGCAACGCTCGAATTCAAGAGTGGCAGCTTCGATCCGGAGTGGATCTGGGAACGATGGCGCAAAGGTGGCATCACATTCTTCTCCGGCGTCCCGACCATCTACATGCGGATGCAGAGGTGGTTCCAGAATCTCTCGGCACGGCAGAATATGCAAGAATACATTGACGGAGCCAGGAAGCTTCGTGCTTGTCTCTGCGGAACGTCAGCATTGCCAAAGCCAATAGCAGACTTCTGGGCATCGATACTTGGCCGTTCGATCGTGCAAAGGTATGGCGCGTCCGAGATTGGTGCGGTGTTCAAGGTCCACCTGCATGACCAGAATGTCCCAGATGGTTCCGTGGGGAATCTCTTCGCCGGCTGCGATGTCAAGCTTTCCGAGGGCGACCAAGGAGAAATCTTGGTGAAGTCTCCAGGCATGTTCTCCAAGTACATATTCGACCCTGAGGCCACGGCATCCTGCCACACCGCCGACGGATACTACAAGACTGGCGATATTGCTCGGAGGGAAGGCGAATACTACTTCATCATGGGCCGAGCCAGTGTCGACATCATTAAAAGCGGTGGCTACAAGTTGAGTGCTCTTGACATTGAGCGTGAGATACTCTCCTTGCCGTATATCGCAGAGGTGATGGTCGTGGGAGTGCCCGATCTTGAATACGGAGAACGAGTGGGCGCTGCGGTGTGCTTGAAAACCGAAGGTGACATGACGCCTGAAGACCGTCAGCATCTGCTCACAGATCTTACTATTGAAAGGTTACGGCAGGATCTTCGCTCCAAGATTGCATCATATAAGATGCCAACAATCTTGCGTGTAATAGCAGGGGAGCTCCCAAAGTCGCCGACTGGCAAGGTAGCGAAGAAATTGCTCGGTCCTGAATTCTTTCCGCCTGGCAAGTATGACCAGACACCTGAGGTGCAGGTTTGGAGCGCCAAAGCCAAGCCTTCCAGGCTGTGAGCTGCGAGCTGCGAGCTGCGACTTGTCATCGTGGCTGTGGGCGCTGAAGAAGCACGCGCAAAGTTGGCGGCAGGAGCTCGAGCAGATACGAGATGGCTCCCCGATAGACAATTAACGCGAGTCTGGAACACGGTTGAGAGCTGTTGGCTGTTTCGCTTCAGTAGTGGTATTCGAAGTTCGCTCTGAAATGACCAACGTGCTGCGTGCACTCTTGCATCCGGGCTTCCATCCATGCAAATCGTTCGTAATCGCGCGCTGTCTAGGTCGCTGCGGAAAACTTGGCCTTCCGTCGCTCAGCGGCCTCTCGATCTTTGTCTGTCATCCATGACGGGAAACCGCCCGCAGCTCCAGCGCTGCCATTCGCAGCTTTCGGTGTCTCGCCCTTCGCTGTAGTTGGCTTGGCCTTCTGGGCCGGCCCTTGCCTGCCTCTGCTTGCTTTTCGAATGCCTCCATCATGCTCTCCTCCTTCCCTGCCTCGCTTCTTCTCTGACTTCTCCGGAAGAGCCTTGTTCAACAGACCGGGCAAGTCTGTTCCTCCGAACCTCAAGGATCGCTCCAATGCTTTGATCTCTTCGCTGTCCTCGGGCATGCCAAACTTGCGCGCGCGTGCTTTGCGCTTCTCGATCTCCGTCGCAAGCGTGCGCTGTGCCATTTTCGATGCCTCATCGGCCTCGTCTTCCTTTTGCTCGGGCGCGACAACCGTCAAATCGTCGGTGGTAGAAGGGTCGATTGCGGCCTCCTGGTTTGGTACCGCGAGTGGGTTGGCAACCTCGCCAACGCCTCCAGCTGCGATTGCATTGGCGGAAGCTTGGTTTGTTGCGGCCTTTGCGGCATCCGTTGCAGTCTCGTCGTCCCAATCGATTTCGTCGTCAGTAGCAGCGGGCTTCGCAGTCGCGGATCCTGAAGCGTCCTGTGCATCGTGATCCTCGAGACGTTTGACCAGATCTGCCTTCTTTCCGGTGTGAGGCAAGCCACGCTGCTTGCAAAGCGTCGCCAGCTCCTCGTTCTTCTGCTTGCTGTAGGCGCTCATCGTTGTTGTGAGCTGAGAGGGGTAAGGTCAAAGGATGGTGGGATGTCGATGGAAGGACCAAGGTGAGGTGAAATGTTCGTGAGTTGGGCGCGTTTGTGGAATGGAGAGAGCTCGCGTCGCTCTTACCCTGACATTAATGGTGCCTCAGGCATGAATTTGAAGAGAGCGGGTAAGTAGCTTTAATTTTGTAGGGGCAGCTATCAAAATCTGATAGCTGCCATCAAATAGCCTCTAAATTTTACTACGGCGCGGAGGTACATCGTATAGCCCGCCTGCTTAGGCATTCTAGTATATATGTTGTCTTTATCTATTCTTTAAACGTAAAGCTCACGGCGTCTACGATCTTTTGTCGAGGCGGCATATATTCCTAGTAATATACTTGGTCGAAGTTGAGGTTTTTTCGTAGAATTTGGTAGGATTTGACCGTGCACAGCGTGGACCGTGCATAGCGTGGCCCTCTCTTCTAGTGAGTTGGCCGACTTTCACATGAGAACACAAGATTCGTCTAGCAAGCGAAGCCTGCAGACTCGGAAGGCATCTTTTTGTCGGAGGTCTACATCTAATGAATATGTCACAAGCAAGTCTGCACTGCCGACCCAGCACTTTACTGTCCGCCGCCACCCCCAAACAGATCCTTCAAATTGACATCTCCACTACCTCGCTCCAGTGGCTGCGGCGTGTCTGCACTCTCCTTCCAGCCGATCATGTAGATCGTTCGGAACGTGGCAGGAATCGTGATCGAGCCATCTTCCTGCTGCTCGCCGTACATCTCTCGGTAGATCGACTCCGTCGCCAACAGAACGTCCTTGCTGATACCTCCAGGCTCACGCCTCAGTGCGGCATTCGCCTCGCCCATCGCCTGTAGATCGGACATGAGCGCGAAAATGTTGGGGTAGTCGACTATAATGTCATCGACATCAACCGTGAGCAATTTGAACCCAGCACGCGAGAGAAGATTTCCCACGTCTCGTACATCTGCCAAAGGCGAAATGTGTGTTCCGATTCCTCCAAGTCTTTCTTGCTCTGCCAGTTGCAGTGATCCCCGTAGCTCAAATAAGCTGTCTCCTCCACTCATGGCTGCGATCAGAGGAGCATCAGGCTTGAGGCAGTTGTTGATCTGCGCCAACACCGACGGTAGATCGTTGATCCAGTGCATTGAAAGAGATGATAGAGCCAAGTCGAAGGTATTCGCCTCGTGTGGTACGTACTCAGGACTTCGGAGCACCTCTCGTGTAATGTTGATTCCCTTATTGAACGGCTCATCCTGATCTCTGTACAGCATCGCCGAGCTTGTGTCCGCACATACTATGCTCCCAATCTTCTTGCTGATGGGTTCGACCGAAGGTTTCGCAGACTCTGGATCTGGGTCTGGCCTCGTAAGGATGCGAGCAATGTTGCAGGCATTGGCGCCGAAGTCCAGCACCTTGGGAAAGTTCCGGTTGATGTCGAGAACGCGATCGCAGAGTCGCGCGGCCACTTCATCGCGAATGTAGTCCACTTGACGACTTTGGCTGACCTTTGCAGCGGCTCGCTCCTTTTGCAGCCATTTCGTCCGGTTCTCGAAGACCTCGATCGTTGGTGCTCCGGGAGCTTGAACGGCGTAGGTGCGAATTGCCGTCGTGGCTGTTCTACCGCTTCGCCAGAGGCATTTGGCTGGTAGTCGTGTAATAGACGAGCGCATGCTCAAGCTGGATAATGATCTCTCAACACATTGTGGCAAGGTCGAAAGCTGTATGGTGAATGATGATGATGATGTCTCTGTCTGTCTGGCGCTAGCTCTCTCCACGTTCTTTGACAATTTCGATGACGCGCGAATTTCTTGGGGTCCGGGGAACGTATAAAATGTAGCTCCCTTTGTTGATCAGCGCGCTGTGTTCCCACTCCTCTCGATCCTCGCGGACCTCACATACCCAAAACCTCACAAGTCCGGACTGCTCTTGGTACAATGCTCATACCGGCAGCTTCAGGCATGGCGCTGCCCAGCGTGAAAACGCTCGTCGAGTGCGGACAGTACAGTACGACATTCGAGCCATTTCTCCCACAGCTGTACGCGCTGCCTCAACAGATATGGGCATCCATTGGCGACCTGGGAGCTTTGAAGGACATCTATCTCAACACCAATCCTGCAATGTCTGGCCTCGGTCTCTCAATCGCCATGATGCCGGTCTTCTTCATTGTCGCGGAGATCAACAAGAACTACAGCCAGGTCGATCGCGTTTGGTCTATTCTACCGGCATTATTCAACCTTCACTATGCTTTCTGGGCGCGCACAAATGGTCTCGAGACGGAGAGGCTGAACAGCGTGGCTGTATTCAGCATTGCCTGGTCGGTGCGACTCACGTACAACTACTGGCGAAAGGGTGGCTACGAGATTGGAAGCGAAGATTACCGGTGGGAGTTGATCAAGAAGTACATTGGGTCCTTCGGATTCCTTCTGCTCAACATCTTTTTCATCTCCACAGTACAATTGGTGCGTATCTCCGCTGATATCGATTCGATGAATGATCTCTAATTTCTGGCAGGTTCTCCTCTGGGCTGTCACCCTTCCTACCTACGTCCTGCTTCTCACCTCACAGATCAGGCCAGAGATCGCCGCTTTCGATCAAGTCTTCTCTCGATTGCTAGTGGCGCTCGTGGTATTCGAATACTTCGCCGATGGGCAACAATGGACATATCACCAGGCGAAGGCGGAATATGCAAAGACTGCCAAGGTGCCTGAAGGCTGGACGCGCGCTCAGATCGAACGCGGCTTCAACACCACCGGACTTTGGAAGCACAGTCGCCATCCCAACTTCGCGGCCGAGCAATTGATCTGGATTGTGCTCTATCAGTGGGGATGCTTCAAGAGCGAGACGCTGTGGAACTACACGTGTGTGGGTATCATCAATTACATTCTGGTCTTCGCAGGCAGCACGCCGATCACAGAGTGGATCAGCAGTGGTAAGTATCCGCAGTACAAGCTGTACCAAGAGCGGGTTGGAAGGTTCATACCCTCGATCTTTGGCGCAGGCTGGAACGAGGAAGAGGTCGAGAAAGCTGCGAAGAAGCTGGACAACAAGAAGAAATAAGGTAGGACTCACGGAGTCAGTCAATGCAATTGGCGGTCTCCACCACCTTTCGCAAAGAGTGGTCCACGGAAATGTTGTGCAGCAGGCGGGTAGCGATCTGAGATAGTATCGTAGAAACAGCAGAAACCCACAAGTGAGCTACCGGAAAGTGCAACCGCTGTTATCTTGTGATAGCAACACCCGCATCCCACCCAACGAGGTAAATCCTCCGCAAAGGATTACAGCAACGCTCGGCCAAGGGTACCAGGCGAAACCCTGCGTCCAGCCACTCGTACATCTACAGGTGGAACCTGGGCTCGTCCTCCGTGGGGCGGGAGAACTCAAGACCAAGACCTGGCGAAGGTTTGCCATGTGGTCCCCTAGACCGGTTGGGAACCGGGCGCAGCAAGAAGTCGAAGTACTTCCGAACATGTACTCCACATCCTGTCCTTCTCCTCTTGTTTGCTGCGTTTCCTTGTCAATGGTCGTAGCTTTGCAAGAGTCGACGGGCTGCCAGCATCGGAAGTGTGGCAGACTTGTGAGAGGATGAATATGCTCCTCGTTATCGAAACGATGGTGAATACTCCACCTCCACCTTCTGGAAACGCACTACTCCAATCCATAGATCCAGAGCGTGAAAGCCCAAGCCGCCAAGCCCGGCGAAGAGGGAGCTCGAAAGCTGGGGAGTTCTCCAACGGGCAGGGAGTCGTGGGATGCCGTGTCCCATTTCTATGGATATTCGTCCTCCAGATGCTGAGTTCCTTCAATCTCTCGATATTCACACTTACGGGAGAACCTCCCCGTCGCCTGCTCATCTCTCGCTGTTTCGAGTCCACGACCGATGTTGGAACACCCCGCGAAGCTGATACGCTGATAAGAACTTTGAGCGAGGCACGCGAACTGATCGTCTGACAACCCGGACGCAGTCGCCAGCATACATCATCTGCTCTTCCGACTTGGACACAACCTCTACAAGTCCTCGAATTGAATTCAACTCCCGTCGGTATGTACAGTCAGCTCTGCAGACACACCTTGCGGAGGACGGAGCACATCGTTGATCGCATGACAGCCAGCTGACCCCGCCAGATCGGCCAACATCGACACGCATATACCTCACTCGGCTCACCCAATACAGCCCTCACTATACGCACGTTTTGATCTCTTCAAGACCGACCCGAGCGGTCTGATCCTCGCGATCTTCCCCTTCCATCTCGCCATCTACAACCAAAGCCTCCACGACGAAGGACGACACCTTTCGCCGCCACCGCCATGGCGAACATTTCTGTCGAGTCCGTTTCACACGCCACGAGCGTATCCCAGACACAGAGGTTCTTTTCGTCGAACCAGATCCCAGTCACAACCGGTCCCCCATTTCAAGAGCAGCCTCGTAGACTAAAAGGGAAGCAAAGGTTGCTTGCCGGGTTACAACGCATATCATCGTCCCCTTCGGTCGCACGATTGAGCACATCACGCTCGCGAGGATACAGCGGTTCTAGTAGAGGATCGGTGTCTTGCATATCTCTCAATGCAGCGGCAGGCCCTTCTCTGGCGAGGGAGTTCTCTGTCGGGCAGTTGGAGGCCAATTCTGCCGTGAGCACTCCTGGGATACAAATACCACTCTTTGACGAGGCTGCGAGGCGTCGCTATCTGTCAGGTCTGGATGGCAAGCTTACCGTCGGAGTACCTGCGGACCTACGCACAACGCCCATCTCTCGCACTGCTACACCGGGTATTGTAGAAGTCGACGAGGACTACTTCTCGCGGCCAGTCACGGATGTCGTCTCGCGCAAGGATTTCAACTTTTGGCGTGACTTACCTTCCGAGCTCAGGACGGAAGTCTTGACGTATCTCAACCCCAGGGAAATCGTCCGATGTTCGACCGTGTCCAGATCATGGCACGAAGTGTGCTTCGATGGTCAACTCTGGAGTGACCTCGACACAGCCGGGTTCTATCAAGACATTCCGGCGGAGGCACTCGTGAGCATCATCACCGCGGCAGGACCCTTTGTGCGAGATCTCAACCTCCGAGGTTGCGTTCAACTGAGAGAACGATGGAATTCCAAAGGGCTTTCTGACGCCTGTACAAACTTGGACAACCTCTCCCTCGAAGGCTGCCGTATCGACCGGGCTTCGATCCACAACTTCCTTTGGTCGAACAGCAGATTGGTGCATATCAACTTATCTGGCCTTGCAGGAGCCACCAACGCCGGCATGAAAATTATTGCGTCCAACTGCCCCAAACTGGAATATCTCAATATATCCTGGTGCAATAACATCGACACTCGGGGTTTGCGGAAGGTCATCGAGGGTTGTTCAGATCTCAAAGACCTCCGCGCTGGCGAGATACGCGGCTGGGATGATTTAGACTTCGTGCACGAGCTCTTCCTGAGAAACAGTCTGGAGCGACTCATCCTGATGCATTGCGATACCCTGACAGATGCCGCCCTTGCGGTACTCATCGAAGGGAAGGACAGCGAGATTGATATTCTCTTTGGGAGACCAGTGGTCCCAGCTCGCAAGCTCAAGCATCTCGATTTGACTAGGTGTCGTGGCATTACGGACCAAGGCCTGAGAACCCTCGTTGGGAATGTACCGAGAATCGAGGGCTTGCAACTTTCGAAGTGCACAGGTATTTTCGACGCGAGCCTGACGGACCTACTGCCATCAACTCCACTGTTGACTCACCTGGACCTCGAGGAATTGGAAGAGTTGACCAATGCATCGATGCAGGCCCTCTCGACCGCGCCGTGTGCCAGCAATCTCAAACATCTGAGCGTCTCATACTGCGAGAAGATCGGGGATGCTGGTATGTTGCCGGTGTTGAAGAGCTGTACAAGTCTTCGGTCGCTCGAGATGGACAACACGCGTATCGGCGATCTCGTCCTGGCCGAAGCGGCCGCCATGGTACGGCAGCGATCGCCTCGTACGAAATTGCCGGGCGCCATCACTCCTGGAAAACCGCTGTTCAAGCCCACTGTAGGCTTGAAGGTCGTCGCTTACGACTGCCAGCATGTCACCTGGACAGGCGTGCGCGAGATCTTATCGCGAAATGCGGACGTCTCAATCACGACCCACACGACCCAGCTGCCGCCGTTGGAGAAGCACTCGGCCTCCAGCTCAGCAGTTTCCTCGGCCGAGAACCTCACCATGCAGCCTCGGCTTCACATCATGAGGAGCTCAACCTTCCCTACTGAAGTGATTCAGCTGAAGTGCTTTTACACCTTCCAGCCGACCGTGGAAGAGCACACCAAACGTGTGATGCGGGGAGATTTCGTCGCCGCCCGTCGTTTGGAGCGGAAATGGGCTGAGTTTATGATGGCCCAAGAAGAAGCTGGTGCTGGTCCGGGACGGAGAAGACGCCAGCGGAGACTGCGCGAGACCCAGATGATGCATGCCGACGAAGAGGATCCTGTGGCTCCGGGCTCTGGTGTTGGAGGAGGAAGGCGGCGACGCGCTAGGAGCGGTGGATGCAATGTCATGTGAGTGTGATGTTGGTGGTTGAGATGAATGCATTGAGAAGCTGTGTTCGGCGTTTGGGCGATGTTCTTGTTTGGGTGCATAGCAATTTAGGGAGGATGATGAACGGGATGACATGCCACGGATGACAGTACGAGGGAGAAATGGAATGACCTGATTGACACGTCTGGCACATTTCGGCACTCGTCGCCGCCGTGTCGTCTCCGATGCCATGCTCTCGCAAGCTATGTTTCGATACCACTTATTGATAAGCGGTAAGATGATCGACAGAACACGATACGAAGATACGAGCGTACCGTGGTCCTTCTTGTGTTCGTCGAAACGTTTTTGGGCGACCATGCCACGTTCTCGAGAGCCTGCAGCATGGCAGGCCAAGGTACTGCGATGCCACTCCCGTCTCTACGTCCGAACCACGCGAGGTGTTGATATGATTGATGATTGTGTGAAAGCAGTCGTGCAAATTGAAGATTGAGGAAAATGTTGTAAGAAGTAGACTTTCTTGAGGGATGAGATTGGGCAGGAGTAACTTCGGGATCGACCTCAAACCTTGTCGGTTTTGGGTTTTAGTCTACCTTGGCTCTTTCGAGGTTCGGTCGCCTCGACGCTCTCTTTGCGACCAAGTCCTTCTCGTACCCACGCATCAACAAACAACACATCCTCTTACACCCTTCCGAAAAGCGATACTGGACACCGCGACACGGAGGTCGTATTTCACTGAGGCCTGCTCCTCTGCGTCGCGCATCTGCTCTCTGGTGAGGAGGGAATGCGACGCGGCCTGTGGTCACCGGAATGAATGGCATCACATCGCCTGACCAGTCGACCGCGGAGGCTGGCGATTCTGGCAGAGATGAGATCGTAGTGCGTCCGAATTCTTCCCATCAGAATGACGATACGAACGCTGCCGGCCGAACCGGAAGCGACGATAAACTTGACAAACCGCCCGGAAAGGACCTGGAACAGCCTCAGGATACGGCCGCGGTCAATGGCGTCGACGACAATGCTTCTGAGGCCGAGACACTCATTGACAGTCCTGTGAAGAAGAAACAGCTCGCCGAGAAACAGATGGAGCATGGCGTCAAGGTCGAGCGCAAGACGAGTCGTATAGGTGGCCTTCCAGTACCTCTGACTGATGAGGAGGACACCTCGGCTGCAGTATCACCCGCTGCTAGCACGCTCATCAGTGTCGAGAAGGATACGAGTACTGCGGACGCCACCGTCAAAGCAGATAAAGATGCGGCAGTCGAGGATGACGAGGGTAGCGAGTCACTCAGCTCACCAGGCTCCTCGGGCTCCGAAGCTGACTCTCGCGGATCTTCCGTGGAGCGCGCAGCATCGGAAGTGCCAGGCCAAAGTCGCAACGAGGACCATTCGCCCAATCCGCGCAAGCGAAAACACCGCGCATCCTCGGTCTCCTTGCCAAACAAACGCCCCAGCCTCGATGCAGCGAAGACTAGACGTCGCGGTCCCCATTCTGAGGATACTCCAGGTCGCTCCGAGCAATCATTGTCTCCAGAATTGCGGACACACAGGCGCGCAGCATCTACGCAGTCTGCTTTTGCGGACGGTGGCCTCGATAGCAATGGCAGAAAGCGAAGGTCTAATACACATCAGCCAGGAAAAGAGTCGAAAACGTCTCGAGCAACGTGGGAGGACTCGGACGCGTCCTCGGAAACGACATCGCATGGCCACCCGGACTTTCGACGGCCGCAGAGAGGCATTGGCAGATCGACGTCTACACCAGGCCGACCAGCAGGGCGCGAGCACAAGCGGCACGTCAACAAGTATGGATTCACTCGACTTGCAGAAGCGTGTGAGGACGGCGATCTGGACCTCGTGAAGGAGTGGAGGAAGAAGGATCCAGAGCAGCTGGAACTTGCCGAGTTCGCCGGAAACAAACCGTTACAGATAGCAGCTTTGAACGGTAATGTCGAGGTTGTGGACTATCTCATTGACCAGGGCTGTCAAATTGATTGCGCGAACGTGGACAAGGACACGCCGCTCATCGATGCAGCTGAGAATGGTCATGTCGACGTGGTGCACAGCTTACTGAAAGCTGGTGTCGATCCACTGAGGCAAAACCTAAAGGGACAGCAGGCGTTGGATGTCGTCACTGACGATACTGATAACGTCGCTGGGATACGTGCGGCATTGAGAAAGGCCATTGATGAGTGGAACAGCAATGGCGCAAAGCAGAAGCGGGAAGAGGAGGAGGAGAACCGGCACCGGGCTGGACCTTCCAAGGAGTTGCATTTCATGGCACGCTCGTACGAGAACTTGCTTAAGCTCGTGCAGAATAACGATCGCAACGGAGTCAAGGAGTTTCTGGATGCGAGAGTGCCGGTCGACAATACCATCATCGCTGCAGCTGCGAAGACGGGAGACAATTATTTGGTGAACATGTTATTGGCAGAGATGTCGGACAAGAAAGCTGCCCAGAAGCCGGAGCGACCAATGTTGAGCGTGCTTGGTACTTCGCATTTCGATATGGTGCGATCATTGACGGAACTTGAGAACTTCAATCCACTGTTCCGCAATCGACAGGGCAAGACTTGGCCGGAGATTGCTGATGAGCGACATGGACCAAATTGGCGACAAGAGTTGGAGCTGTTACAGCGGCTTTACGACCAACGTGCTGCACTGAAAGAACGCCGGAGTTCGAGCCCGGTCACGAAGCGAGACTCCAACAAGCGGCGATTTGCACAAAATACAGCCAACGACGAAAGCGACGACTCAGATGAGGCAGAGGCACCGCGGCGGAAGAACGGAGGTCGCAGATTAATGTCGAAGAAGGCGATGCGCGCAAATGGTAGAGGAAACTCGGGTTCGTCGTCCGCAGACGAATCAGACTCAGAGGTAGCCAACACGAAATCACCCTTCGAGGACGGTGCAATGGGTCCCCCCGAGAGTCCAGGTTTGACCCGCACATCGACTCGGGCAAGGACCAAAAGCGTGTCGATACCGGCGCCAGAGTCCTCGCCTCGAACTCGACGACGATCCTTGTCGTTCCGAGGCACTGCGGAAAACCCATCGGAGAAACCATTGCCGACCGTGGATGAGACTGCCGAGGAGAAGCAGGCTGCAGATGAGCTGAAAATAGGGGAGAAAAAAGCCGCAGAAGAAGCCCAGCGATTAAAGGCCATTCGCAAGGCCGAGCAAGATGCAGCGGCTGAACGAGCGGCGAAAGAGGCAGCTGAGGAACAGGCGCGGAAAGCAGAGGAGGACCGCAAGGCCGAGGAAGCTCGACGGGCGGAAGAAGCGCGCAAAATCGAGGAAGCTCGGAAGGCGGAAGAGGATAGAATCCACTCCGAACGAGAGAAGGCCGAAGCGAAGCGCACGCATGAGGAGGAAGTTCTTGCTTCATTACCTTCCATGGTTTCCAATATCTTGAGGCCCTCTTCTGACCCGGAGCGCCCGACGGACTTGAGCCTCTTCTGCAAGCATTTCGCGCCTTTGCGGGCTGTCCAACACGAGAGCGATGACATGGACGTGGATATGGATCAGAAAGGCATCGAGTCTTCCTCGTGGGTACTCAATGTGCAATCCGCGCCATTCCTAGGTCCACGGGGGCTAGAGCTGATGCTGCAGCCTGACGGCGCTGGGTATGAAGGCAGCCTCGCCGAGCAGTGGACCACGAAGGATGTTGCGTCGGACAACGTTGATGCTGTTGTCTCCATCTTGTCCGGTCTCGCTCAGGAGTCCAGCGCGGATCTGCCTCCTATTCCAGTAGACCAATACGGCATTTCCATGCTGACCTGGGAGGAAGAGCTGCAACGAGCGCAAGACCATGAGAACGCTCGTCTGGCGACAAAGCAGCGACTTCGCGAGGGCAAAGCCAAGTTGCGATATGTGCGGCTACACGATGTCATGCGCAATCTCAGTCCGGACGCGAACGAGGCTTTGCTGCCGGTGCAATTCGACGGTTTTCGAGGCAAGCATCAGCACGGCAAATATCACGACGACAGCTTCGTGCGCTCGCTGGGTAACGGTATCAAGCAGATCTCGGGGCGAAGAGCTTACATGAATGGCGAAGTTGTTGGCGCTGAGACTACGAGCTGGACGGGAGTTACGAATTGCAGGACGGTCCATCAGAAATGAGTATGTCTGACGACCTTGGCAGAACTTGTATATATTAACGTAGCAAATGAAGGTTGAAAGGATTGTCAGCGCCGCACTCTACTTCTCAAACAAGCTCCCTTACCACCGATGTTTCGGGCCCGTTTACCATGCAGCAAGCGTCACCGTGGAGGGAATCACGAACGGACATGTCTGATACCGGAAGATCGCCTCTTACGACTCTCAAGCTTTGCCGCCCGATCGGTTGCCGTTGCATCTCCATTTGCCGTGCCTCTTCAACGTCGTCACAATTCTGTCACCCTCGATATCGGTCGATGGATCAAAAGGCACCTGCAGTCAAGCCCGAGCCTCGGACAAGGTTGCAGATTTTCTCCCCGCATGCGATCGCATCGCACAGCAGGGATTAGTATTTCCATGCTCCGGCTCCGGAGGTAAGGTACACACATATGTAAGATGGATACATCGAGCATGAGATCGTGTGTGACATGGAACCTACCTGGGAGAGAGTCGTGATCTTCGGCGCATATGTACATGTCAACCTCTCTGCGACGGTGCAATAGATCTCAGAATAATGCATGTCCAGGTAGAATATGCCCCGCAACGCCCGGACTCTGAGGTGGACGGAGTAGAATTACCTAGGGTCCACTACTGGTCTGCCATCTCGTCGGTTGAACTGGCGAACTGCAGGCATGCCATTTCTTTTACCTCCTACCTCTTCGTCGACTCCACCACCCGACCATCGCCTCGACCCGCCCTCTCTGTATCCTCTCTCACTGCATCCCACCCTCTGGCGTCCAGCGTTTGCTCCATATATTCTGGCTGGCGTTGCCTTTGCCGTCCTCGGTATCCGGTCGTTACTCATAGCCGCAATTTGGTTAGCATTCGTACCAGTATCGGACCTCCTATCGTCCGCCGTCAACCGCACAACTCCGCGATTTTCGACAAAATACCCGAGACTCACAGCGCCGAGCTGGAAGAGAGGATCCGTGTGGATTGAGCGGAGGTCGGCAACAATACAGACGCGAAGGCATGCCTTCGCCGGGAATCTCGAATGATGGAGGTACGAACATATCAACCGCCACGCGACAGCATTATGTCGGGACACCTCTTCCGAGTCATCGGTTCACCCAGGCGCGAACAGGCATGCCACGAGACGTGAGACGTTGAACTGACATTTCCACCGTATCAGGACCGTCTTTCGAATCTCCGCCTGCTATCGTGCAGACCTCACCTCCGCCTTCACGCGGTCAAAGTCGCCCGTCCGCCATTCAAATACCTAAGAACAACGCGTCGCTATCGAAGAGCTCGTCGACAACCAGCCTGCAATTCGAACTGCCCGATAAGCTCCATCGCCTGTCTATCGACGCCGCCAATCCGGCGGATGCCTATAATGACCTGACTCGGTGCGTGACCACCATCATTTGATTGCCTCACGTCGCCAAAACTGATTGCGGGGTTGTCTCATGATTGCTAATTTGCATTGCTGCTTCAGATCGCCTATACTCGCACCGGAGAGGACAGGCCTTCAACGCATACGACAGCAGCCTAGCCGACAGCCTCCCTCTCCAAGTCTAGCAGCAGCCGCTTCTCCCACGATCACGCCCATCAGTAGCCGCAAATCCAGCTTCGCGCTTGGAGGCGGCCCCTCCTCGCCCACTCTACCACTATCAGAAGACCTCTCACGCTTTCCCACGGAAAGCCTACACTCCTTCAGCTTCGCACATCAATCCAGCGAGAACCTCCATAACCGCAGCGCCATCTTGAAGCGATCGGTCGATTTCTTGACGAACAAACTCCAATGGGCGGCTACATCACCACGAATCGCAAGTGCTCAAGCTCGTTTGGCCGGCGACGAGGAAGTGCTCAGCATGATCGAGCTGCTGCAAAAGGCGAATGTCATGGGTGTGCAGAATCCGCATGCACATGGAATGGAGCATGGGCCTCTGACAGGTCCTGCAAACCTGTCGAATGAGAATGTTTTTGAGCAAAACTTTCTGGCACCGGGACAAGAGAGCGAGAGTCCGAAGAGTCTGGAAAGCGGGTCTACATTGAAGAGCAAGGATGATGGGTCGATACTCACACATTCGACATCTCCTGACGGTGGTCTGAACATTCCTCAGACTGTCCAAGAGGTAGACACAGCTCAAACGGATTTGACGAGGATACCTACGGCCAACGACGAGGAGGCGACGGTCAACCCGGCGACGCGGCGGCCCGCGCGAATTCCTCTAAAGAGAACGTACACTGACACGGCTGGATACTCGTTGCAGCACCGCCTCAGCGAAGCCATGGCCCAGCCATACCGTTCGGACCAGCCTGTCCCTACTCCAGCCGCACAATTCCCACCACGAGCTAACACCGAACGCGAGCGAGCGCCACACGGGCACAGAAACGCCCCAAATCAAGCCATCTTCACGACCGAGAACACCGCTCCTTGGACCATAACCGCAGCTAATGATCTTGCGTGTTTAGTCTTCGGTGTGACTCGAGCCGAGGTTCGCAAGCTTGGGATCATGGAAGTGATTCAGGAGGATCGACGGAAGTGGTTGGAGGAAAGGCTGAGAAACCCCGAGAGTGGCACGGCGCCCAAGCAGCTACGGCCGCAGCCACCACCTTCCGCTGGTAAGAGCAGTCCGAGTAGCGCTCTTTCGAGCATGCGTAACGGTGTAACAGCAAAGTTGCTCTCGAAGCCACCGGCCCGAAAAACGTACCAAAGTCGCAGGAGCAAGACTGTAGACGGTACCCGCACACCACCAAAGGAGCCTGCTCCGCATCATCCCAACCACAAGAGCAGAGGCGTTCTCCTCTGTGGAGATGTCGTGCCCATCCGTAAGATGAACGGCTCGCATGGCAGTGCATCGCTCTGGGTGAAGGAGAAGGGCAACAACTTGATTTGGGTGCTTGAGGAGATCGCCGAGGACGTCGCTATGCTGACGGTGGACGAAATTGGTTTGGTACTTCGAGGCAGTGGAGACATCGAAGCCATCTTTGGCATGGACCGCGTGCGCAATGGCATGGATGTCCAGAGGCTAATACCTGCATGGCCGAAATTGAAGGATACCAGCACAGGAGCCGTGGACTACGAAGCTCTCGCACGCTTACGGAGATTCACTGCGCGGACGAGCAATTCGATCTCCATCCCGGTCACGATCGATCAGCTACCAAACGAGAGCGTATTCAGGGTGTCAAGTTTTCCCCATATCGCCGGCATCATCGTGGTCAATCCGAACACCATGCGCGTGAGCAGTTCCAACAATGTCTTCTCCGCGGCGTTGTTCGGTCATTCGGATCCCAATGGACTGGCCGTTACGGACCTCATTCCCAGCTTCGACAGCATCCTCCGAGTGATGACGGACGAGGATAAGATTGCACTGGTAGACGGGATTGTGATCCCCGAGCACAGCTTCAGACGTGCTCGTGCGTTACTGGCCCTCAGAGAAGGCTCGGCGGATGCCGCTGCCATATTCCTGCGTCCCAGTGGTGTCTCGGCCAAGCACAGGGATGGCGCAGAGATCATGATCGACATTCAAATGCGAGTGGTGAAGTCGGATCGAGACCCTATCTACAACGAGATGGTAATGGAGGAGGATGTCGAGACTCCCGCGAGAGGCAGTGAAGTGGTATATGCATTGTGGATTACCTACAGCAGGCAATTGCATGCTGTGAATCATGGCATTGGACCGGTGACTTCACTGATAAGTCGGCCCAGCACGCCTCCTCAGCAGCCCGGTCCAGGGCTGGCGGTCGACGAGTATGCACCCAGTCCCATGGTCTTTGCCGAGCGAAGACCAGAAGTCGGCGACGGTGAAAAGCCGCACGAGCAACTGGATGGGACCAAGAGTGCGCCATCCTTGAATGCCATGGCAGATCGAGAGCCGTTTGAGCATCCTTCACCGGACTTGATCGCAGCCGGCGTCAAGGTGATTACCAAAAAACGCATCGACGACTTCACCATTCTTGAGGAGATGGGCCAGGGTGCATACGGCCAAGTGAAGCTCGCACGCTACAAGAAGGTCTCTGCGCCGAAGATGGTCATCAAGTATGTCACGAAACGACGCATTCTCGTCGACACATGGCATCGCGACCGACGACTGGGAACGGTCCCATTGGAGATTCACGTCTTGGACTATCTTCGCCGGGACGGCCTCCAACATCCCAACATCATCGAAATGGCCGACTTCTTCGAAGACGACATCAACTACTACATCGAAATGATCCCTCACGGTCTGCCAGGCATGGATCTGTTCGACTACATTGAGCTCAGAGTGACCATGGAAGAGCATGAATGCCGCAAGATCTTTCGCCAAGTGGCCGAGGCACTGCGTCATCTCCACATTGAGGCGAAGGTCGTGCACCGCGATATCAAAGACGAAAACATCATTCTGGACGGCGAAGGGAAAGTGAAGCTGGCGGATTTTGGCAGTGCGGCGTACATCAAGTCAGGGCCATTTGATGTTTTCGTTGGCACGATTGGTATGTTGGATCCATCCTGTCCTACACGAATGACACCCACTGACTCGCATTTGCAGACTACGCCGCCCCTGAAGTCCTCCGCGGCCTCCCCTACCGTGGCAAAGAACAAGACGTCTGGGCTCTCGGCATCCTTCTCTACACAATCGTCTACAAGGAGAACCCATTCTACAGCATCGACGAGATCATGGACCATGATCTTCGTGTTCCATACATTCTGAGCGAAGACTGCATCGACCTCATCCGCAAAATGCTGGATCGCGATGTCGAGCGGAGGATCGGGATTCAGGCTGTGGTGGAACATCCCTGGTGCACGCACGTCGACGAAGAGGATGACGCGAAGATTGAGCTGCCGGCGCGGAATATGGCTTGAGAGTTCAGGGATTGTAATGATGGATGATGGTTGGCATTCGCTGGGTACAGAAATCTGCTTTCACGGCCAACACTATAAATGACGAGATACCCAATACATTGAGCGGTCGCGCATTGGATATGGTCTGCTTTGACTCGGCATTTCATTTTTTTCCACATTGATAATCACAAAATTCAGCAGCCCGGCGTGCCTGCGCATGACTGACACGAGGAAAGGTATGGTCCCATGGTGGTGTCTGAACTTTTGATTCTGAAAGCTGCCGGCTTGTTCGAGGCCTTTTACCGCCCAAGTAGCTACCTGCTCCATGCCCAGTGCGCCATCAAAAATGTCCCCTCAAATCCACATCGTAACTCGTTCCTTCTACTCCGAGTGCGACTGGGGGAACTCGAAGTTCACGCCCTTGCCGGTCAGGCGCTTGTAGACCTCAGAGTACGAGTCGAGGCGGTAGTCGACACCACCACGCTCCTTCTCGTCGAGCAGGACCTTGAGGACCTTGGTTCCGTCCTCCTTGGTGCGCATGCGCTTGCCGACAATCTCCACTGGGTAGACGAGATCGGCGAGGATGGCGTCGTGGACGGCGGTGAGCGTGCGGCTGCGTGGGCGCTTCTGGGTCTGCGAGGTGCGGCTGCGGTTGCTGCGCTTGGGGCGAGGCAGAATGCGGCGAGAGGCGACGATGATGACGTGGCGGTCGGAGAACTTCTTCTCGAGCTCACGGGTGAGGCTTGGATGTGTTAGTCGTGAAAGAGGCATTGGGTGCTGAATGTTGGTGTATGCTTACCGCTGCTGGCTGCGGTGCCATCCCTGAAGGAGAGGAACCGGGACGAAGATGACAATGGCCTTGCGTCCGTGACCAACCTCAATCTGTAAGAATCCTGGTGTCAGCGAAAAGCTGCCCAGTGCCCACCGCCTCTTCGATTGTGTGTGTATGTCCATGATTGTAGCTGGTGCTATTCTTTCTATCATTCTTTTGCAGGACACGCTTTGCAGCGCAATGCGGTCCTCATTGCGGACGCAGGGTGCGAAGGTTCCTGTTCACGATATTATCTTACCTCGCGGGCGGACACAAACTGCAGCGGCCTCAGGGCAGAGCGCATGTCTGGGATGTTGGTCTCGAGCTCGTACAGCGCGGTGGCAATGTTGGTCTCGATCTCATTGGGCTTGGCCCGCGATGGGCTGTTGGGCGCGATCTTGTTCAAGGCCTGGGTGGACATTTTGGGCAATGGTGTTGAAGATGTTCAGGTAGTCGTGAGGTCCGAAGACTCTGAGATAAATTGAGTGGTGGGCTTGGCACGAGATATCGTATAGCTTAAGTTTATACGAGGGCTTCTTTAGCCGAGATTTTTCCTCCCGCACAACGTTCCTATCACTCTCACACGAACAACATCACTTGTCCTTTGCTTTCCTACGCTGCCAGCCTGCCATGTACCCGTCACTGCATCAGCTTCCAACATGTATCCCTCATCGCTACGGACATCCAGCGATCGTCGCTCTGCAGGCCTCGCATGAAGGACTGGTGACAAAGGTGAAGCTAGTACACTGTCAGAGCGCTTCTGATATTGTTACTGGAGCCACATACCAGTCGCCGTTCTCCAAAGATTCGCAAGATTTGACGCATTTCTGGAGCAGTGGTTGACAGACCGCGGCATTACAAGTCTCCGCCATCACAGCTCGAGCTGCGAAAGACCATGCATTTCCATCAGATTTGGGGAGCTCCACGACGAGATCTTGGCCGTAGACGTGGACTGGAGAGCCGAAGGCCGTGGCCAATAGAAGCACGGTGGAGAAGCTGCCTTTCATGTTGCCGGTGGCTGTTCTTGTTTCCTCGATTGGGCTGATCGATGATTCGCGATGGGAATGGTCCGGATGGAGATTGGATGATTGTTCGCTGGCCTGCTTCGAATCTCTTCAGGAAGGCGCTCCGCATTATATGTCTTTCACGACAAGCTGAATTAGTCGGTTCCGTCGCGACGCACTGGAACTCACTGGACCATGTGGCAATGCTGTGCCTTTGTTGAAGCTTGGAACAAATGTTTGCTGAGTAGCATGTGGCCTGGTGTGTTCAGATGTGCTCTGGGTGTTGGATGCCTTTGTGATGTGCTGCGTGGACAATGCTGGGCGTTGACTCTATTCCACAGGGAAACAGCTCGCTGCTGCGAAGGAGGGTTCACAGCTTCCGATGTGACATAATTGGGCCCTTATAGGACTCTGTCATGACATCGAGGGCATCGTCACGACAATTTCCTGCTCGGTACGTTACCTCGGTGATCTATCATCTGTGGTTCGTGTTGCACAGTCGGACTGACAGCAGGTTGTGCTGGACTTGAACGTTGCACTAGCCGCCACGGATGGCAAGGCCGTGCAACAGCGAGGCCGCCTAGCACACTTCCAAGAGACCTGTGCGCGTCTCCCGCCACACAAACCGCACCATGCGATCAAGCAAACAAGTCTTCATTTTTGTTCGACAGCAAGGCGATGCGCCACAGACTTAAACAGTGCCACATCGCACTGGTCTCTCTCTCACGCGGCCGCTGGTCTTTGAGGAAACGGCATCAATTCTAGTGGACCTACCCATGTGCTGTCTCATGTTGCTCGATAAAAGTTCGTTGCCACATGGCTTCCGAGGCCGTCACAGGACTGGAACCTCACCGCCTGGAGACCACAAAGCTGTTTCTCGCCTTACGACCGGATTGCTGCGAGTAGCAGATAGACGTCAGGCCGCTGTTGGACGATCATAGAATCTTGCAATGATCCTGATCCCAATCGTCACGACTCTTGGTCTAAGAACTTGAACATTTGATGGGTTCACAGAGAAGTCCACTACAGCCTATTCGAGGCATTCAGCGAGCTTCTTCAACGTTTTGAAACGCGCTTGGGACTGCTTCAGCTCGCCACGTTCTGCGGGTGACAGAAAAGGTCGCTGTGGCGTCCGACCAGGCTGTTCCGAAAGGCGTGGGCATTGGCCACTCAACCCGGACCACGCTCGAAGGACGATTGCATACTCTATAGGTTCTCAGCAGCGGTCTCTCGCTAAGACTGGGCGTCCATCAGCATCACGGTCTCGCGTGCTCCACCTCCGGGCGCGGTCGCAATGCATGCTGGAGCGAGGTATTCAACGTTGCGCGGTGCGATCACGTCCATCGCCTGGCCGCAGCACAATAGGCTTCCTTCCTGGACCAAAGATTCTACCCGGAAGTGGCCACTTATCCTTCGACTACGCTCGCTGTATTGAGCTTCAGCCCGCCTTGCATACAGCTTGTTGGCCGACTCTTTGCTCGGACTTGGCTGCGGAAGGTTGCGATGTTGTGGAGGTCTGTCGTGAGCAAAGGCGCTGCTTGTCGTCCTGGCTCTCGTCGACTCTGCTAGTTTGGAACTCCACTCCAAGCTGCACTGCACATATAAGCTCCCTGCCGTATCTGACATTCGGTCTCTGCTGTCGCGGTCGGATATGGGTGCTCCTCGAACGCCCCGGTGAGCATATCTCGCCGTATGAGAGCCGCAGGAACTTCTCCGGATCTGTGCATTCCAATCTCTGCAATCTCTGCGAAAAGAAACCTCCTGGGTGACGTGAAAGCTCAGGATATACACAGATTCACCTCGCTTATGATCCCCACAGCCACGACTGCAATTCACCTGCACATTCACGTGCAAAAGGCCAATCACAGGAGCCCTGAGCGCAAACATCTCATTCTGTCCACGTTCGTGATCTGCGCCGTCCTCTGAGCACTCTCATATGCGCAACTGATCATCTCTGCCCTCCACCATATCTACCATCCACTCAACAAGGACATCTCCAAACAAGCGCGCCATCAAAATGTCGTCTCCATACCAGCAGACCGACGCGACCACAGGGAAGGAGCTCACCGCGAAGTCAACTCCCAAGAGCTCGCAGAAGAAGCCCAAGGTCCCTCGCATCGATTCGAAGGACCTTGACGAGTTGTCCAAATCCTGGTACCCAGTCCAGCCGGTAAGTGACCCGATAACCCACGCGCTGCACTCGATGATAGCTGACCGTCTTCGCAACAGCCAACTCGCCATATCGTCAATGACAAGAAGCCACTATTCGGAAACAAGAGCGACCAGGCGAAAACGAAGGAGATTGTGCGTTCCAGGGACACCAACATCTCGGAGGACTGGGAGCTGGTCGAGCACGAAGATGCCGACGACCACGCTGAGTTGGTGTCTGCGTCTGGCAAGGTCACGAAGTACGTGAGGAGCGGCATCCAGTGAGGCAGCTCAACACTGAAGGATGGTGGGACGGTGCTGGCTGCGCGCATAGATGAGCCCTGTAACAAAGAAGGGCATCAGAAGAGATGCTGTCAGGTAGAAGACAGTCTCGGTTGCAGACTTGTCAAAACACGTGTAATCAAAAGCCAATGAAGGACCTCTTTCTGACCGATAAGTCATTTAAGTCTTTTGCATCGCCAAAGGAGCAGTTCCATTCACACCAGGCTGGGCACAGAGGCATGGTCTGCGGCCCCCAAATCTAATCCCTGTAGCCCCCACGTGTATCGCAACACCTCGTTTAGGACAGACTCTTGCCAATGACACAACGGGCATGAACTCTGCTTTTCATCCTGAAGCCATCAAAAGGCGAGCATGGAATCGTCAAAGTCCACCGACAACGATCACAGTCGGGACGCATCGTCGCGGCCAGCGTCGGCGCACGGCATGGTGCGAGCAGACCTGGAGAGAAGGATCAAAAGACGACCCTGGCCAGCAGAACGACGTGAGGTAACCTCCATCTCAACGTGGCGGGAAGTGCCTTTCTCGCGCGATTCAATGTCGCGTGGCCGACACCTTGACCTCAGTTGTTCGGAAATGCCTCCATCACTGATGTCGTATTCAGCACGACATCGCGATCGTTGACAGCGCGAATTGTCATCCAGCGCCACGGCACCACACAAGCCGAGTCGAGCTTCGGTCCCCTTTTCAGATTCCGTCAAATATTTCACCGGCATCCGCTAGTGGTAAGGCGATGCGATTGCACTAGTGGGCCAACACTTCGATGCCGACGACATCCGCGGGTGGGCACATTGTGCAGAGGATACCATGGTTCACGGAGTTCCAGTAACCCATCGCTCGGGATGCAGCCCTGTCTGGAAACACGACCTCGGCCGACATGATGCCACATGATTGCCGTAGCTCGTGGCAGCTCTGCGTCGAGGTTCCTGGACACACGACTTGGCTGCGGCAGTCGTGGATGATGTGTCGAGAGGGGAGGAGGAAGACAATTACAGTGGCACCGGCGAACCTTAAAGAATGATGCGCATTAGAGCCCGCAGCCTTTCTCTCCCAATCCGGCGAGTGATCGAAACAGGAAGTGGCACGGTATGGACAACAACTTCGTGCTGATTTCCTGCATGGACATTCGAGACCATACCAGACTCGACCTGCCAAATCGTTCGCGATTCCTACTGCATCGTGCGCCCTCATAATCGCTGAACCCTGTTCCGGAGGTCGAGGAGCTAGTTTCAGACTCTATGCTGCCAGAACAATGGTTCACTCCGAGGCCGATCACGCCGATTGACCGAGCTCGAAGTTTGTCGCCCCCAACAGGCCGTACAAGGCCTCATCACAGCTTGTGGTCCGGAATCCTTGAAACGCCGATAGAGGGGCTCAAGTAAACAGCAGCTTTCGCATTGGCCTGGATTACTATTGTATTCTGGTTCTTGTGGCGGCCTTCTAGCTGCTCTTTTCCAATCGGTAGGATTCCCATTCGATGGACAAGAAGTCAATTTTCAACTTGAACTCAAACCTCCCGCAAGTCCGCTTTCTTCGTCTTGGAGGCCCACTCTCAATCAAAGAAGGTCGATTTTCGTTCAAGTGGAGACCGTTAATGGCCACAAACCGTACTAGCTTAGGGTGTTCGAAGAAAGCTCAGCCATCGCTGTCGTCCGTATCATCGCGCTTCTGCTGTCATTGTTCTTTCTCTTCTCTCCCACAGACCTCAGCTTTCTCTTGTTTTCTTCGATTAGTCGTGACTCTCATCGACATCATCAGACGTGCTCTACAACTCCGGAAGAGCGACCTCTCGTATCGATGGACTACAATCATGGCACGACGGCCACCACAACGGCCGCCAACTCCACAAGAGCGCCCACCCCAGAGAGCGATCCTATCGAGCCGGTACAACGTCAAAACCCCTTCTCGACTCCATATGGCTCCATGCCAGGGTCGACAATAGGGTCCACAACCGGCATCGACCTACAACCTAACAGATTCTTCCACTCGAGACGGATCAAGAAGGAGGAAGTTGAGAAACCCTGGCTAGAGAGGAAGGATCCCCGGCAAAAATGGACAACCATAATCCCGCTCATTGGAATCTTCATCGGTCTTGCACTGACTGGATTTGTGATCTACGACGGGATATCGTCTCATCATAACTACACGTATTGTCCTGTATTCTTGGACGACTTTTCGAATGGACTCGGCGATGCATGGACGAAGGAGGTTGAGTCTGGAGGATTCGGGTAAGAAGAGCATCAAGTTGGTCTTCCTTCTCATGCTAATGAATTGCAGCAACGGACAATTCGAACTCACCACAAACACCGACGAGAACGTCTTCGTTCAAGACGGCATGCTCCACATCAAACCAACCCTCCAAGATCAGAAACTGATCGAAACCGACAACGTTATCAACCTGCTCTCGGACGGCATTTGCTCTTCGGACATCTGGTCGAACTGCGTCGCTGTGACCAACACCACCAACGGCACTATTGTCAACCCCGTCAAATCCGGCCGCATCTCCACCCGTGCCAGCCACGCCATCAAATACGGTCGTATCGAAGTCGAAGCGCAGCTCCCCGAGGGCGACTGGCTCTGGCCGGCAATCTGGATGTTGCCCGTAAACAACACCTACGGCGACTGGCCAGCTTCGGGAGAAATCGACATCATGGAGTCTCGCGGCAACAACTACACCTACCCCACCGGTGGCAATAATGTCGTCTCTTCGACGCTGCACTGGGGTCCTGACCCGGACAACGATGGGTACTGGCGGAATCTCGCCAAGCAAAAGGCTCTGCACAAGACGTACACCACTGGATTCCAGACCTTTGGAGTGGAGTGGAGCGAAAAGTACATTTTCACGTACATCGACTCGAGGCTATTGCAGGTCATGTACACGAACTTCAAGAAGCCTTTCTGGCAAAAGGGCAATTTTCCTTCTTCGGACGCGAACGGCACGAGGATCGTCGATCCGTGGAGCCAGACGGGGCGGGCCAGCACGCCGTTCGATCAGGACTTTTACCTCATCTTGAACGTTGCGGTCGGTGGCACCAATGGCTGGTTCGACGATGGTGTCAAGCAGAAGCCATGGGTGGACTCATCGGATACGGCGCCGCACGATTTCTGGAATGCCCGCGATTCCTGGTACCCTACCTGGGAGAAGAAGGGCGAAATGATTGTCAAGTCTGTCAAGATGTATCAACAGCAGGGCTTCAACGGCTGCTAGTGAGAGACTTTTGACGGCCGATGATGCGTTTCTGGAGTCGGGTATTGTGGGATCATGGTGCATGGCGTACTGAATGACATTGGATGAGGAAATCTGTGGTCCCTGTACATATTTTATATCATGAGAAATGTGCAACTTTCGTTACGACGACGACAATCGAGTTCTCCTTACGACTTTCGACCTCCACGAACGGCAGCTGATTATCTAGCATCGTGGCCGTGATGTACAAGCTCCAGATAGAATGTCCCTCCTCGATAGTCATTCTTCGAGCCTGGCTACTCAACGTGCACTCTCCTCACAACCGCACCTTGCCGCCCACGACCGAGTCCCAGTCTCGCTCCAAGAACGGCTTGTAGGTACTTTCGCCAGGCGCCTTCCATAGCACAATATCCTCCTTTCCAGCATCGCCCTCTGCGATCTTCTTCAAATCTACACCTTCCTTTCTCAACGGCACCTTATTCTGCTTGTTGTTGTGCATCGGCGTCGGCGATTGGATGACCCGCAGGAAGACAGGCACCGCGTAATGTGGCAGACGTTGTCTCGCATGCTGGAGCAGGCCCGCATAGTCGAAATTCTTTCTCTCCTCCGGACGAATGTACACCGCCGCGCACCCAGCTCGTCCGTCGTAACCAGGAAGTTCAACACCATAGACGTTCGCCTCCACGAGACCTGGGAAATCGCCAAGGACCTCGGCCACTTGTGCAGTGCTGACATTTTCGCTCTTCCATCGGAACGTATCGCCAAGTCGGTCCATGAAGTACCATCTCCCGTCTTTATCACGTCGTAGAGCATCGCCCGTACGGTAGTAGAGATCGCCTTTCTTGAACACGTTCCGCTCGAAGCGTTTGGCGGTCGCCTCAGGGTTGTCCCAGTAGCCGGTGAAGTCTCGCTCGCTTTGACATGTCACGAGAATCTCGCCTCCCTCCTCATAGGGCTTTCGTTTTGCGAAGCCAGTCTTGGGATCTCGCCAGATAGAGTCGCCGTTCTCGTGGTCGATCTCGACGGGAACGTAGATGTTATGATATCGACGACGCAACAACGCTCCGTGATGTCCGACGTGAGCGGCATGGAATGGTCCTCGGCAGACGTTGAGCAAGCCGAACATGCCTTCTGTGGAGTTGAAGAACTCGTTCACGACCGGAATGTTGAATCGTTCCTGGAACTTGATCCATACGTCCGGTCTCATGCCGTTGCCGAACATGGCTTTGAGCTTGTGGTCTTTGTCGAGAGGAGATGGAGGAGCCGCAAGAAGATAGCGAGCGGTCTCTCCCACGTACACGAAGCTGTTGGCTTCAGAATCGTGAATATCATGCCAGAACCTCGAGACACTGAATTTACGTCCGATCGCGAGGCGAACGCCGGAGACCATGCATCCAACTGCAATTGTGCATCCCGTGCCGTGGTATAGAGGCATGCAATCGTACCATGTGCCGCCAGGTCCGACTCCAGTAGTTCGCTGACGTGACTTGCCCAAGCCATATGCGCGCTGCGTTGGGAATGCACATGCCTTTGGAAAGCCGGTTGTACCACTGGTATAGAAGAGGAAGATGGGGAACTCGCCGGTCACACCGTCTCGGAAGACGTTCTCGGGACGCTTAGGTTCATGGCCCAATATCTCAGCCTTGGTGGCTGCATCCAAGATGATGATCCTCATGCCTAGCTCTTCAATCTTGCCCTGTACAGCTCTTATCCGCTCCTGGCAGTCGGAGTCGTCGTCCACAATGAGCACCTTACTCTTCCCAACCTTCAAGCAGTGGATCAAACCATCGCCTCCAAGGTTGTAGTTGATCAGTGCCGGAGCTGCACCAATAGCCCAGCTGCCCGCCATGTTGAACATGAACTCTGGCGAGTTCTGCAGATATGTTCCGACCAATTCCCCAGACTGCACACCATTGTCCAGCAGGAACTGGCTCCATCGGAGGCAATTATCGTAAGTCTGTATCCATGTATATTCGGTCGCAGGGTCGTGGATATCGTTGCGGAACCACAGACAAGGCTCGTTTTTTCGGAGTAATGCTTGCTCCTCGAATGCGTACCACAGCGAGCGCTTGTTCTTCTGAGCTGCACACAAGACCACGTCAGTCGAACAGCCCGAGCTGTCGGTGGATATGGTCTACTCACCCAATTCCTGGGCAAGCTTCATAACTCGCCTCTCATCTCGGATGCTGGCCAAGTCCTTCGAGATGTGGTACTTCGCGTCCAGGTATGCTGCTGCCGCAGTCGCGCCTGCTATGGCAGCTCCAGTTGCTATCGTTGGTCAACATGTATGCAGACAACGCTGCGAATCTTTGTGGTGCATACCAAAGGCCATGGTGGCTGCTCGCTCGAGTGGTAGATTGCTGGAGGCGGATTGTGATAGTGAATCTCCCTAGGTGAGCGATGTGGAAGAGAACGAAAACGTCCTACCACGTAATAAAGAATGTCTACAGACCGCTCCGATGCAAGCAATCACATATACCTTATGCACGGTGCCCGGCGTCACTGGCGGCAGATACATGGGTTGGAGTTCCCAAGTCGTGCCGACGCATGACCTCGGGGGATTGGCATTCGAGTGCGGGACTCGGTCGGCAGATGGTCGAGAGCGGGACTTGGACTGGGGTAGAACTAACTGAGCCGGCATCATCATTGCAGAGAGTTGGCAGGGTTCGCGATTGAACCCGCCGCCTTATTAATAATCCAACGACATCCTCGCGACATGCCACCGGAAATTGCAAAGTCATTGATTAAGAAAGAAAGCTTGATGTCGAGAAGAAAGCCACGAATCGCGTGCCTAGTACGTACAGGGAAAGAGCAATATATACACGACAGGTCGTCCGATGGCCATGTGCAGTCCAGAGCATTGCGCGACCTCGACGTACCATTCAATCGAGATGGCTTTGACTCTTCGAAACGGGCCCACAGACCAAATGTGAGAGAGCAGTCCGTTGGATCTTTGGCAGTCCTTTCTAGGTGGGTCAGGCATACGTCGTGACCAGAATTTGACGATGTCGAAGCCATGGCGTCTCTCTATCACAACCCTCTCTTCGCCAGGCTGGAGCTCTCTCCACTCAGCCGCAAATACTGTCATACCAATCTGTTACTCGATCCTTCGCGTATTACCAATGCTTGATAATCGGCCTGTGTTCAGCTGGACGTGATCTCCAGCTGCGGCTGTACTTGAACAATGGCTTTCCTTCCCTCGTACGGACAAGATCAAAAGCCCAGGAAGTAAAGCTTAGACGCGCGGCGCCATCAGAGGAAGACGAAGCAACACTCAAGGGAACAGTCAAGCATAGCGCCATGTCGCCGAAACCAGGCGTGGTACTCGTACACGGAGCCTGGCACTCTCCCTCGCACTGGGACAATGTCACATCGAAGCTCCAGGCAGAGGGATACACCGTGGAGGTTCCAGCATTACCGTCCGTTGCCAAGGTCGCCGCTGAGAATGTCTGCACGAGGGATGTCGCCGCGGTCAAACAAGCAATCCAAAAGATCACCAAGACTGGACGGAACGTCGTCCTCGTTATGCACAGCTACGGCGGTGTCTGCGGTAGCGAATCCGTTGCCGAACTCTTCGAGGACTCCCAAGCGAACGCAGACCTGACTCGAGGACGGATCGTGCACCTGCTGTATATCGCGGCAATCATAGTGGAGAAGGGCATGAGTGTGAAAGATGCAGACCTCAGCCCGCATGAACAGGAGATCAAAGACAACGTGATCCACCATCTCAACCCTCAGTACAGGTTTTACAATACCACTCTGCAGCAGGTTGCACAAAGTTCCATCAACCTGATGGGTCCCCAAGCTCTCGAATCCTTCACGACGCCGACGCAATATCGCGGATGGGCGGACTATGATTTGCCGCTCACGTACATTGCTTGCCTCCAGGATCATGCCCTCTGGTTTGACATCGATGTTCCGAAGTTCTTCCAGCGGATCCACGAGGCCAAAGTGAAGGATTTCACCAAGGTGGAGATTGACTGTGATCATTCGCCTTGGATCAACAACGGTCAGAAGGAGTTCTTCGAGGCGTTGGATGGTGTACTGGAGAAGGCTAGCAAAGCTTGAGGTGCAAGCGCAGGTAGCGGCCAGATTGTCAATCATGATCCTTGGTTCCTCCTCACGGCATCTCAGTCTCCGTCATCATCGACCTCTTCCATCCGCACTTGTCGCCTGGGATTTTGATCGCCATTAGTAGGCTCAATGTCATTCATCTCAGCTTCCAGCTTCTGCATTTCCGCATCCATGTCCACATCTCCATCGTCGCCCGCGCCTGTCCCGGCGATGACTTGCTGTATACCTGCTCCCTTCTCAGCTTCTTCCGTAGCCTTTTCTGCCGCGTAGTATCCTGCCTTTTCCAGCTTCTCGATTTCTTCCGGCTCCAGTAAGCGGCCCTCGCCTTTCACGCGCTTTTTCTTCTGGGCCACGGCGGATGGCACGAATCGCGTGGCTTCCTTTTTGAGGTCTCTCAATTGAGGTGCACTAGTGTACACGAGCTGTGCAGGAGGGAGATTGGCCGCAGCTGGCTTTGTAGGCAAGGCATGAGGTAGTCTCTGTCCACCTGGTCCTACTTGTGGATCTGTCAATGGTTCACGTCTGCGATCCTGGCGAGGAAGCGGTGGAGGTGTATCGCGCGGCATGGGAATATCGCGAACTTCGGGGTCTGTGTCGCTTTCTGGCTCTCGATGCTCTTCTTCACGCCGCCTCTTACCCAGGTGTTGCCTCCGCTCTCGTTGCTCGTCTCGTGCATCGCCCCTGTCCTGCCTGTCGTGCCTTCCACTTGGTCCATCTCGTCGCTCGTGACTCGGGAATTTAGGCGCCGTATCTCCTAGGGCCTCTCTTGCTCGTCGAATGCCTTTGACATCGCGTTCCAATTGTGCGAGTGTCTCCTTATCCTTCGGTCTTAGCGATCCGCGGCCTTCGAGTTCTTTCAGCTCGTCGATCTGGCGCTGCAGGCGATCCGGGTTGCGCTTCGCCAATTTCTCATTGCGCTGATTTTGGATATTCTTCTTGTTCTTGTTGATTTCCTTTTGCTTATCGGCCTTGCGCTGAGCTTGCGCGGGGTTGACTGAGCGCTCCTTCGGCATGTCGCTGGTCGATGTGGGTGATGTTCAGCGAAGGCAAGAATTGGGGAAGGTTTGAAGCTGTGGAGCTTTCAAGGATCATTTGGGATCCATTCGGTTGCACTTTCACATGCCCATGGCTTGACGCGATGACGTTCGGAACAACCGGACGACGCGCCCAGACTGCTCGAACTCCTCGAACTTCGCAACGCTCTAGCAATGGCTCTTCAATCCTTCCTTCGACATACCAGTCTCGGTCTCCGAGATCGCGATGCCCCGTCGACAAGATGCCATTGCTCGTTCAGTGACCCGCGCGATCGTTCACCATGATGATCCTCGCACCTCGTCTGTGTTTGACCGATTCCAGGCGTTTTTCAAGCTGTACGAACTGGACTTTGAGTGCGTTCGAGCGGATCTTTTCAAGAATCTGAGGAATGACGTGTGGCAAGTCAAAGAGAAGGATTATACTGAGAGTTTTGGCGACGAGGAGACGAATGGCAACTCAAAGTTGCAGGCAATGGGTACGAACACCTTCGGATATGATCAGATGCATGGAATCCTGACTTGAACAGAGGACATGGGCTTCAGTGGTTCTACATTCTTCACAACCGAAGATACAGCGTACATTGTCAAGTCGGTTCCGAGACACTTCGAGCACTCTTTCTTTAAGGATGATTTCCTCATCCCGTACGTCGAACACGTTCACAACAACCCTGGCTCGCTACTCATCCGAACAACGGACTTTCTCGCCAACAAACACTACGCTATCGGCCAAATCCTTCAGCTCGCCCCGAGCCACCACATTGCTATGGGTAAGACCGAAGAGCGTAAGCTTGCAGCTCAGCTTGAGCATGTCCTTAGGCATTGCTTGCAGGTCTCTTTCTCCATTTGACATACCGCGTATCGCTAATATTACGGGTTCCCTCTCGCACAGAAAATCTGCTATACCAGCAAGGCAAGAACGACTGGGAGACGTACGACCTGAAGCCAATGTCATACTTTTATCCCGAGCGTGACATCGCTGGCGGTGCTTTAACTTCCGAAGAGACCAAGAGCAAGCTGGCAGACAAATTCAAGGACAAGCTGTTGCTTACGTTAGATCAAGCGGAAGCGTTGAAATACCAGCTAGAGAAGGACACTAGCTTGCTAGCAACCGTAAGTGCTTAGAAGGATTTGAGACCCACGGCGCTCATTTAGTCGGCGTGCGGTCTCAATCTGCATTGGAGTCATTCTGTTTGGGCTTTACAACTGACTGTTCCACTCTCTGTTTTCAGTGCAATGCAGTCGACTACTCGCTGTTTCTTGTTCGCATTCCGACAGCTGAGGCCCCGAACCCATTCGACGATCCGCAGCTCAACGCCACGCCTCTGGTCCCGCCTGGTCCGCCATCTTTCAGAACTGGGATGCCTTCTACAGATGGCAAATGGGTCTACCGAGCAGCTATCCTGGATTTCTTCTGTACGTGTTTTCCTGCTTGCGAGACAGAGATGTATCTCGAAGCGCTTCTTCGTCGAGGGAATGGACCTGAGCTGACTTGCAATTCGTCGTTCTTAGGGGCAAAGCACAAGGCTCATGCAAAGGCTATGTCTCTGCTGATCAATGCTTATAACATATTCGATCGCAAGGGTCCGATGAGTGTGACGACAAACAGTCCAGAATACCGCCAACGATTCTTGAAGATGATATACGACATGATCGAGGTTAGGGATGACACGACCGAGCAGAACAGGTGACAAGGCTATATGATGGCGCCGCAAGCTCCTGATCTATCACAGTTCTTTGCGGCCTCAAAACACATGTTCACGCTGCTCTGGCCGTTTCTCGCGGACGACCTAGCACCAGTTACCTGCGCAAGAAAGCCGTCCGGTTACGCCAGCCATTCGCCAGGCAGAATTCGACCGCATATCAATGCCCGTCGGTCCAACTCACGGCACGTTGTGTGGAACCGGATCCTACTTACGTTCCCAGGTCTGCTCAATGCTCGGCTTTCTCAGGCGGCCGGGATAGAAGTGACAGTATGAGCAAAAACTTCACAATTGCACAGGCCTTCTTCATGTGACCCACTAGGACCAGCAGTTGAGGACAATGCCGACACTCAAAATAATGTACAGGGTGACCATTCCCCTGTGTCGATACATCGTTGCCGGGACGGGTGCCTCAAGCACGACCACAGCTCTCGCATCGCAATTATTATGCACTCTTGAATGTCCGCTCCTGCCCACCGATAGGTACGCTGACACTATGGCCATGCGATCGGTATGCTTGGTGGTGCTCCAGGTTGAACAGTAGGGATGTTTAATTGACTCGCCAGCCAATCATATGGAATATCCGGCACTGTGGTCACTAGCGCGGATTTCCGGCGGCTACCTGGAGAACTTCAGTGGCTCGACAGCTTTCTCCACCACCTCACACGAATCGCGAGTCACGCGATTTCCGACTGCGACCGTCTCTTGGACCTTCCCTGCCGCTTCATTCGCCCTCCTTCCTGCCATACGATGTCCACCATAGGAGGTATGACCGTATGAGCTATTCGTTACACGTCTCCAGTCGGATGGTCATGTGCTTGCCACACAAGCACATATGACATCTCAGTGGCCACGTCTGGAGCGAGTGGGTGCAACGTGATATCAGGGCGTACGTGCGCACCCTGCAGTTCTGCAAGCGTGGCGCCGATGCCCACTGCGAGTAACAACAAGGTTCTGTGATCTCGAGCTAATACTTTCCTCTTTCGAGAAGTCGTCCAATCCTGCATCCTGCGATATCGCTCTTTGAGCCGGCTAATAAATCTGCGCAAGGAGGAAGCTTTGCTGCTGCCATCACTCTGCGTAGATCAGACATTTCTGCGCTTATAGGATGACCTGGGCCCGGACCTGACAGGAAGCGAACCGCGCACCTGCAGCCGAGTGATGGATTGCGGGTCTAGTGCCACTCGTGTGTTCGTTCATCACAATACATGCATACCGTCCTCGCTCAACTTCGCTCTGGCGCCACCTTTTGCTGCTGTCTTGCTTGCCCACGACTTCTTGTTCCCTTTTGCATTCGCAAAGAGACTGCCCGCCAGCAGCGATGTGATCGACGACCACTAACTGGACGATTACATACAGCCATTCACTCTAGACCAGGAACATCTGCTGTGGTTACACGACCTAAATGCACGTGGTATTCGTGGAACAACCCACCGCGGCGATTCCAAAGCCAGCAGCATAAAGGTCCGGCAGGGTGGCCGCAGTTTGATGGCCAGCACAGTCTGAATTCGTGCAAAGCGACAGCATCATCATGCCTTCAGTCTCCGATCTTTTGGCGAGGCGCATACGAATCACGCTTGAAACCCTCCAGAGCTGGTCGCCGCCAGTAGAATCATCGAACGTCTTTCAATCTGGGGACTTGGAGAAGCGCATCAACATACCTTGCTGCAACAGCAGCAGCCCTTCTGGCCTGGTGGAGGCGACCACTAAAGATCCATGGAGTAAGTCGGGAAAGTACGCGCTCGGCTGGGTTTACTTTGCTGTGATCCTTTTGGCTCTCACTTCTGCACGGCACTGGTATCACTTCTGGAACGACAAGATTCGCGTTGCCACGCACAAGGAGTCAATCGAGGAATGTGCGAAAACAGCATCGCCGGCTACCGACTATGAACTGTCTGCGCTTGGAACAGACAGGTCCCAGCGCAAGTTCTTCCCTCGTGAGGGACCGCTACCGCAGGACCTCTCTGCCGATGAGGAGAAATCGGATAACCTGCTGGTCAAAATCACACTGGCTCTGATGCGATATTTATTTTACCGACCGATACCATCATTAAGGATTCACAAGCGGATGCGGCCTATTATCTTTCCCACACCAGGAGCCATTCTCGTTGTACTCGCGGCTCTTGCATTTGTCATTCTTTACAGCTTCCTGCCGCAGCCACTATTCTACCAGTCTATGCAATTCGGGTCTCCACCTCTTGCCGTTCGCTCTGGCATGCTCGCTGTAGCACTAATGCCATGGATTGTGAGCCTGAGCATGAAAGCCAACTTCATCACGCTACTTACTGGAATCGGCCACGAGAGGCTCAACGTACTCCATCGATGGCTTGCATACCTTTGCATGATCCTCAGCATCATTCACACGGTACCATTCTACGTCACCTCTGACCGAGAAGGTTTGGTGATATTCAAGAACATGCTGCGAGCGCAGCAACCTGGAAGCTATATATATGGAACTGGTCAGTGCTTCGCATCACTCGTATCGACGACCACTAACAACGTCAGGTATTGCCGCATTGGCACCGCTAGCATTCCTTTGCGTTCACTCCTTTGGACCGCTCCGACGCAAGTTCTACGAGCTTTTCGTCATGGTGCATGTGCCCGTTTCCATTGTCTTTCTGGGAATGCTCTTCTGGCATTGCCACAACTATCTCACATCCTGGAACTACCTCTGGACCACTGTCGCCATCTGGCTCGGCTCGTACGTGATGCGGTTGTTTTACCTGAACTGGACAAATCCTTTCCGGCTGTCCTGGGGAATTGGCGAAGAGGCGGCGGTCACCGTTCTACAAGAGAATGTGGTCAAAGTGACGATTCCAACGGAGACACGATGGAAGCCCGGCCAGTACGTCTACATACGCATGCCGGGAATATCCATCTTCGAAAATCACCCTTTTACAATTGCTTCGCTATGCAGCGATGACTATCCCTCGGAATATGGCCACAACCACAGAGACATGGTTGTCGTGTTCAGACCGTTCGGAGGCTTCACGAAAAAAGTCCTCAACAGTGCGCTCGATCACGGACCGTGGTGGACCTATCGTACATTCATCGATGGCCCATACGGTGGCATGCGGCGAAGTATGGATGCTTTTGATCACGTTGTCTTGATTGCGGGAGGCACTGGTATAACAGCGGTCGTATCGCAATTGCTCGACCTGATTAAGCGCATGCGTGATGGCAAAGCCGTGACGAAGCACATTCACCTCATCTGGGCATTGAAGCGGCCGGAAGTCATGGAGTGGTTCAAGGAAGAGTTACGAATCTGTCGGGAGTTCGCACCGCCCGACACAGTGAGCTGTCAATTCTACATCACTGCCGCAAAGCGACAGACACAGAGCGGTAAGCTCGTCAGCGCGCAGACACCGAATCGACCCGTCAGTATGGTCTTTCACGACAAGGTCAACGATGTGTTCCAAAACATCGCAAGCAATCGATACTCCATGAACTCTCATCGACATTCGGCATTGATCCGCGACGAGGCTGACGGCGATCCCGAGAAGGAGCAGCAGCTGCGCGAAGAAGGTGCAGATCGACTGCGTCCCCTACCTGAGGCTCATCTCAAGCCAGGCCGAACGCCATCTCGCGGACGTGCAGCTCCGTCTCCCGACAGGCTTCGGGTTGCGGACCGGTCACCGGCACGCAGCGTCTCGCCCAACATCGCCAATAGCGTGGAGACTCCTCACATGCCACCGCACCCGACGCTGCATGAAAAGCGTCGATCACGAAATATGACCCTCGACATCGAGGCTGCACAGAATGTCCAAACTACCCAAATGCAGCAAGTTGCGGAATCGAAGGATACCCAAGGCTTCGATTTCGGCTTTCCGGCGACACCAACGGAATTTCAGAAGAACCTTATGCGTTTCGCTTTCATGCCCGCAGCGGTCAAGTCTCGACGGAGTGGTTGGAGTGTAGAATGGGGAAGGCCTGACATTCCGTATATGCTGAAAGAGATCAGCGAGGAGTGGACGGGACGGAAGGCGTGCGTATTCGTGTGCGGGCCTCCCAGCATGCGAGTCGATGTCAGCAACACTGTTGCGGACTTGCAGAAGTTGGTGCTGAAGAGCAAGAAGCTTGACGAGATTTTCTTGCATACAGAGAACTATGCGCTTTGAGTACAGCATAGGACGAGCGACAGGCATTGCTCAGACTTATATTGTTATCGAGATACCCATCACGTCAGTAGACTTCTTATTTTCGTCAGATTCATAAGACAGCTTAATACCCTTCTTCAGATCTTCGCCTTCGCAGCCTCGCCCACGCGCCGTCCGTACACATAGCTGATGTCACGGAAGTTCTTGCCAGCCTCCCCATACAGCTCATTCCTCAGCAAACTGAACACACCCATCTTCGCCTTCGGCGCCAATTTCTTCGCAATCTCCATCGCCGCATCGAACATCTTCTCCGGCGCTGCGATCTCATCCACAATTCCATCCGCAAGAGCCTGCTCGCCTGTCCAGCGGTGCGCTTCAAGCAACATCTTGCGAGCAATCTCCGGTCGCAGCTTCAGTCGCGGCAAGGTTCCGATGCCTTGGAAGTGAAGACCCAGGTTGACGGGTGGCATGGAGATGAATCCTCGCTTGCTGTTCATCACGCGGTAGTCGTGGCTGAGAGCGAAAGGTCCAGCGCCACCAAAGGTGTGGCCTGTGATCAGAGCAATGGTGGGAAAGGGAAAGTCCATGAGCGTCGCGAGGAGTGGGTAGAAGCCTTCCGAGTTGGCTGCTGGGTTGTTGTCGGCTTCATCGAGTTCGAGTCCCTGAATCGTGGGGTCAGAGGTCGATTGTGAGTGAATGTGGCGGTTGTATTGACTCACAGTACACCAAAACTTGGCATCATTGCCTCTTGTTATGACTGCACCGTCCACGTCTTCTCCTAGAATCTTGCGGACCTGGCCGTATGCTGCAATGAGCTTTTGGCAGTACTTCGAGTTCAATCGATTCTCGGGTGCTTTTCGCATGGTGAGCACGAAGATGTTGCCATCGTAGCGGTCCAACGCCAGGTCTTTATCGTTGATAATTGATTCAGGCATTTTGCATGGGCTGGATGATAGAGTCTAAAAGCTGATTTGGCATGGACAAAATATATCGACAGCAACACGAGGTCATTGTCGTTGCCCTCCGGGTATACTGCAATTGTCCTTGCCGAGGCGTGCTGGCGCTGCGGGGATGATCTCGTCGGCGTACGGAACAGCTTGGGACCGATCGACCTCACTTCTCCGTGCTATTACAGCGAGCATATTCCACCAGCGACCGACATGAACGCCGGCCGGTATGAGGAGAACAATTGGAGACCTCATCTGCAGCAGACTACATCAGCTGTATACGTCGCGATCATCGTGTAGTCTCGGCCATTCAGAGTGAACGAAGACTAATACCAATCACTCAATGCGATGGAAATGCACTGCGAAGAGCGTGCAGCTTATTGTCGACCACATGTGACACCGTGCCGTGCATGCTGTACCTCGCCATGTAACAATTCGACCTTATGCATGCTTCTCACGTCCATTTCGATGAGACCTCTGCATTCCACCGACTGCATACAAATAGTGCCTTTGAGCTTTGAAATGGTGCGTCCAATACTCGCGAAGCCCCGGCGTCGGAAATTCGATTGTCTTGTGTCGTATGAGGTAGCCACAATTTCGGGCAGTAGAGTTACCCACAGCTGACGACACCGACCTCCTCACGGGAGCTGAAGTCGTCGCGTTTCGTCGTTACTCATTACCGCTGAGGTTCATTGGCTAGGATCGAGTATCAAGGTCTTCTTGCTTCATCTTCGCCATCTCACTCAGGCAATTCACAGCTTCGCTATTTGCTTCCGTGGTCCATGCAGGCATGACAATCCAATCCCGACTGGTATAGAAAGACCACGGCACTTGACTGATCGATGGTCTTTCCAGGTTGTTTCAATGGCCATCTCTGCGCAGCAGCAGGACGCAGCATTGCTTTGACTCCGTTACAGTAGTGAATCCGGGCTTTTTGGATGGGAGTCCTCTCATTGGATGAGTGTCCTTTTGGATGAGAGTCCTTTTGGGAGAAGGGTCATTTCGTGAGAATCGTTTTGCATACGAGCGTAATCCCGTGTTGGACCCCAGCCTTCACATCAAGAACTTTGGTCGTGAAGTCTTTTGCGCTTCAGACGCACCCTCAGCTTGAGCTGGCTGAGCCGCGCGAAGATTTTCCTCATCCTTGATCCTCCGTTGTTGCTCCTTTTGCGCTCGCTTTGCCTCCCGCTTCTTGCGCCCTTCCAGCAGCATGTCCGTCTCTTCGAGCTCTTTCATGACCTGTTCCCACTCCTTCTCATGTTCCGGATCGCCCGTACCAAGCGCTTGCTTCACGTCCACATCCTCTCCGTTCTTCACCTTCTGAACGACTTCTCGCAAAAGCTCCAGCTTCGCCTCCGTCTGTCGGGTGAAATTGAGCATGTCTCGCTTGATTGAGATGAGGTTGATGGCATTGGATCCGACCAGGATTCCTAGGATCAAGAACCTGATTCCCGTACGCCTCTCTTCCGCTCCAGCGCTCCTCTTAAGGGCCCGCTCAGTGACTTCTGCCTCAGTGACTGGTCTCCGGAACGGACGAGGTATCAGTGAGGACCAGAACGATGGGTTTGCGACTCGGGGCAATCTCGACCCGCTCTCTGAAAGAGGCTTTGGATTGGGTATGTAGTGCCGGATTTGGGCATGGTGCCTCACGCAGCTTCTACACGCTGACCGAGGAATCATGATTGCAGGTGACATGATGTTGAATGTACGACGGTTCTGGGTGTCACCTCGAAACGCTCTGCCGTTGAATATTCGTCCTTTCCTCATTCGGACGGTTGCTCTGTCGACCAACTCTATTTCGCGAGCCGAGCCGAATTGTGCATTTCGACATCGCCGGCGCGTCGAAAGAGATGATTCAATGAACATCAGCAGGTCAGTCCAGCAAGAGGTATAGAGATGACAGATACCGTGGCGGAGACGGTGAAGACTGCAATTATCTCCGGTACCGCGACAACTGCGACCGTCACGAGCCTCCAAAGCTTACTGAGCAGCTCGAAAAACGACACTCAACCCGTCTCAACTGCCCGGCCAACAGCGAAAGCTCCTGGAACTGCCAGAGTCACGAACAAGACTACTACGTCAAGCTCTGCAGGAAACAAGTCGAAGCGAGACCAGGATGTCAAGATCCGCGAAGATGAAGCGCCCAGTTTGGCACCGAAGGCGAGATATGCCTTGGCCACGGAGATTGTCAATATTGGACTCAAGGCTCTTCCACAAACGATGACTGCTCCGGTTCAGAGCCCAAGAAAAGCCCAGATGAAGTCCAAGGGACGTTCGTCCGTGTCAGAGAGCGCCTTGCAACCACGTTCTGGAAATGCTACACCGGTACGCAATCGTCCAACGGGTTCTGGACGAAGTTCTCCTAGGTGCTCCTCATCCCGCACCTCTCCCGATTCAGCGCATCTCAAAGCAGTCTCAGAATGTGCGCATCTCGCGTTCTCGTATCTCAGATCTGTGGATTTCAACAAGCTTAAAGTCAAGCCTTTGCCCAAAAATCAACTGGAGAACGGCATGCTTTCTCTCGCCGGAAGGATGATCAATGCTGGTCTGGACTCCTTGGCTGCGAAAGAGCTGCGAATCATCAAGCGACTAATCGAGCAGTCTACAAGTGTGGTCGCGAAGGAGGGTCGCACGGCAAAGACAAAAACTAACGACCTTGACACGATGGCGAGCCTATTACTGTTCAACGTTGATCTCGCCTCCAGACCCGAAATTCTTCCAATGGTAGTCACCTTCCATCTACATCTACTGAGGATCATGGCTCGTTCTCGTAAGCCATCTGCTGTCGAGGAAGCGGCTCACCATCTCCGCCCCGGGGTCCGAGGTTCACCAGTTCAGGCGATCAAACTTCTCATGAAAGCCACTGGAGATGTCACAAAGGCGAGCAGACAGCTTGAGACTGTGGCGAACCTTATCCTACAAATGTGTCCAGGTGTTTCGACCGCCGCAGACGAAGCCGCGCAAGACCCGAGCCGAGCTCCTGAGCCCGTAGCAGTGTTTCGACTTCAAACGTGTGCTTTGGAGATAAGACAAGAAATGTGGAAATTGGTACAGCATCAAGTCGACTTCGGAAAAGAGCTCGCGGAGCCCTTCGCGAGGTGTCTTGACGCACTGATGAGGAGAATTTCCGCACAGAAGCAGACTGTGACGCTCTACGAGATTTGCAAAGGAGCATACAGCAATTTGGGTCTCATTGTGGCTCAGTCAAGCCAAGTCCGAAGCTCGGCCACCCTTACAAGCCTCCGGATTCTATCCATACTTGCTCAGCAGGCCAGCCTTTACGAAGATTTGAATGAATGGACAGACCTGGCGACCAAGCAGTGTGAAGGCCTCGAGGCTGGGCACGCCCGTTCCGCAACTGTCTCTTCGATGAGGGTGTCAGCCCACCTGGCGGACTTGGGAGAAGTACCAAAGACCACGAACCTGCTCTCGGCAATGCTCTGCGTGAACCATTGTCTGGAGGGCGAATTGACCGGGAGTACGGCGGATTTTGAAATGCTACTCGAAGAACTCGCGCGCCTTGTCCGCTGTGAGGGTTCCGCGCTCACTGAAGACAAAATTTGCTCGTCGTGGCGTACGCTGATCTGCCTGTCAGCTGGATTTGCGTCTCGGTATACAAAGTCATGCACCGATGTCAGAAGTTGCAGACTGGCCTCGCAAATCATAAACGCCGCGGTGTCACTGAGCAGAACGACCGAGGACCTCATCTCGTGGACAACAAGGGACACTGTACAAGTGTTCGTTCGTCTTGGAGCTCTCCAGAAGGTTTCGGACGCTGCAGCAGCAAGGCCTCTGACTCAAGCGTGGTCAATATCTGCAGCTACATTCACGCTGAGCAGGATTCTCAAGGCTCTAGTTGTGAAGAGTGCCAGCTCTCAGAGCAAGTTCGGCGTGTCAGCAATTATTGACGAAGGTCTCGTTGATACAACGCATCTTGGGTCGTTCCTCGAGTGTTTGCTTCACCACATTCTGGAACTGGCTCATAAACGAAGACATCAGAGCAGCTTGCGAGCAGTACTACTGGAAGTTGTCGAGCGACTGGACGAAATCTACTCAGTCGATGCACATCCCATCCGACGGGCAAGGGTTGCCGCAATTGTTCTGCGTGGATGCGAACAATTTCCCGAGGTACTACCCCCCGACGCTGTTCATGGACGACTACGGAGTCCTGCTATTGATCATGGCTTATTGGGCATGGATGAGGAATTGCAAGCATACCTTCCAGATATCAACGCCTCTCTTGCCGTGGCCAAGGCGTTCCAGGATGGATGTCCTGATACAAAAGCTCTCACGGAAAGCATATCGGCCTGGCGAACATTACTTGATGCTCCCGGCAACACCACCAGTCTCGACCATGCTGTTGACAATCCTCGCGTCTTGGTGGCACAGCTCGTGTCCCTTGAGGGATATCTCGGAGCCATGGGCGATGACACTCTACGAGCTGAAGTTGCTCAGCTACTGTACGATGCCGGTGGACGCTGCGGCGCCACTATGAGCGAGCAGTGCAGCTTTGCCGTAAAGGCTGCGGCGGCTCAAATGTCACTTGGCTACGCTGAGCGTGCTGAGTCCGTTCTTGAACATGTGAGAGGTCGCTTCGACATCCTACGATGCGAGACATTGGAAGCTCTTGACTATACTCTATGTCGAGTTGAAGTACTGCTGAGCTTAGATCGATTCCTGGACGGACAGGAAGTTTTGGAAACTGCCAGAGCAATGCACTGCGCTTTGGAACAGCAAGATCTTCGCTCTTCTCAAGCTTTAACCAATTCTCTCCTGCATGGGCGCGGATGGCTTCTGGACTCTCAGTTACTACTAGCTCTCGCAAGGCCTGAACAGTCCTTACGCTCTGCGAGGAGAGCTGTGAAAACCCTCAGCGGTATCTGGTCAAAGCTTGAGCGCTCAACACATCATACAGAGTCCCAAAAAGCCGAAGGGTATTCCAAGTGTCCCGAAGCTGAATCTGCGGATAGGCTTGTCTCGAAGGTCAGTAAGCTCAATCTCCAGCCAGAGAAAACGGCAGCTCCCCGGTCACCGGGTGCGCTGGCAAGGAAGGGTGCGGTATTCTGGCCGGTGGTCCGAGTGCTCTGTCGAGCATTTCTCCACCTTACGGATGTCTACGTTCATCATGGAATTTTCAACGAGGCCAATTACACCTCTGAGCAGGCAGTCAAGACGGCAGAGGCTTGTCAGTCTCGACAACTGCTTGATCGATTACGGTATCAGCGGAGCATTCTTCTCACCGCTGCTGGGCGGACTGGGCAAGCAGAACTCTGCTTAGCTCAGGAAAGCAGCGATACATACGCGAGGCAACCGTTGGCGACGATCGAGCGACTCTGCGCTCAGGCCGCTTTATCGTCCAAGAACCGCGAGTACAAGAATGCCTTCAAGTCGATTGACGAGGCAGTAGAAGTGGCTGGGAAACTTCAATCCACCCAGACATCTCAGAGCGAGGTCCCGTCGCTCGCTTTGGCAGCAGGACTCTCAACCAGCAGACTCACCACACCCACAAAGTCAGGCAGACGGGCTGCGAAACTGAAGGCAACATCGAAGAGCTCACGGACCACGGCAGCAAGCAAGACGAACAAGAATGCAACCACGACCATCACCTCGCCGGAGTCGTACATGCTTCGGAAGCTTGAAACTCGATTGAGATTGGAGAAAGCTGCAGTTTCCCTCAAGATAGGCCATGAAAACAACTCCCAGCTGACAAAGCTAGCCGATTCATGTGCAGCTCTCCCAGGCACTTTCAGGTGGCGTCAATTCGAGTACGAATCCTTCATGAATCAGCTGGGTACTGCTCTCGAAGCGGACTTCGCATTCAACGCGCTGCCAGAGACGACACTCTCGTTCCCAGCTCTGCAATTTTCAGCATGCAAACTGCCCTTGGACGTCGCTATTGCTGCGACAACGTCTGGTTCGAACACCGCCAGGCCGGCAAGACCAGTGAAGCGCAAAGTCAGCGCTCCCACGCCTTTTGAATCCCTCCTCACTGCGGCACGGCAGTGCATGGCAGTGGACGGCCAACGAATGGAATCACTGACAACGTCGGAGATACACAAACAATGCGCCATGGCATCGAATGCATCTTTGCTGCTCTCAGCTGCGTCAACGTTACAAGCCTCGAGTGGACTTCATCCAGTGAGAGAAGCGATGTCTCTCGACATCGCCCGCATTCATGCTACGCAATGCCAGAACACCGTCACGTTGCTTGAAAGAGAAAGCTACCCGACCTCGGATCTCAGGTCCTGGCCGCTCATCGAGCCAGTTCGGTCACGAGACACCATCACTGCGACTGCCTTTCAGAACAAACTCATCGATATCATCCCTGCGCCGTGGACGACCGTTTCCATGAGCCTGAACGAAGACTGTAGTGAGCTCTTCGTCTCCCGCTATCGTCACGGCCAGTCACCACTAATTTTACGCCTTCCGTTTTCCCGCCAGAAGTCTGAAGATGCAGAAGATGACATGTTTGACTACGGAATTGGAAAGGCAGAGCTGGCTGATATCATCGAACTGTCGAATTACAGCTGTCACAGCTCTATCGAGACAAATGCGAAAGGCGCGAAGACGAATTGGTGGTCTGAGCGGGAAGCTTTGGACTTGCGACTTCAGGAGCTTCTCATCAACATTGAGAACATCTGGCTGGGTGGCTTCCGTGGCATCTTCTCGCAGCACAAACGAGACGTCGACCAATTGAACCGCTTCAGAAAGGCGTTCGATGTCATTCTTGGTCGCCACCTACCATCTCGACGAGCGCCAAAGAGAGGTTCCACAAGCCTTGCGCTCGACGATCAGGTACTGGAGCTTTTTATTGGACTCGGCAATGACCAGGATGGGCAAGTGGATCTGGACGAACCGCTCTCGGACCTGCTTTACTTCGTGGTCGACATGCTGCAATTCAACGGCGAACGCAACGCTTACGACGAGATCGATTTCGATAGCATGGCGATTGAGGTACTGGACGCTTTGCGATCATACCACGATGCCGCGGAAGAGACCGACAAGGACTCGGCGCATTTGATCCTGGTGCTCGATAGGCGGCTACACGCCTTCCCGTGGGAAAGCCTGCCTTGCCTTCAAGATTCGAGTGTTAGTCGGGTCGACAGTATGTTGAACCTCCGAGATCGAATCTTGGAGATGCGAAGTGGTCGCCACACGATCTCGAAGCGGACAGGGAGTTACGTTCTCAACCCTGGCGGAGATCTGAAGGGTACCGAATCAACGATGGCGCCAGAACTGGCAAAGCTTGCGCAAACTGAAGGCTCAAAATGGACATCGATTGTTCGTCGAGAACCCAGTGAAGACGAATTCAGGAAAGCGCTGACTAACTCTGCCATGTTGATGTACTTTGGCCATGGCTCAGGCGCGCAGTACATTCGCCCACGATCGATTCGAAAGCTGGAGAAGTGTAGCGAGGTGGTCTGGCTCATGGGCTGTTCCTCAGGTGCTGTGCAAGAGTACGATGAACTCGAGCCTTACGCGGTACCCTTGGCATACATGGCTGCTGGTCGCCACAGTGAGATGTCGATCTCGATGGAGACTTCTGCCACTGGGCATCAGAGCTCAGGCAAGTGCATGGCTGTGCTTGCCACGCTCTGGGACGTTACGGACAAGGACATCGATCGCTTCTCACTCGCCGTTGGAGAAGAATGGGGACTGTGGAGACCTCCGCCAGAGTCGACTAAGCTGCCGGTCAAGACGCCGAAGAAGCGAGTGATACCTGCGCCGGTGACGCCGCAGAAGGCAGCAAAGACTCCGAAGACTCCCAAGGTGAAACAGACGCCCGCTGCGCCCAGGACTCCTGCCAGAAGCCAGAGTCGACGGCCTGGGGAGGGCAAAGGGAACAGTAGCTTGGTGCAAGCTGTGGCGAAGAGCCGAGATGCCTGCTACTTACGATATTTGAACGGCGCTGCACCTGTTGTGTATGGCGTGCCGGTGTATCTGGGAGAGTAGAGCAGGCCCATGGTTGTGCAGACCTCGAATAAAACCATGATTAACCAGCAGTGGCATGTGTTCGTGCCCGTAGCATAGCGTAAAGTGCATAGTGAAGTGAAGTGAACATGAATTGGCATGAGCGGGCGCTAATTTGCGGCCCTTGCCTCGCGGCGCCTCGAGATTCATGGAATGGCATGTGATAGAAACAGCAGCTGAAAGCGCCGTGATACATCTCACTCTCGTCTCTCTGCAAGGTGAACCGACCGAAAGTAAAGGTACCTTACACTGACTGCCGCAAGTAATCGACCGGCCCGCACAGACTGCCGCCTTCCCGCCCGCGCTTGTTCGTCAGCCTTAGCTCTCCAGCACTACCAACTCTTTCTTACATCAACACCATCCCTCTGTTCCCACCCAACAACACCTTTCACATCTCCATCATGGCCGACCTCGACACCTACGACGCCGACCAGCGCAACTACGAGGGTACGTCGACAGCATCACCCACATGCCACGATATGCCTGCCGCCAATGATCAGCCACGTTTGCAACTGCCAAACACAAACGCGATCTGCGCCATGCCATGGACTATCACACGCAATCGCGCATTTGATGCGGACATAAACTGACTGAACCGCAACACAGATGACCGTGACCGCGAGTATCCGGCTCGTGACCGCTCGCGTTCGCCCGTCGCTGACCGCGATGGAGAGGACACTCGCGTCCGCGATCGCGACAACGACGAGCCCATGAATGGCCGCGATGACGGTCGGGATGAGCGGTAAGTTGAGACACGACAACTATCAATCGAGCTTTGCTGACTGGCTCGCAGTAGTGAGCGCCCGCCACCAAACAGACGCCGAAACGACGACGACGATGTCTCCACCAACCCTGGCTCGAACCTTTTCGTCACCGGGATTCACCCAAAGTTGAGCGAGGAGGAGGTCACACGCATTTTCGAGAAGTACGGACAAGTCGAGAAGTGCAACATCATGCGCGACCCCCACACTCGTGACAGTCGCGGATTTGGCTTCGTCAAGATGTTCACCTCTGACGAGGCAGATGCCGCAAAGGAGGCGCTACAGGGAGAGGTCTACGAGGGACGTACATTCAGTATCGAGAAGGCACGTCGTGCTCGCCCACGCACGCCGACTCCCGGCAAATACTTTGGTCCGCCAAAGCGAGGTCAGCATCCCCAGTCATGCGGTTCCGATCAGAACTATCGTTCGCTCGAGCTCTTGATCCATGTCCGGCATGGACCGTGCTAACGGGATTGCAGAGGACGGGCGCCCTCCTGGACGCGAACTTGGTGGTCGTGGTGGCGACCGATACGTACGTTTGACCCATCCACGACACATGACCATTTCATTGACATCAACCAGGAGCGCGGAGGCTACGGTGGCCGCCGTGACGACAACTACCGCCGCGGTGGAGGAGGTGGCTACCGTGACCGCTACGATGACCGTGGAGGCTACGGAGGACGTCGTGATGACTACGGCGCTCCCCGTGTCGACCGATATGCTTCTGGCGGCCGGGACGGCGACAGATACGGCGGAGGCGATCGTGATCGTCGTGGCGGTGGTGGCGGAGGCTATGGGGGAGGCTATGACCGTGCTTCCCGTGGACCACCTGCGGACGGTGCCGGCGGCTACCCTGATGCTGCTGCTCCACGCGATGCGCCTCGCGAGGCCCCACCCGCTCGCGGCTACGACGACCGCCGCCGCGCTTACGACTAGGCCTCTCGCAAAAGTGGTCTGCTCATACTACTGACTGTTCAGGCGTCAAGGAGTTCGCGCGCTGGTCTATCCAGCACAAAAGATCGAATCATACTGCGACCGAGGAGTTCTTGCGGGATTCACCAGCCCATGTACTATCACAACTTCCCTTTCACCCGGTGCGACTGCAGCATGTCTTATTAGCAGCGTCAAAAAGGAATTTCGGCAATCGGCAAAGGTCTCTTCAGCTTTCGGTAACCCATCGGAGGCCACACACGCCGCCAGCAGTCCCGGCATTCAGTAATTCGATCAGACACCCTTTTCCTTCTGCTCCACTCTCGTGGACATCTCCGTCGACCGTCCTCCGCCTGCAACAGTACTCTGCAAGCAAATCAGAGTTTCACGCAGCGCAGCCATCATCGCCCGAACGTCACGCCTCGCCCAACATACTTACTCGTCCATCATCAACAACATAACCGCGCCGTGAGACCTTCGCCATCGCCATCGCCACGCCGTCTCGCGGCTCTGGGCTCATCAACTCTCCAACTTTCTTCTCACGGCAGTTCTCAAGACACCATCGAAGCAGCTCCCACAATTTGCATCGACTCGACCGCGTATCAGACTCATACCCTTGGACTCGACTGGCTCTTCGAAAAGCAACCGACCCATATGACGCCGTCTCTACCGCTCATCGGGACTTGCATCCGCACTTGCAGGCCAACTCGATTTGCTGACGTTTCTCTTGCCCCTTTCTATGCATGAATCATTTTTGTACTTTTACACTTACTGACGCTTGCACAGGTCTTGAGGAGATGTTCGTCCTCTTGAATCCTCAAACGACACCACTTATACAAGACTGTGAGTGAAGGTTCTTCGCGATTGGAGAGGCTGGCCCATATTGCATCGTTTGGTCGCTGTCACTCTATTGAAGACAAAGACCAGGGGACCACACGTGTATGCGCAGCATGACAAGATTTGCAGCAGCATAAACCATACGGTAGGCTTTGATTGCTGCGATCAAAAGCAGATTTGTGTTCGGGGGTTGCAATAGCTTGTATATAGCAATGAGTCTTCTCATATCTTTGTATTGATCTCCTCATTTTCCTCGCCGACCCGACTACCACTGTGAGATGATGAGATGCCGAGACACCCGATATATCGTGTTGATACTAATAGACGTCTTCCTGCATGCGGAACCCATGTTAAGACGCGTGCTAGCGTGAAGTGTTTCAACCCTCGTCGTCCGAGCTGATCTGCGCAAGCTCCCACCGCACATCATCTTCACGCAAAATGCCTCCCGAAACTGCGTCTCGCCTCGATTGCATGTCAGCGGTGGTGAACATTTCGACAGACTACTCGATGGCGGATCCCATCAGTGACCTGGACAATCCGTAATCGGCACTGCTGCAGCAGACCTCCAGAGCATCCCAACACGGAGCCAATTCTGAAAGTGCTTCCTAGCCACTGTTCGATCTTTGAATAACAAACCACCACGGCGCCCTTTCGCCGGAATAGCATGTTCCGTCGTCGCCTTCTTTCGATTCTCCTCGCTTGCAGCGTCCTTGGTACAATACTCGTATACGCGGCGATTCGAAATGGTTCCTGGGCGCATCTTCCTGAGGCCGTTGGTTTGGGAGAAAAGTATGGGGTGACAGAGGAACAATACGATCCAGGAAGAGGAGTGTTGCCAAATCTTCGGCCGGCAGAAGGCAATGGCGGTAAAGCTGGGTTCAAGGAGCCGAAGGTCGAGTCGGTCAGTCCATACCCGGAGGGCAAGTTGAAACCTCCGGGCAGCAAGTACACCAAATGTCTGGTTGTGCCAAAACTTCTGAGTGAGTATACTGGCTGGATAGAGGACAAGCTGGGTGATATGCTCAAGGACAAAAGCTTGACGACAGCTGTATACACGGTCGACGATAAAAAGGCGAAACTGCGTCCGCCGAAGAACAAGGGCCACGAGGTGATGGTGTATCTGAGCTACATCATTGACTTCTACGATGATCTCGCCGACGTCAACATTTTCATCCACTCGCATCAGAAAGCGTGGCACAATAACGAGCTCCTTGGCCTGGACTCCGCGGAAGCAGTCCGTCACCTCAAACCCGAACGCGTTTTGAGAGACGGGTACATGAATCTCAGATGCCACTGGGACCCAGGCTGTCCAGCATGGCTGCACCCAGGAGTAACCGAGCAAAGCTACGAGAAGCCAGAAGAAGTCCTCCTTGGTCAGAGCTGGGCGGAGCTCTTCCCAGGGGAACCAATCCCAACCGTCCTCTCCCAACCCTGCTGCGCGCAATTCGCCGTCTCCAAGGACCGTATCCTGGCTCTACCCAAAGCTCGCTACATCCATATGCGGAACTGGCTCCTCCGAACGGATCTCACAGACTACCTCTCCGGCCGGGTCTTCGAGTACCTCTGGAGCTATATCTTCACGGCGTCGCCGATCCACTGTCCAAGTATGAGTGCTTGCTACTGCGATGGCTACGGGATCTGTTTCGGAGGACCGAAAGCGTTCGATCATTGGTTCGAGTTGCGATACCAACGGAAAGAGTTGATGGAGGATTTGAGAGTGTGGCAGGAGAAAGCACGGCGGATCGAGGACGAGAGGAAGCAGTCCGATGATGAGAAGATGTCGGAGGAGGCGAGGTTGGACATTCCGCAGCTCGGGATGGACAAGGAGTTGCAGAGCAAGATTACGGCATTGACCAAGGAGATGGAGAGGACCAGGAACGAGGCGATCGAACGGGGCAAAGATCCGAAGCAGAGGGAGTCGGAGAGGACGGGAAACGCTATGGGGTGAGAGATTGGAACCATTGAGATTTCTGGGGAGGACCGCTGTTCTCATTTCTGGTCTATGCTGGAATTCCTGGCTACTACTGAAGCCAAGCTGTCGATTTCTGTTTCCTCCCCCGATTTGGGACTTCTCCTGGCCCACCTGTTGCTTGGTCATTCGCCTGCGTTCCCGTTGGACGATCTTGTTGCCCAAGCTTTTCAAGTCGCCGCACATCACACGGCGCTGTCGCATATGCGGCCTCGATAACATATCGCTCTTTGCCACAAGCCGCCCAAACTGTCAACGACGAAAGGTCTGTGCGTGTGGCTGGCGCATGTCCGCGGACCATGCACAGCGTTCAACGAGCCGCGCTGTCTGCTCTCATGGCGGGACCTGTTTACGCCGATACGGTCAAGAGCTCAAGGACTGACCGGCAATCCCAAATGTTTGCAGCGCTTGCATCACATGGAAGAGCAGACCCATGCGTCCCTTCAAGCTGATCATTTCTCCGCGAAACCTGGCGAACCTCAAATCTTCACCATCAACTTCGACCCTCCAGTCCAGAATCTGACTGCGAGGAAAATGCACGCTCCAACCAGAGGCGTTAAACCTGCGTAGAGCCAAGTTCCTGTCCACTCCAGGTTCGCCTCGTTGTTCCCCAGGATTGCACCCGCACCTGGTCCTCCGGCCAACACTCCCAGTCCGATGATCGAGTATGCCATGCCGATCCTCGTCCCGATCTTCCTCTTGTCTTTGGTCAAGGCGACGAAGATCACGGGCGGTAGTGCGATGAACACGCCGGAGAAGAAGCCGAAAATGACGGCGATTGCGACGAGGCCGCCGGCGTTGGAGACGGCCAGGACGCAGAAGAGAGCGATTGATACGCCGAATGCGCCGGGTATGATGACATTTTGAGGGCCAATGCGGTCGGATAGGATATTGGGGAGTGTTCTGCCGAGGACGGATCCGCTGTTCTGAATGGCAACGAGGTAGAACGACAGGCTGGCGCTGGTGTATCCGGTCGCTTTGCCGTAATAGGAGAGGTAGAAGAATCCGGTGTACATGCCGATGAAGCCTACCAAGCAACCCGAGATGAACAAGAGCTAGACGCTGTTAGCGAGCTGAAAATGTCATGCACTGGCTTGATGGCGACTCACGTATGGGCCGTCTGTGAAAGCGGTCTTGTCGATGAGTGAGCGGACCTGAGCGGGCTTGGAACGCATCTTCATGATCAGAATTGGTATGACTACCAGTCAACGGGGGAAGGATTAGCACAGTCTCGCACAAATGCTGGTCATCGGGCAATCAGAGCTTTGGTATACTTACGCAGCGTTGCCAACGCGGTAAACCCCAAGATTCGAACGGTCCAAGGGAATCCGACCTGCTTCTTGTCAGTCTCCCGACGACGTCACAACTCCGAGAGAACCAGCTTACCTGTCCGATCAACTTATAGAACATGATCGGATAGATGATTCCTCCCAACGAGCTCCCCGATGCAGCGACTCCAATCGCCAAACCGATCCTCGTCGAGAAGTATCCCGGCAGAATGGCAAGCGAAGGAATGTACAGAAACCCGCCTCCAATGCCAACGGTGAAACCCTGCGCCAGCAGACATTGCCAGTAAGTCGTGCAGAGGGAGAGCATCATGTGGCCGAACACGATCAGAAACGTGCCGGTGACGAGGAGCGTGCGGAGGTAGCCTCGGTCGTAGATGGGTCCGATGAAAGCGCCGACGAGGAGTACCATGAATGATTGGATGGAACCGATCCAGGAGATGTTGGAGGAGACTTCGGTGTAGAGCTCGCCGGACTCGTAGTCTAGTAGTCTATTGTCAGCGATGAATGTTCTTCGAGGTGGTTGTCGTTGATAGAGCCGCTCACAGGTTTGGTACACCCCGAACGTGTTAAGCCTGTATGATCAACGTTGTCAGTATCGTTCTTGAACAGGCTGCGACGATCGATCTTACACGCCCCAGGTATTGAAGAACAGCATAAAGCTGCCCAACACCTGCAACCACGCCTGTAAACCTCCATTCTATTCATCGTCAGCGTGACATTCAACTCCTTCTTTCGAAAGTGCATATCCATTCAATTCACCGACCCAAACGACCGGGATGATTGCATCGTCGGCCGAACGTCATGCGAACACATACAGGGACAGGACCAGCAGGTCCAGGGCCGGGTAAAGTCACAGCCGGCTTCTCTCCAGCGTCCTCGCTCCCAGCGACGTGGGACGCATCCTTGTGCTCCGCAGCGGGAATTTCTTCATCGTCATGGTGCGAATGTTCGAGGGAATCCGACCCTTTCTCCGAGCCCGTCAAATGGCCATGTGGATGATGTTGATCTCGTTCTGCCATCGGATCGGTTTTAAAGCGCGGCGTATCGAAGACCGTGCTTTCACAGCCCAGGGTCACCCTGCCCTGATGACGGGCAATCTCCAGTCGTTGGTTGCGTGAGATCGCGGTCTGTGCTGGTTTCAAGGGCGTACAAATGGACCTATGTGATCAACGTATCGTTGGAGGGTCGTTTGTCGTTGTTGCGCGAAGACGAGAAAAGTCGATGTTTGATTGCTAATGAATGCGTCGCAAAGGGAGACCTGAGAAAGAAGTACTCTACCTCCCGTGCTACGGCTCGGCCTTCGGGCTTTCGCGTGCGGGTGTAACGGCACGCGAGAGGGCCGATGATGAATCGATCAGCTATCACTTCACTTCATACATGCTGACATATATGTTACAAATGGCATCAATCGTCCGCAAAGGCTCTTTGGGATGACGGAGACACGCCAATCTACTCTCAGCAGATCTGCCTTTGAAATTGCTAAGCTGCAAGCAATTGTCCATCGTAGTGTCAAAATCCCATGCCATGCGCTATGGGCGGCATTTCTCCCTTGAACGCCGCATTACCCGATGCTTCAAACCACTTCAAGCGTCCCCAAGCGCAAGCTTCCACTCATCACGCCTTCTTCGCCTTCTTCTTCGGAGGCTCGACCTTGGCCGCCGTATCGCTATCACTGCCACCACCATCCGCGTCGTCCATCTCGGCGTCGCTATCGCCCGAGCTCTTCGCGTCACTGTCATACTCCTCCGCTGGATCCGAATCCGAATCAGCCTGGAAGTCCTCGTCCACACTCTCGTCATCCTCGTCCGCACTGCCGCGATCCTTGGCCACGACCTCCTCATCATCACTGCTAACGAGATCGGGGTCGTTCATCGCCGCGACGAGCATGGACGTGTCGCCGTCCATTTCGTTCTTGGTCTTGATGTTCTTGATCTTGAAGAAGTTCTCCAGCGGCGCCTGTTCCTCGCGATTGATGTTGGAGAATTGATGCTCGCCACTCCGCATGGTCACTGTGATGTCAAAGGTTCGGCTGGCACTAACAGCTCCTCCTACTCGACTCATAGTGACGGAAGTGATCTGGTCGAATTGGATGTATGTGGCTGGCTTCGGCACAAAGAGGAAAGCCTTCTCCAGGCAGAAGAGGTGGCCCTCGTTGGCTTTGATGCTGCACTTGACGCCGCTCTGTTGGTGATGGCTGACAAAGTCGGGTGAGGGTTGGAGCAGACGCTTGCCGGTAAGTCCGTGGAAAATCTTCGAGACAACCCGTCCTATGGGCTCCTCGTACTTAGCTTGGAGCTTGCCTGCATATTTGGTCTGAAGTAATTCGTCGGTCATGTTGAGCTCGATCTGCACCTCCTCTTCCCTCTTGAATTGCATCACGAGGAACGGGTAGCGGGTCTGGCCTTGTCGAAGAGGTGGATCCAGTCCGACGACCAGGAGCTGATGCATGTCATCCGGCTTGGGGAGGAGGAAAAAGCGCTTCGCGTGCTCGTAGGAGATCTTGTAGTCGTATGTCTTTCCGCGCAGCCTGAAAGAGCTCTCGTACATGTCGATGTCGAAACGTCCACGAGGTGTGAGATGCAGAATCTCCTGAAAGGTGGCGTATGTGTCTCCCGCGACTTCTCCAATCTCGGCCTTGCTCATGAGGGTGTCGTAGAAGAGTCCGGCAGCGTTGTGCTCCTCCTCGTCGTCGTCCTCTGCGTCGTCTCCATCCTCGCTGTTCTTCGCCTTCTTCTCGGTACCCGGGATATAGAAGCGCACTTCCGTCAATTGGTCTGTTGCGCCGCCCATCTTCCGTCCCTTTGCTCTTGCGCCACCCAGACTACCGTTTGTGCCCGTCTCATCGCCGTCTGCTGGAAGAGAGAATTCGACCGCGACCTCGTTCTTACCCGCCAGATTGGTGTTGGAGATTTCGGTGTATGGAATTTCGAATGCGGGCTGGTTCCGCACGTTGAAGGTGAGTTCATTCCGGCCCATCTCATTCTTGCCCCAATTCCATCCACGAAGAGCATGCTCCTTTTGCTCGAACGGTACCCCGTACCAGACCTTGAAGCATTTTTGGATCGTCTCGAAGTCCTGAGAGTCTTGTCAGCGCAGATCTCGAGATCTGTATGTCCACAATCGCTCACATCCTGTTTGAAGCCGTCCAGTTGCACCACGCCAAGTGTGCGCGCATAGATCTTCAGCTCATATCCGCGTGCTGCTCGGCTGAATTGCGCGCTCTGGAGCTCCGCCTTGTCGACTGTGAAGGAATTGCCACCAACAGGTTTCCAGCCCAAACCTGACTCTGCGAGTCTGCACTTGCCGGGCTGCTTGGAGAGATCGAGGTAGATGTCGTCGAAGGATTCCCTGCTGGAGTCAGCTACAGCTTTGGTTGGTCGCATGGCTGCGGAGGTTGCAAGTAGGAGAAAAGCGTAGCGGTACGCACATGATGGAATGAAGAGAGAGGTGGTCGCGCGTGCAGCGTTCGTCACCGAAGTTTCGACTGCTGCCTCGCTGTCACTGGTGCGGAGTGAATGTTCTCGAGTAGAGGCCTTCAAGATCGTGACTTCTGGCGAATCCGATGGAGTTGGATGTGCGACTCGACGTCAAGAGGGAGTCGGTGGACGGTTGTCGCGGTCAAATGGTGTCGTGGTCGAAGCGATGGTGGTGTGTGGGGGGTCTAAATTGAAAGTGAAGCTCCGAACTTGAGGTCGCGCGTGAAAGTCGAGCGCTAGCGCGTTCCAAGCGGAAGTGGCTCTGTACCTGGTATCGAATTGTCATGTGCAAAAGAATGATTTCACCATCGCTATCTAGACACATGCAAAATCGCTGAAGAACAAGGAAACGATTGCTGAGAGTCATGCTTCTGTCCAGTCTGCTTCACGAGCAGATAGAACGCAGGATAGCCTTCAGCTCGCCGTCCTACCAGTCAACCTCCATTGACATCCTGTTGCGAAGTACCAGACTTCATCTTGCATCTCATGCTTACTTGATGCCACTGAAGCTGACATGTGATCGCCGAGTCAAAACGGGCACCTGGAACACTTGTAGCGCCATCGCGTCCGCATCCCACGACCAAGTTGGCCGCAACGACGCCCTCCAGGACCATCGACGTGAGACATGCTTCTCGCTCCGAGTCTGACGCACACTGATCCCAAGCATTTTTTCGATTTCTCTTGCATTTCCTCACCAGACCTCGTCCGGACCGACCTTGATATTCTCCCCATTCGGCCTCACCGTCTTCCTCGCCTTGTCCCTCTTCAACGGTTTCCGCATGTCAAACGCATCGCTCCCATCATTATAATAATCCGTAATCCTTCGAAATACCGAATACCTACCACCAAGTCAGCAGTCCCTCCCATCACATCACACCTCAATCTCAAGGTTCAACAACATACTCACCCCATCTTCTTATAAAGCTTAATCGCAGCCTCATTCTCCACCCTCACGAACAAGTCCACAAACCACGCCTCGCACTCATCCCCCGCAATCTCAATCGCCTCGGACAATTTCGTCGCGTATCCCAGCCGTCGTGCCGCGGGCGCGACCGTGAGACAAGTGATGTGTGCGTGCCAGGGGAGGTAGTTGGAGAATTTGCCTTTGCGGTAGAGGTTGAGGGACGGGTCGTAGGGTTCGATGGGAGCGGCGGTCGGGGAGGATTCGACTTTGCCCAGGACTGGAAAATAGGTTAGCATTTGATACATGATGTTCTGGAAATGGGAGGACCGCGTGTCGAGTAATGTAACTCACTGTATGCTTCTATTTGTCCGCTGGGTCCTTCGATGACTTTGCAGAGCCGTGGCCATTGTCGGAAATAGTCGAGGTAGAAGCCGATGCCGTATGTTTCCGTGAGATGGTCCAGATTGCAAGGGTTGAATTTGAGGAGGTCCATGGGCGTCATGGGCCGTATTGAGGACATCTTTTGCTTCTTCTTGCCGTTTGAGCCTGGCGGTTTCAATGATCGTGTAGGAAGGCAATTGCTGCCAGAAAATGTTTCTCCCTGGAGTGCGAATCGCTTCCAGCTTGATGTGCGCCTGTCCAGATTTCGCTCTCCTGCGTGTATCCTCACGCTTCCAAACGATCTAGTGGAAATGTGTTGACATATTTTCTTGCGTCCAGCGTGAAAGTGGATCGGAGCTGAGCCGATTGATGTCGAAGGTGCTGACTAAACAGCTTTTGTAGCGGTCGACCAGCTCGATCAAACCTAACCTGAATAGGAGCATGGTAAAGATGAAGATGAGGTTGATTTTGGAACATATGCAGAGAACGAACTCGACTTCATGGGGCAGTGCTTCCAACGCATGGTGTTGTCAACGTAAGGTCATTCAATTCATAACTTATATCATACAAGCCAAACGCATTTCTCCAGTCTTAGCGATATGCCATCTACAATGCAACATTTTAGTCTTCCTCCACCAACTCAAAGGTCCATCTTGGCCACGAATGGCTCCAGACGCTCCTTCAACTCCTCCTCGGTGATCTCACCACCCTCGTGGTGCACCATCTTGCCGCCGACGCTCTTCGGTGGGATGAGAACGCTAGACACGACGTGCAACACACCGTCCTGGGCAATGCCGTCCTGCACAGAGACAGTGGAGAAGCCGTTGATCTTCATGCTGATGTATCCTCCATAGCGGCCGATGTCAATCGACAGCGAGCGATCGTCAAGAAGGGTAGGAAGATCAACGTGGAAGTAGCCTTTTGGGATCTCCTCCATCTCGGCGTCGCTGTCCTTGGCCTTGTAGTAGGCATCGGAGTAAAGCGTGTTCTTTGGCACAACATGGTACTTGAGGAGAGCCTCGAGGTACTTCTTGCCGTACTGAGAGAACAAGAAAGCGTTGACTCGTGGACCGAGCTTCTGGAACGCCCAGTTGGAAGGTGCGAAGAAGGTACCGCCCTGGTGGTGGTCGGTGTGGTTGAACTTCTCCAGCAGACCGGTCTTGCCGAGGCCGAGCTCGAGGGTGCTGAACTCGCCTGGGAAGAGATCGATGAGGGTGATGATTGATGGTGGCGGAATGAGCAGGGAGTCGACGCCGTGAATCACTCCGTTGGTGCCGAAGATGTTGATGGCCACGATGCGGGAGTAGAAGTTGACGGTCAAGCCGCGAAGGCCAATCTTGAAGGCGATGCGCTGAGGCTCCTCCTGAGAGCTGAGGTGCTTGCCCTTGAGGAGTGTTGGGGCAGTGTGGGAAACAAGAACGCGGCCGGCTGGGTAGAAGTCAGGCACGACGTGGTAGGAGAGGACAGCCTTGAGCTGCTCCTTGGTGGGCTTGTGGGCGTGCTCGGGAATCTTCTCGAAGGCGGCATCGGTGGGCGCGAAGATGGTATAGTTGGCCGCAGTGCTGTTCAAAGCCTCCACCAGGTCGTCGTACTCGTTGATCAGCTTGGCGAGCTTCGTGGTGTACTTGCTGCCAGCGATCAACTGGTAAACGGTCAAGTTGGGCTTGCCGTGGTGAGGGTCGTCGTGGTGAGGCGGGTGGTGGGGCCTCTTGTGGTCGCCATCGTGGTGGTGTCCATCGTCCGACGGCTCGAACATGTTGTGCTCCTCGAGCCATGATTGCATATCATTGGCAGTCTCCTCCATCTTGTCTCCAAAAGTGGTTGCCACCTCATCCGCTCGACTGAAGGCATCGTCCATCAAGTTTTGAGACTTCTCGGACACATCCTCCCAGGCGTGCTTTGCACGGTCCTTGGACTCGTGGAGAAAGCTCTCAAACTTGCTGACAATGTCGTCCTTGGTGGAAAGGACCTCATCGTAGACGGTGGTCGACTGGTGGTGATCCTCGATCTTGAGCTCGCTGAGAACTTGCTCGGAGGGCACAACGAAGGCGGTGGTGATGGCCGCGAACGGCAGGATGGTGGAGAACTTCATGGTGGCGATGAAGTGGAGGGTGAGTCGGGAGGGAGAAAGATGAAGGAGGAAGTCATGAAGGAGAGAGTGAGACGCAGCCGCCTACATGATGAGGTGATTAGCCGTACAATGGGGTGCAGTTCCAGGAACACGCAATGAGACGGTCAGCCTGGCCAATCGATGACGCGACATGGGACAAGGTGTGGCACGAAGCTCTCACACTGTCACACAGCTGCAGGGCAGACATCCTGTTGGTCAGCAATTGAAGGAGTGAGACGGAGCGAAATAACGGCCACGTTGAATGTCGATGTCTTGTCAAGTGAAAGATGCGTGAATGCCGTACCAAGAGACCACGATGTTGCACTCGCATGGCTTGAGCCTCATGCTGTATACCACCCAGAGCAGCGTGTTGTGATCGGAATCATGGTCTTCGCGGGGTTCGTCAAGGTGGAGGAGCGGCAGCGGACGACGTAGAAGCTCCGACTGCCGATGGTCTCCGTGGCCTGTCAGCACAACCTTGTAAGGCCATCAATAATGGTCAGGAAGATGTACTCGCTCGGCTTGACGCCGTTGACACGATCGTTGTCGACAAGCCATTGTGAAGGGACGACAAACAGTTCGTATCAGCCATCGTGAAACTTGAGACCCCACTCGAACTATACGCGATCTCACGGATCACTGCCAAGACAGCTGGACAATTGGCAACGGCGCAAGGCGGGCATACAATGTTGAAGACACTCCTCCTCAAAGTCACTTCACCTCACATCCTCAGACATCGATATAACCAAGCCCTCCTGCTCCCATGGCATGCTTCCCTTCGCCGGTCATCTCGACCTCCTCATCGCCTGCACCGCTCGATCCCGATCGGGCCCTTGCAACCGTCGCCGGAACAGTCGGCTCGCTACGTAACCACACGCATGTCCGAGACGCGTCCTATCCAGCTCCCAGCACGTTTTCCGGTGGGCGCAAACTGTCCTCCGCAATGCATCCAATGGCACCGTGACAAATGTCCCAGGAAACTCGTTTCGCCCAATGGCAACCGCTCTGACCGCGGGATACGTCAAGAATGCGGGACAATTGAACAGAGCTTGGTCAGTGATGCAGCAAACATAATTCACGGTCGGTCTTTTCATTGGCATTCTTCTTTCTCCTCCTCAATCACAACGACCCAAACAGCATCTCTACCTCGGCACACCTTTCTCAAACCCTCCCCTCACCGCACAGTACCAACATGGCTCTCGCTTCACACGTAGACCCGGACGAGCTCATGGCTCAGCTCCACAAGAGTCCTCACCACCAGCACGGCCGCGGATCAAGCGCAGTCTCACACATCACACCATACAGCTCGCGATACAACGCTCAGTCCGAATTGTCGAAGTTCAAGATCCCGCACGATGGAGCTCCCGCCGACGCTGTCCATCAGATGCTGAAAGATGAGTTGGATCTCGACGGTAGGCCCAATCTCAATTTGGCCTCTTTCGTGGGAACATACATGGAGAGGGAAGCGGAGCAGCTCATGATTGAGAACCTGTCCAAGAATATGAGTGACGCCGATGAGTACCCCGCAATGATGCAAATGCACGCTCGCTGCGTCTCGATCATTGCGCACATGTGGAATGTCGTAAGTATTGGAAACAAAGTAACAAAGAAGCTGCTCTGGGGCATAACTGACAACCCGACAGCAAAAAGGCGAGAAAGCCATCGGTTCAGCCACGACCGGCTCCTCCGAAGCCATTCACCTGGGAGGCCTAGCAATGAAGCGACGTTGGCAGGAGAAGCGCCGGGCGGCAGGCAAGGACACCTCGAAACCCAACATCATCATGGGAGCCAATGCACAAGTCGCCCTGGAGAAGTTCGCTCGCTACTTCGAAGTAGAAGCTCGCATCCTCCCAGTCAGTGCCAAATCCAACTGTCGCCTCGACCCAGAGCTCGTCAAGCAGAACATCGACGAGAACACGATCGGAATCTTCGTCATTTTGGGCAGCACTTACACTGGACACTACGAGCCTGTGGAGGAGATCTCGAACATTTTGGATGCGTATGAGAAAGAGACTGGAGTGGACATCCCGATTCACGTCGATGCTGCTTCGGGCGGTTTCATTGCTCCCTTCACAAATGCCAAAGCAGGCGGTCCGAAGTGGGACTTTGCTCTGCCGCGAGTGAAGTCGATCAACGTTAGTGGCCACAAGTTTGGTCTTGTTTACGCAGGTGTCGGTTGGATCATCTGGAGAGACGAGTCGTACCTGCCCAAGCATCTCGTGTTCGAGCTGCACTACCTGGGAGGTACCGAGGAGTCGTACACGCTCAACTTCTCGCGTCCGGGTGCCCAGATCATTGCGCAGTACTTCAACCTCATTCACTGTAAGAATTTCCAAGCATACCCGACCCGAGCTCAGCTAACGATGAGAACAGTGGGCTTCACCGGCTACCGCGCAATCATGGAGAATGCGTTGTCGAATGCGAGACTATTGTCCAAATCCCTCGAGTCGACAGGCTGGTACAGGTGCGTGAGCGACATCCACCGTCCCAAGGGCCAGCACGAGTACCAAAAGGGCGTCATCGCGCCGACCAAGGAAGGCGAGACCTCGGCCGACTACAACGCCGGCTTGCCCGTCGTGGCCTTCGCCTTGACGGACGAATTCAAGCAGAAGTATCCGCACGTCAAGCAAGTGAGCGTCAGCAACCTGCTGCGGGCGAAGCAATACATCATCCCCAGTGAGGACAATCCCATTCAGATCTCCAACGACGAGAGCAGGACTAACGCGAACGTTGAACAGACTACCCCCTCCCACCCGGCGAAGAGAAGCTCGAGATCCTCCGCGTCGTCGTCCGCGAGTCCATGTCGCTCGACCTGCTCGACCGCCTGATCACGGACATTTGCGAGGTGACGGAGAACATCATGAACACGGACGCGGTGGACATGCAGGCGTACCAGCCGGGGAGCGCGACGACGGAGAAGAAGCACAGCAGTCGAGGCTTGGGCGCGCATGAGAAGCACAAGGCGAAGAGGCCGATGAGTGAGGGTGTGCATCGGACGGTTTGTTAGACGGAGTGGCAGACTGAATACCATTCTTCGATAAGGTAGATTGGATCTACGCCGATTAAGAAAAGCTTCTAGACTTCTCATGGAACCATGCCCTGGTCCCTTTGATGATGCTGGTCCGATCGAAAGGGACCCTGCAGCGGGTCGTGAATGCACTAAGATCGGCGCTAGTCGACGCCCCTTCCGCATCTCTTTCTGATGAATGTCGATCTCGTCGTCATGAAGCTTTTGCAGTGACGAATATTTCGTTTTGACGATGGTGCTTGGTGGATGCATGCATTGCATTGAATTTGCATCGTAAGCGATTCGCAGAGTCCTATCACAGTACGGTCAGTGTGTTGAAGAAACAGGACGTGGTCACACAACACGTTGATCAAGCGAGGCACAGCTGGTCTTCCATGTCCATGCATACCCAGCAAGCGACCTACAGGCATATATATGACCCGCAAAGCTAGGTCTTCGTAGTGGAGACAACACGGACGGATCTCATCTCAAATCTCATCAATCTGAATCGTTGCAGGACATCGATCCTCATCGCCGGGGCCCGTTTCCCACGATCATCTGCATTGTCCCATCGTCCTTGGCGCTGGAATCTCACAATCGCTTTGCCCCGATGGAGCATAGACTCGAGATCGGATCTGACATGGATCGTCCTGCGTCGCCCTCACGATGACCGTCACATTTTGGCGGGCGACGGGAGTGCCTCTTAGGGCTTTTCGCCCGTCCATCTCCACCTACTGTATATCCTATTATCCTCTCGCTTGCTGGTACCCTGCCCCTGCTACCTCTGCATTTGCTACATCTATCCCATCTTCCTGGGTTCGCCTCGGACCCATCTACCTGGCGAGAACGCATTTGTCAAGCCGATCTTCACAGAGGCACACATTTGCTGTCCCCTGTTTTGCCCGACCCACGAGTTTGGAGATGAGAAATCGTGAACTCCTACCACTCCCATAGACCACGCCCAAGTTCTCACGCGCTCTACAAACACATCAAGAAGTGAACAGAAGCCCACCAACCAAATCACCGCCCAACATGCAACGGGTCCTCATCTACCTCCTCCGTCGGGATCTCCGACTGGCCGACAACCCCATCTTCACCGAAATCGCCCACCTCAACTCCCAATCCCAGAAACCCTTCACTCATCTCCTCCCTCTCTACGTCTTTCCCGCCAATCAACTCGAAGTCTCCGGCTTCCTCTCCTCCGACTCCGAAAAGTCTCCCTACCCGGAAGCCCGCAGCGCCGTGGGTGGGTTCTGGCGATGCGGCAAGCTCAGGGCGAAGTTCATGGCCGAGAGCGTGTGGGATCTGAAGCAGGACTTGCAAAAGGATCAGAGTGATCTGGTCATCCGGGTGGGAACGGTCAAGGATGTCGTGCAGGCGGTTTTGGATGGCTATCGAGGTCGTGAGGACGCAGAGGTGCATGGCGTGTGGATGACGGGGGAGAAGAGTTGGGAGGAGCAGGTGGAGGAGCAGGATGTGAAGAAGATGGTGGAGAAGAATGGGAAGGAGTTTCAGTTGTGGAATGATGAAAAGTATTTTGTTGATGAGTGAGTTGTAGAGATGACTGGAGTGATGTTGGATTGAGTGCTAACGATTCACAGCCGCGATCTTCCCTTCCGGGACGCCAGCGAGCTGAACGATGTGTTTACATCTTTCCGAAAGACCGTTGAACCACTGCGTGAAGCTCCCCGCCAGGAATTGCCACGCGCGAAGCAATTGCCATCGCTTCCGGACTTCGTCCCGGAGCAGGCAAAGCCATTTGCCATCCCTCAGACTCTCAAGGACACGATCGCGGCTCTGTACAAGCCATTGGACGCCGATCAGCAGCTTAAGAATGCTCCGACTCTGCCTGAAGGGGCCGAGTCCGCCCATCCGTTTGTGGGAGGCTCTAAACCTGGACTTGATCGTATCAAGCATTTGATCGAATCCGGTGCAATGACTTCATACAAGGACACGAGGAATGGTCTGCTGGGTCTTGACTTTAGCACGAAATTGTCGGCTTGGTTGGCGTTGGGTTCCATCACAGCTCGACAAGTTCACTGGCGTCTAGTCGACTTCGAAGACGGTAAGGGTGAGGTTGGTAAGAACGCCCAAGGCTACGGAAAGGGAGAGAACAAGGTACGACTGAATCCATCTGGCACCTCTATCAGCAATCACTAACACCTCACCAGGGCACCGCCGCCGTACGTTTCGAGCTCCTCTGGCGTGACTACATGCGCCTCTGCACCTTCAAATTCGGCCGCAAACTCTTCTGGCTCGACGGCTACCGTCAAGATCAATCCGCCGCGAACAAATTCATCTCCTCGCCATACTCACACTCCACCAACAAGAAGAATCGCAACGGCGTCAACGACGAGGACACCCGCATCACCGTCGAGCGCTTCCTGTGCGGACGCACCGGCACGGGACTCATCGACGCGAGTCAAAGAGAACTCTACCTGACCGGCTGGACAAGCAACCGCGCCAGACAAAACGTCGCATCCTACCTCGCCAAACGCCTCGAGATCGACTGGCGACTAGGCGCGGAATGGTACGAGATGAACCTCATCGACTACGACGTCTCGTCCAACTGGGGAAACTGGTAAGTCCTTGCCATTCCCTCCCGCCCTCCCAAATCTCAATCCCCATAACTTAACCCACTCAAAATCCAGGCAATACGTCTCCGGCGTCGGCAACGATCCCCGCGGCGACGCCCGCGTCTTCAACCCCGTCAAGCAAGCCGTCGACTACGACCCCGAAGGCGCCTACATCCGCGCCTGGATCCCCGAACTGCGGGACGCGGGCACGGACTCGGAGTCGAAGATGGGTGTTTTCCAGGCGTGGAGATTGCCCGGCGGGGAGAAACATCGTTTGGGGTTGGAGGGCGTGGAGTGGGTGGAGAAGCCGTTGATCAAGATTGACTTTTCGGTGAATCGGAGGAATAATGGTGGGCCGCGGGGCGGACGAGGTGGTGGTGGGAGGGGGAGAGGTGGGGATGGACGAGGTGGTGGTCGGGGACGAGGGAGAGGTGGTGCGGGAGGTGGTGATGGAGGGAATCGTGGACGAGGAGCGAGGAGTGGGATGATGGAGAAGGCTGGATGGGAGGGATAGTGTTGTTAGTGTTTGATATGGTTGGATATGTGAGAGTAGGTGGTGAAGCCGCGTAGATGTAGACAGTGTACGATATGGAATGAAGATGAGTGTCAGATGAGCGGACGATCCGATGCCATCATTATTTTGCCGACCGGAATGCCATGTAATGAAGCAATACCAACCGCTGCCGACGACTGACAGACCAAAACCGAAACAATGCAATTCCGCAGGAAGAAAAGGAACACAGCAAGTATGTATGCGCAAGAAGGTCCTATTGCAAATCTTCCCCACTGAAAACCACACGTGGTACTCATTGCCAATCCCCGAAACACCGTTCACTCACGGTTCTGCAAGAATGGACACTCGGCCGCCGACATCCGACTCATCTCCTCGTGCGCCATCCTCGTCTCGATCCCATCCGCAGGCGCCGCGAGAGCCGCTCCCGCAGGTAAGACTTCATGTCCCTTGGGATGGATCTGCTCGGCGGGTTGTTCGAGGTACTCGTCGACGTGGTCGCGGGCGGCATCTTGATCTTCCTGAGGATGATGAGACGGCCGCAGGGCTTGCGATGGAGCTATAAAGGAGGACGGGATTCCGGCGGGCTCGAGTTTCTGGGTCATCCCTTCTTTTGCGTTGGACTCGGGGTGGGCGATGGGCATTTCTTCCCGGTGGGATGCCGCCGCGGAGATGATGGCTTCGGCTTCGGGAGTTGGGGTGCTGGGAGGCTCTGGGCCGGTATCTGACGGAGCTTCCATGGATGTCGTTGAGTCTGCACTGTGGTCCTCGTGTATATGAGAGCTGAGCTGGTGGTCTGGGCCCGCAGGCGTCTGGCCAGCCAGTGGACCTTTATCACCAGTCTTCGGCTCTGCGGTCGTCTCCGATGCGTTGTCCAGCTGCGGTTCAGACTGGCCGTCGTGCTCCCGCACATCATTCTTCTCGGAATCCAGACCGTCACCGAGGGCGGTGTCCGGATCGACGTCCCTCTTCATCGTCTCTTTCCTCACCACACCTTCCGGTGCAATCTGACGGAACATCTCCAGTGGATCCATGTACGTTCGAATCGCCTGCATGCGAATCTTGTCGTCCACCTCGGCGATCGTGACGCCTTCGATGTCGATCAAGCCGCCGTGAGCCTTCGCCGTCACCTTCTCGCCTTTGCTGAACCCTTGGTCAGCACACCACCAGACATGCGGTAGAACGAAGCTAGTTCATCCGCGGGTGTCACGTACTTGTTGAACCCCACGTAGTCGCTCTTCATCACACCCCAGTGTCGCCACCGGAAAGCCACGCGAGGAGGGCCGCTGTACACTTCCAGCACCTCCCACGCGAAGGTGGGCATCATCCGCTTGAACGTCTTGTGACTGGAGTTGAAGTCCGAATTCTCGGCACTGTAGTACTCGTTGGCGCCAATGATTCCGTTGTACGTGCCGACCTGTCAGAAATTAGCCTCGCCCCATGAATCCAGACCTCAGTCAGCTCTGGTGAGTCGAACCTTGATCATATGCTCCGCGTCCCTGAGGCTGAATTTAGCTGGCGAGCGTTCAAATGATGCACGAATAGCACACTCACCGAGGTTCACCGCTACCCATGGCGAAAGAGTACTTTTCGTGATCAACAGTGCGCCAATCCGACAATCTTGGCTTGAAAGAGGCTTCGACCTCCCAGTTTTTCACGAGGTTCTCGACCAGCTGTGGGAGACTACCGGCAGCATGATTCATTCGCTTGCCTACATCGCTGTCAGCCGCTTGTCTGTTTGCTCGAATTCATCGTGCGGCCCAAAGATAACGGAAGTCGGTGTCTGAATGCCACCCTAGACCAGAGGGTGCAAGTGCAGAATAGGCACAACTCATGAGAGTCCAGACCGTCAATACCGGGCGACGGCGGCCACGCGGCTTCGTTGTACGGAAAGCTGTAGCACGCCATGCGACCGATCGTGGCTATTCTTGTCGGACCATATGGCCATTGCAGAGAAATAGAACGAAGCCGGTGAAAATCTCACCTTCCGCCCAAACTTTGCGAGTCTTGGTGTAATCAGGAGCTCGCCCATAACGCCATTGTACCCCTTCGTCGGCGAAGACTGCGTTCGGAGATGCCAGATAGTCGGGAAGAGCAAGAGTGTCCTCGGTGGTTTCGGTGCTGGCGGTAGTCTGCTGGGGATCTTCCACAGTCATGGCTGCAACTTTTGGGTGCGAAGCAATAAATGACGACTTGAACAGGCAGCCGAGCGAGCGTAAGTGTGACGATCTTGTGGTGTAGGAGAGCAGAATTTCAGGAGTCGCGAAGGGGAGAGAAAGGTTTATAAGTATGTTGATCAGCCAGATGAAGCTCACGTAGGCTGCTTGGGCAGTCGAAACTCGATGCTGCAGGGCACTGCCCTTGTACGACACATAGATGGCTTTGGTGATGGCGGCGGCAGAACCGCAGCCCTTGGATTGAAAACCAGGCGTCGTCGGCGGATCCTCCGATCTGCTCGTGTGCAACCTTGCAATCCATGGCCACGTTCAAGAACGTTTTGGCGAACCACCGCTGCAAGTGACCCGCTCTGAGAGGTTAAATCAACATCCCTTACTTTTCCATGGTAGCAGATGTTCGTGAGGGTGGGTTTCGCAGGCCGTCCCTCCACAGCCATGTCTCGTGGGAAAAGAGTGCACGCGGCGACGATCGCATCGAGACCGGACTACGCCACAGGCCTTCGTATGTCGTTACAGGAAAGCTCGGACCGAATTAATCCAAGACGTGGGTCAGGTTGCATGTGAGACGCCCTAGTGCGGACTCGGGTTGTGCAAAGGTCGGATTCGTACACCCATACAATCCTGTACCTCCATAGATCAGCCATGGCGCACGCAATTCTCGTCATCCATCGTCGACCAGACGAATCTCTTGCTTGAGGCAACATCGTCGCAAGTGCGGATCCAGACCACTTCTCGTCAGTAGCTCGACGTCGGCTGAATGCAGGATCTCGAGGATCACGATCGACTCCATGTGGAACGCCTGCTGCGATCGCCTGTCGCAGAACATTGCCGTGAGACTTTCAAGATGCGGATCAGCCAATTGGACCAGGGGCTGGAAAACATTCGTGATTTATTTGTGGCCTCTTGACACCTGTATCCTTAGTACACAGTCAGAAGACGACACAAATGTGAACCAAGAATGCTGCAGACCACGATCACTGATGTTTGGTGTAGTGACACCGCGGATGAGTACCAAAGTTGGGGGCTTTCAAATCGTTCTAGAGCGCTATTGATTGTGAGTACGCTGCTTGGGCCTACGTTCGCGCTGGGTAGTACGACTGTGTAAGTGGGCCAGCAGACAATGTTTCGCAGGCTTGTCTCTTTGCCACGTGGACGACAAAGCACGGCATTTTGACAGCTGTCGCCAACACACAGAAGAGCGGGATTCTGCCCTCGGCAGTATCGGTCGGACCTGCTCGTGGAGGGCCGTCCTTATGTGTCGTTGTTGCAGCTGATGGGATGGATGCTCATATCGTGTCCGTCGGTCATGATCTGGGAAGGGTCCCTAGCCAAGATCTCCCGTATGGACATGTGTCAGCCAGTCGAGGTAGCGCTCGTACCAGGCGAGAACGTCATCGTCGAGAATGCGCGTTTGCCATATACCATCGCTCAGGAATGAGCGGCGCGACCTGATCCAAGATCGGTGCGGCCGCACTCATTCTGCTGTCATGAACTTGCATTCATCCTGTAGTGCATGTTCTCCTCTTGCAAACTTGTGGATGGCAAACATTCAAAGTCTTTCGCGTCACCGGTAGAGCACGGCTTCGATCTTGGAACACGATGCTCCTGCGACTTTGATGCACTGCTCCATGACCTCGCTGCTGACAAACCTGCCACCCTTCTTCTCGACTCTCAAAATGCCGCGGGTACCACTGATCGCCGGTGTAAGCACAACCGTAAGCGTCTCTTCACATGCTCCTTCCTCGAAGGCATCCGGGTCCGCCAACACCCAGCTCTGAGCATCCTCCCGTTTCTTCAGGGGCGAGGCTGTTGAGAACACTGCGAAGCTTGACGTGATCGGAATCCGACGAAGGCTCAGCTGGTGGCTCCCAGATGTGAGCGGCGAGCAGAGTACCATTTCTCGATCAGCATCCCACCATGCTTGTGGTAATGTGGTGTCTTGAAGAGCGGCCATGACAGCGATCCACGCAGCGTCGAAAGCATTTCCATCCAGTGCTAAAACGAGTATGTCGATGTACAGTGCCCAGTAAGCCTTGGTGACAACCTTGTCTCCCTCGTCAGGGATGTCGTCTTCTGTTTTTGGCTCAGTGTATTGGATACGCAGATCCGATGGGGAAAGCGTGCGCGAGGTGTGGAGTAGGGAGAGTATGCGGTAAGATAGTGCCTGAGCGAGGGAGCTTGGCGCATTTCCAGGCAGGTGGTCCGGAGAACAGCCTGTACTCAACTCGACGTTCGGAACGACAAGACCAAGCTGCTCCACGAGGTCATCATCGGCAGTGTCTTCACCTGGCGGATGTGGTATGTCTGATGTGAGCAGGATCTCGCCTCTGACGCCACATACAACAGCAGTGTCTCCCATGCGGACGACCGCACTGCCATTGCTGTGCGTCAAAGAGCCCGTGTTGATGGTCGGCTGCCGGCTCTCCTCTGGTTTTCGTCCATTGGGTCGGACTGATGATGGTTGTTTGAGGTGAGCAAGCAGATATGGGCGAGGAGTCAATTTTGCAAAGGTGTCTCGTGGGAATGTGAGAGCCGGTGGATTGTCCGTAGTGCTGGCCATGTTGATGGAGATTCTCTCGCCTCAACGGCACGAACCTGGGAAATGATTCGATGATGGCGTTGTACGTTTGTTCGCTGAGGTCAAGTCGGGTGGAAATCTTCAAGCGCGTCAAGAACGGGAAGGTCTGCCGAGGCGTCACTTCAAGAACATCCCCTTTGCCCTTTGCGACCTCAACAATCCTCCACCAGCGATGCGAATCTGGCATGCTGAGATGTCGGCAACGTGTGGTCGCACTGCGGCGAGCGCTTCCGCCGCAGACATGTAGATACAGTCTACTTCATGGCACAAGAGCTGCCGCCGAGACGGTGTCGATCCCATGTGGAAGCAATGGAAGCATAACGCTGGAGTACATGAGTCTGTTCTTTGTTCGAACGATCTATACTGAAACTTCACAGTATCCACCATCCTACGGCTCCGCCTTCATCAAGCCCTACGGTCGCCATCTTTCTGCCGCGTGGACCACTACTGTCCAATCTATCCGACGACGCGTCCAACGTTTCAATCCTACGATCGGTACTGCCTTGCCATGTTGTGCAGATCAACTACCGGTGGTCCGCGGTCGACAAGTTCCCCACACCGATCCACGACGTGATGGCTGGCTACGACTGGATCGTGGCCAACTTCCTGCCGAAACGAGCCTTCACACGACCAGGCCGCTCTGAGCGCGCCGGTAGGATCATCGTCTGCGGAGAGCTTGCTGGTGGCCAACTTGCGACAGCACTGGCGTTGACGGAATGTAGAGTTGGAGAGCCCGGCATCTCGGCGGCGAATGTAAACATGCCTATCTTTGACTGGACCGAGCTGGACGAGCTGAAGGGAACGACGGCCTCTTCGGTCGGGCTGAATTCAGCGGCTTTGCTGAAACAACGGAGCGCTCTTTTCAGGAAGCCTCAAGATTACTACGACTCGTTCGCCTCGCCGGGTCTCTTCTTTCGGTCTGCAAGCTCTCAAGTTCCTGGCCACATTGAAGAATCGCCTTCTGACGAGATGGATGAGTTGGCCAGCCTGGAACGCATGGACTTCTTCAGAGAACAAGTGACTCTCGAGAACGCCGTCACGCACCCCGCCGAACTGGAGTCCGAACCCATGATCCTCAGTCAACTGGTCAAGCAGCGCAAAGCTTCTCGCAGATTTCCTAGCAAGGCGCTCAAGCTGAGACTGCCGCAATTTCGCATCTCGACCGGCACTGAATCTCCTCTTCTCGACCAATCTATGGAACTTGCTCATGTTCTACGCCAAAGCTTTGAGAGACAGGCTAAGTCTGGTGAGCTGTCGCAGGAGGACACGGCTGGACGGCATGCGCAGTACGTAGAGAAACCAGGACTCGGGCTCTGGGATTCGTCTAGCGTTGGGCGAGCGAGCATACTGGAGTCTGCAAAATGGATGGCCAGCACGCTCGCGACTTAGTTCGTGTGATCAATTGCAGGAGTCAGGCAAGAAAGACTTCGGGGTTGCGTTCGTGCAAAGCAAAGCGAGGCGCAACAGGTCTGATGCATGAGGTATGACCTGAACTGCACTTCTCCCATCTATACAACTATGGCATGAGGTGCTCTCCACCTGGTCAAAGAGACTGTGCGGTACTACTCCATGTCGATGCGCTTCCGGCACTTCACGCCTTGCCCGCCGGGTGTTCCTTCTCCTTCTGCTGAGCGGTCTGCTTCTGCAAATCCTCCATGTGCTGATCATGATCTTTGACGTTCTGCCGATCGGCTTTGACATGGGCCTCGGAAGCGGACTCGAGCTCTTGTCTCTTCTCACTGCTGTTGAATTGTTCCTTCTTTGCATTTTCCAGCTCTTGAGGGCTTTGCTCTTTGTCCTCCTTCAGTCGTAGAGGTTGCGAGGAGCTCAATGCTCGGAACGGAGCTGCCGTGCGCAGTGTTCGTGGTGCATGTCGGGCAGCGAGTTGGAAGGCTGGGCGGACCATGTTTGCTCATGTGGTCGGGTAGTATTTTGGTTGAGCTGTCTTGATGTCAGGTGTTGGAACTGGCAGAACGTGAAGGCAGTCCTACCTGATTTGAAATTGTGTTGTTCATGAGCAGAAGGACATCGGGAACGAATCTCCGCAGTCATTAGCAATGTCACCTTGCCGTGCTTGTCCAAGCTTGAGACATAGCCGAGCTGCTTTCACCTCATACTGACGACACACGCACATGCTGCCGGTCACAAGCAACGGACAACATGATTTCGACTTTCGCATTCGCACAACACGCTTACCGCAATGGGAGGTTTCCTGAACGACATGGGCAAGCAACGCAAGTCGGCGAAACAAGGCCGCAGATGGCGTTTGGTCGTATTGCAGTGCAACATGCTCCGTCGGCAAGCAGTGAACTTGGAAGGTATATGTGATGGTTCTCCAGTGCCGATTCCAGGCCTTCAGCATTGTTCTGCTCGCGGCGACTTCAGCGCATGCTTCAAATCAGTCCGCGAGGTTGCTGGTCCAGTATCACCGTGTTGGTTGCCGCCGGGTGTGAGTGTCAATGTCGTGCAGATCGTAGCCGCCAACCTTCGCCACGCTCGGGCATGCTGTGTCAACGATGGAGTACATGGTGCATGATGTCAACAGGAATCCGATCGAAACCTCATGTACGGTACGGTGAAGACGTCCATGGGATGGCACCGTCGTCACTCCAATGTGCAAATGCATCGTCTGGGCAAGGTACCGTGGTTGGTGATGAGATTTGGCGAAACAGGTGAATGCCTGCCGGGGCGGAAGGAATTGGACCCCCAAAAAAGGCCCGGCCGTGCTTGCAAGCGCGAGCGTGCACAGTGCACACTCCCATGACACCGCACGCGAGCAGCCCTCCGAGCCGTCGCACACGTCCTGCCAACCAATCCTCGACAACTCGTCCCCCGACCGCTTGACCTTCTGGAGATGATTGACCTATTCTTACGAGCACCGTGGTGGTAATGCACGTGAAGCACGTTCCGCGTGCATTCCGCAATAATGGCCGCTCCCAGTCCGGGATCGTCGCGCTCGAGGCAGGAGGAGTTGGAGAAGCGATATGCCCAGAACCTCGCGACCCGCAAACATTCGCATTCGCCGCAGCTCTCGATCAGCGATGACTCTCACCACGTAACCGAAGTGTTTGGGAGCTTTTACGAAGATACGACCACGACCCCGAGGAATCGTCCTCTCAGCTACGTGCCCGGCGCCAGCGAGGCTGTCATGGCCAGTCGCCAGCAGCGTCGCCATGCTACTCTGCTCGAAGCCAACGGCAACATCGTCAGCGTCGCCAGCCCTTCGTTGTCCTCGGAGTCCGCGTCGACATCCCGCCCACCGCTCGCTCCTACACACAGCAATGAGAAAGTGCCCTCACCCTCGGACGCCCCCTCACCCAAGCTATCCCAACGCATGGGATCATGGGGAGCAGAAAATGTGAATGGACAGTCCTCGCCAACAAGCCCACCACCTTCGCTCAGCCGGCAATCGTCTACCCACGACACGGCGGTCCAGCCGTTCCCACTCAACGATATCGACTATGAGTCGAGTCCCGCCGCTGTGGCACAAGAGCTGAGCAATCTACAAGCAATACGACGGATGTCCATGAATGTAGACACGGCCGATCCAGATCTACCCTCGTTCAGCAGCTCCTTTCCCAGCGTAGCACCCAACAAGTCGGACGACGAGGATGATCCTTCACAATTGTTCTGGGTGCCAGCACGGTTGCATCCGGAGTTGGCACCGAAAGAGTTCAAGACATTCATTGAGGATAGGGTGGACAGGATACGCAGGAGATCTGGCGGAGAAGACAGCCTGTCTCCCGATAGCTTGGAAAGATCGGGATCGGGCAGCAGCCTACGGAGGAAGAAGAGCATGTTGTCGCACACGATTGATACGAAAGGCAACTATGAGGATGGCGCGGATCGCTTGGAACGGAAGCGGTCTAGTCGAGGAGCGTATCACTCCGGGAACGCAGCCATGTCCAATCTCTCGGACCTGGAGGAGTTGGTGAATGATCCCGCTCAGATGATGCGGCGAATGAGCTTGGACCAGGCTGCTCGTCAATCACTGGAGTCGACTGACAGATCTTCGAGCGAGGATATGCCTATTCTACCTCCTGTTGGAACCTTGAAGCGGTCGACGCGGACAACCTACAGAAGAGGAAGCCTGAAAAAGGGCGAACGAGTGCCATATTCAAAACGTGCGCAGCAACGTCACGCCGAGACGGACTCTGACCAGGCCCCCTCGCCGCTGCCGAAATCGCCAGAGAATGCAGAGCCAATACCAGGTATTGTGCGTGTTCAGACGGAACCAACTCCTCCCCCGAGTGACGCGCACGAAAATTTCTCAAGGCCCGGATCGCAGCGAAGAAAACTCACTGGAGGGTCAAGATCATCCGAGAATCTTCAGGCAAATCAACGTCCAGACACCATTCCGCGCATCGAGGAGGCCCAGGGTGATGATGTTCCCGAAGCTGAAGTCCCGACGAGTCAGCCGCCGAAACAGTTTCACTCTCGAATAGCATCGCCGGGGCGGACATCAGCTCAATTACCAGGATACAATAACACAAATCCTCTACCAAACATTGTCGAGACTCTGCCTGATGGTACACGGGTTCCTGCAGGCAGTCTTGGGCAGAGTCTCCCGGAGCGCAAGTCATCGCACGAGGTTCCTCGGCAATATCAGCGTGGTGGAGCTCATGCGCGCCCAGTACCAGGGCGTCAAAGTTCACAATCATCAACACTCGATGACTTATCATCCCATCCTTCACCTCTCCCAGGTAGCAGTGGAAACAACAGCACCCAGTCGCTGACATTCTTGCCCACTTTTGAAGACAAGAAGGTCGAAAAGAAGGAAGGAACCCGGAAAAGCAGCTGGAAATGGATTCTGGGCAACGACGAGAAGTCGAAGGAAGACCCGCAGTCGGAATCTTCTTCGTCCAAAACCAAATCCAGCAAGGCCTCCAAGGTGACTGCTGACCGGGCAAGGCTGGACCTGCTCCAGAACTCCATCGACGGGAATTCTTCACGAGGGCGAGAGAGTATCGTGCTTAACCGCGAGGATTTGCAACTGGAGGCAGAGCGGTCGAAGCCGAAGCAAAAGGAGAAGGAATCTGGCCTCCTTTCTGCGATATTTGGAGGCAAGAAGAAATCTGCAGACGGCGAAGGGAAAGAAAAGAAAAGGAAGCCAGAAAGGAACTACTCCCCTTCTCCACCTCCAAGGATACTCAAACCCGACATCGACTACAACTGGACACGCTTCAGCATCCTCGAGGAACGTGCTATCTACCGCATGGCGCATATCAAGCTGGCGAATCCTCGCAGAGCACTTTACAGCCAGGTGCTTCTCTCCAACTTTATGTATTCTTATCTTGCAAAGGTGCAGATGATGCATCCACAGATTCAAATACCCGCCGCCCAGAGAGCCGCACAGCAGAGAGGCCAGAAGAGTCAAGAGCCGCAACAGCAACAAGCGCAGCAGCCGCCGGAGTACAACCAGTACCAGAGGTGGCAAGAGGTAAGCATGAAAAGTGAATGAAAGTCGTTGATTCTTTGTGACTGACATTCGAGAAGCAACAAGCACGGCAAGACTCTGCCGAATCTTCGCCCACGGAGTCACCGAGTAGAACCACCTTTGATACGATTCACGACAGTCAACGGCAAGGCTATGAGCAGGCTGAGCAGTCCAGCTCTTCACACGACCGTCAGAGCTCCGATGAAAACGGAAAAAGTTCATACACAGAGCATTCTGGCTCTGGCAACGGACACACGAACGGCGCCAATCCGGCTGGACGAGGGAATGGAGGCAGCAACGGACGGGCGGGATATAGCGTCTCCAGTACCAAGGATTATCTGGGCTACTCGAAAGCGGAGCAGCCATTTGAGCAGTCTAGTGGCATTAATTGGGATGACGATGAAAGATCTGAAGGAAGATGGTGATGAACAAGCATACACACGGCGTTGATTTGTATTCTACACGACGGAGACCTTCGTTTGGAAGATATGGGAGAACGCTCTTGCAGAGAGCTTGTATCAATTCATCCGTTCGCACATGGCTTCTATGCCGATGCTACGACGCTGGTCGATCTCACCTTTCAAGAGCAGGTATTGACGACGCGCAAAGATCAATGCCTCCGCTCGAGCTCGAGTCCCTCATGCGTCCAGACCACTTGTGTGGTATTGCAACGCCAACTGCTACCAGCAACGCAGTGGAGCAGTGAAGAGCGGTGCAGGGAGTATCCCGTCAATATTTGAAGCATCAATTGATGGCGCGAAACGTACGTGTCGTCATTTCCTCCCACGTGGCGGATGGCTATCACCTTACACTTCCCAACATCCTTGATGAATTGAAGTCCAATTGACTCGCATCGGCAGACACGTACTCTTCTTGTACCAACCTCACCTTCTTCGAACGATCGCCAAAGTCTTACGACATTTCGACTCCCCCAGTCGCCAACATCATGTCCCTGTTCAGGACCACCATCCAGTCGGCACTCCTGAGCGCAGTATCAAATGTTGTCGCGCAGTTGATATCCAGCTGGCAATCAAACGTCAGTTCTACCTTTGCACTTACCAACACTTTCGCACCGACTGAATATCTGTATAGACACCCTTCACGCTGGACGTCGTCCGACTCCTCCAGTTTGTGACTTTCTCCGTGATCGCCTGCCCTCCCAATTATGTCTGGCAACGTTTCCTGGAGTCCAAATTCCCTGCCTACCCGCCCGACCAGCAATCAGGCCTGACCAAGAAGTCCGATGAGAAGTCCTCCGCCAAGCCTGCCTCCAAGCAGCTGAGCATCAAGAATACCGCCATCAAGTTCTCGCTCGATCAGACGATAGGAGCTGCCGTCAATGTAAGCAACGTCACACGAAAAGCAATCGAGAGAAGTTGCTCACATTTCAACCAGACTGTCATGTTCATCGCTGGAATCGCACTTCTGCGAGGCGAATCGCTGGACACGGCTGTACGAAATGTCCAGGAACAGTATTTGCCGATGCAAAGTGCGGGTTTGAAACTCTGGCCGGCAGTGAGCATACTGAGCTTTGCTGTAATACCACTGGAGCATCGTATGCTGTTTGGATCGGTGGCGGGACTCTTTTGGGGTGTCTTCCTCAGCATGACTGCTGGTTCGAGTGGACACAAGTAGCGAGATGTGGTAGAGACATGGTCAACGCGGCTAGCACGGATGGCGATGAGAGCACGCATGGAGACGAGAGGGCAGGCTTAAACGTATAGAAAAGTGCATGTTTCGACTCATTGCGTCGGAGGAAAGAGAAGTCTACCTTCCATGCCACCATCTGCAAGTCACAAGCATCAGCACTACACTAGCAAAGCGGACAATCAAGTATAGACCAGACTCACCGACTTGAAGATTGACACCATTGACATGCCCGCTTAACACAGGCGAAGCTAACACGCAAACCTGGTTCGCAATATCCTGCGGCGTTCCAACTTTTTGAAGGGGAGTCGTCGCCAATGCTCTTTCCACAAACTTCGTATCCTTTAGCGTCTCCGCAGCCAGCGGTGTAGCCACCCATCCGGGGTTGACACTATTGACACGCCCGCGAGGAGCAATCGACACGATCTCGTTCTTCAAGGTCGGCGTTAGGCCGTACATCTGTTCTCAGGTCAATCAGTCACTCGCGGTCTTTGGTGTGCTTGGATCGTCACGCACCAGAGCGGACTTTGCAGCAGCATAGTCTCCATGGTTGGCTTCGCCGAATTTTCCTGCTGTACTGCCAATGAAGATGATACTCGCAGACTCCTTTTCCTGATCGGACGCCGTGCGAAGAGCACGGAGGAAGGCTTTGCAGAGGAGGAACGGTCCGGTGAGATCGACGTCGATCGTATTGCGCTATAATGGTGTCTCAGTCCGTTGATGATGATATTCGCGCTTTTGGCAATCATACCCATTGATCGAGGTCCATGTCGGCGATATGTCTGTGTCCGTAAGCTTGGATGCCTCCATATCGTACAGATGTGCGGCCTTCTTACGCATCCTTGGCCGGCCAAACGCCATGATTGACGACGAGCACACTGACAGGCCCGCCGTTCTGCTGAGCGGCTTGTGTGAATAACGTATTGACTTGAGCTTCGTTCCGAACGTCTGCTTGTAAGGGAACGGTGCCCTCGATGTTCTCTAGCTCGCCGATGCGGGAATTATCTGTCATGGAGCACGCCTGATCAATACATGCATCGAATGATAAGTGCGCGACTCTCGATCTTACTCACAGTGTGCAGTCACTCGAGCTCCTAGTTCTGAGAACTTTCGGACTGTCTCCAAACCAATGCCACCAGCAGCGCCGGTGATGAGGACATGGACGTCTTTTAGACCGAAATCGAGAGACATGATGACCGAAGCTATCAAGAACTGCTTGTGTGAGGACTCGATGCTCTTCAAACTGTTCAGCAATCAGTGGTGTAACATGAGGTAAATGGAGGATATTGTGTGAAGAACGGAGGTTGGGGTGTCACTCAAAAAGTGGTGCCGCGAAGGGCGGAAGTGAATGTCCGTATCCCCTGAACGAAAGCAATAGATGCGCCCAAGGAGGCGTAGTAATACAGATACACTACTTTTGGTGGATATGAATGAGGCAGTAGATCACGACGCCTCGACTTGATCCGCCCACGACTTGCCCGATGGCTTCGCCGCATCAAACATCTCTCCCTCTGCCGTCTTCGCCGGTATAACCTCTGACTTTGCAACGGGTGGAAGCGATGGAAAGTCGTCCGCCTTGGGGACTTCCAATCGTCCTTCAGCACCGCCTTGATTCGCAGCTCGAATCACAGCTTGCCCTCTACCACCTCCTCGAGGTTCACGCAGCAGGTACTCCCTCCCATCAGAGTAGTCTCCCTTGTCGCCAGCGAAGCCACCCTTCTTGTCATGCCGCCCGCCGCCTCGAAAGTCGTCTTCTTGCTTCTCGGAATCCCACTCTCGATTCCCAAGAGCTTTCAGCTTCCTCGCCCGGTTCTTCTCCCGCTCGCCCATCATCTGTTGTCGATCTCTCCGCTCCTCTTTCTTGCGTTGCTCGGCCACGTGCTTCGCTTGCTGCTCGCGATGCTCGAATGATGCTGCGTCCGCCTCAGCTCGGGCATGGGCCGCCGTGAGATCTGCGTTCTTCAGCGAGATCTTGGCCATTTTCGCTGCTAGTTCGTCCTCGCTCAGTTTGGGCTTGCGTACGCCTCCAGTTGCATGGCGGTCTCCCCGGACAGATGTTGGTCCATCTTTTCGTGGAGCTGTGGGTGCGTTTTCGGGAGGTGGCGCGCTGTTCTGCGTCTGTGTTGGGGCTTGCGCCGGAGCCTGGCTTGTAGCTTCTGTGGGCTTCGGACTGCCGTTATGAACGGCGTTGTGTGACACTCGCGACTGGGCATGGTTGTTCCCGCGGTTTTGGTTACGCTCATCATATGCTCCTCGCCCTCTTCCTCGACCACGGCCTCTGGCTCTTGTCGGAGGTGCTTCTCCAGTCGTCCTCGCGGGCTGCGGAGCCACCTCTGGCGCGGTTTGAGGCGCCGACCTCACTACTGTAGGTTCTGGCGCAGGAGTGAAGTCATCGCTGAACAAGTCGTCGTCAGACCGAATGCGCATGGACTCCTCTGGCACTACATCGTCGAATAGGTCTTCCTGTGGTGGAGCGGTTTGCGCAAAGGTCTCGAGGGTAGCGACACTGGACGGCAGCGGTTCGGCGGCATATGGTGCGAATGTGGTTGCTGCGGCGGAGAGTGTAGAGTCGGCAGGCGGAAGAGGTGCGGTCGTCTGAGCGCTGTCGTTAGCATGGTTTGCTGTGTGAACATTGGAACATCGCGTGCCTTTTTTGGCTTCGGTTCGTCTGCCGGAACATCTGCCCACATCGACTTCTCCATATTGATGCTCAAGATAGATGGAGCTTGAGAATACCCGGAGGACAGGAAGAACAAGTAGAATGTAAAGTCTATGTCATGGTAACTTGATTGTGTATGAATCTTTCATGTGATGGTCCAGTTCTACAGCATGCTCATGGGTGAAAGCTCATTCGAGCTTCAAAACGTGAATACGGTCGTTCTACTAGCTAACAGGACATTGCTTTGAACAGCAAATGGGGACCGCTCACCTTGTACACACGGTATACATTTTGAACTATCCATGGTTCAGGTAGAATCCCGCGAGAAAGTCTCGCATTCTCACTCTGGTGCAGGCGTACATAGCAAGGTAAAGCTGTACTTGTTTCGCCACAAAGCACTCTGTCGTCATATGCCAACAATCAGGAGGATCAGGTGCATAATATATAGCTAGGCGCCTGCCGGGTCAATCGCCAATGAATTGAATCTGCTTGACTCCTCTTTAACTCCTGTCAAGCCTCAACAGCAACAATCGGAAGCCTTCACGACCAACCACAAAACATGACCAGCCGATCAAACATCGTCTCGAGCAGCAGCTGCAGCTTCTCCAGCTCAAGCAACAGCTCAAGCGGCCAAGCGACGGGTCAGGCGTCAACCAAGCAGACCTTCATCGACGCAGATGGCAACAAGACCGTGAAGACGTCAAATCAAACCCTCGGACAGCCTGCCATCCACGAAACGCGCCAATACGATTCGAGAGGACAGGCGTTGGGCGACAATGACAGTAGTCGTCAGATTGAGGACGTTAGCGACGAGCAAGCGAAGAACGACAAGCTGTACGAAGAGCGCATGGAGGATGAGTAAGTCTTGTCGCCAGTCTGCAAGTTCCCAGTGCATGCTGACCGTCCAATGTAGATACGCCAAGCGAGAGGGTGGTGCTTGAGATGCGCCATGAGGAAGGAGATCCTGTATTCATATATCATTGTACCATCGCCGCACTGTCGCTGCACACGATGCCGTAGCCTAGCTAGCAATCTCATCTTTATCCTTGAAGTCCAGCAGATACGGATCACCAATAAACTTGGCATACGCCGGTCTCGACAGACTCCTACCCGCCACATTGATGTCCGTCTTTATATCATCAATCAAGCTCTCTTTGCTCACATAGTCGAGCTCCGGCCGGATGAAGCCCAGAATGTAGACATTCATATGACTCTCGTAAAAGTCCGTGTCGAATTGGTGCATGATGTGTACCTCCACGCTCCGCACGGTGTTCTTGTAGAAAGGGTTCCAGCCGATGGACATGACCATGGGATATACCGCGCCCTGCTCTTCTATGTTCGACCCGTTGTTGTTCTCAGATAGCACTCCCGTAAGCGACTTGTGCACATCGGCGTCCATGAGCTTGTACTTCGAGTCGCTACCCGGAGGTTGCTGACTGATCGCTTTCGAAGGAGAGAGGCCCGCCCAGCCAAAGTAGACACCCGACTCGACATCCTCGTGACCGCCGACAGAGAGGCCAGAAAGGGGAATGTTTGCGGTCGGGATTCCGAGCTGTTGGGCATTGCGACGTCAGCGGGGGTGAAACACAAGTGATGGGAAGTATTTGGCAGCGAGGTGGTGCCGATGACGGGATGGAGAAGACGTCTTTCCTGGCGGAGGAAGGGCGGTCCAGCAGGGAAATGGGAAGCATGGTACTGGAATCCGCAGGTTACATGTCAGGCGGGCTCCGGCGGAGCGGTGCTGGTAACAGCGCGCTGACGGAGCCAATATAGCAGCAATCAGCCCTTGCGCCACCACTGCGCATGCATGCGACCTGCGTGTATGCCGTGACGATGGTCGGCCAGCATGGTGCGCGATGGTGGTGTCGTGAGTGGGAGAGGTGGTATGCGGTAGGGCGAGGAGGAGGAAGAAATGTAGGGGTCGATGTTCATACGCACCTCTGAGCTTCCACGCCCGAAACCTTTGATGACCTTGCCGTTCAGACGCAGTGGGAATGGCGGCGCTGGACCGCTGTCAGGGCCAGCAATCAGTTCGCGAGGTCCGTCTGGTCGCATTGTGCTTGCCGGTGAGGTTGGTAGATTATGATTGTTTGCACTCGCTCAGCATTGTTGCATTGAAGATGTGTAATGATTCGTAAGATGGGCGAGGTCGGGGAGCTGGCGGGATTTAACTTCATTCTTGCACGACTGTCGTACCGTCATGCCCCATTCCTATCATCACGGAGAGGTGCGAGAATGTTTTACTTATAGTGTTGCGGTCAGGCGAACGACAAAGGTCTGAAAAGCGCTCGCTGGAACTGACTCGTTCACGTTGTCCATTGTCACATATGTAAAGGCATTAGACATAATGGTAAGGACGATCACGCCATATATCGGCTTTGATCTCAAGCATCCTCGAGTGCACATCGTGTCTCCGTATCGTCGTGTGCAATGATTACCGAGTGGTCGCACCAAAGACCAGAGTGCGAATTCCAAACCATCGCTCCTCGTTGCAAAGCCATATATGTAGAGACGCCAACCCCCATTCATTGATTCGTCATGAAGCAGATCCGTAGCCAGGCTGTCGTATTCGTGGTCATTCAGATCTTCGGGAGGAACTGTTCGCGGTCAGATTCAGGTTCTTGAACCAAAATGGAAGAAAGCACTCACGTTCATGACGATCAGCATGGGAATGTCAAAGACGTCCCGCTTCACGTGCCAGCACATCACACAGTCCACTTTACCATCCTTGTCTCCAAGCGCATTCATTCCCGACTCGCCTTTGGTGATGGGTTCGATTCTGCCATCCTCGGAGGCTCTATTGCGTTTTCCATTCTCGCCAGAGTTGTCGTTTGATGACCACCCGGGATGATCTTTCGTCCGGTATTTAAGCAGTGAACATGGCTCCCCAATGACGGATGTCCGCGAAGCTCGAAAGGCCAATTCTGCAAAGTCGTCGAAGAATTGTACGACGCTGTCCTCGTCCATGAGCTCGGCCAGGAAGACTGGCTGAGGGCGACCTGGATCGATGTCAAATCGAGGCACCCTGGGAGTCGCAGTTCCCTTAGAACTGGCCCCAGTCTGCGTCCCAATCCCTGAAAGAGCTCCAGTATTGACATTCAAGTTCGGTTCCTTTCCAAGCAGAACGTCGCGCTTCCATCCCGTGACGAGGCAGAATTCCTTGCTGACAGCTGCCACTTCACCAGTCCGGCGGCAAATGACTGTCGGCGTGCCGTAATACCCGACCAAGTCCTCGTACTCAAACAAAGTGCGCTGGAAGCATTTCTCCATGAAAATAAGATCGTCGTGGTTCAAGTGTTGATTGCATGAAATGAACGAAGGCCGGATCGTAGCAAGCGCTTTGGCGATACGAAGGACCTTGTTGGCAGGGAAACGCTTCTGCAAGAAAGCTGTAAGAGCATGGAAACCAAGGGTGTAGGAGTACGGTGCTTGGACGGAAGTGTACACCTCTGATGTGTTCCGACCACGCTTGCGAGTGACCTCCGTGCTGGGATCACCGGGGAACGGAGGCTGCTTACGAGAGTTTTGCTGAGCCTGATTCAAGCTCTGGCGGAGCAGGTCTGACTGCTGGGTCTGTTCGGGTTGAACAAATTGGGTCTCCGGCGATGACATGCCGGCGTAGTCTTGGTTCTGAGAATGCGGGCTTGCGCCTGTTATGGAACCTTGCTCGCCAATGGCAAAAGCGTCCAGTGCATTGTTCTGCGTCGTCCATGCGTTCGTGGCACTGCCGTGCCTTGAGCCAGAGCTTGGAGCATTCTGCCACGATGGAAACCCTTGGTTGTAGTTGTTGAAACCAGAGGTGAAAGCATTACTGCCATCGTAGGAGACGCTGCGCTGATTGTGCTGTCCCATGGCATTCAGGCCGTCCAATTCTGGAGTGTTGACCGCACCAGAAGACATATGACCAAGCATGCCAAACTCGAGCGCACCGTAATGATTCCCAAAGTTGAGCTCCGAGATGTTGAAGTTGAACAAAGCGGGATCATTGGGATCGAAGTAAGGTGTATCGAAGGAGGTCCCACCTACGGTACTTATTGAAGGTGTGTGCTCGAGGTTACTTGTCAGGTCCTGGGCAGGAGACGTTTGCTGGCTAGCAGTGGCCTGGAATTGGGACGGCGGTTCCACTGGAGCGCTCGAGGCGAAATCCGAGACCATTCCGCTCCCGTCGAGCATGGGCGGGCCCATCGGGTTTTGCTGGGAGCTCGATCCATATTGAGGGTAGCTGGGTCCAGCGCTCTGTGGGTAGAAAGTGCCGGGCTGCGAGACGGGCAGGCTGTTTGACATTGGAGCGGCGGGAACGCTCGGCATGCTTTGGTTGCGATTCATTGCGAAGTTGTTGGAGAATCCCGGGACCAGGGCCTCTGCCGGGGCGTCATGGAGATATTTTGCCTTTTTGCGCACGCCATCGTGGCATTGATCCTGAAGTCCACGTTTGATACACCTCAGACAAGGCCGTTCGTCACCTGCAGGTGTTAGCATAGCCCGCGCAAGCCATTGGGGATCGCCGTCAGCAGCGACTTACCACATGTCAGGTGTGCTCGTTGACAGGCAAAGCACGCGCGGCGAGCCTTCTTCCGCTTGGACCGGGAGGGATCTTTGGCGTTACTCTTGGCAGATTGTGTGGTGCTGCTACCTGTCTGCGTGGGCGATTTCTCCTCCGAGGAATGTTCGGTCTTCTCGTCTGCCATCATACTGGAATCGTGGTCTGCGCCTGGTTCTGGAGAAGGCGATGCATCTTCGGCGTCCGGAGCCATTTAATGTATCTGCGATCCACGCACGCACGACCCTCGCGGCGAGCACAAACCCGACAATCTTTTCGACCCACGTTGCTGCTGTGCGTTGCGGTCGACGCCGGGCCTAAATGGGCGACCCGACACGCTGGAATAGAACCACGAGTGCGCAGGATGGACCTTGCGATCACGCGTGCCTGGTGCGGCACAGATGGACGCTGTGCAACCACTTGCCCCTCTGCAAATAACTCGTGGAACACCGCCCCGTCCTGAATGCTGTCTCGCTAACCGTGTCCCGTCCCGATCTTCAGTATCGCCAGGCGATGTTTCTCAATGACGAGCGAGCGTCTCGTCCGGCGCACGAGAACGGTGGGAGGGAGTTCGCGACGCGGGCTGCGACAGATAGCGGAGACGGAGTCGAAGGGAAGCGCATCGACCCAGGGCGAGCGCATTCGAGCGTGGTGTGACGTTCGCTTGTAATCATGCTACCATGCTGGCGGGATTGCGCAGCGCTGTGGATGCAGAGACGACACGAGGCAATCGAGATGCTGGGAGCGACGCCGCCGTGGAACCGTTCGTTCGTATTGAAATTCTGTGCGCTGTGTGTGTCCGCCGTGGCATGCCATGTGCGCTGCAGGGAAGGTGAGGTCGATTCGCAATGGTCGCGTGGTGCTTCCGCAGCGGTTCTCCACATGGATGGGCACACACAGCTCAGCTCCAGGCCCGCGTCGAGAAGTGAGGCTTTCGGCTGGCTTGACGGACGGGCGGGAGCGGAGGGCAAAGTCTGATCCCTGCTTTGACGAGTCGATTTGATTGAGATGGCCATGAAATTGCTCGCCCTTGGCTCTCCACGTTGGTGGGACCCCTTGAATAACGTGCATCAAATCTACAGGGGCCATGCAAAGACCCGTACCAGACATTGTCCCTCCATCACCATCGGCCACATCAGATCTGTCAAGGCACAGATGAACGACGAATACATCGGGCGACGAGCAGCAGATTGGCGCCTGCCATGTTGCCGCCACTCGCTTGACCGCCTTCCTTGAAGGCTTCTATGCCATACGAGCCAAAGCAAGGGGAGCTGGGCCCGGCGGATGGCTATTGGGAATTGATTGTGCGCTCCGCCCTGTACAACCACGGCAGTGTCACGTGGGAGAGAGGCGTGGGATCACAATGGACGATAGGTGATCTGTGAGCCCCAGTGATGTACTGCATCTGCTTTGCTCCACTCCCACGCAGACGCATCCTCGCTTCTGCGCGCTGCGATTCTTCCACAGCGATGGCACGGCCCTGCAGGCACAGGTCCCAACGTTCTGCCGGTCTGCATCGCATATACGAGTCCCTGTGCTATCTGCGGTACCACTTCTTGGTGACACTTACCGAATAAAGATACAGGTACAAGTACAGCACCGCTGCAGAGTAGGAGGTATCAGTAATAGCACTGTGGTCCATGCAATGCAGGCACAAGTTGGTTCTGGACCTACAGGATCGTCGGGGGGAGGCGGAATTCTGGCTCTGATATGCCGTCATTCTTGTCAACGAGCCTGATATCTGGGCCCGTGTCAGCGGTCACTGGGAGCCAAGGAGAGTGCTTCGATCGTCAAGAACGTACAGTTTCGGCGCCAGAGTGGGTCGCAGCTGACTCCAATGAGCATGCCCACAAGGATGCCTTCAACAGAATGTCAGCGCCTATCTTTCATCGCGCAGGAGATCAGAGGGTTTAGCCGGACCTAGGAAGGATAAACCTGTTTGCCTGGAGAGAAGAACGGAAGAGTCAGCAAAGTCAACCACGTGTTGGGACATTGGGCCTCGAGCTTTGATGCCTTCTTGCCTCGATCGACATACCATTGGTTGAACCCATGATTGTTCTGGAAGACAAGGGCGAATGCGCCGAAGAACAGGTAAAGAATACCCAGCAGTATAGCCGACAGCAGACATAGGAGAAGAACCATCGTTTCGTAGCAGAGGAGCTGAAACGGCCGAATGCAAGACCAGAGTACTGTCTGGGTGATCGAACGATCCATGATCTCGATGGGAGCTTTCCACTATGCAGCAGATCAGTAATTTCTCGCCTCCGGTGGATCTTCAATTCCTTACGCGGTCATCATTCTTCTCTTTTCGCAACATTATGGCCTTCCTTCGCAACAGCACAGGCCTAGGCGAGAGGACATTAGCCAAGATCATGCTGCATGCATCGCAGTATCGTGGTCATGATCTGCAGGGCATGGCAGTGGCAGTGCCATGCGTGCGAGACTCTTCCTCTTTCCCTGCGTGTACTTACGCGTATGTTTCAGGAACGAAGGCAACGATCAAGGTCCATTGAATCCCAGCCCAGATGATGAGGACGTACTACTTTTGTGTCAGTCATCTCCTATCGCCTTCAAGGAGTCTCAATGGGACTCACGAATGACCAACGCCAATCGGCGAATTGGTTTATGAAGCCACCGATCAAGGGCCCAACTTCTGGTCCCATGAACTACAGCAGGGGTCAGCGAGTGTCTCGGATCTAAAGGGTGAGAGGCACTATAGGACCTGCTAGCATGAACCGAGAGAGAGACTCGGACCGCTGCAGACCTTCTGCCCTTGGATTTACTCACCGGTGACGCCGTGTATATCATCATGGGCGCCGACAGCTTGTCTTTGGTAAACATGTCGCCAACCGTTCCGCCCGCAACACTGAGAAAGGCTTCAGGAGAATCAGCGATATTGCTTCACATCATTGACGCAGATCTTCGGTCCTTTGAACTTACCGGAGCCTGCAAGGCCATCAAAGAATCGAGCCACAAGCATTGTTGCGCTGTTCGGTGCAACAGCGCAAGGTATCAACCATCTGCGAGGCGAGACGTCAGCGACAATGCACAAATCAGGACAAGGTGTTCCGCAGCGAGATGCTCTGCACCCGACTGCGACCTCTTCGATCTTTCAATCTGCTTACATCAGGAACATGCCAAAGGCACAAATGTAGATGTTTCTTCGACCGTCTGGAAGTAGCGAGAGTCAGCGAAGCCCCTACCGTAAGGGAAGCTTGTGAACATACAGAACTCGCTCAGTGGCGAAAGAAACATGGGGCCCAACCCCAAGCCAACGACGTATGTCGTCAAGCCGATTGTAGCAACGAGGCGAGAGACTCCAAACTCCACTTCCATCTGATCGTACGTGCTCGTGTACAACGACGAAGCACACGTCACGCACAGCGAGCCGGCAGATACGATGAACACGACGAGCCATTTTCTAGCCTCAGGTCTATTTTTCGGGTCCATTGGGTCTGAGGCGCCATCGAATTGAACTTCGAACTCGTTCTTGGAGGGGTCTTCTTCCATCGTGCCATCATGATCGCGGTCGTCGACGGTGTATCCATCGTATGATCTATGTGATCTGGCGGACGAGCGGCTCCGGGTTTGTCGTAGTGGCGCTGGATGAGGTCGCTGTGAACCAGATCTCGTGTCTATGCGGATCGCTTCGTATTGCTTCTCGCCAATGTCTTCTTGCCTGTCTCTATATGTGTTCGCAGGGGCCTCGCTTTCTTCCCATGCTTCCCTTTTCTCGCTGTCTGATCCTTGCAGCGAATGCTCGGTCTCGGCTTCGGTTGCCATTTTCGCGGGCGGAATAAATTCAGTCGCTGGATGACATTGATCAAGAGTACTCAATGAGGAACATGGTGGACGGTTCACTTCAATAATAAAGTTCTCCAGGACTGTCCAGTGTTAAATGACCAAGATTGTCTTCTAGACGAGACTGTTGTTGATGGGGCTCTTTGCAAGTGCAGTTGCCGTTTCGACGTCACACATCTCCGCTGCCTTATTATCTCCGACGCTATCACCACGGCCCGAACGGGCAACAGGACAAGATATACACCATCGGCGACTTTGCTATGACCATGCACAGAAGTAATATACGAGCTCGTGATTGATCAGTCATGTGAAGCTGTGTAGACATGATGAAGAAAGCGCAAGTCCAGAGGCATGCCAAGACGCGAGATGTGCTTGTCTAACTCTTGTCCGATTGAGCCGCACGACAGCAAAAGAGCAGAGAAGTATGGGATAGCAGCACCACCAGCGCACTCGATGCCACTTCTTGACAAGTAAGCTCAACTACTGCCTCGATTCGAGACTGCCATAGCCCGCTGGAGTTCACGTTCCTCCTCACGCAAATCTCTCCTTGCTCGAGCGCCGTCCTTCTCCGCACGCCGCCTCTCCTCCTCGACTTTCCGTTCTCGTTCTGCCAGAGCCTTCTCACGACGTCTTCGCTCTTCCCGGCGCTGCTCCTCCTCCATCCGTTGCTCGTCAGTCAGGTCTCCATCTTCGGGTGGTGGTGGCAGCTTTCGAATATGATCCTCGATGATGGGGTCTCGCGTGCCAGCAGGCAGACTGATGTAGTGAATATGGGACAGCAGCTGCTGTGGCAAAGCTTCCAGGCGTGTTTCGCGATTGAGCGCTTTTAATGGTAGGCTTTTCATCAAACTCTGCAAGTCTGCTTTCCGCGTGTTCTCTGGCAGCTTCAATCTATTGATGTGGTCGCGGTATAGCTTCTCGCGATCCTTGTCGGACAATTTACGGTCATTGAGCTCCGCTTCGCGCTTGTACTTCCGCTTGAACTCCGGCCAGTATAATTTCGGCGTGGCCTTGGAATGCAAGAAAGCCAGATATGGTATCCTTGGGTCTTGCTTCTCCATCGCTGCTCTCTCTTGTTTGATTTGAGCGGCCTTGTCCTTCACCCAGATGTCAAAGACCTCCTTGCGTGCCCGCATGTTCGGCAAGACGGTATACCGATCATCGTTGACGATGCTTGCATCGGTTTCATCGGCAATGATCTTATCCCATGGAGTGAACGGACTTATTCGGTAGTCGTCCAGCAGGTCCCGGAAGAGATTTGCAGCATCATCGTCAGTCAATGGTAGACCCTCAACGCCCTCGGCCCACTCCTCCTCCTCCTCTGCATCACCATATTCGCCAGGATCCAGTCCGTAGTCCTCTCCCATCTGCGCCAGCTGCCAGGCAATATCATCTTCACCAAACTCAACGGGTCCGTCGTCTGCTGGCTGCTCAGCTTCGGCATCCTCCCTTTGAGTGTCATTACCAGCCCCTCCATCGTCCTCTCGCTCTTCCCCTTCAGAGTCTGTGACCTCCACCTCCTCATAAGATCCATCGCTGTCATAGCCAAAGCCTTGGGGTTGCAATGTGCGTACGGCTTGGGCGGCGTCCTTGACGTCTTGCTCCTCATCGTGTTCAGCTTGTGCAGCCAGCTCTGCCATCATCGCCGCCTCGTCCTCCCGTTGTAAGCTTTCACTGCGTCTCCGCCTGCTGCGCCCTTCCTTGTCTGCGGCCTCGTTGACTTCTGTCGCCTTGCTCTTCTCCCTCATTTCTTTGAGCTGCTCTTCGGCCCACCTCGCGTTCTCAGCCTTCTCCTTCTGATCCTTCTCCCACTCCTCGAACTCCACCACGCCGGGCATCACATCTTGAGGGATGTGCCAGAAGCTCTCTTTCGTTTCCGTATTGTGCACGAAGCGTCTTCGAAGTCTCGTTCTGACCAAAATCCAAGGTTCGTAGCCGGGCAGAATATGCTTTGATTTCGGTCGGTCTTCGCGGTCGCGTCGATCTTGGTAGCCTCCTCGTGCTTGGCTCGAATGGTATCCTCGATGTTCTCGAACTGGTTGAAAGTTTGGATTCGAGGCATTGCCATACCCATATGCAGTATCGTTGGCAGTCGAGCCTCCGAGCGGCACGAAATCGTTCTGATCGTTGAATGCCGGCGAGGATGGCCTCGGTCGCTTGTTAGGCGCCTCCATCGAAGGGATATTGTGTTCGATTGCGAGTCTCTCGAGTGTTGAAATCGAAGTAAAGTACCTAAAACATCGTGGCGCTAGCGTGGGCCGCGAACGCGAGCTTGCCTGGAGCTTGGACAACTGCATGTGCTTCTCTCGAAGAACATCATCACCACTTTCACACAACCGACCATCTCCCTCCGCCGTGCCCATCAACTTTGACATTTGCAAGTTGAAATAACATCCGTCAATTTTGAGCAGCCACACAAACAACCGCCGCCACCACAGCCATGTCGAGACGTTACGACAGGTAAGGTCGAGCGAACAAACGACCGCGTAGCTCTTTCTGACATTGTCCATCAGTCGCACCACCATCTTCTCGCCTGAGGGCCGTCTCTACCAGGTTGAGTATGCTCTCGAGGCCATCTCACACGCCGGTACCGCTCTGGGAATCCTAGCCACCGATGGCATCGTCCTCGCAGCGGAGCGCAAAGTCACGAGCAAGCTATTGGAGCAGGACACCAGTGCCGAGAAGCTGTACATTCTGAACGAGTGAGTGGGAGATGGACAGACTGTTGCTCGATAGTCGATGTCATTGATGTGACAATGCTGATCGGATTTGAATAGCAACATGATCTGCGCCGTCGCAGGCATGACCGCCGATGCCAATATCCTCATCAACTACGCCCGTCAGGCCGCTCAGCGCTATCTCCTCACCTACAACGCCGACATCCCATGCGAGCAGCTCGTACGACGCCTATGCGATCTGAAGCAAGGATACACACAGCACGGTGGCCTTCGTCCTTTCGGTGTCTCCTTCATCTACGCCGGTTGGGACAACCAGCGCCAATTCCAGCTCTACCAGTCGAACCCCAGCGGCAACTACACTGGTTGGAAGGCGACGAGTGTCGGTGCAAACAATGCGAGCGCTCAGTCTTTACTGAAGCAGGACTACAATGAGGAATGCAACCTGAAGCAGGCGTGCGAGTTGGCCGTCAAGGTGTTGTCGAAGACGATGGACAGCACAAAGTTATCGAGCGAGAAGATTGAGTTCGCTACGGTCGGCCGGACGGAGAAGGGGACAATCTACCATCACCTGTGGGCTGCCGACGAGATCGACCGGTTACTCCAGGATCACGGATTGGGAAAAGCTGCGGAAGAGCCGGAGGCATAGAGGACAACGGTGCAAGCGGCGGTAGAACATGTACACTACGAGCATGAGTAAGGCGCTCGGCATGGGATGGTGCGGCTATGCATGGGCGCAGTCGTCGTGCATCTGAGGAAATTCACATGCAAACGGGCTTGATACGGAAGTTCGACAGCTTCACTTCACTTGCCCTGAGCAAACATCCGCGACACGTGAATGCTCGAAAACAATCTAGTGTCATCCTCAAGTCCAACGAAACGGAGGCCTCACCATGAGTATTTCCACTTTCATGAGTATTTCCACGTTCTTGAATCATCATTATCATCTGCGCCTCAGAATTGACAACCACAGATGGCAGATCTCAGCCGTGATGCGAGCTCCGTGGCGGATATTGATCTCAACTCGGCGAGACAGACTCGACTTCCGGTCATCACGTTCAAGGAACCACGAGCGCACGAGTTCCCGATTGTGAAGTTCACGTGTCCGCACCCACACGATACGTGCATGGCAATCAAAGGATGGTTGCTCAATTCAGCCGAGGAAGGAGCGCTGGAGCGCCGCGTGATTCGCATGGAACGCCTACATTTATCAGACTTGCCAACACAGACAGAAGGGTCTCTCATACTGCTCGAATACGCTGCGCAAGCGGACGAGCTGCGCATAAGCATACTCGCTCTGGTTATGCCGCGAGACCCAAACATCCGCTGGTTCTATTCCGCCAAACCTATCGGCGGACTGTTGACGACCCTTGCGGAGCTCGAATACATCACCACCCCACTGGTACGAGAGCCGACTCCCGACCACCGCATTTGGGGGAAAGTGAAGAAACGGAAGCCCGAGCTCAGAATACCCTTGCCCCGGCGGATGATGAACGGGGAGGAACAAGAAGGAGAGCCGGACCATCACAGCAAGTTGTACGTGTACATCCGCCATACATTCCTCGAGGCCATTGCGGTGCCCCATCATCCGGACTACGTTGAAGCTCTAAAGTTCACCGACTACTCCCCCGAGATCAGGGACCCAGATACAGCGCTCACAAGAATCCAAGCAGACGAGATCTCCGCTCACTCCAAGGACGGCAGAGATCTCAGCGATGACCGGTATCTGCTCGAGCTTCACCCTGCCGAGCGCGAGATCGCATCACTGGTCCATCTCAACTGCGCCGAATACTTGTTGATGAAGCGCAAGTTCTTCTTCGAGTTCTACATCGAGATGATGCATACCAACAAGCACGTCGAAGGTGGGAAGCAGAGGGTGAAGAGTGATCGCGCTCATGGGCGTTGGCTGGAGGCCACCGAGCCGTGGAAGTTGCAGTCGGCGAGGGCGAAACGATGTGTGGCTGGGTGGAAGCTGTTGGGTTTCTTGGATGAGCGCGTGTTGTTCGCTTGGATTAGGAGTGGAGGGATGCTTCAGCATTCCCATCACTGGGTGGAGGATGATGGTCAGGAAGACGCTGTGCAGACGAAGTAGCGACGACCCTGGAGATTTTGGTGATTGGCGTATTGCGTCCGGTCACGGCATGTCTCGCGATGGAAGCACTGATAGCTCCGTACTTCCCTTCGGATTGCACACTCCAAGCGTTCTAGCTGCGTTTTGGTTAGTTGAATGATATTGATGACAGGGAGACGTGTTATCGAAAGAGCCTCGTTGATTGTGTCAAAGTACGGATTCCGATTCATGGATTTCCAACCTTCCACGCAGCACCAGGATTCAAGGTGAATAACTCAGGTTCGAAACATCATGAAGGTACGATCGCCATGTTCGAACTTCCATCGCAATATATATGCTCTGACTCCTCTCAACATCAGCAAAATAGCTAGACATGCAGCCAGTTCACCGTCCACCGGTAAAGCTGAACAGCAAACATCCCGCCTGCGATTGTCCTCCTACGCCACCATTATTGCAATTACGATAATTCTCCGTCATAATGTCCTTGCAAGTCTTCCCTCCTTCGCCCAATGGGTCCGAAACGTCTTGTCGACCGACTGTGGTCACGCACTCGTCAACCCATGAGATCTCATACCAATAATTCACACCATAGCCATCAATGCGGAGGTCTGCAACTCCCTCTCCTAGACCGATATCTGAATGACCGTCAACAAAGTCGTTCCAGTCGTTGCAGAAGTAGTCGGAAAAGCCGGACTGATCGCTGCCTTGGATATCGGCGTGGCCAGGGAAATCGGCTTCGTCGAAGCATTCGGATGATATCACCTCTAGCGGTGTGATTGACTGGGTTGGAGTAGGCTCGGGCTCGGTCGTGGTAGTAGGTTCCGGCTCTGGTTCCGATTCTGGAGTGGGCGTAGGCGTAGGCGTGGGAGTCTCCGTAGCGACCCAGCTTGCGGAGCTGGAGGTATCCACACATGCCTGCTGACCGCCGGAGCCGGCACATTGGGAGAACGTGGTCGTTGATGCACAGGTACTCCCGGAGGGGGATCCGACGCCCGTGGATAATGTGGGCAGATCGGTCAACACGGGCAGAGAGGGTAAGGTCGAGAATGTCGTGAGTTCCGAAGTGGACGACAAAGAGCTTGTGGTGGGCGGATCAGAGCTTGTGCTTAATGGAACGTCTGTAAGATCAGACTCTGTCTCCTCGGGTATGTCAGTCTCTGGCTGGACCGTGGCACCTTGCATCCAAAGAGGGACTGGAAGGCCTAGTGAGCTGTATATTGCGAATGCATCATAGCTGGTAGGAGAACCAGTGATGGCGCATGCCAGAGCCGAAGAGAGCGTAGATATCGTGGACGAGGTTGTGCCGACCAGGTTGCAGCCCGAGCTTTGTGTGCAGCTCGTTGTGTAACAGATTGTCGTGCTGGAAATGGAGCCGCCTGTGCTGGTGGAAGACACCGAGCAGCCGACTCTACAGTCGGTGACAGTCGTGCTTTGAGTGCATGTCTTCGTTGAATTGCCGGACGTTGTGGATGAATCCTCGCCATCATCATCCCCGTCGTCGTCCGCATTATCGTCATCATTGGTCTCATTGGTCTGTGGATTCGGACAGTCACCCGCGACGACGGCGCCGCACGGGAGGGAGAATTTGGGTAAGCCGGGGAAGGTGAAGGACCAATCGAAGAGAGTATTTGGGATGGGCGGAAAGTTCCAGACTACCACGAGGCCAGCACCTCCTCCAGGACCGCATCCTGTGCAGAATATCGCCGGCACTATAGTACTGCTGTCGTCTCGGCTTGTAGTGATCCACGTAATTGTCGTGATTTCCGGAGGCTGTATGACCTCTGTGGAGACGCCGGATGGAACGGTGGTCATCGTTGAGGTGATTCCACCAGCAGACAGGCTGCTACTTGCGGTAGTCGTGCCGGTACGGGTGACACTCGTGACTGTCGCTTGGACGGGAAGCGAAGTCGTGCTACCGCAGACATTCAAGATGCCGGAAGACCCGAGAGACACAATGCAGGTGTCCGTAGTGAACGCGGGTCCTCCAGGCGTAATGGTGGTTGATCCGATGATTATTGCAGAGGCTTCTCCTGATGCTGTCAGGCCGGGTTCGATGGTTATCTGCATATCCGTTGACGTTGCAGGTGGTAGAGTTGCAGTCGAGGGACCTGAACACGTCATCATTAGTTTTGGTATAGACTGTACATATTCGATGAACTTACCAGAGACCTGAGTGGGAAATCTAATACTCGAGATGGTGATTACCCCGGCGTTTGAGTCTGTCGATGTCGAGAGGACCACGGTTGGAGAAGTTTCAGAAAACCCTGTGCTCGAGACGGAGACGTTGCTAGTTGTTGTGATGACTTGGCCGTCTGGCTGAGTTATAGTTATCACGGTAGCGGTCGTGAAGACTGGAATATCAATGGTGAGGTGAAGATCTGGCCGCCAGACTGGGTGATAGTCGTAGGAATGGCTGTGGCCCGTGTTGTGCTAAACAGCGGATTGCTGACCGTCGACGTGATAACTTGACCATCCGGCCGTGTCAGTGTGGTCACAAATGCGGTCGATGAAGCTGAAACATCCAGAGTCGAGGTGAAGACAGGACCATCGGACTGGGTGATGGTCGTAGGAATGCCTGTGGGCTGCACTGCGCTTGAGGGCGGAATGTTGATTACCGACGTGATGCCCTAACCATCCGGCTGCGTCAACGTGGTCTGAATGGCTGTGGACTGAGAGCGCTATCGACGGCCGAGGTGAGAACCTAGCCATCGGATCGTGAGATTGTCGTAAGCACTCTCGTGGAAGACTTAAAACTTGTTGCAAGAGTAGCAGAGGAGTTGTTCGAGGCAGGATTGCTTGCAGTTGACGTGAAGACGATGCCGTCTGAGGACCCGATCGTTGATGTATCCGCTCCTGGAGAACTGCTGCGAGTGGTCGGCTGGGATTCTGGTGGGGAATACGTCGTTGACAGAGGAATTTCAGTAGTTATGGTGGTCTGTCCGCCGGCGCCATCTGTAGCGGTGATCACGGTGACCACTTCCGACGACAAGGAGGTAGGACTGGCTTCAACGGGAAGTGATATCGTCGGCGGTGAGAGAGATGGTCCATTCGACAGCGTCCTGGTTGATATCGATCTTGTCGCGGTAGCATTCTCGCTCCACGAACAGCGGGTGGGCGATGCACTGTCACAAGTCTGGCATGACAAGCCTGGATACGTGGGTATGGATCCATGTGTCGACAACACCAGGCTCGCTGTCGAGTTCGCGTTGCTACAAGGCTTCGTTGTTGCGCTCTGACCGTGTCCAGTAATATCATCGGAAGTCGGATCGATGGCAGTGCCCAGGGTAACAGGTCCATGTCCGTAGCCCGGCACACTGCACAGCGCCAGTGATGTGAGGCAAGTTACAACCAGAAAGAGGGTGGCCATGATTTTCCTGGAGAAGACGTGTTTCGACACTTCGAAGCGGATGGAGTAGACAATAAGGCGAGCCACAATGGTAGCTATGTTCTGCTGGCTCTGGCGGACTTCAATGCCCGACAGAGCCCTCTCGCAAGCTCCGTTCCTGCCGAATCTTAGATTGGGACTTGGTCCCTTTCGTGTTACACTTGCGCAGCATTCCCGATCTCGTGCTCTAGTATATGCAGCCTCGGTCTCATGTCAAGGTCCAGATATTGGACAGCACCTCAGCCGCAGCTTGCGGAGCTATGCGGATCCTCCGAAAGAAGCGCAGAGAGTGCTCGACCCTTCGCCGATGTCCCTACAAACTTCGGCCTTTCTCGCGCCATGCCCGCCAGCTCTCAGCCCAAGTCCCTCTATCGTAGCCGATCAGATGCAGAGCCACTTCTTCGACGGTGCACGGGATCCCTTGCGGCTCTCGGCCCACAATCTTGTACACCATGACCTTCTGGTTCCGCTGATACTCGGCGAGGTCCAAGACGGCAAAGTGCTGCCGGCTCAGAGGTTGCGGCGCAGCCTGGACCAATTCAACAATTTCTGGGATGGTCTTCCCAATGAAGGGCGAGCTCCAGCTTGGGTCAATCGGAGTCGCCGTGCCCAAAGAATCGTCCTGGCCGGTAATGCTGTTGTCGTCGGCGAGACGAAGGAAGAATCCTCCAGTCTCGTCGTATGATTTTTGGAGAACCTCGTCGATGATCTGGTCTTTGTTAGTCGTGATGCATCATTGACTTTCAGTCTAGCATACTGAGGTTGGGGTGGGCTCCACTATCCAAAGGAGGAAGCTGTCGCCATCATCTGGGTTTGCTGCTGCATCGTTCGCCATGGTGCTGCTCGGTCTTGATCTCGCTCGCCCTCGCCCGAATGTTGGTGCGATAAGCTGAGAGACGGAAATGTGCAGGAAAGGGAAGGGAAGATACACGAGCGAAGTGGGCCAGTCTTAATGAGGCTAGACTGGAGCTAGCGCAAGCAGACATCTTGCCATCTTTGCGTAGCGCAAACACCTCAGCGAACTGCTGGCTTGTTTTCCTCATTCGACCGTGGGCAGCCAATGTTTCCCACATCTTTCGGTCGACCGAGCGTGACCGAAATTCGAACTCCACTCATATGCAGCGCAGCTGTCAATCTCTGGCTGCAACGGCACCGGAGGCTCACGACCCGGAAATATGATGATTGTGCCCTTGAGTCACACAATCCATCAATCAGCCCGTTGTTAGCTATGAAGTCCGATGCGGAGCTATTGCTTGGGATCAGCCGCCAAACTTCTGGCACACCGGTGGGAACTGCGACCAGTTGAAGGATGGATGCGCGCCTTGAGAACTCGTTCCTAGTCACAGCCTCAGACTGTTCCAGCAACTTGTGCAACCTTCCTCTGCATGGTCACCGGGCCGCAACAAGACGAGGCCATTGCGCCAGGCCGATCAGCTGAAGACCGAGTTGCTGCGTGGAGTCCATGCTCGGCGACCTCACATTAAGTATCATGCTTGAGTCACTTCCAAGAGAGGACCGCAAGCATTCACCTTGCAAGCCTCTCTGCCAATGCTACTTCAAATCCTCGTCCCGTTGTTGGCCCTCCATGCCTGGGCAAAGCCCTTTAATCTTCCTCTACCGGCCGCTGCATTGCTAGCTACGCCTGTGACGATACGGGCTCCGGACACTCAAGCGAACCACAACACAAACGATTCGAGCGGTACTTCGGCCCGTCCCAAATTCTCATCAGATGGCATCCGCCGTGGATTCTTGCAAAAGCTGCACGCAAGCCGTTGGGGTGCTTTCATTCCATACGCAGAAGAAGATGGGCAAACTCTCGTGCGTCGTGGTCTCTTCAAAAGAGCTCCCGCGTACCGTGGTACGATGGTGATGAATTGCAAGAAGGCCCGCGAAGCTTGCCAGAATGCCTGTTGGTACCAGAATTGTGTCAGAGGAGCGCAGGGCTCGACTACTGCGGTGCTCTACACCTACGGCGGCAACGACCAAGGCTCCGCTGCATATGCACAGAATCGCGTGGAGTCTGGCGTTGCGGTCACCGAAGGCACTCCGTGCAAGAATTGGCCTTTTGGACAGCTCTTCTGGGATCCATATCCGTTTGTGTGTGCTCATATCAGCTCTTCTTCAGAGTACAGACTGACGCTTCCATACAGAGTGCACAAGTGAACCCTGACAATCCTGCCAATCCGCCACGAAACTCGCAACTTGAACTGCAGACCGATGAATGGCCGATGGCGAACTGGCAAAACCCTGATTTTGATCCTACTGCTGGTGCATCACTTTCCACCCCATGAACGAAGCCGCATTACTGACCTGAACTCTCATGATGAAGATCCACCTCAGCACTCATTGCGATGCATCACCCGACTGGACAATAGCAGTAAGAGATCTCCATAGATTTACAACTTTGCAGAGCTGATGAAAACAGGAGGCGGCGCAGAGTGGAAGTACTTCAAGAGGGCAGAGGTTCAATACAACCCGACCGGCATACACCGAGCTCGAAGGCTAGGCACCAACGCTTTTGAGGCTGGCGATACCTTCAACGTCAAATTCGATCTGAGCCAATTCGACGACAACGATCCGCAAGATGTCATAATGAAAGCAAGGTCAGTCGAGCCGTCCATCAACACACTCCTCACCTGACCGTCGTCCAGCTTGAGCTACTGCGCCGCACCATTTGCGAACTGTGCCAACGATGGCCGCGAGTTCCACATGAACCGAATCGCCCGCACAGGCGGCGGAGAAGGCGTGGGTGCGTACCTGGACGTACCCTACGACCCAGCTACCATGAACGGCTATAAACTGGACACCGAAGTCAACGAGATCACATCGTACCAGGTCCTCGTCGACATCACCGGCGACGACGGAGACCAGTACGAGGTCAAAGTCCAGACTCTGGTCAACGGTGTCGAAATGGAACTCGCCACGCTGGGTGCTACTGCTCCCGTGCCGCTTCCACAAGGTCGGTCTTTGACGCTGCAAGGCAGAGGACTTCCCAAGCCGCTTCAGATCACACGAGTGGATGATAGGGGCTGCAACACCATTTTGGAGTTCACATATGGGACTCCTGCGGCGAACACGTACAATTGGTTCGTCTTCAGATGTGATCGTGAAGGTGACATGGGGAAGTATTGCGAGACGGAGAGCTTGTCTGATGATGATGGCGATTATCGCGGTACTCGTTTTGATTGCTACTTTCCGGGATACTAGAGAGACTGGAATGCGGAAAGCGGACAGCCTTGAATTCTCATTTCAGGGCATGGTCACTTGGGGTATATTGGAGCACGATGATCCAGAGACCCCATGACCGAGCAATTGACGCAAACGGCACGAAGACAAGTGATCGACCGGCAAAGACAACGCACATGCGAATTCATGTCTGACGAGAAATGCTGAATGCTGGTAGGAGACGAGTATGGGACGGGAGATCGACGAAGCAAAAATCGTTTGACCATATTCATTGTGCCAAAGGTAAAGACCGTATCCGAAAGCAACGAGAATACACAAGTCCAAATCACAGCTCGACACTCCACCCATTCCGCATTATTGTCCCTTCGTCTTCCATCAAAGGTCAGGAGCATTCGGACGAGCAGTGGAAGCATGGCTGAGCTAACATCTCCACGAGGAGATGTTGTGGCCGTAGCTGCCGTCGTAGTCGTTGGGTCGGGTGTTGTTGTCGGCCTGGATGTCGAGGTTGTAGGCGTAGGAGAGAGTGACTCCAGAGTTGTCGTTGTTGAAGCCGCAGTCCTTGTCGCTGTTCGGAGTCAGTATTTGCTCGACATCGTTCGGCAATATTGAGTGCAGGCTTACTTGTAGAACTGGCAAACGCCGCCGTAGCTGCTGCTGAGGGAAGTGGCGTTCTTGTCGTATGCCTTGCCGGTCTTCTTGTCGGTGTTGAAGTCGTAGTAGTTCACTGTTGTCGAGGTCAGTGGCGCTATTGTCACCATGCTGAAGCGAGCGGCAAAGCTTACCGCACTGTCCGGGAGCAGCTCCGAAGACGAGGCAATCTCCGCGGAAACCTTGCAATTGGCACTGGAGCACATAGAGGTATTTTGGGATGGGGCCGCCCTTCTTGTCGTCGCGGGCTTCGGCGTCCTTCGTGAAAAGGAGGTTCTTGACGTCGTCGCTCAGGAACTTCTCCCTGGCTTCCTGTGGAACGGAGTCACCGACTTCTGGGTTGGGAACCTCCTGGACTCCGCGCTTGGAGAGAAGACCGGCCATGGCGGGCGCGAAGAGGAGCGCGGTGCTGAACTGAGAGAACTTCATTTTGAAATGATCGAGAAGTGGATTTCGATGGAGTGGTAGAGTTCAGGAAGTGAATGTCAGTGGAGTGATGGACTTCAAGTCAGTGGTGCTGAGGGAGAGCTTTATAACTCTCATCTCATCGTCAAGTCCAATATCTTCTCGGAGGCAGGCGGTCTGGGTTGCAGGGATGGTTTCCAAACAGCTCTTCTTCCAATTTAGTTCGTCCATGGACAGGCACGGGAGATCGAAACTGAACAGGCATCAGAGCACCAATGAGTCCTCAATAAGCACGGAGTGTCACATGTTCCGGCACATTTGTACAAGCGGTGTCGCGCATACAGGAACAGCACACAGCTCGAGAAGCATACCGCTGCTCTCTTCGGGCAAGTATCGACAATTGATCGGTCTTGTTGTGCTGGCTCGGAAATGTCGGTGTCTTGCCCAAAGGACGGAAATTAATTCTTGCTTTGGTGCCGGCCGCTACAACGAATGCCTGATCAAGCAGCGTCGGAGTTGCATTCGTCTCTCAATATTGAGGCTGTATCGTGAGTGTAAGCAAGATGCCTGTGGTGCATCTGGACGAATCGGCTGTTGTTGTTTGAAGTTGGACGAGCGAGCCCTTGAAAGTGCCGGGACTTCGGCAAGTGAAGACGATCGCTCTTTGGTCGCTCTTGGCGCTGACTACATCCCCTCAAACGTCGTCGATCCTTTCTTTAAATTACCTTAACCCTTTGCCAGTTCACCCCGGTTCCTTGCATCCGCACCTCTCCGTCTCTCGATGAAATCGGCCAGCTCGGCATCCACCTTGTTCGACGCGTCCTGCAATAATCAAGAGGACTAGCCACGATGCATCTCACCGCTGTTCGCGCTATTGATCACCGGCGCATGACGACTTAATTGAGCATCGAAGTCGCAAACATGCTCAGAGAATTGTGCCTTTTCCGAAGAAGTTCTCGATCACATGATGCATCATCTCGAAGTATCGCCATATCGCAAGTACACCGCCTTCGATCCATGCAATTTTCCAGACTTCGCACGCCCGTCTTGCGTCTCTGTGAACAAAGTCCACGGGCTGGCAGACCCGGCCCTCTACAGGGTCAGTCCTGGCCATCGCCATGTCAACGCTCCACTCTGGCTGAGCACAGCCCATGCTCGTGTGGACCGGCCACAGGGATTGCAGCACATCGTCGTTGACGAATCTGTCCAAATTCGGAACAACATCCATGCAATCGTCGATGAAGAGCATGAGAGCGAGGACGATCCTGAGCACGATGATGGAAACGAGTTGACGAATCGCAAGACCGTGCTTTTCAGCCGCTGCGACAAGAACGTCGGCATTGCTGGACGACCGTCTCATCCCGAATTCCCGATTCTCGAGCACTTGATCAGTGCCGCCACACCGCATGGTCCGGATCGAGACGCTTCACAGCGTGCGCTTACAGCGAGCCGGGGACGAAATGTCGCGCATCTCGACCCGATCATGCCTCCCAATGTGTTGGGCTGCCAAAATTTGCAGAATTTCGAACATACCCTTCTTGCACGGGCGCTTACGTCGCCACGTGCCTCAGTGCTGAGCGTCAGCCTCATCAATCTGCAACAACATGGCCAGCGGGATGAGAGCTATTTTGGCGGTCTCGCCAGAATGTTCAAATCGGGTAATCTGCGCAATCCAACGTCACTTTGATGACAACCTGAAGCTATTAACTATCAGCACTTACAACGAACTACACGAGCAAGCAATACTCTGGCCTGTTGTTTTTCCATCAAAATTGTCAAATATTTCCGCGTGCGACAGCGAAACCTTACGCATTTGTCCTAACCTAACCTTGCTTGAATTGAAGTCAGCTCCAGCAGCCGAGCTCTATTACCCGAAAGATCATGGCAGCATGGAGCGTGAAGTCGGTTCACAAACTAAACCTGCTAGAACTAACTTGAGTCTCGCACCCGCTGACGGCGCTTCTTCGGATTTTCACCCAGGTGCTCGCAACGACGCCATCTCAGTCAAGTGCGCAGTGGGTCTCTCCAAGCGGACGAGGCTGGCAGCTCGGTCCGCACGCCTTCCAATCCCTCGTCTCGATGGCGGGAGATTTCGAAATTTGCTCGATACTGCCAGGAAGGACGAATATTCGCACATTGCCGGCACGTGAGCAGACACGACCTGCCCATTACTGGCGCAGACACCTTCGCCTCGTCTTTCCACGGGCTCGGGAGACGACTGCCGATATCCATCGATTATCCTGGCCTTCACCAGCGAATGAACGCATATGTATCTGGCCACTCTACATTCAACAGCCTCTGGAGTGAAAGCAAGAATGGGTGCACGTATTTCACATGCGCATATCGACACGCCAGATTCAGTGCAAGTTCGATGGTTTACGAGAATACGGTGACATAGCTCTCTACGAAGGCGTTACTTCCTTCCACGATCCGTGATGAGCGCACCGCAGAACCCAAGGTCATTCCGAGCCCTGGTCAACACCAAAGACGGCAGACGCGGCGACATCTCAGTCCATCTCCAGACTCTATCTTCCTTCTACGCACTGTCATCCTCGAATTGTCAATTTGCATCGCGGAGGCCCAAATGGGCGGACAATCCAATGTCGACGACATTACGACGCCATGGATCGATTGTCTGGATTCTTCTTGCAACGTGTTCAATCGCTCGAGCGCAACACTTCGCTTCTAACTATACTTCCACTGTTCCCTGCGACCTGCCAATACAGCAGACGAAGACGAACACCACCAGCAAGCAATACGGCAGGAGCACCTTCACACAGCCAATTCATCACGCGAGACCTGATCTTGGCACCTTTGAGCTGAATTTCTACTGGAATAGCACTCTGTGGGCCGGTCCGGGCTCTCCGATTGTCGTCTTCTTGCCCGGCGAAACAAAAGCAGATCGGCATTTAGTCTTCTCCAGGCCCGATTTCTCCACCGTTGGAGTAATTGCCGAGAGTCTAGGCGCTGCAGTGGTCGTGCCTGAACACCGCTACTATGGCGGCAGCTCTCCGTTCTCTGAGCTGACCACCAGCAACTTGAGCTATCTCACAGTCGAGAACGCTTTGCTCGACACCGTGGGCCTCGCAAGCAACTTCAGCGCGCCCTGGACAAACGAGAGCGTCCACTCGTCTGCTAAAGACGTGCCCTGGATCCTTACCGGAGGCAGCTACTCGGCAGCGCAAACGGCCTGGATCGCGAACATCTACCCAGGAACGTATTGGGCCTATGTCTCTTTCTCGCCAATCGTCCACAGCATAACATCTTATTGGCAATACTACCTTCCACAGGTAGAGTATGGCCGACAACCGTGCACATCGTTGATCGACAGCGTCATAAACTTTATTGACGATGTGTTTCGGACGGGCAATGGACCACGAATCGGGGCACTCAAGAAGATGTTTGGCCTTGGCGGCATGAATGATGAAAGTTTCCTGTTTCAGATTACCACATATGTCGGCTTTTGGAAGAAGCAGGAAGTGGGCACGAGGTCGAAGAATTATGACTGGCTCTGTGATCGAATAGAAGGCGCGCCCAACTCATCGGGACTGCATTTGTTGCCGCCGGAATTGTTAGCGCTGTTGACCATGGACGACAACGCACGCAAACGCGGAGACTGGAACTCCGAACACCTGCGCATGCTCAAGGCTCTCCATAGGTATTCAGAAGATTTTCGCCATGAGGTAGCACCTGTGCTGTGCTTTCGAGGATTCTGTGCCAACGAGACGGATCCCGGCAACCCGATGTATGCAGACATGTCCGTTGACAACAGCTTCAATCGACAATTGGCCTGGCTGCAGTGCAACGAATTCGTAAGTGGTTACATCGTTGGCGCTCCTCCGAACGAAACCACACTCGTCAGCCGACTCACGACGGCGGAATTCTTCACCAAACAATGCGACTTGTGGTTTCCTCGCGGGCCGAACGGAGAGACTTTCGGTGCGAACAAAGGTCGAACAGCAGATACGCTGAACGCATACACCGGCGGCTGGAATCCTACCAAAGCCAGACGTATCATCTACAGCAGTGGTAGCCGAGACGTATGGCGCGAGATGGGTGTTGCAGCAACACGGCGTCCCGGAGGTCCGATGCGAAGTGATCCTGAGAAGGATATTGTCGTCCATGTTCTGGAGAGTGGATTTCATCACAGCGAGATGAGTACACGTATCGCGGAGTTGTATGAAGACGTTCGTCGGGTCCGCGACCTGGAAGTCGATCAGGTCTGTCGTTGGAGTCAGCAGTGGCCAGGCTATTCCCGATGAAACTGTTGAGGGCGAGGAAGGGATCACGCAAGCAAGCGGATGGCGTGCTTTGACCAAATTGACATCCGAGCGATCCCTTCGAAGTCCTCTTGCCGGGCGTGTGAAAGTCGGATTTGTTCGGCAGCTTGAATATAACAGGGCGAGAGCCAGGACCGCCAGCTTCTTCATCATACTCGGTCTTCACTGCCGGTCCAGATTGAAGCTCCCTGCAAGCCTTTTCCCAACGGTGCGTCACTACCGCGGCCATGCATTACCCTAATTCGCAATGATCGAATCACAAGACCTGATCCGCCTCACGATCTGAAGGACCTGGGTCCTACCGAGCATGGTAGTCTAGGGGTGGCATCCACTCATACACTAACGTGTCCAAGGAGGAAGTTGGGTTTCCTGGAAAGTTGTTAGCTTCTCCTAGATTGGCATAGACTGTTGCCCCCTCGAGACGGGCAGGCATCAAATCAGGCCGGACGCTAACAACTTCCTGGAAACTCAACTTCCTCCCTGCACACGTTATTTTCAAATCCACCGATGGACCAGAGTGGCCAAGGTGGGCAAAAGTTTCGTCCACTATGGACTAGAATACGCTAACTGGATGTCGTATTAGCCAAGCCCGTTGTGAACGACTCGGACAGGGAGTACTTCTACCGGCGACGACAGCGGCGTCGATAGTAGGCGCACGAACAAGCCGACTTTGAGGATCGAAACGACGAGCGCGTTGTATCGACGTAAGCGTCCTCTCGGACTCTCGACACATCGCGCATTTTTGGCCCCGGACAGGGTTAAAGAGTCCATATTGTGGGCCACTTTAGTCAATATTATGGCCAAGGTGGCTACAGCACCTTCGCGCATCGCAGTGGACGCCCCCCTACTGTGTACAAGGGAGTCAGCAGGGCGTTCCGAGGGCGATTGGTCTGGATCGCGGTATTCAGGCCAATAACCTCAGGCAAGGTCCGGGGGGGTGTCTACTGATACGCGAAGGTGCTGTATACTTCGATCCAACTATCCAGCCAGCCCTACAAGGTACTAGTAGATCTAGGCCATGTTGAGCCAATGGTGTCGCAAGAATCAGCAGTCTTTGCGAATCCGAACGGCATGTGGACGCATCGCAACGACCACCTGTCCACAAGGCGAGCGAGCAGTATAGGATTACTGTAGCTCAAAGCTCTGAAGATCAGGGCAGAGCCTGCAACACGTGTAATCCGCAAGCATGCAGCGCATTGGCGCATCCGCGGAACCTCACGATGACGCAGTTAGCTGGGGCATGATAGTGCTCGGATTCGACTGGCCGGCTCCCTCATAAATTGGCCATCAAACCTCAGGCCACTGCGACTGTGCCTGTTCCATCCTTTCTACTTTGCATTCGAGTATCGCAACCGGCAGCACACTTTGTACAGCTCTTGTTTACGCTTTCCATCTTGCCGTCACAACGCAGCACGACCATGGACTCATCGACGTTTCGGGCGGCAGGGCATCGTGCCATAGATCACAGTAAGGCATCCTCTCCAAGATGATGGAAACTTTCCATCCAGACATGACCGAATAGTTGACACAGCTCAGTCGCGGATTACTATGAGCAGATGGCCTCAGGACCAGTTCGATCTGATGTTACTCCGGGGTTCCTTCTGTCCAAGCTACCGAGCGAGGCGCCGGAGAAGTCCGAGGCATGGTCTGCAATCGAATCGGACCTCCATCATCTCATTGAGCCGGGTCTCTGCCATTGGATGCATCCGGGCTTTATGGCGTACTTTCCTGCTTCGTCGAGCTTTGAGGGCATTCTCGGCGAACTGTACAGTGCCGCCTTCAACAACCCGGCCTTTGACTGGATCTGTTCACCATCCATCACAGAACTGGAGCTGGCGATGGGAGATTGGGTTGGCGAGCTTCTGGGCCTACCTTCGAGCTTCCGGGGTCCCGCCAGCAGTGTGATTCAAAGTACCACGACGGAGTGCCTTATCACGACAATGTGCGCCGCTCGAGATTGGATGATCGACGCGGTGGTGGCCGAAGGAGATGATGAAACAGAAAGATTGAGGCCAGATGACGTCCGCAATCGTCTTGTGGTACTCTCGAGCTCCGAGACGCACGTGTCCACGCGAAAGGCCGCCAAGGTGGTCGGAGTGCAGCACCGCTCCATTCCATGCGATCCATCAAATGGCATCGCCTTGAGTGGGACTCAATTGCAGACCGCCGTGGATGAGTGCCTGGCGAAAGGGTTAATACCTTTCTACTTTACTGCAGCTTTCGGCACCACCAATTCGTGTGCAGTGGACGATTTCCCAGGCATCGCTCGAGTCAAAGAGAAGCATCCCGAAATCTGGATCCATGTCGATGCCGCATACGCTGGTGCAGCTCTGGCCTGCGAAGAATTCCGCCCTCTAGCCTGTGGGATGGATCAGTTCGACAGCTTCAGCGTGAACATGGGGAAGTGGCTCCTCACGAACTTGGATTGCACGTAAGTTCTCCCGTCCCTCAGGTCGAGTGTGCCTGGAAACCTCCACATGAGAACATGACCTCTCATCACATCACTGTAGAATGCTGTTTGCACGAAATCGCTCCGACGTCGTATGCTCGATGAAGAACGACTGCTCTATTTTGCAAAATCCCATCTCGGCATCGAAAAAGACCACCGACTTTCGAGACTTGCAGCTATCGATGGGCCGGCGCTTTCGGTCGTTGAAGGTCTGGTTTGTGCTCCGATCCTTTGGCAAACAGCGGATCCAACAGCATATCCGTCGACATGTTGAGATGGCGTCGCACTTTACCGAATGGGTGCGTCAGCGACCCGACCTTTTCGCACTCACCACCGAGCCTCGTTTTGCGCTCAATGTGATTCGCGTCTCGGATGCGGCGGCCATCAGAATGGGCACCGACGCTTCTTCGGCGACTGCAAAACTGTATGATGTGGTCAGCCAAAGCCGGCAATTCTGGCTGTCCAAGACCACCATCAACGGATGCGTATCGATCCGCATCATCGCTGCCAACAGCAATTCGGACTTGGAGACTCTGCGACACGTATTCGAGGTTTTGTCGGAAGAGACCCAGACTTTGCTCGATCAGAGTGCGATCCGAAGCGATGGCGAACACGACGGAAAGCGGTGCACACCTCAGTAATTGTCGGTCAGTAGAGGGCTGTCGTCAACGCTCGGGTACTTTGTCGCATATGGTATGAGCGGATCGATATGGAGAATGTCGTAGATAACTACCTCGCGGTGAATGCCAGGTTATTCCGTACCTTAATCGAGCGATGTCTGAAAGTCACGTGGCTCTGGATTTCGAAATTTGACCACCTCGCTCAAGCGTCTCCCCATTACCTCAACATCACCATCACCATCACTGCGCCGACAGTCGTTCCATCGCAAACATGTAGATGGCTGGAACCCGCACTGCAGGAAGCCTCGTCACGACACCGATGGACGCATGGCGCCCGAAGAACTCCGATCTGCGCTAAAGCGTACCTCAAGATGCTGCAGATTCGGGACAAGCGCGACGGCAGCGAGAAGAGCGATAAGCGACGTGGACAAGATCAAGAGCAATACAAGACCCATGGCTATTCATACGCCAATGTCGCATCGACAACGATCATCACCACCTCGTGCCTCCCAACGCTTTCAGCCCACCAACGTCCTCATCGAACAGCAGAGCGGCAGCCTCACCATTGCAAAACCCTGTGATATCCCGATTCCCGGGCAGCTGGCCGACTGGCATCCTGGCATCCTGGCTAGTGATGTCTTCCCGCCGCTTCTACCGATTCGTCGCCCATGGACGTGGCAATCTCAGGCACAACACCAGGCTGAGGCACCGTCTCGCGCCTCGCCCTTGCTACCTCCGTTCCTCGTGCTCGTACAGGGGGGCCAAAACAGTACAGTTCCCTGTAGTCAAAGTGCCATGACACAGCCGATGAACATTTCATGGATTCACTGCAAGTACCTCGGTGAGCTTGCCATTCCTCCATCTTTTCTTTTCCGTGCTTTGCATTCGGTCTCTGTCCTCCATTTGATTTCCATGGGCCATTCTTGTATTCCTTCACAAGGCTTTCACGAAAAGGGACGACATTCAACATCTCTGCAAACGTCGAACCACCTGCATTCTCACTACTAGCCCTACGTACAACAGCCATGGCCGAGGATCACATTTCCGTTCACGCCTCGGAAAAGAGCGACAACTCATTCAAAGATGGCAACTCATCCAAAAGCGACAGCTCTGTCCGGATCGACGACGAGGAGGAAACTCTCGAATTGAAAGACGGCGGCACTCGAGCCTGGTTGCAGGTCGCCGGATCCTTTCTCGTCTTCGGAAAGTAGGTCTCATCCCACCCAATCCAGCCCGACACATTCCATCGCGAATGATAACATTTTCTCTAGTCTCTTTGGCTTCGTCTTCGCCTTCGGGACCTTCCAATCCTACTACCAGCTTACCTACCTTCCCTCGACGTCCGCCTCTGATATCGCATGGATCGGCACCGTTGCGCTCTTCCTCCTTCTCTTTGTCGGCTCTCTCTCCGGTCCCCTCTTCGACAGGGGCTATTTCCGTACGATGCTCCTACTCGGCGCTGCTATCGAAACCCTCGGCGTCTTCCTCGTGTCTGTTTCCACGACCTACTGGCAACTAATGCTTACGCAAGGCGTGCTGATGGGTCTCGGCAACGGACTTCTCTTCCTCCCGGGCCTAGCGCTGGTCTCGCGCTCTTTTCATAAACACCGCGCTGTCGCTATGGGCATTGCTACTTGTGGATCGCCTATCGGCGGCGTTGTCTACATCCTTGTATTCGAACGACTTATCTTACGCACTTCCTTCGGCGAGACCGTACGGGCAATGGGCTTTCTTATGCTAGGAACCTATGCTCTTTCTATACCGCTGCTCCTCTTCCGCGCGACCAACCTCGGCGATCTCGTAGCGAAGGGCGCATCCCGTCCACGTCAGCTATTCGACCGTGCCGCGCTGAGCGACGCTCCCTTCTGGGTGTACACTACTGCCAACTTCCTCATCTTCTGCGGCTATACGAACCCCATCGTCTTCATTCCCTCCTACGCACAACAAGTCCTGAGCACGTCGCGCAGCACTTCGTTCAACATCGCGATCATCGCGCAGGCTACGAGCATCATCGGACGCATAGTCGCGGGTCTGGCAGCCGCAAGAATCGGAGGCATTATCCCGTTGATTTTCTGCGTTGTTTCGAGCGCAAGTGTCAATCTGGGCTGGATCGGCGCGACGTCGGTGGGCTCGTTCATCGCGTATTCGGCATTGTACGGGGCGTGCAGCGGGGCGATTGTGCCGCTTCCGCCGAGCGTGTTCCCCGCTGTATGTCCCGACAGGAAGCTTCTCGGCACAAGATTGGGGATGTCGCAAGGGATACAGAGCTTTGCGAGCTTGATCGGGTCGCCCATCGCAGGGGCATTGGCGGAGGTCGGCGGGCAGAGGTATTTGGGACTGCAGTTGTTTACGGGGTTGGTCATGTTGGCAGGAGGGGCGGGATTGTTCGTGTTGTGGGGCATGTTGGTGAGGAGGAGAGGAGGGGGGGCGTCGAAGCTGATTTGAGAGGGAGAGGGAGAGGTCGGCGGAATGGTGGTCTTGGTGGATGATGCGGAGTGGAAGCGAAAGATACGAATTGAGATCTCCCACCATTGACAGCACGATGCATCTTGCCGCAGCGTGTTGTGGAAGCACTTCCATCAAGACCGCTTCAGGGATACTTCCTCCCGCCCAACGACATAGAGCGTGGAGCAGTTGCGCGGAATTGCAACAGGAGTCGTGGCGGCGGTGGCGCATATCTCTAGCAGAAGCACTGCGTCATATGTATCATGGACTCGCTGGGGCAGTTCAGCCGATGTGTAAGTGTATTAAGAGATTCGGCCGTGATTCCACAATGAGACTATCGGAAAGACAACCATACAGTTTCGGCGCCAGGAATCCAACAAGAACCACACCGAAATCAGCTCCTAGTCATACATTATGCCTTCTCGCTCCCCAAAGCAGGTCAAGCGACAATTCCACGTCGTTCTGATCACTAGTCCGTCAGTCCCGATCGTTGCATTGTCTCTTGTTGTCGTGGACCGTCCATACGCCAAAGTTCTCGTAACGTCCAAAAGCCGCAAGATAGGGCGCAAGCGTTGATGCACCCGACATGAGCGGCATCAGCTCCCAGTGAAGGGCTGCCCAAGTAGTCCAGCGGTCAACCGGGCAGTTCAACTCGCAGCCCTCATCGCAATGGCGGCATTCAAGCGGAGCCGGGATCTCCGTGGTTGCAACTCTTGTCGTCGTTACAAATGCACTAACAACAGTCGCATGTCCGTCAGCATGTAGGTCGCGTAGACGAAACAGTGTAGGGGATCATGATGTTTAGGATGGTCTGGACTCACCATTCCGGCCGGGCTATGGGTGGAGACGAGAAGTCAGCACATGTCTTCGACGGTTGATCCACGGACGAAGCTTCAAGCAATAGCTCTGTCCGTTGCATCGGGTCTGCGTACCACACATAGCAATAGTCTCCAAGCCAGTTCCCGTTCTTGCAGCAGCTGAACTCATTGTTTTCGTGGCAGCCAGCGGCATGATGATGGCCTTGGCCGGCAGGATGATGGCCTCTGTCTTCCTCGACCTGGCGTATCTGGAACTTTGCGGATGATGCCAGTGCGATACCGGCGAAGAGAGTGAGGAAGAGGGTCTGGAGATGCATGGTTGTATGATGAGCTGCAATGGCGGAGGAAGTCTGCGACGTGGTCGACGTGCGGCTTGAGTCGCGCGATGGAGTGAAGGGGAAAAGTCGTTGATAGCAATCGTGGTTGAGTGGCCAAGCAGCTGCAAAAAGGAACTGACTGTCGCCACGGGTCGGCGGCGGAAATATGTACAGCTGGGAGCCCACGTAATGCAGCATCTGTACCTCGTATGTCCATGCGTATCAGTCGACGTGGCGTCGATGGCAGTCCCAGCCTAGCAGGGTCTCGGACGTGAGAAATCCTTGCCAATCTCACTCACAACAGGCTCACAGCTAGGCTGTGACATTTTCAATCATCGCCAACTCGAGTACTGATGCATCGATCAGATGACTATAAGTGCACCTCAATCCGTTTCGGGGATGCTTGTCTGAATGACCTTCCATGGTCAGCTCAATCTCCCTGAACACATCCTGCTCTACTCAAGCGCAGGGAGCTCGATGCTCCCTCCTACAAACGGCAATGAGCTTAAATCACGGCAATCGTGAACTACGTTCTCAAAAAGCTCCAGCCATTGGTCGAGGGACCTTGCAACTGCTTGTTCACATCCCGTATTGAAATCTTCCCTGAGTTCCTTCGGAGCCACCGTTTACTATTCACTCAAAAGGCTAGTTGTCCGTCTGGCGAGAAGAAGAGGTATCGAGTGTCGGGAGACGAAACTCCCAGCGTAGTGCATCCATGCCTCCAAAGTCACACTGCCAGAGAGCGGAAGTTTCGCACGAGTACATTGCCAGCAGTCGTCCGCTCGGGCAAATATTGCAATTTGGTGTGGTCCGATTTGCTAGAGAGCGTCGAATCGGGCACTTCGTACCCAGCATACGGCTGCGGTCCAGAAAGGATTGCACAACGTCCTGGTCTTGCTTCGACCGCAAGTTGCGCAGTGGGCGAGCAAGCCAACTAATAGCCTTCGGGATGACTTGCTGACAGGCGATGGCGCCGGACGATGTCTCTGTGATTGCAGATCACGATGAGATCATCCTCAGATACAACCGCAGCATGGCTCTCCTTCGGCGAGGATAGGACTTGATCTGATTTTCTGATCTTGATGGTGTGATGAATTGGTTGATGCGGCGCTAGAAATGCGTGTCCGGTACCTTTCCAGAATGTCACGCCTGGTTCGTCTTGAGCTTCCGGCTTGTTGCTATAGAAGAAGCTTGGCTTCTTATCCGGTAGCCCGGCAATTGTGCGTGATGCTGCGAGCATGTCGTTCTGCTCTTTGGACACTGCCGGGAACCTTACGACAGCAGCTAGTGCCTTTTCCTCCACAGCTGGTCTATCCACGTAGAAGGAACCAACTGCCGGTCTGATTGGAAAATTCGCCTCCTCGTATAGCCTCCGCTTGTCTCCATCCAATGCTCGGATCAACTCCAGGCGTTCTTGGAACAGAGGCGCAGTCCTGATGTGAGCTTCATCCGTGCTATGCTGACAATGGAGTGGCTGCTGATAACTCGCTCGTCAATCCACTCTCGGCATCTGAATCCGCCTTGCTTAGCCTTCCAGTGTCGCCGTTCATATCGTCAAACTTCTTGGCATCATGCTGTGGCTGTCGCGGTGGCAGGGGAGGGCAGACCTTCTTCGCATCGAGCGGTATACGCCGCGAAGGTATAGGCGGTCGACTCTTTCGAATACCCGAACTTTGCTCTAGAGATCCTCCACATAATTCCGTTGTATGGTCTCGGGCCAGACGAGCTCCACCACCCATTCACTCCAATCTTCTATGTCCATACGCTTCGCTTTGGTGGCTTCGTCGACCGAGTCACCTGCGACGCTCCCTTCGTAAAGTGTACTCCCCTCGGAGACGAATCGGCCTGCACATCGGGACAGTGCCTGATGGAGCTTTTGGCCTTGTCCGACCACAGAACGATGCAAGGCTTTCAATGTCACCAGTAGGTCCTGCTTTGCTATCTTTGGCGCGAGAAAAGTAGCTTTCAAGTTGACGAGCTGAAGGCTGATTGCAAGATCGGAACTCATGACCTAGATCTGCTTCCTTGTTTTGTCGATCTGGTCTTGCTTCAGGTTGGGTCGAATTTGCTGCGCGGTCCGCGTAGGGAAGTTCGACGTTGACCCTGGATGTCGGACGATGCATCCATCTAGTTCCTTCATCGTGCTCTGCCTCCGTTCGAGCTGTGACTCAATCGCGGCGAGAAGTTACGACTCGTCTCCATCCCTGGAGGACACATCTATCGGTAGAGCTTGCAGTTGAACGCCGACGTTATCGCACTCGTCGCCCAATGGGTGGGACTCGGATTGCAAGGCTGTGCATCAGTCAAATTGAGAAATGTCGAGGAGACGCACTGATCTATCGTCTTCTCCTAGGAGGTAGTCGCTACATGCCGTGAACGGCTGCGTTCCGTTCCATTGCCGCCCGGCCCCGTACAAGAGGCATGACTCAGCATACTTTTGCATGCCTCAGGCATTCGAAGGTCTATCCTGCTGGCGTACCACTCTGGTCAAGCACCTCACCCACCACCACTTGGTCCCAGTCATCCAAACCCGCTCTTCAGCTGGCTTTTGCTGCAAATTTGGCAGTGACAAGTCTACCGTAGGTCTCTGTTTCTCATCATCTTGCTCTGGTCCACTCACAAGGATTCCCGCTTGACCAACCGCATCAGGCGAATCGACATAGCGCCCTTCGCCTGAAGCCTCACCGTCCTGACCAACCCCATCATGCATGATGGCCTGCGTCTCACCCTTCCCTACCTCTGAACGACCAAGCTACTTCCGCAATTTGTGTTCATCGTCTGCACCGTGCCGGTGGCTGGTCTTCTACCAGGCAGGGACAGTTGGCCGTGTCAAAACGAAGCCGTGAGCGCCTGTATCGGTAGCATGCGCGGCAGCGAACCCGTGGACTTCAGCAGCTTTGTTTTGATGCTAGTCTTTGGCGCTTGGATGGGGGTGCATGTTTTCATGTTGATCTGGGCATCGGGCGTCTTTCCAGAGGCCAACTGGAGGAAGTCGAAGTGGCTGCCGCCATCGGGCGTAGCAAGGGCGGAAGAAATGCTCGCCGCGGAAGACGAGAACGGAGAGGAGACGGGAGAGGAGAAGGTAGAGAATAATGGACTGTTAGGATTCGATGAGGGGATGGACAAGAAATTTTGGGGTGGAAGCCAGCCGAGTAGGGACCGCACTGGTAGAGGCAGTAAGAAAAGAGGAGGACAATGAAACGCGGCGTGAAGACCCAGCCCGAGGCACGGTGGATTTCAACGGAACGACCTCAACGTACAGTACACCTGCAACTTCTCCAATGGTCGACTTCCCACTTGACCTCCTTGCTAACGAAGATTCAATGTAGTTTCACGAACGATCTGAGAAGCCGCTCCGCTGACATCGCAAAATACACGCTCGCCAACCCCCAATAGCCCGGAAAACGACTCGCCCAAATTACACTTCTCGCGGATTTGTCATTTGTGTGGACAGTCTGCACCGTTGCCGTCCTTGTGAACCGTGCACCCCTTTGACGGATCATTTGGGAAATCGCAGGGCGCGGCCTTCGAGAAGCACAAGGAGTCAGCAATAATCCTCTCTTCGCAACGACATGCATTCCAATGGTTTCTACGTACCTCGACGCATGCCACACCTCCAGAACCTCCACCAGGCTGTGTGACAACGCACAGGCCGTACTTGTAGTTTGCGTCGGGAGCCTGGCAGTATGATGTCGTTCCCTGCGGAATGGTTCTTTAGCGAAGTCGGCAAAAACGAGAGTCGGTGAGGACCTACTGAGTCTGCTAGGGCGCCGGACAGCATCGCGAGGAAGACGGCGGCAGTGAAGAGCTGCATTGCTATGATCGAGAGCTTTTTGTTGTTGTTGTTGTTGTTGCTTGGGTTGAAGATCTTCACGTGATGTGGAAAGAGGCCGTGGGGACGCGGGTTCGAGGGGAGAAAGGAAGGTCTCATATAGCAAGGCTGTATGACGTGCGGCGTCATTGAATTGACCAGGCCAAAGCCAGCGACCGGAAGGCGGCGGCATGACGACGCGAGGCAAAGCGCTCTGGTCTCTTCTTACAAGGTATGGCTCGCAGATGGTGTGGCTGTGCTTCAATGATCGATCGCTGAGCTGGATACACCGGCTGGAGAGGAGCAGCTCGCGATTACCGGATGCCTGCAAGATCCCGAAAATCGACTCACCTTTGCTTGGGCTTCCTCGGTGTTGCGCAGCAGGGATTGATTTTCGTGTGAAGATCGGTCTTTCTCACAAAGAGCATCTAGCTTCGAACATGCTCGCAGCGTACAACGAATAGCTAGACCGAATGCATTTGCGAAACAGTCGGGAACTTCGTCCTTGTCCACACTATTGCAACCCATATCTCCTTCGCAGCCCCTCCAACCGTTTCTTTCGTGCACAATGCTCCTGGCCAAATCTGCAGGAGCGTTCGTCCTTCCGCAACGGCAGAGCCCTGGGCGCGAACAAGGGCTAAGTGCAATCCGCATGTTGAGCAGGATCACCAAAATGCGGGGAGCATCCGTGTAAATCTTGGAAATTCGGCGTGTTGCAAGGGTTGTCCTTTCGAGAAAAGCGAACGTCAGTCGAAGGAACAGAAACAGGCGTCGCTCTCGTGATGAAGAAAGAGAATCACGTACTTGGGTGCAGGACCAGTAGCCAGTATCATCCGGACTGTTTCCTGAACAGGTGCCCCAAGGGTTCGCTTGACAATCGCCCTCGGCGTGAGGGTCGCACTTCACGCATTGCTGGACGGTGTTAGTCCGCGGAAGTAGACTCGCGTGGCGAAGTGGGAAGACTTGCGTAGATTGCTGTGACCGTAGAGGCAAGTGCGAGGATGACGGAGAGCTGGAAGATCTGCATTGTTGTCGATGTGGCGTTGGTATCGATGACGTTTTTGGTGTTGAAGATGATGTTGCTGCTAGCTGTGACCTCGAGGAAGTTTCGAAGTTGTTGACAGCAGCAGAGTGGGAGCGGATTGTTCGGGCGTGAAGGCAGTTCTTATGTCTCGATCGCTCAGAACTGAACGTTGATGCCCGACGTCGCCAGGGCGCTGGATATGTGCGGATGTCAATGCTTGAGCTAACCCATGTTGGGACAAGGCCTGTTGTCCAGGAAGTACTAGTACTGTACAGTACAACCTGTGAGCCGCATACAGGAAGCAGTGCTTATGCCAAAAACGGTATCGACAGATTTCCAAGGTCGTGTTGGCTCGGGAGTACTCCATTGGGGTGGGCACCAATTCATGCTTTTGGTCCAGAGTCTGTACACGTCCTGTCTCCAAAACTCGAGTTTTGTCGAGAAAAGGGAATCGATTGAGTTTCCGACAGTAAGCATTATTCCTGTACGCACAGGCTTCAGTCTGCAAGTCCGTTCGAGGCAGGCCTGCAGGTGGCCCTGCTTGGCGGAAGTCCACGGAACTGGACTGACTTTTGTGAACATGAATGATGGGATGCTGAGTTCTCGTGCAATTGTGGTCGTATGTGCTCAGGCTTGACAAGTACCCGCAATCGTATGCAAGCACTATCTCCTTTGCGGCCTCGTCACTCCAGAAAGTCTGCCACACAAGAGGGATCGTGGCAGTGTCATTTTCGTTGAGCACCACGTCAGGGACCGCCCTGCAGTCGCAACGAGAGGGGCTACAGCACGGACAGCGATCGACGCAATCCGTACTTCGTATCCGCCAGATTCCACGACAGGGACTACCCTCCAAGGCTCCGCTCAAACCGCACCACTCATCTTGAACTTCGATGGCTTGGACGGTACAGTCCGAGTCGGGAAACGAAAGTATCGTTGCTGTTTTGGCTCCTCTGTAGGCAGACGCATCGCCCTCGAAGGGGAACCCCCATGCTCCCAGGCCACCAGAGTTCGACACATGCGGTGCGGTTTGAGCGGGATCTGGGAGGCATGCTGTAGGTTCCGACACGAAGAGAAGTACTGACGTGCCTCGTAGCGCGATCGACAGGATGATGCTAGCAGCAGTGGAAGACACGGAGCTCTGTCTCTGCCGGGTGCTTGTCTCTGAGCAGACCGCTCAGATCGTGCGTAGTCGATGGAGCGCCTCCAGCGAGTAACCATAGTCGGCATTGTCCAGTGGATGGAAGAATCATCAGCGGCAGATGCCTAGGCATCGCAGCGTCCGCCAGCTCCGATGCTGGACAGCCTCGACTTTGTCCGTTGATGAGCTTCCAGGTTGTACTGGGAGTGGGTGCCTGAGGCTATAGTCACCTGACATGAGCCCTACCTACCTTCAATCGATCAATCATCAATCCTTCCAATGTTATATCAATACCGAGATAGCTCGCATACACCCTGCACCAACCCCAAAGAGGTAGGGAAGATGCTTGCTCTCGATTTGAACAGCTGCGGTCGTGATCGGACAGTCGATGCCACAGGGATTATTCGGAGAACCATCCAGGAGCACAGGACCAACGGCGGCAGGGATATCTGGTGGGGTTTCTGATCATCATCTTTACTGACGTAGAACCCCCTCATCAACGAGGTACAACCCGTGTCCTGCGCACAAGAGTAGCGCTCATCGCCGGAAACTCAATCGATGCCCCATTTTGAGGCGCAGGAATCGGCAGATTTTCCCGCTCATATCGGCTCGGGAATGCTTGATGCGACAAGTGTATCTGAATTGCAAAAGTCTTTGCAACAACAAAGCGGACCTGTTCAGGCACCGAGCTAACAGTATTTCAAGACTTCTCGAGCTGCCGTTGGCTCGGATAGGTCGGTGACCGGCTTTCAGGACTGGCCGCTCGTTCTCGCCTGGAGCCTCGGACATGTACATGGCGCAGATTGCAACGGAAAAGCAAAGCTCAATCGCTTCTCCGTACCTCGACCACTCAATCGATCCAATCTTGAGCAGGTATCGCCTAATTCTGGGCACTGCGTTGGCCCGGAGATGTCAGCATCGTCGCCATGGGCCAGACACTGCTTCATGCTTCGGGGCCAGACATGTACACGTGGGGTTCCCAGCCATGGTAGATACGGATCACTAGGACTAGGATCGAGAGCGCACGTTAGGCCCTTGCGGTAGCCATGTCGCGCTACTGGACAGGCAATCGTGACTCTTGGTCTCCCAAAATAGTGACTGTTATATCAGGTCCGGATCGGGGTACATGTATTGCCGCGTCCTCCTTCGCTCGACCTTTTCCTTCTTTGATCCCGACACGACCAAACACCCAAGAACGACCAAGCACTCAGAGACAGACACTCCATATTACGTCGACGACCATGCATATCTTTCGGCTTTCTATCATTCTCGCAATGGTTTCGACTTCGCTCGGCGACCCCCTCAAACATACTCATCACGACTCCGAGGACCCCACCTGTACCCTAGACAACCCCTGTTACGCAAGTCCTCCTTCCTTCATCTGTGTGTTCATCTCTGACGAGTCTCCCTTCAGGTCTGTGGTGGGGTCGATCAGGATTTAGGACCAGATGGTAAATTTCCTTACGGGGCATGTGTCGGCACTGGCCATGTTCCTGGCGAACATGACGGCCTGATCCAATCTTGTGATTATGTACGTGGCCAGTCCTACAATATATTGTTAGCGTTCCAAGCTGACTCTTCCTTCTTGAAGTATCATCCGTGCAATCAAGCTCCATTTCCCCATGGCTGTGAGTAAACCAGAAAGCAGGAGACTTTCCACAGCATGCTATCAAACATGTTCTGGACCCTCCCAGTATCGTCCCCGTAGTGCGTCCTGAGCATATGCTGACCTTATGCGCTTTGCATCTAGGCACGCCGAGTTGGGACGATAGAGGTTACGCGTGGTGCTAAAGAGCCAAGCATCGCCATGGGCAACCAGGGATCGCGATCCTGATCCTCCAGTCCTCCACCAACTTTGTGCCGCCCTCAGCACGACAAAGGGTCAGAACGCTCGTCTCGAAACTACGCCACACATCCGCGACACCAACATCCCACATCCTCGTGCTTCGACTTCCCAACAGCGCGACGAAAGCGGAGGGCAATACGAACTCTCGCCATCCCTTGCACCTGCACCCAGCCCACCCAGCCCAATCACCAACCCCATTCATGTCATCTCCGTTGCTGTCATCATTCCACTTTGCTGTTGGAGGAGGCTCTACTGTCTGTCGTTATGGGTCACTGAATCAAAAAAAGCGTTTACGCACCAAACTCATGTCCATCTCACCCTATCGATCGTGCCGTGATGTCTTGTCTGAACAGTTCTACTCCACGGCGTTGACTGGTAAGGTCTCCGTTGGAGCGCGATTGGAGAACGGAGGCAAAAGCCTTCGTCACCCCTAAAGACTTTGTGTCCTCGGAGTGGCAAGATCTCTCTTTGCATTCCCGTTGTTTACAACATGGATAACGGAGGAGAAAGCCTGGATAACGGAGGAGAAAGCCTTCCGTCGTTCCTATGCAGTGGCAAGACGTCTATTCGGAGCAACCTTCGCAGATGCGTTTGCACCCATACTATCAACTCGCAAGGCTTCGGCATTAGCCAGGCCCTCGACTTTGGGTAACTTATTCCCTCGGCAGTAGATTTGCTCGAGCACATCGGAGGTGACCTCGATCAATGAAGTGAGACAATTCATGTGGTTGGGGCTTATTGCGGCGCATTCTTCGATCGAGCAACACGAGAGTCAAGCTAGTTCTACAGCATCATGGACTCAACCTCCGCATGAATGCTCTCGCAGCATCGGGCGCTGGCTGATCAGAGGCCTTTTCCGTGTGACAAGCCTTACTATCGCAGTTCGTATCCAGCTCACACACGGGCACAGCAGTAGAGTCATTCAGAAATGTCAGGTCCGAGCAGCATTGTATTGAAGGAGCGACATAGTTGGAAAACGGCCCGAAACCCGGTCAAGTCCAATCCCGGCGTGGACAAGCCCGCTCTCCTCGGAACAGACACGATGGAACGCCCTCCAGCAGTGCATTCAAGAAGTACAAAACACAACCTCATTTCCTCCAGCAAAATTCGACAAATGAAAGCCCGGCACGCGCCTCTCGACCATGCTGCTTAAAGTGCAAGCCGCAAACGACTTGCGTCTCGCTGCCACCTCGAGCCCTACATGTTGGGCACGCAGCTCGAGGATTGGCCCTTCAGCCTAGACAGCAGTGTTATTCAGGATGCAGGCGAGTAAGATCGAGGTCCAACATACCCCACGCAGTGTCCCTTGACGACGCATCCGGCCTCTGGGTCGTAGTTGCTGCAGCAGTCTCGGCCGGGAGTGCACGCTGCCTCGGTGACGGCGGCCAAGCCGATAACGGCGGCAATGAAGGCAGTGAAGCGCATGGTGGCGGAAGTGTATGCGTGTCGGGTTGGTGTTGGACTGAAAGGATGTGTTGGCAAAAGAAGTGCAAGCCGATGGGGATGGATGGGATGAGTACCTTGCGCAAGCGTGTCGAGTAAGAGTTGGTGTTGGACTGGAAGAAGTATCAGCAGGAGAAAGGCAAGTCGATGAAGATGGACGCGATGAGTACCTGGCGAAAGCTCACTGCGGTCTCAATGAGAGCTGGTCCTCGGGTAGTCAGAGGAATGGAGTGTAGAGGAGAGAAGATTGCGGAACGGATGAAGGGAGGCCTTTATATCCAGTGTTCCTTTCCATTTCCATCGTTGGTCTTTTCATTTGAACAGGTCGTGTCCGCACTCCTTTCCCACGAGAGTCAGGATCAACCTCATCCCTGTCACAATAGCGCTTACGGTGGACAATTTGATCGAAGCCTGGAAGCAGATGAGGGTAGCTCCAGTGAAGCGCGGACTTGAACAGCGGGACTAAGACAGATGGTAGTGTGCTGCTCTTCTCGACATGAACAACCGCCACTGGGCACAAGATCGAGTCGAGTCTAGATAGTGGTCAGTCTTCGCTTTGGTGAGGCATCACATGGTGACATGACCTTGCGCTGACGACGGATTGGTGCAAGGGTCGGCCAATATTCAAGGGCTGTCCAGTGCTATCCTTGCTGTGAAAGCACAAATTGCTCTCAGCCCATTGATGAGCATACCGGCGCTTCCGAGCCAATAATGCAGAATCGAGAGATTGTTCAGTGTTCATACCTGCCCAAGCCAGGCAATGACATGGCCTCCGTAAGCCAGCGTCAGGTCCCGAATCCCGATTCTCCCGAATGCACGAGACAGTCTGTATTCAAGGGCCGTCCAATGTACATGTGTACAATGGTCGTCCAAAATTCCGTGCCTGGAGGGCCCATCACATCCCCGTGTTTCACAGGAATATCCACTCGGGGAGCGTCCGCGTGACGAGGACCTGCTGCTCCGGGCCACCGTCCGAAACGAGGGCCTGCGACGTTGAACTTTGTGGTGGGTGGTCCGTGTCAAATATCATGTGTGACGAGAAAATCATCACTGTGGAAGAATTGGTGATAAGAAGGCATGAGTCGGTAGTACAGGTCTCGTTTGCAGAGCAAGAACTGGTGCCCGCTCGATGTATCAACAGGGCTCGCTTGTAAATCTCCGGGGACTACCGATATGTTTCCATATTAGGAGAGGATCAAAAATGTTTTGTTGGAAGCTTCCTGGCGGTGTTCTTGGGTATTTGGATCGCGGAGATGCTGAACCATGGAAATACGAGCAACTCCATGAGCCCTTTGCTGCTTGCAACGTGCGGGAGTGTGCACGTTCATGGTTCAACTGGGCCTTGCGACCAGTTTTCGGAATGGCAGATATCCGTCCGCCCGGAGCAGCACACTGGCTGCGAAGGTTTGACACACGTCTCTTCATCATCGCCATCAACGAGAGCAACGGCAGCATGGTCGTGATTTCGCCAGTCGGAACATGATCACGCTTGAACGTATCCACATGAGTATTGAAATCACCGCGATGTAATTGCCATGGATCCTTGCACTGGCCTTGCACTCGTCGGCGACCGGAAGAGAAGTGTTCGACGAGGAGCGGTCCTTTTCATTCGTCAGATCGAGGCCATAGAGTCAACTCTTCAAGTGGCTCGGAGTGTGCAGTCTTGGCAAGAGGACAGAGGTCTGGTTCATTCCCATAAGCCATCGGAGTCCACGTTGCGTGGTGCAGTCTGAACTGAGCCGTGGAGGTAGAAGTACCTTACTACAGCTGTCAGCCCGCTTCCAGCAACCATCAAAACAAGGACCGTCACGTACCTGATCTTGCACTTTCTTCTTCGATCTCTGAAGTCTCTCCTTCGACCAACTACCATGTACCAAGCTGCCAATCCTGCAGTTCGCTTGATGTGAACTAAAAGGACTGTGGAGTATGATAGCCATGGCCGCCCTCGATGTAAGACAACTTGAACGTGAACATCCTCGCAAGAGGAGACTATGTGAGTACGTGTGAGTCCTTCCGGCCTTGTGTGTTGCTATATATCTTTCGAGCGTCGTCCTTTCGAGCAACGTAAGGAGGATGTGGTCGGAATTGTCTCTTACCTGCTGCGCCTTGCTGAGTGGTCTGCAATGCACAAATGCCTTTCCTCAAGCACGATCGGAAGAGCTTCGGAATTGTGGAGAGGCAAGATACAGTCCCTTCAAGGTATGGCGATGCAGCATTGTCGACAGACTGTACTGATCAAAACTCAGTACACCTACTACTTTCATCAAGACGAGCTCATTAGTGACCTGACAGCGAATTGTGTACCTGCGGAGGATCCATTCATTTGGCTTTCGAAGTGGGCTCGCAAATCAATGTCGTACTGTTTTTTGTCGCGGACCTTCTGCTCGACGAAAAGCGTTGTATCTTTAGCCCAGAAATGCGACTGAGCATCATTGAAGTGCTTAAATTGGCTGAGCGAGGGGTGAAAGCCAAACATAGGGTAGATGTGGCGTTCAATGATCCCAGGGGTTGCGTTCACCGATGTCAAACAGTGAAAGAACCAGCATGCACCTGATTGCCAGGCTTTTAGGATCTCTGTGCCTATTGCAACCCGATGATGCATCTGACCCCGGCGCTGTTCTTCATCGAGTACCCGCAAGAATGCTTCTCGTATTTCCATGGACTCTTGCGAGTTATGTGCAACCTCGTCGATATAGTCCGCTGATAGCCAGTAAGGAACCTCAAGCATCGCTGGTGGTAGTGCGCAGACGTACTCCAAGTCGATGACTGCAGTGATGTTCCAGTGCTCGTCAACGAAGATGTTACTAGCATGCAGGTCGGTATGCTGGAGTAGAAAAGGACCATCGCGATGTACGTCTACGAGACTGGACATCACGGCTTTCAAGGTCACTGCGTAGGCCATCTGGAGACGGCAGTCTTCCTCGTCGTGAACGGCGTTAGGCTGGCAGGCGAACGCTTCGTCTCGAAACCTGAGCATGTCGCTGATGAATGTGTAGGTCCGCGTATACACACTTAGTACAGCCCTGGGTGCTCCTTCGTTTTCGAGAATGACATTTGCACAGAGCAGAGGGCGGGTTGCGATTGAGATATAGCCGCCCTCGTCAAATCGGAGGGAACCAATATGATCGTGCGGCGAACGTGCGAAAGATAGCATTATCCTGCTGAGGCCACGGTATAGATTCTCCCGTTTGACTGCATCATCGCGGAATTTCTTCCAGGTGTTGGAAAGCATGCGGCCGGTTTCTGGCGCGATGTATTCGAGTAACATGTACGGATGGGAGAACACGACAGGGCTGGATCTTTGAGCGTATGCAGACGTCTGTAAATGCCGGTACATGATCGATTTTGCGAGTCGAGTTGCCTGGGAGATCCATCGACGGAAGAGCGGTAGATGACGACGATGGGTGTACTGACTGTGTTAGGAAGGACGTGCTACGTACGGGGATCACACATACCTGCTCAGCGGTCCCAAAGCCAAATCCGATGAGGTGAGGAGTCGGAATCTCAGGGCATCTCTCCTCCACCCACACGTAGTTTGCAACCTCAGCTCTGATCTTTTCATCCACGGCATCGTAAAAGTCGCCCACCTTGTGTGGCATGGGGCATCGAAACACTTTCCTCGAAAGATAGCCAGCATTGTCTTCAACACGGAGAAAGACGCAAATGTTGAATCGCCCTTTGATCCATTGGTCTGGAGGTTCCACTATGCACTGCGAGTCGCTTGCCAGCCCCAGATGACACGCGACGATCGCCTGTATCGCCTTGCGCTGAGACCAGAGATCGTCGTACAATTTGGCGGTAAGTGAGGATCGTCGCAGGGCCAGGAGAAGGTTGTTCTCCTCTGCTAGAGCTGTCTCAAGACTGTAGTGGGCACCTGAGAGACGTAGAGCCATGGCGTATGTATGTTGACGATAAAGGGAAAGGAGTCGGACTCATGGATAGAATAGGCGCTCGGGACGATGCGGGGACGGCCCGCTGCATAAATCTGATCGAGACTAGCGCATCAAGGATGAAAAAACTTTTCTTGAAATCAAAGTCGTCGAGTTCGAACTATCGCATTTGCTTATCAACGCGATTCGGGAAGCCGATTTTTCATCTATCTGTGGTCGTATGTATCAGGGGAGAATTCTTTGCAATTATATGCGTAGTAATCTAGCTGCGCCTCGAGTCCGAGCACCTGAACACAGCCTCGCTCAGTCCGTCGGTCTAATCGTCGCCAATCCAGCTTACGGCGGCGAGGAAGTGTGCACTGCCAACTTCTCCAATAACGCGTACCACGGCATGGTCGTGTGGAGTTGGCAATTGGCCATGATAGCAGCTGGACTGGAGCGTCAACTCGGTCGTTGTGCAGATGACGCTGCGCCGGACTTCTGCAGCAACGACATCGTGCAGACGAATGTGCTGCAGGCGTATAATGTGCTGTGGGATAACATTGAGCTGAATGGAGCTAATTTCAATGGCGAGGTTTGGAGTTGGTTGTATCGGGATGGAGAGTTTGTGTTTGAGCCGCTGGGTGAGTTTGATTTCATCCGCTTTTCCGAGCAGGATTTGTCTGGCTAACGTATCTGACCGGAGCTTTAGCGCCACTTGCTGGAGTTTATCCCACGAAGAGTAATGTGAGGCAGTTGTGGTCGGTGCCGTGGATCGCTGTGACCAGGGATGAATCGGTGCGTTAGTCTCTGAGATGTTTCTGAGGGCATGTTGGTTGCAGACAGCCATACTTTCATCTAAGACGAGCTCAATAGTGACCTGACAGCGGAGTTGTGATCTGAACTTTTCATTGACTTCGTTATCCTGCGGTATTCGGCTTCCTCGTTTAGGACCCGCAGTCTTCTTTGTGCATCGTTCACGATGGTGCTACCGATCGTCTTCTCTCTCTTTCCCCTCTATTCGCCACACCTCAACCACCACCCTCAACAGCCGCAATCTGCTTCGCCAACTGTCCCAAAAACGGCTGTCCGTTCGCCATTGCATTCGCTGCAAGACCCGTCAGTCCGCGAACCCACTCCCTGTCACGTTCTCTCTCCACTCCAAGACGTGGGACCTACCCTTCGATCCCCAAGCCGCAGCTCCACTCGTCTTTGCACCCGCGTAGGCCTCCGGCGCAGCGTCCCTGCTCAAGAACGCTTTCACCTCGCCCGCATTGAATCCACTTCCCGACGAGCTGTGTACCTCTCCACCTCCTGTACCGCGCTGACCCCATGCATTGTTTACTGGTGGTCGGTTGCCATTGCTACTGCTGCTCTCTTGTCGGGTTGCTTCGGGTTGGATGGGAGAGGCGGTGGAGGAGCGGTTCTGAGGTGTGCGAGAGGTAGATGCCGAGGAGGGTTTGGAGCGTTGGGTCCAGACGCTGGGAGAGTGTTAGAACTTGGCCGTGCGAGAACTGGGCTTCATTGAGTGCATTCTTACTTTGACTGGGACATGATGTGCGGTCTTGGTCTGTACCTGGAATGCTTCGCAACGTGTGGTTCGCGTAGAGCTCGTGGATGAGGTCGGGAGGGACGGAGTCCACTCCGGCAGCTTCCACCCGACGTCGAATTCAATCCACCTTCCTCTTCCTCTCACTCCGCGACACTCCCGAACCGGCCAAACCCGAGCATTCGTGCACTTCCACTCGATCCCAATTGCCATCCGAGTGGATGTCGCTACACGATTTGATGCAGCGCCGAGCCTCCCCACGATAATCATCCATCAAATGCCCATCAAATCACAGCGCTGCCTTCCGCCTCGTGGCAGCCCCAGACCCCGCCGATCTTTCAATATGCTTCAACCGACCTCACCTCTTCCCACTCTTCTACATCTATTCCACGCAGAGACGACCAGATCCTCGGAAATTCCCACGTTGATGGCGTTGGGAAGGTGCTTGACGATGTAAGCTAATAGAGACCCGATAGGTAGGGATCAGGGTCGTATATAGCAGGCATTCCCATCTAAATCCTTCCATCGATTTATCCGTCCTCATTCGTCCTTTCAGAGGCAAGACTTGAGATCTTCCCTCAGCGACAGACATGCGTTTCAGCAAATCCTTCCTAGCCACAGTGCCTTTTTCCGTCCTGTCCTACTCTCAGATCTCCGCGGCGCAGGCCTCTTTCAGCAGCAACAGTTCGGTTGTCAACAGCACAACCTGCAATGGCCAGACATACGTCTATGAGGAACTGGCCGGCTACGGCTTCATACCCGGCAATTCTCGCGATAAGTTCGGCGACACAGTCGGTGGCATCGGCTCTTCCATCGCTATTGATCGCCTTTCTTGGGTCAAAGTAGGCAAGACCTACAAGGGACTGCTCTACAGTCTCCCTGACAGAGGCTGGAACACGGAGGGCACGCTTGATTATCAGAGTCGCATTCAGAAGCATCTTGTGTCCTTCACTCCTTCTCCTTCTTCTTCCTCTCAAAACCCAAGCCAGCCGAACATTGAGTTTACCTACCTGGACACCATCCTCCTGACAGGTCCTCGTGGACAACCAACAGTCGGTCTCGACGGTGGTCTGACCGGATCATACCTTAGCTTTCCAGGATTTGGAGAGCTTCCATCCGCAAACTACACAGGCGACGGCTTTGGAGGAGCGGGTCCAGGAGGTAGCAGAGTCGTAATCGACGCTGAAGGTCTTGTTCTCGGCCGTGGCGGCACCTTCTGGGTATCCGACGAATACGGCGACTTCGTCTACCAATTCTCTCCAACCGGACGCATGATCAGCGCCATCCGTCCACCACCGGCTTTCACGCCCATCCGCAACAGTTCCGTCTCCTACAGCTCCGACAACCCACCACGCTACAACCCTGCTCTCGTGCCCAACCCGGTGGACCCCACGACTGGCCGCGCCAACAACCAAGGTCTCGAAGGTCTGACCACCAATCCATCCGGTACGAAACTTTACGCTCTCGCCCAGTCCGCACTCATCCAAGACGGCGGCTCCAAGAAGAAGACCTCCCGCAACGCCCGCTTCCTCGTCTACAACATCTCCAACCCTTTCGCGGCCGCCAAGTTGGAAGCCGAGTACGTCGTGCCTCTCGCCCGCTTCGGCAACCACGACGTCGCCCGCCAATCTGAAATCCACTACATCTCGCCTACTCAATTCCTCGTCCTCGCGCGGGATAGCAACGCTGGTCGTGGACAGGGACCCAGCACGACCAGCCAGTACCGCCATGTCGACATCTTTGACATTTCTGGCGCGACCAACGTGGCTGGCAAGTCGGACTGTCAGGGTTGCCAAGTCGCCACGACAGCTGGTGTGTTGAACAGCAACACCACGGCTGCGGCGTACTGCAGCTGGTTGGACTTCAATGTCAACTCGCAACTCAATCGATTCGGCGTGAGGAACGGCGGTGCACAATCCGATGGTCTGCTCAACGAGAAATGGGAGTCCCTCGCTCTCGTGCCTGTGAACGCACGGCCTGGATATGGATTCGGCCGCGAGGACGACGAGGACGAGTATTACTTGCTATCTTTCTCGGACAACGACTTCATCACTCAGGATGGGTCCTTGAAGGGTGGAGAGTTCACGTACGCGGATGCCAGCGGGTACAACTTGGACACCCAGGCGTTGTTGTTCAAGGTGAAGTTGCCGCAGGGTTCGCGGCCGCTGGTGGGATGAGCAAAAGTGTCTGGACATGAACGATGGACGGGAAATGGTGACCATGGACGTTTAGCGGAGCTGTCGAGGCAGATGTATTTGGATTGTCCGGGCGCGAGGACAGGTACCACAGTCACAAAAGAATCTTTCGAGATTGCGCCGACTGTCTGAAGCACAAAAGTCCGGCTTTTTGAGGGACCTGACGAGTGGGACACTTGGCAGAGGTGAAAGTCGTACATGCAACTCGCCAGACATTACTCAACGGAGTATGCACTCGATTGGAAATAATGGTAATGATCATGATAACGATAATGCTCCACGAACCGGAAACCTCGCCGTCGCCTCCTCTCCCTGCAAGAGAAGAACTTCTCACGCCTTTGTAACCTCCACCACCACCGGCCCCGCCAAAATCTGATCCTCACTCAAATGCGTCGCATCCCCACAATTGGACAACCTCAAATAATTCTGGCCCGCCACTCCCTCGGGGATGGTAATACTATAATCCATCCCATTCCCCATCATCGTCAACTCCGCCTTCACCGGCCCGCCGGCAGACGCAAACGACGCGAACAACGGCGCGTTCGAACCCGTCACCGGCGCGAGGACGTATCCGGGCGTGGAGACGGTGATGTTCGAGCCGACGGTCACCGGACCCGTGGACGTGAGGACGAGTTGGGGGTATGCGCGCGCCGGGAAGGTGGGGTTGTCGGACGGGCAGGAGAGGAGAAAGGGCGAGGCGAGGGTGAAGACTTCGTTGGGGGTGAGGGGGATTTCTTGGGGTTGCGGGAAAGGGAGCTGGTTGAGGGAGGAGCGGATGTAGGAGGAGTGGCGGGCTTCGATGGAGAGGACGGAGCCGGCGGCGAGGAGGTAGGCTTTGGAGGCGATTTGAGGGGCCGCGCCGAGGTAGGCGGATGTGCCTGTGTGAGATGGAGGGTTTAGTGGGAGATGGTGGGAGATGGTGGATGGGTGGTGGGTGGTGGGAACGTACCGACGCCCTCGAGGATGGAGGCGGTGGCGACGAAGGATTCCACCGAGGTGACGCCGAAGGCGTAGGTGCACTCTTTGACGGGGTTGCCGCCTGCGGCCGTGATGCCGGCCGTGAGGAAGTCGACGTGGATGGTCTCGTCCGAGGAGATTTCTTGCAGGTAGCGGTAGAAGGTGGCGTCGAAGCCGGCCGCGGCGAACTGGGCTTGGGTGAACTGGGGAGGGGAGAGAGTTAACGGACGAGTGCTGGCGATGTTGTGCCTTCTAATGACTTACGTTGGCGAGTCCTTCGCGGTAAAATTTGTCCTCGAGGTGTTCGAGCGTCAAAGCTGGGGGATGTCAGATTGGGAGAGGGCGGACTGTCTTGTGCAGTCACCGACCATAGTTGAGGATGTCGACTGGAGAAAAAGTCAGTCTGTGAATCGATGCTCTTGGTTGATTGTTACACGCTCACCATCATTGAACTGCGCAAGCGACTGCCTCTTCTCCAAGGCGCTCTTGAATGGAACGGCCTGAGTGAGCCCAACGGCGGCCAACAGAAGTGTAACAGAAATCATCTTGAAAGGACCAATTAAACGAGTGACTGTGGTGAAGCGAGTGACTGAGAATGAAATGATACCAAGCTTTCTGGTGCTGAGGAGAAGACTTAGCTGCTGTGCTTGGATGCGACAATGGCGCTGCTTTTGAAGAAATTCGTTCTAGACCGCGTCCTGTCAACAAGCCGACATCGTGGGGAATTGGCACGAGCGTGGAATGGATCTTGAAGATCTAGATTGCCCAGGAATGCGCGCAATGTCGTGAAAATTTGGCAGAAGAATGCACAATCTATACTGTCGTTACAAATTTCGGAAAAAGGCGTTCAGTGATGCTCGACGTCGATCATGGTGTAGCGTCCGACCATCAGTTCTCCGACGAAGAGTCCTGCTAGTGCCGACATGAAGTACCCGACATTCAGCGTCATGACTGCCAGCATACTGAGAGAGAGAGAGTCAGTTGAGTTCAGATTTACAATAAGAAACATCCTCACAGAAAGTATCCAACAGCAGCCTGTAGAGTGAAGATACACGCTCGCGGTAGATCGGTGCTCAACCTCCACGGCGTACCCTGCATCGCATGTCGAGTCCTCTGCACAACGCGCACTCTCTCGTTGATGCCGCGGGTGGTCAGCGTCGCCTCGTCGCTCTTCTCGGTGGGAGAATCTCTCTCTGCTTCCGGCTCGCCTGCGACCATGACGTATCGTCGCTTGACGGCTTTGTCGTGCCAGGCGGCTTCCAGCTTGCCTCGATAGGCCAGGAGCATTCTGCTGATGATGCCGAGGACGACGATGAAGATGCACGTGGCGGCGTAGGCTCCGGCGGTAGTCGGTGTCCAGGCGGAGGAGTAGAGCGGGGTGGAGTGGTCGGTGGTGAAGACCATGGACATGCTCATATGGCCCATGCCGTCCATTTTGGAGGTGTGAATTGGTTGTTGTTGTGTTGTCGTGAGAGGAGTAGTCGTGCCGTCAATTGTCGATGTCGATGTCGATGTAGACGAGAGAGTGAGTTTGATGTTTCTATTAATTGCTCCTTCACCACTCGTGACCCGTCTCTCCTCCCCCGTCCACCTAATAACCTTCAACAGTCCTCTCCTGCCAAACCTTGTCGCGCCCGGGATGATGCGCCTGGACATGCCACTGAGCACGTTCCCGGCGAATGAGGCGGGCGGGGGGTGGATACTTGCTCATCACGTGATATGCTGAGTCAGCGGCGTGGAATGGACCTTTACCTTCCTCAATCAACCACACTGCATCTTGTCCATCGCAACCTCAATGCCATGCCACAGTGTGCCATACGTGGTGAGACGGTTGCGAGCTGATAGTCGACGGAGTGGAAGTCTAACGTCTCGTCGTTGCAATCTACGTTGTAGGCCCACGGCGAGGTTGGGACACCAAGACCGACGGCACGGTAGGATCCGTCGAGGAGACGTCGCGACGACGATCATGTAGGTGGTAGACAGTCGTCCATGCAGGTGAGTTGTGTGGTTCCGGTCATGGGCAGACTGCAAGTACGACGACGACGTTGGGGAAGCCGCGTCGAGTCCGACATTGGTCCCGCGACTGCCTTCTCCTTAGACCACGTGCATCAAGCAGAAACATCGACGTCCGCCTGCCCTCGCCATCAACCGCCCGACTCACCGTCCAGATCTCATCGACCGCCCTGGACGATAGCTGCCAGCGAACAACATCATGCCGAGCAAGCGTCGCCCACACCACCGCCGACTGTCCTGGCAGCCCGATCAGAACCCACTCACCATCCGCGTGGGCAGCAGACGAAGCTCGCGAAAATACCATCAAATCCAAGTCGCCGGTGCAAAAGATGCTGGCCGCTTCGCTCGTCTCGTCGGCGATCAAGTGCGAGCTCATCCCAGAGACCCTCTCGTCATCTCCATCAACGGCTTTCAACCTTGGCTCGGCGATGTCATCCACTCTTGTATAGAGGACTACTGGTCGGACATCTCAGAGCTGGACCGCTCGGTGCAGTTTGGCAGTACCATGCAGTTTCCAGAGAAGGCGAGCAAGCGTGGAAAATGGATCCCTTGGACGTTCATTGTGGAGTATGTCTACTTTGACAGCCTGCCCGGTACGCTTCTGACCTCTTCCGCAGCCACATGAATGTACCGCAAGTCTACTACTGGTCCGTCGGCATGACTCCTCCAAACTGGGAGGAACGGGATCCGACCATCGACAGCTTCCGTTTCCGCACGGGAGTCTGGTTCTGCGGCCGTGGAGCATGCGTGCTCGATCGAGAGGTCTCTGTGACCATCGTCTTCACCCTGCCAAATCCCGTCAGCGAGCACGTCGTCACAGAACTCATGTTCGACTACCTCTGGCGTGATGAAGACTTTGATCAACCTCGCGAAGACGAAGAAGGAATTTGCTGGACCTTCTCGCGATTGTACTACCTCATCACCGACTGGCAGAACATTCTGGGTGAGGTTCTTGCTCGTCTGGGAGAAGCGGAAGCCAACAGTCATGGGAGGCATCTTCCTGTCAAGACTCGCACGAGGCGCATGCACATGGAAGTGGATCGCATCTACGAGATGAAGAAGTTTCTCCGCTTCCACATGAGAGCTTTCAGCAAGCTGCAGAAATTGAAGCTCGATGTTCCCAAGGATGAGCAACAAGATCCGTTGTGGGACGACATGGACGATGCGATTGAGGATCTTGAGCAGTTCGACTCCACTCTTGACGGGTTGAAAGATCGTGAGTGTGTTTTCTGCCATCTTGCCATAAACTTGCTGATCTCCCATCAAGGCTTCAACAACCTCATCGAACTCGAATTCAACATCACCAACGCCGTCCAATCCGAAAACTCCGGCTTCCTCTCCGCGGTCGCAACGCTCTTCCTCCCGGTCTCCTTGCTCGCCTCCCTCTTCGGCATCACCACCATCACTTGGCCTGCTAGCTACTACCTCTGGGCGGTCATTCCAGTGTTCCTCGTCAGCGTAGCTTTCACCACCATCTTTCCCTGGGCGAAGAGGAGGATGAATCAGATCTTGTATCCGAATGAAGATCGAAGACTGAGACTCAGACCGGATCAGTTCACGATGCTGGGAAACGAATTGCCGGACAATGTCAACGCTGGCAATCTGGTTGGTCAGGGCAGGATTCGGACTGGTGGTTCGCGGTCGAGATCATTGTCGAGGAGACGATCGTTGGGATTGAGCAGGTCGCGCTCGAGGATGCGGAGTGAGAAGAGTGGGTACTAATTCCATTCGTCATCCGGACGGATGATCACGATCATTGATGTTCGTGAGAAGAGAGAGCATGGATTTGTCTAATTGAAAGCATGATCATTTGAAAGCATGATCAGTCGGACTATGAAGTATCCTCTCGGAGTGCGAAGCTCGAATGATGCTCACACTTTCAGAGTATAGACCGTCACAGCACATATTACCGCCCACTCCAAGTCAAAGTGAGCTCAAAGACTTCAATAAGACACTGTCTGTACGGTACGGTAGTCCCTGCGGCTGGACCATTCCATGTAGACCTTCCTTGCTGACTTGAACTTGTACCAAGGACAAACCCAGCCATTGAGGCGCATTGTGTAACGATCCCCAGCTCTGCCCTGTACACTTCCATCTGCGGCTCTCGATCTCGTCACTCTCGTGGCGAACATCTCAAGCTTTGGCTCGTCCACTGTCTTCTTGCTTTTACCAGACCAACATCGCCTCTTCTTCCAACAACGCCAACACTACACACTCAAGAACGAAGCCTCCGGGACAGATATCATGCAGTTCTCCTATCTTCTCGCCATCGGGATATTTTCCCTCACTTCGACCGTCTTTGCAGACGGCACATACGCACCAGGCGTGAGTCTACCCTTCCTCTCCACCCCTCTCCTCTTCCCTTCCTCCCTTCTTCTCTACCCGTTCAACCACCACCACCACCACAACCTCACCTCACCTCACTAACACTCCTTCCTCCCCGTAGAAATGTAACACCTTCGCCCTTCCCTACGGCAACTGCGATATCGGGTACGTTGGTCCGTACCGTGTCATCCGTCCTTGTCGCGAGGTATGTGCACATGATACCCCAGACGTTAAGAGGGCGAGATTATAGAGACGGGATGGGAGAGGGATTGTTTTGGCTAACATTTGGATCTTTTTGGGGACCACACAGAACTCGCAGTGTGTCTTCCAGGATGACAAGTGTACGCTGGACCCGAAGGATGCGGCGCACGCGCTCTGTTATCCCGGCCGGTTAGGGTAAACCTGTACAACTTTTTCCATCCGCGGCACTCCGTAAAAAGGGTCTCGTCTCGTGGCGAATCTTAAAGTATTTAATTAACATCCGCCGTCTTTTCTCGTCCTTTTCCCGTGTTAACACTACGCCTCCACTTTCTAAACTACGCACAACAACAACAACACACCGAAAAAGAGTAAAATAAAAACCGGAATCGTCAACAACAGGAATCATGCAATACTCCTACCTTTTCGCCATCTGGGTCCTCTCCCTCCCTTCGGTCGTCTTCGCCGAAAAAGCCGTATACGCACCCGGCGTGAGTCCAACCCTCCCTCTCCCTCTATCCCCTTCTCCGCCCGCCTAACTAACCACCTCCTCCTCCTCCCACAGAAATGTAACACCTTCGCCCTCCCCCACCGCAACTGCGACCTGGGCTACGTCGGTCCGTACCGCGTCATCCGTCCTTGCCGACAGGTACGTTTGAAGCACAATGATGATTGTATCATTCATTCCCTTGAGCGTTGGACGGGAATGATTTTTTTGCTGACGAGGTTCCGTGGGGTTTTGCGGTGGTGTAGGAGTCGCAGTGTTTGCAGCAGGATGAGAAGTGTATGCTGGATCCGAAGGATGCGTCGCTTGCGCTTTGTTATGTTCGGTCGTGAGGGTGGGGGGGGGGGGGGGGGGGAGGGGTGGATGGGAAGGGTAGAGAGGGGTGGCGGGAAGGACGGAGAGGAGGAGGAGGAGGGGAGGTGGAGTTGTAGTGGGTGGATGCTGATGAGAGGTGGTCTACCAACGTCGTGTTTTGAGCGGGTGGCAGCCTTTCGATATATGGCTTCGCTTGCATCTCCTCGACCGATATGCTTTTGTCGTGGCGCGGCCTCGCTTTCAAGAGGTGGCGAAGCATATGCACATCACATCATCACTACTGTCCAGAGCGAACGACTCCTCGTGTTTGACCTGGGAATCCCTTATAAGCATTGAAATTCAGGACCACCATCATCAGCGTATTCTTTGCCATCGGGGTCTCAGCAGCAAGCGATGCTTGCCCGGATGTCCGCGATGACCAGACTTCTCCTCGGCCACTTGATCACGAGCTCTTTCGAACCGTTCGTGTCGGATTGGCAACCGTTCGACCGGGTGGAGAAAATAGACACAGGCCACAAGAACTCCCACCTCCGGCGACACAGAACCCATCCGTACCAACGAACCCAAACGACAAACGACGATGCGTACCTCGCAGCTGTCCGCTTTGCTGCTCTCGCTAGCCGCGATCGTCACTGCTGAAGGCGTAAGTCCACCTCATCCTCCCGCTCTCATCCGAACTTCCTACTCCAATCTACTGAGGGCGTCACCCATCTCCTCCTTTCAAAATGACTGACCACATTGCCCACCACACAGAAATGCAAGTCCCACGAGCGCCCACCAAGCGGAAGCTGCCACTTCGGCGTCGGATTCGACGGAAAACCGGTCGTCTTGACGTGCAACCAGGTACCTACTTTACCGTGGTCCCGACTGCCCCTGAAGTTTACATTTTGCTAATCCTGGGAGTTTTTCTTTTTTCTGAAAAAAAAGGAATCCCGATGCGTGGCCGATGACCGGTATTGTAAATTGAGCCCGAAAGAATCCGCACGAGGCGTTTTGTTTCAACATTCAGAGGGCGGATGGTCGGGATTGAATGGTGGAGAACATGAGGCGGATGGATTGGGGCGCAGGGTTGAGGCGAAGGGAATTGGTGGACGGATGAGGTGTTGTTCTTGGGATCCTGGTGAATAAAGGCGAGGGTGCATGTCGGCATGTTGTCGAGTGAGTGAGTTGGTGGATCGGATGTGGACTCGTTTGTGTTTTGTCCACCCGACTGCAGTCGACACGAGATGTGTGTGGCCAGCTTTTCCCGTAGTTTTGCACTGCAAGTTCGGACATCGCCCTGGCTAGCTGGTATTCGACGTTCAGTCACTCCAGTGTGCCTGACTCCTGATCGGTATGGTGATTCCTGGGGATCAGCTCCCAAGCATCAAGAATCATCACCGCTTGAATAAGCTGGTTCCTTGCTAGCAGCCGTCAATTTCCAGTCAGAGGGTTGCTCACATACGTAGGACCGCCAGCAGACTTGCACGGGGAAGTGATGCTTGCTCAGATGTCCGCGATGTGGCCACACCCTTCCTAGTGAGGAAGATGCAATGGCTTAGGTGGTGGAGAGGTGAGGCGGAGAACCGAGGATGAGAGGCGAGACGGCGGGACGAGGTGGAGATAATGATGATATGGTAGTAGACGTGGTGTCAAGTGAGCTGTTCGATCAAATAAGACTTCGCTCGTGTTTCGTTCCTAATCGACGCGGTGTGTTGTGGTTCCAGGTGTTTGGTCAATATGCAGCCGATATGGAGAACTCATATCAAGTACGTCTGACTCCTCGTCGGTGGCCTGGAAAACCTGGGATCGGATTTCATCAGCATACGTATTCTTTACAGAGAGGCCTCGCGAGGGCTTCCCAAGCCAGGTCTCTCTTGCGCACATGCTCCGCGGAGCCAGACACGTTCTTGCAAGATTCCTCTCCACGGGTTGTCGTTCGTCGAAAGGCCCGTGTGGAATCATGAGACCAGAAGCCTGGCAAGACGTCATGTCAACCGTCCGTCTCCTTTGTTTTCCTGCTGGACCTCCTTCAATTGCCACAACGCCAATCTCCATTCTCCAACCTACCGAAAACTGCGCGAGCAATCACGCAGGTCTCCAAAGGTCTTTCGGCCTCGCCCCTCGCAATCGTGATGGCTTCAACCATCCTCGCCGATGGCGTACGTCCGCCTCCTCCCACCTGGACAACCCACATCTTCCCACCAACATGATGACACCACAGGAATGCACCGGTCGCCGACGGAACCGCCGAAACCGCCACCGACCCTGGATGGCGCGACTTTGGCCTCGGCATGATCTTACAGTGTGTGCCGGTACGTGCAGCGACACAATCTTTGGATATGAGGCACGTGCACTTTTGCTGACGGTGCTCCCAATACAGAAGAGTCAAGTCCCTATCCTAAGAACTCGTGCCATCTCAACCCGAACACGAAATTGAATCCGCGCAGAGCGGACTGCAATCCTCCTCTGAGGGGCAAGGACGGGCAAAAGGTGGAGTGCTATGGGATGATATAATAAGGCGGAGGAGGCATGTTGCAGGGAGGAGGGAAATTGACTTTGAGAGATGGTAGGACCATGCTCGTTCCGCGAGCTTCCCCTGCACGGTAAAATTGCGTGTCGAATCGAAGCTCTTCGAGCGGGCGCAATGATACGAATCCGTTCCGTCCCTCCCTTCGCTTTTCTGAGCTCTACTCTTTCTCTGGTTCCACAAAGAAGAAGGAATTGCGAGACGAGAACGATGCAGATGTTCTACCGTCTGTCCGCCTTGGTGCTTTCCACCATCGCTTCCACCGTCCTCGCCGATGGCGTACGTCCACCTCGCCGTGTTCCTTCACCTCCTCCCCACGGCTACACCCGTTCGCATCTGTTCCCTACCTGACATTGACGACAACTTTAGACATGCACGAGCTCCGACGGCCAGCCCGCGACCATACGCGACCCCGGCGTCTGTCACTTTGGCGAGGGTGTGAATTTGGATTGTCTGCCGGTATGTACAGCGTCCTGATGGTCCCTTCTGATGGGTGGGAGGGGCGATGATGCACGGTGTAGGTGTCGCTGACGTGACGGTTCTCTGGACGCAGCTGTCGCGATGTGTCGTTCCGGGCCGTGTGTGCCATGTGGATCCGAAGGGTTCGGGCAAGGCGAACTGTTATGTTCCTAATTGATGATGAGGACGGGCGAGAGCTGATGTGTTGTGGGAGGTGGTGAAGAGAGGCAGAGAGTTCATGTTGTGTTGTTGCAGGAGGAGAGGTGCAATTTGTCGGACACTGGCGGAAGATGGGTGTGCTTGGAGGGAGAGACGATGGTCGATGGACTTGTTGCTATCGATTGCGAGCGACTGTTCCTACCCAGTACGATTAGCTATGTCGCTGCAGGATAAATTGGACAGCGGAATTCCAATCCTGGAAGACAGTGCATCGATGCATCGGTGTCTCGATCATCGATGACTGTCATGTCTCAGTGACAAGTGACAAGTGCCAAGTGACAAGCCGCCACCATCTCGCGAACCGCCAGATGCACAACCACGACACCCACCGAAAGCGACGCTCCTTCCTGTTTGGGACACGACGCGGCCTCGGGCACTTCGCCGCCGACGAAATTTAGGAGTGAGCTCCGCAAACGCGTGGGGTTCATCTACGTGCATGAGCTCGACATTGACGTTTCAGACGAAGACGTCGCTTCTTCCTTCTCGAAGATCAAAATGTTTTATCCATACAGTACAGAATTTTCCAACACCATCGCTATGCCGAAAAGTGTTCCTTCCCTCTCTCTATCGTGTCAAAATTCAGGCCCCTTGTTTTGCGCCGTCTAATGCCGCGCCATGCAGGAGCGTGTACTCAGAATTCCAACGCCGAGAAATGTCTCCAAAAACTCCACACCCCTCCGCTGCCATCTCCGGTTCCCAACGAAGCTAGTGAAGTCCAGACTCGCCTGTCTTGGCCATGTGGTCCTGACAAGCCAGCATCATCTTCGCCTGATCCGTGACCTGCTGTAATTTGCTCAACACATCTTTATTGCCGTCCAGAAATCCGAGAATCAGGTATTCAATCTTTGTCTCCTCGCAGAACTCCTTCACCAAAGCTTGTAGTCGGCGAAGGTTGTGACGTGGAACGCGCGGGAAGAGGTGGTGTACGGCTTGGAACTGTAGTCCGCCGTGGATGAAGTCTAGCCACTCCGGGCAAGCGACGTCCATTGTCGTCCGCAACTGGCGTTGAGCGAACGCTTCACTTGGTCCCAGGTCGGAGGTGCTGGTCCCCCAATGCGAAAGCGTGATCTGCACGTGCAGCGGCATGGTGATGAGGTGGCTGACGAGAAGGAATACGGCGCGGTACCACCAAGTCGGGATGTTGCGGTAGAGCAGCACGTAGAAGTAGAGGGTGATGTAGCAGCAAATGGCGGCGATTTCGGTCGGGCGGGTCCAGGCTGCGCTGCCTTTGGTGATGGTGCGTCGGGAGATGAGGTGAGTCCAGGAGAGGAAGTAGAGGTTGAAGCGCGCGACGGCCATGATGGGGTAGTAGGTGTACTTTTGGTATTGGACGGCGAAGTCGGCGGCGGCGTCCCAGACGAAGGGAAAGCGGTTGTAGTAGGAGGACTTGATGGAGGTGAAGAAGGCGGGAGAGGTGGAAAAGAGCGGTACGTTTTGTATGTCTGGATCGTGGACCTGCGAGATGTTGGTCAGACGGTGTGCGAATTGAAATGAAGAGCTCCTGTACATACCGGATCGTTGGTCACGAAATGGTGGACATTGTGCGACGACTTCCACCAACCGATGGATAGACCGGAGCAGAAGTTGCCAATGAAGATTCCAATCAAGGAGTCGACCACAAAGTTGTGTGTGATGCCGCGGTGGCCTGCATCGTGGGCGGTGAACTGTTCCATATTCGTGTCAGCCAAACGTGCCATGTGGACACAGTACAAGAACATACCATGATCTGGTGCCACCAGAGACCCAAGAAGCAAGCGGAGATGGTGTAGTACTCCATCTTGAGGAAGAAGACGAAGAGCGCAAACAATGTGGAATACCGCGCCATCTCCTTGCCATACTCGATGTAACGACAGTCGTAGTATCCCTCATCGAGCACACGCTGGTGAAGTGCGCGGAACTTGAGAGTGATGTTGCGTTGTGTCGCCGCGTCCAGCGAGGGATATTTGGCAACATCGGCCGCAATCTCCTTCTCGATCTCGTTCGTTGTGTAGGTCCCGGGTGTCATGTCCACCATTGATGCCTCACTCAAGATGTCCGAGCCCTTGGTCGTTGCATACGACTCTTTCGATTCCTTGTCCACGCATTTCCTGAACTCTCCACCTTGGATTGGCGGCACGAAATTCTCCCAGTCACCTTCGATTCGGCCGATGCGGAATTTGCTCATGCGCTTGAGGGTGGGTATGGAGTGAGATCTGAACAGGCGCACACCTGTCAGCGGTTGGAACGATTGAAGCAATGCACCGTCCGTTGCGCAGCGGACCAGGAGGTTGAGGGTGAAACAAACATGCTGAGCTCATCTGTTGCGTCTCTGCCAACCATGTGCTGAATGACTAGCCGACCACCGGGGTGAATCTGCTGCCACGCGTTGAGGCGGAGGACATGGTTCTGGTAGATGACGAGAGTGTCACCGTCGGCGATGAGGCCTTCGATCTCTCGACGGGAGAATATGCGTCGTTCGGCCATGGTGGATTGCGGCGGATCGAACAAGAAGGAAACGTTGCAGCGGCTCAAAGGTGGTGTACGCTGAAAGAACCGAACCTAGTGACCCGGCATTCAAAGAAGGGGTCCAAAGGCCCCTCCCCTGTACATCTGAGGCTGCTTGCTTGCATTGTGCCCGTTTGCGAGGTGTTGTAGGCCGTGCTCAAGGACAGGTCGCCGACCCGAAGCGAACACGCCCAATGAAGTCGCTCCGGGATGCTTGGCGAACGCCATCCTACCCTTGCGACAACCTGGGAACTGTTGGTCGGAGACACCAGGCTTGCACGGACGCAATTAGCATGAGATACTGGGAAGGCTTTCGTATCATCGTGGAGCCCAAAGGTACCATCGGCGCGCAGAGGTCGGAGGAATGTCACTCGGAATACACTCCGAACCTAATACTGTAAGAGACCCAGCCCCAGGTCACGCGAAATTGTGGCGGAGTCTTTTCTTTGGCTGGACGTGGTCGTATGCAGTGCGCGTCGCACGGTGATCTGTATCGCAACGCGGTAAAAGCCTCAACCTCCTCCAGTCAGACCCGGCTCGTTCTCGGCCCGCATTACTCCAGGGGCTCGCGGAATTGCTACAGTACCAGGTGTCTGTATGCGTCGATCCGATGCGGCGAGCGCCAGAGTCGGGTTGGAGATCGAAGCCTTCTAGCGGCACACAAACCCCACGTGTCTGTGTGACACACCTTGGAGCTGCTTCAAGCTTGTCATCGATGAGAGACACTCTGAGATCGCCGACCGCCGCCCAGGTACACCCAGGCCGCCCAGGATGCCAGAGCTGTTCATCCTGCCCTAAAGCACAGTAGTGGCCATGCGATGGAGATCATCATAGATCGCATACGAGGCGAGCCAGGCGTGGCCATTCACGCCGCCAGAAGTGGTCACCGGAAGGTGGATTGGGGACTCGAGAGGCACAGTCGAATGGAATTCAACGTGTGAAGTCCGCGCGCCCGACAGCCGGCAGTTGGACGGTGGGCGAGCTCCGCATTGCACCTCGGTGTCCGCCGACGTTCAGCTCGAAGGCGTCAAAGCCGACAGACGCCGCTTGGATAGGCTGAAGAGGCCGGTCCTCGTCCTTGCAAAAGACCAGGGCAGCGTTCAAATGAGATGACAGGCGAAGAAGGAGAAGAAGTGAGGTGGGTGAGCGGTTTAAAGTTGACACGCGATTAAAGTTCTTATTATTGCTACCATCTTGGCAGGGTGGTATGCTTGGTCATGTCCAGGGCACGTTGACGTATATTGGCTGATTCGGGATTAGAAGCTGGGAGCAACCTTGCGGCGATGTGACGCCGATTGAAAAGCTGCTCCTGCTCCTTTGATGAGGTGACGTTGAAAGGATGCTTGTCACGCGCAACTGCACCTGCCGTCAACAAGGTCGTTCTTATGACACTGTTGAAGTATACCCTCCTCCTCCAGCAAGCCGACCGGATCGGAGTCTCGATGGACACGCCTTCAAGGCACGCCTTACGGCCACGAGGCATGAGACCCGCTCGAGTGCCGCGTTGACACGAGACCTCGCGTCAGCCAAGAGCATGGTCAAATGTGCAGACACAACTGTATTCTTCCTTTGACTAATCCATCAAGTTGGGAACATCATGTAGCCCGCAGGAGGCTCTCTTCCAAACTTCCAGCAGTCGGCGATCGACATGCATGGCTGCACGCGCGCCGGCGGCTGCGGCCGAGCCTGCATGAAGCAGCATCCAGCACTTCAGGCCCACGGAGAAGAGTGATACCATTACATTTTTATGATCGACCCTCTCAGCCATCCTCAGGCCTTCGCGCTCTCTCTGGGCGTTCATGGCGACCGAAGATATTGATCAGCTCTGGGAGGAGGCGAGGAAGCGATATGTCGAAAATTGTGGCAAGAATTTCAAGGACCTGCCTATGCCGACGGCCACCGTAGAGCTCCTCGAGTTCGTCGAGAACCAGGACCAGGACTACAAGCATTTTCGAGAGAAGTCGACCACTCTGTTCAAAGTGCTGAGGGCTGTGGTGATGTCCGTCGAACTTGTTGGTAATCTGGCCGCTGGAGCCGCCTCTGCCGTGGTCCTTCCCAGTAGCATGTGCTTTGGTGCGGTCCACCTACCTCATCGGTGCTACTCGTGGCGTCTCCGCTTCTCTGAATGCTATTGCAGAGCTTTTGGAGGTGCTCAAGGACATCACTGTGCGCTTGACAGTGTACAACCAGGAGGAACTTTGCTCGGGCGCTTTGCCTCAAGCTTGCGGAGATCCTGACAACCGTCATTGGGAGCTTTTCTCGGTTCACGAAGGTCATGAAGGAGGTCTGATGACCCGACTTGAGAAGCTCACATCGAGCGAAGAACCTCCAGTCGGTGCGGGAGACACTTGCGCAGGCAAAGCGGGCTGAACGTGATGTCGAGGCTGTGCAGGTGATGCTGACAGAGACCAACGTCAATCTCCAGGAGATGAGCGTCGCGCAGAACCAGATGGCCCATAGAGTTGTACAAATTCTCAATGTGCTAGAGGACAGTAAGATGAATGCGAAGCAAGAACGGGACATGAAATACAAGGAGACTATCAACCGAGTCTTGAAGCCATCAGTCTGCCGCGAGAACGATTTGATGAAATCCGGCGCGAGCACATTGAGCACTCCGGTGACTGGATCTGCTCAGAGGAGGCCTTCACACTCTGGATGACTGGTCAGGCTCCGATTCTTTGGATCTCTGGCATGCCTGGAAGCGGCAAACCTTTCCTCGCATACACCATGATCGACCATTCGGGCGGAGTTTGCTGACGAAAAGGGCACCGCAGGTCGCACTTTGGTCGGCTTTGCTTTCTTCAGAGACAACAAAGACCAGAGTCGCTCGTTTGAATAAGCACTGCGGGATGTTGCCTTTCAACTGAGGAAATTCCCGACTGGCATCTTTATCTTGCGGAGACCCTCCGAATGAACGGCGACTTTGATGCGGCACTCGAATACTTTCACAAGGCTCTGGAGATCAATTTCCAATCATGGCTGGCACAGTCCGGAATCGCAACCATATACTGAGCGCAAGGCAAGATAATGGATTGCATCAAGATGAGCAAAGACGTGCTCAGCCAAGCGGGAATTGAAACGAGAAGCCGGGAAGGATAAACGAACGCAACCCAGAGGGGTGTACGTGGACTTGGCCGAGTGTTTCCAGGAGTTGGCCGCATTGATGGACTACTTGGACGAACAGAACCTCCCTGAGGCGGACCTGGTGAACTTTATCAAGATCAAATCAGATGTTTCTCTGTACGATCTCGAGGCTTTCGCGGCAAGTTCTGCCAAGGGCGACCAGGAATGCAAATGCGACTACATCGCAAACTCTGTGAAAGAGCTACATCATCTCGCCAACGTTGGAGTCCATCTCGCAGATGCGGATAGACAAAGTGCGGAGCAGCAAAGCAATGCCCGGGAACCTCGCTTTGGACTACGTCCTTCCTTGGCCTATATGCAGACCATCATGAACATCTTGGTCAAAGCGGCCAAGATCCCCGTGGACAATGGACAATGGTGTTGCGGCCGCAGGATTGCACCTATGCCTCGCTAGGTCGTACGTGAGCCACAGCAATGAGCCTGAGAAAGCCATTTATCTCTGGGAGCACCTCAGCACGGAGGCCTCGGACTCAACCAAGCTGGAGACCAGGATCGTCTGGTTCCGTCAGTGGGCTCTGAATCGGCACTCGCAGAGTACTGTCTTCACGCTTTGCTGGCAGACGAAGGCCAGGCTGGGCTACTCGTCTTTAAAATGGAGCGAGTCGTTGCCCGGAGACGAAGACTGCCTCCCAATCATACGGCGAGCTATCTTGCGTTCTGGTACCGTACTCGCGGCTGTATCGAGGAAGCCCAGCAGCTAGTCCGGCCCAATGTCAAAGATTCGGAGCTGCTCCTCTCGGATGACGACCCAGCAAATGATCAATCGGCCATCTTCGACAGCAGCAGAGTTTTCCTCGCACTTGGCGATACGGATAGGTCCTTGGCCACGATGGATGCCCTCCGGGAGTATCTGCATGGGACTGCCATACTCGAAGGCGACCCTATAGATAAGATAGCTCATGAGAGCTTAAAGCTCACACAGCAGATCGAGGATGGTGCCGAAACAATCCCAGTCACGAAATATCGACGAAAAACTAGCTGGCGGACGTTGCGATGGACCTTGTGGAGGATCATGTGCTGCTTGATTTGCGAGTGTCGTGGATGCCGTGAGATGTTGCTGGCAGGTGAAATCGCAGGAAAGTCGTGCAATGATTCTCATGAAGCGATCATTGTGCCTGTACTGAAGACCAGATTCAAGAAAGCGAGACGCTGTTGAAAGACAAAGTCATTACGTTGGAGGAGTGGAAAGCTGGGCTGAAGAGGGAATGGGGCTTGTGAGTTTGAGGTACTCTTGCAATTAGATGTTCTTGGGCGCCAGAACCGAGGAGACGGCGAGGCTTGTCTGTACGCTCCGCCATGTCCTCGCAAATTGCCTACACGGCCGTCTCAAGTGTCCTGCCACCTCTGCTGGCTGAGCTGTCCCCACAACTTCGTCCGACAAGGAAAGAGGAAGCTCATGTTGTCGTTGGTGTATGTCTTTTACAGCAAAGTAGAACTCGTCCATGTGCACCATCGTGCCTCTATCGAGCGGTGATCTCCTCTCCCACCGACAGCTCTCTTGAAATGCGTCGCGGACTTTCAGCCAGGCCCGGGAATACATTTCCCCAGACATCCGTGTTTCGTCGGATCGCGACCCAAGTGCCCTGGGTCCGTGGGTGCTTGGCAAGTGCAAAAGTTTTTGACGCCGGTATTGGATGTTTCGAGGTGATAGTATCCGTTGTTGGCTGGCACCGCCCTGTCGCCGACCTGAGAACTTGATCAGCCCGCTTTCCTCGGTGATGGTTGGGGAAATCGTACCATCATGAACGTATAACAGCAATGGCATACACTTGGATCGTCAGCTGGAGTTCAGGACCTGGAATTCGAATGCGCATCGAGGCCTGCGGACAGAGCCCGAGAAGAAGCCCACACCGTGCTGAGCTGCAGACTTGCTGATCGTGAGACATACGTGCAACCTATTCCTGGTTGGAGCGCGAGCGCGGCGATCCAGTTCCAGTGTAGAGCGATAGCGAATACATATCGCATTTTGGCGAGAAAGGTAGGAAGCTGGCTGTTGCGGCGTGTGATGATGTCGGAAAGTACGCCGAGCAACGAGAAAAGAGAACTATCACCCTGCTGTCTTCATCTCCTTGGTGCTGCAGCGGTCACGCAATCCCTGACTGTCAGCTTCGTTGAGCACGGTTATGTTGTTGTCATTGCTGTTCAGAGCGGTGGTGCCATGTCATCCCACAACAGCGACATCGCCAGAAACACTGCTCTTCTGTCGAGCGGCCAGTCTTGTCATGTCGACTCATGTTATGGGAAAGAGGAAGTCAGACACGTTCAAGGAGGAGGTGGAGTTCCCATTCGGTCTTGGCATCTCTCGGTACTTCACTTCACTTCACAAGAGGTTCTTTCCTTTCATCGACCATGCCGCGAAATGATCATTCTTCTGTTCGGACGCGATGTCTCGTTGAGCTCCCACGATCCAGAACGACTCCCTGCCATCAGCATGGCTCCAAGCGGCGCCATGGAAGTCTAGCGATCCAAACTCGAGACACATTTCTGAGCCAAGTACATACACACATAAAATACCGCTGGTTCCAGGACTTTGGGCACATCACAAACGCGTCAAATCTCCCTCCGCGACTAGCCACGTAAAGCCTGATCACGCCGATCACGTTCGCTGCCAGGTTGAAAGATGCCACGAGCGCCGTTCGCAGGAGAATCTCAAGAGCTTCGAGATCTAGTGACGTGGATATACTCTTCGTCGGCCAGCAAGATGGAGATGTTGACTGAGCAATACGGCTATGAGCTGAAGAGTGATGGTGGCTGTCTCTCTCCCGCCTTGCGGTTTATGCAGAGACGGCAATGCGTCGCGACTGCTCTCAATACCCTCAATGGACACCATGGTCATGATCTCCATTACCGTCAGTGTAAAGCTCGCTCATGGAAGATGAGAGGTAATTACACACCAGACGTGGAAGCCATGATGACGGAAACGAGGGAGTGAATGCTCTCCGCCGCGCCGTCTCTCACGCAATGGTGCCGACGCCTCGCGCTGGCGTCGGGGTGAAGTGTTCCTCCTGCCTATTGTGAAGGCGAGAACGCGAGGTGGAGAGTGAATGCGTCGCCGTGAGGGATTGTAGCCAACATCTTGCAACATCCTTCGCCGACTGCTCACGACAACACCACCCTGCAGCCAAGCAACTGGCCATCGCGCGAGATGGCCGACCGCGACCGTCCTTTCGGAGAAGAGCAAGGTGAGTACATTCATCCCATGTCCCAGTCTTTCGGCCTTTCTTCTTTTGACTTCATTTGCGCCGCGGCAGCAGTGAGACAGGTCGACGAGTTAGCTTTTGAAGGCCGGCGGTGAGGCGACTTGACACGACGCAGCCTTTCTCGTATCATCGAAACGGGCGAATTGCTCTCTGTCAAGCTACAGGCTTTCATTCGCGTACCGCAGACTTGGTGAGCAGGGAGTGTGACGCTTTTGGAGAAGAGAACAGAAGTATCTCGAGTCGAGAATTCACTAACCACAGATTTTCTTCTCTTCTGGTGAACTGTGCTTACATGAAATAGTCACCCAACTCCAGCCAGACGAGCTCTCCGGCCGAGCGTTGCCAGAACCAAGCCAATCGACGAGCAAACGCATCGACAAGATCCGGCCGCAGCGCAGAGACGAATTTCTCGACGAGCTAGCGTTTGTGCCACCACCACCACCAACAACAACGCGCAAAATGTCGGGCAAGAGGGGCGACAACCCTCTTCGCCAGTACGGCGGCGAGACCGATGGGAGATACCCGAAATTCACCCCAACTACACCAGCACGTGCGCCACCAGAGAACGAGTTCGCCGAATGGCGCACAAGAATGACGCCGCCTGCTCCCCGAGATCCGCCTGTAGACTACATCAACCCTCGACCCGCAATGAGGCAACGGTATGTGTCGGCGGGAGGCACGGCAAAGCTGTCCGACCGCGCAGAGATCGAGGCTCCTGTCACCGCCGCACCTACGAGCTTTACCAGCTCTCCGCCCCGCCACTCTATGTCCGACTTTTTCCCTTCGCAATCGACCGCCGACCCTCCGAGCTCACCAATCGCTCATCCACTCTCCGCCGTCTTCCCAATACGACCAGGAAGCGCCAGCATCAGACAGCGCTACGTCTCAGCCGGCGGCACAATACCGCTAGCAGACAGGCCAGAAGTCGAGCCGCCCCCTGTTCCACCATCGATACTACAAGAAGATGTCCTCATACCGTCGATGAGACTGAGTTCTGCAGACGATGAACGCACTCGCAATGACAGTTTCGTGGCATCAAGAACCAGCAAGGACACCAGACCGCCGCAGACTCCGGACAACAAAAACGAGTCTGAAAACAAACGGAACCGAGACCGCACGCGCAGTTCGGCCAGTGCAAGGCTGAGCAAGCTGAAGCGATGGTTTTCGAGCAGTTCTGGGCCGGCTGAAGATTGAGGTTGTTGAAGAAAAACGAGATACGAAGAGAGAAGCATGCGCCGGCGGCGCCACTTGGGACAAAGCAAATGCAGAGGAGCAGGAGTCTCAGGAAAAGGGTGGAAAATTCTTCACAGGATATCATAGAGATGACGATTCACGACAACGCACTCACGCAGCCACGAAAATTGATGAGAGCCTCTCAAGACAGGATTGGGCACGGCCAGGACAGAGACGACGAACAGGCAGGCACAAACATTACGTCCGTTGGAGGAAGGAACAGGATGTTTTCACAAGCAAAAATCGGGTTGGACAACAATCAAGACCGAAAGCAGCTTCAAGACGACGGGATGGCCTGTCCCACAGAAGCTTCCATCTCGGTACATGCAATGAAATGAAAGCTGAGACTGTCTCTCTTACTGTTACAGTCGCGATTTCATAGACGTGACGCCGCAACTTGTTGAGTAAGGATGGTCTTTCTGCCGCGTAAACATGTGAGCGGCCGAGATAGGTTTGCTCGACGTCTCAGTGGAGGGCATGCATTTGACTGCGCCTTCAGTTTGCGGGTGTGAGACGGTGAAGCGATGAATGGAGCAAGTGAATCGGAGAGAAGAGAATGAATTCATTGACATTACATGCGACTCGTATCTGACGGTCGTGTCATCATTCCTTCATTCCTTCGTGTATCCTTCTTTGAGAATGAAATCCCTCGCAATTCAAATTTGGGTCAGAGATGCCTTTCTTCGCGTCCGTTTTAAGTAACAAGAAGGGTGTGCCGAACGCAGAGATCATGCTGCTACCCAGCCGCACCGAAACCCGATGCCCTTGAGCCCGGTGAAGGGAGAGCGGAGGAGACGGTGGACGGCGGGAGACAGAACTCATCTGATACACTCTAGGCTTTCATCATCTGCGAGAGGAGGTCAGTATGCTGATGAAGCTGATGTCGAAGCACAACAACTCACATTTTGTTGAAAGGAGAGATTCATAAGGAGGGAGAAGTCTGTTGCGCTGGTGAAAGCTCTGAAATAGTCGTCAGTTGCCGATTCGCGCTAGGTTGGTCTTAGTCAGCAAACCGGGATGGATGTCTTCAATGACCTCGATATGCTTGGTCGATGATGAACAGTCCTGATCCATTACTCATTTGCAAGACAAGGAACATCGAGTCTTGATGCTGGTGCGTAGTTGCTGTCGGTCCAAGACTGTACGGTCATTGCCAACATGTCGACAACACTTCTTCCTTGTTGCTAGCCCACGGTACCGGATCGCTCCTTCTGCTCGGAATCAAACAGCATATTCACGCTACAGCTCCGACAATGCCTTCAAGCAATCAATACTGCCGGAAGCTCTGGATAATTACAGGACAGCGCTAAACTTTCCCGCCGCAACTTGCACCTTCAGGGCATTGGCCGAAGATGCGTCGGAACTGCTTGACACTCGTGTCGTTCTTCATGGATATATCGGAACGCGGAGAGATGCTTCGAAGAACCTCACGTTCGCAGAACTGCATGATATGCACCTCCGATCAACTGTGCAACTTGTATCCACTCCTACGGTCGGCCAGGACGAAAGCGAAGCACCGCACCAACTGCTTCGTGATTTAGCAGAGCACACGCCGATTGCTATAACTGGAACCGTGAAGTCAAGAAAGGCACCGAAGAAGAGCACTGATCCTCTGAATCCTGGTCGGACCTCGATCACAAGCTGCGAGGTCAAGATTGAACAGATCACGCCACTGAACGCATTTCCAAAGTCCATTATCATGGAAGCAGACACAGTCTTCCCTCCAGAGCAACGCCATCTACAAATACGGAATGAGAGGAACTTACGCGAGGCACTTCTATTCCGAAGCAAGGTCACTCGCACGATTCGAGACGAGCTCTGCGATCAGCATAATTTCGCCGAGATCGAAACACCACTTTTGTTCAAGTCTACACCAGAGGGTGCCCGAGAATTCTTGGTTCCAACTCGAACGCCCGGTTTAGCTTATGCTTTACCTCAAAGTCCACAGCAGTACAAGCAGATCCTCATGGGCAGCGGCATCCCACGATACATGCAGATTGCGAGATGCTTCCGAGATGAAGACCTTCGAGCGGACAGACAGCCCGAGTTCACCCAAGTCGATCTAGAAATGGCTTTTTCCAGCAGCGAGGATGTGATGGCAGTGATTGAATCCGTTGTCAGAAGATTGTGGCGGGAGCACCTCGATATCTCGGACTTGCCTGCGAAGTTTGATCGAATGACCTACGACGATGCGATGGCGAAGTATGGCTCCGACAAACCAGACCTTCGGCTCGGCTCAGAGATGCATAGAATCGAATACATGCTTCCCGTGTCTCTCGTCCGCACCATCGGTCCACTCTCTGACCCAGCAGTCGAAGTCCTCAAAATCCCCATCTCCGAAGACCCAAGAGAAACCCGCGACTTCGTCACCAATTTCATGGACTCGCCAGAAGCGCAACCCTTCATCAATAATCCTCACGGTCAACCAGGCATTTTCATCTACGACTCCCGCAAACCTCTGTCAGGTATTCATCCGTTCGGCTTCGAAGCGGCCGAACACCTCGAAGAAACTCTCTCGCTCCAAGACGGCGACCTCATCGTCCTGCAAGCTCGACCCGATATCCCTCCCGCCGGCGGCTCCACTCCACTCGGCAACCTACGTCTCGCCCTGCACAAAGCCGCCGTGAAACAATCCCTCCTCCCAGCCCCCACCGGCTTCGCCTTCACCTGGATCACCACCTTCCCACTCTTCACCCCATCCTCCACTTCCGCCTCCGAACCCGGTCAAGGCGGAACCGCCGGCCTCTCCTCAACCCACCATCCCTTCACCGCGCCTCTTTCCGCCGAAGATCTCGCCCTCCTTCCCACCGATCCCCTCTCAGCAAAAGCAGCCCACTACGACCTCGTGCTCAACGGCGTGGAACTCGGCGGTGGGTCCCAGCGTATCCACAACGCAGCTGTACAAGAGTACATCATGCGCGACATTCTGCAGATGAGAGACGAGCGGGTGGAAGATTTTCGGCACTTGTTGGAGGTCCTACGGGCAGGGTGTCCGCCGCACGCGGGGATTGCGTTGGGGTTGGATCGGTTGGTGGCGGTCATGTTAAGTCGAGAGTCGGTGAGGGATGTGATTGCTTTTCCCAAGAGTGGCAGAGGGGAGGATATGTTGGTTAAGAGTCCCACCAGGTTGACGGAGGGGCAGTTGGCCACTTACCATCTCAAGTTGAAGGAGTGAGATGCTTCGAGAATGCGAAATGTGTATGATAGTGTAGAACACGAGCCGGACCTGGCGTCTTTGCTGAATATACCACTGAACGTTAGCTAACAATGCTGCACCTGTTCAGAAAACCGAAGCATGATATCATTTGATTGGTATCTTTTTCGTATTAGCGCATCGTTGCTCCAACAAGCGCAATGTAACCTGACACACAACAGATCATGCCTCGTCTCTTTGCCGAAGATGCGTGGCACCATCTACTGCTGTTCCTGGCATCCTAGCACGAGGGCCATTCCCGCTCCCCCACAGACTGGTTGATATACCACAATCAATGTAGCCCATCTATGAACCGATCTCGATGCTCAATTCGTCCATGTGTCATCTGTTCCATTCACGGCACCGCGGTCGCGACCACCTAAGTCTCCATGGCATTGTCCTGGGTATCCGTCCACGCTTTGCTCGCTGTCGTCGCAAAATACCTGACATCGACATCATCGTCCTGCATGAGCTTCTCGAGCGGTGGCATGACTTCGTCGCGAATAAGCTGTGCTCCGCGTTCGCTTCCTGGAAACGTCGAAGAAGGTTCCTTCTCCAGCGCGGCGATCGTGGAGGTCTCATCGTCGGGTAGGCGTTTGAGAATGTCGACAAGCACGGCATATGACTTGGCAACGTTGAAGCGGATGTTGGGAATAGGGTCGGCGACAAGCTGCGCCAGGATTGGGAGTACCGATTGAGCGATCACGGGGAGCGAGAGGGCGGGAGCGAGAATCTGTATTCTTGTTAGCGGAACGCATGGAGGACTCAAGATGGTGGTCCAACTCACGGATACGGCGAAGCAGGTTGTCATGCGGTAGAGGTAGTTGGGGTGTTCGGCCATGGCTGCGACTTTTGGGACGATGGCTTCGCTCGCCCACTTGACACCAAAGACCTCGGTGAGCTTCTTGAGGTTCTGTGTGCTGGCTTCACGGATGCTGAAGACCGTGTCTCCGAGCCAGGACATGCACAGACTGCTGAGCTTCTCGTCGAAGAACTCCACACCCAGCTGCGACGCCAAAAGAGGCACGTATTGGATGATGGCAAGTCTGACACGCCACTGCTTGTCCTCTGCGAGCTGGACGATAGCAGGGAGCAGTGATTGAGAAAGGAGCTCAATGCCAATAACATTGTTAACCTGCTCAAGTTTCGAGATGATGTTCAGGCGCACATCCGGGAAGTCGTCCTTGAGCATCTGGAGGAGCATAGGAAGGAGATGCTCGGTGGTCTCCTGTTTGCCGAGAATGGGAGCCAGACCACTAATCTGGTTGCCAAAGGCGGCACGAACATGCTGCGAGGAGTCCGAAACGAGGTCCTCGACTGCAGGCATGATATCGCTGAGGAGTGCCTGGCGGTCGACAAGTTGGCAGAAACCTGCGAATGTCAGCAGTGGTCTCCTGAAAGATTTGTATATAATGAACTCACCGGGTATTTGTCCAGCAATCGCACTGCGAACCTCTGCTTCCGTGTCTTTCAACAGCTTGACAAAGGCTGGCACCAAGTCGCGTGCAATCACTTCATCGTCTACTGCCTTTGCGACCTTCTCGAATCGATCTGCCACCATGTATCGCACTCTCCAACTCTTGTCCTCGAACAGGCTGCGAAGCGCAGCGAGTAAGACGCCGTGACTGGATTGTTGCTCTTTTGGCACCGCTTCGGCAATCGCAATCAGGACCTCCACGGTGAGTAGACGCACGCTATCTTGATCGTCTCCAGCGAGATGTTGGAAAAGTGGAATCATGTCCTCGATAACAATGGCTGCGGGCATGCTCTTTACGAACTTTGCAAGGTTGTTGGCAGCCTGTCTCCGGACCATTGGGGTGTCATCGTGAACGAGCTGAGAGAACTGCTGGCGGAGGCCTTCTTGTGACTGGGCGGTAGCATGCTGGTATGGTGTGTTGTACAGCCCGGTGGCTGAGATCTTCGAGGTGAACCAATCGGCTTTTGACAGGCGGATCGTCAATGGAATGAAGTACTGCTCAACCTGCTGCTGGGAAAGCTGGTCGCAGATTTTGTTAAGAGACTCGACGGCCTGAGAAAGTCAGCTGTGGTGCTCCTGGCGAAGACACAGCAATAGGTGATACCTTGTCGCGGACCAATGGCTCCTCGATCGTTGCCAAATTCTCCAAGGGAGAAAGGAGCACGTGTCCGTACTCAGGACCGCCCACGTACTCGACAAAATTTCCCAGCTCGTCGCCTAGAGCAGTCAAGACCTCGTCCTCATCTTCCACGGACTCTGCGGTGTATGTCAGCTCCTGCGCGTCTCTTCCAAGGATACACGAGTCATGGCGCACCGTCAAGAAAGGGAATCAATTCGTCTCTGGTTCGCTCTGGGCCCAGCGCGAGGGCAATCGTTGACAGTCGGCGAATGGCGTTCAATCGTAAAAGGACATCATCGTGCTGTCAAGGGCTGTCAATGTCCGCCTTGAAAATATGTGTGAATCCTCCCTTCAGGGCGCATGCACACCTTCAGCTCATCTATGAGGACGGCAATGGGGTACAACTCGTCATTCTGACCCTGCTCATCCATGTTTGCTCTATTGTCGTCGGTCGTGAGGCGGGTAAGGAACGGATGGCCCGATGGCAGGCCCTCGATGGGATGGGTGGTCGGTGAAGTTGCGGCGTCGCAATGGCGAGTGTGGTTGATCGCTGGGGCGGTGAGGTCGCGGGCTAATCGCGGGGCATGTGTCAGCAATGCTATACCGACGAATTGTCACAAGCACAAGTGATCTGTGGCAGTGTATGCGGCGCGGGTGGGGGTCCGTTCTGTGTATGGGACAAGGTTTACAGCGCGGTACCTGCAGCGGAGCAAGGCACCATCGCCGCCTGCGTCCATCTGAGGCCACACGTGATCCGTAAAAGGTACTCACTCAGATGCTGAAGTCGTTTTTTTGGTGGAGCGGAATGCGTTTGTGGTGTTGAGGAAGGTGAAAGAGGCCGGTAGGTGTGGTGTTGATGGGCGATGATGTTGTAAAGCCCGAGCCAAATCTGGCTGAAGCTGTTCGGTTTCTGTGGGGCTGCAAGTACGGCGGACCATAACGTGAATAATGGAACAATCTCGAAAGATTTGGACTTCAGAGTCACAGCGACAGACGGCACAACGCAACAGCTAACTTGCCACCGGAACTGGCCAGCAGACACTCGATTTGAGGATCCTCCTGGCTCTCTGCTTACAGACCCGCCCATCCAGCAATACTTCGAAGCAGAATTACAATCACCAAGCCGACTATTCAAGGAAGTCATACCACAAGAGAAGAGAACGTCAGAGAGGTGGTGAAGGGACAGCCATATCGGGCGCCTCGCGAGGCACAACACACGAGCAAATATGCCGACCATTGCGGTGGATAAGGAGGATCTATATAAGGCATTGGGCAAGGAATACACCAAGGATGAGTTCGACGAGCTGTGCTTCGAGTTCGGCATTGAGCTTGACGAGGACACCTCCGAGCACAAGCGACCGATCGTAGATGGCGTGGAGGAGCGACCTCAACTGAAGATTGAGATTCCTGCCAATCGCTATGATATGCTCTGCTTCGAGGGCATTGCTATGAATCTCAATGTCTTCTTGGGACGGCAAGAGATGCCAAAGTTCCGTCTGGCTGCACCACCCTCAGGCGAGCTTCAGACGGTGACCATTCAAGAGAGCACATCAAAAATACGGCCATACTTCTCGTGTGCGATCTTGCGCAACATCAAGTTCGATAAAGCACGCTACGATTCGTTCATCGCCCTCCAAGACAAGCTCCACGCAAACTTGGCTCGCCAGCGAACACTCGTCTCGATCGGCACTCACGATCTGGACACGATCGAGGGCCCATTCTCGTACGAGGCTCTCGCGCCAGAGGAGATCAGCTTTGCACCCCTCAACCAGACAAAGGTCATGACCGGCAAGGAGATGATGGAGTTCTACGAGAAGGACAAGCACCTCTCACGCTTCCTGCACATCATCCGCGACTCACCCGTATACCCCATCATCTACGACAAGAACCGGACAGTTCTGTCCCTGCCACCCATCATCAACAGCAACCACTCCAAGATCACTCTCGACACCAAGAACGTGTTCATCGACATAACAGCGACAGACAAGACAAAACTGGAGATTGTCAACAATATCATCGTATCCATGTTCTCGCAATATTGTGCGGAGCCCTTTACCATTGAGCCAGTCAAGATCATTTCATCTCACAACGGTGAATCCCGAGAAACACCAGACCTGACACCTCGCGCCACGCAAGCCTCTTCAAGCTTCATCAACTCCGTCTGCGGTCTCACAGAATCTCGAGAAAATCTCTGCGAGCTCCTCAAGAAAATGGGCCATTCCGCAAAACCCTCTACCACCGACGCCGACGTGCTCGATATCGACATTCCAGTAACCCGCGCCGATGTTCTCCACCAAGCGGACATCATGGAAGATGCTGCAGTAGCCTACGGCTTCAACAACCTCCCCCAAAACTTCCCTAGTACCTCCGGCTCAACCGCAGCCGCTCTTCCAATCAACAAGCTCGGCGACATTGTCCGTCAAGAGTCCGCAATGGCGGGCTGGAGCGAAGTCATGCCCTTGATCCTCTGCAGCCACGACGAAAACTACGCCTGGTTAAATCAACCCGATGACAAGCTCGCCGTGCGTTTAGCCAATCCTAAAACCGCAGAGTACCAAATCGTGCGGACCTCCTTGATTCCTGGTCTACTAAAGACGATCCGAGAGAATCGCCGTCACGCGGTACCGATGAAGATCTTCGAGGTCGCGGATGTGTGTTATCAGGACAAGAGGTTGGAGCGTCGCAGTCGGAACGAGCGACACTTTGCGGCAGCATGGTATGGCAAGAGCAGTGGTTTTGAGCAGGTGCACGGTCTGATGGATCGGATCATGCTCATGCTGCGGGCGAAGTTTATCGAGAAGGCGGAGGATCGGGAGAAGTTGACGCATAAGCAGAGGTATTGGATCGAGGAGGTTGAGAGTGAGTTTTACTGCATTTCGAGCTGTGTCGAGAAGATGTTTGCTGACCATGCTGATAGATCCAACTTACCTCGCTGGCCACGCTGCTGCCATTATGCTGTCCCTCGATGGTGGCGCACCCGCGCGCATCGGTACCTTTGGCATTCTGCATCCGACTGTGCTGAAGCACTTCGATCTTCCATTCCCGACGTCCACTCTTGAGATCAACCTCGAGGTGTTCTTGTAGATATACAGCTGCGCGAACAGATCAGGAGGGGGAGGGAACTAGCGCTGTCCAAGGTATGGCGACATGAGTAGATGTCCAATATATCCCCACAATATGTCTCTTGTTGACAGAAATGCAATCACAATACACGCCTTCGATGCTCGTGTGAATTGCTTGGTTCGACCAGCAAGGTGCAAGTTGTAATGGCGCCCGGCGGGTCATTCATCAATGTGAAGCACCTCGAAGCCGGCCGAAGTCGGCTCGGAGGGCCTGTTTCCCGTGCATAGGTGCGTCGGGTGACTCTACCGTAATCACGCGTCCACCTTCGTAGCTATGGCATCAGCTCTGTGTCTATCTCACTGCTAGACAGCTTCACCTCCTCACCTATCTATTCAATCTGCGACACAAACTTGCCACATCGTATCTTCGCGATCCATCTTCGATCCTACCAAGCCTCCTGCCAAACGACCGATTCACCACCTGTAACTACCCCGCCTAGCCACCACACCGCACCCTCTCCAAGCCCGCGACAAAGCGCATCACTGTCAAGTAGCCTCAGAGACTGCTTCTCCTGCCCAGCAGTACTGCTTTCCAGCTCTTCAAACACGATCGTTCAGCCAGATCAGAAAAAGTTGCCTTCGTGGGAAAACAGCGGAATCGAACACGCGCAGGGAGCACACTCAGAAAGAGCATACTCGGGGAGCAGACGGCAAGATGAGTAGTCCAAAGAGGAGAATCGAGACAGATGTATGTGGACAACGGAACTTTGGAACTGGACAATGCGGCTAACATATCCATCGTCGAAAGGTCATGAAGATGTGAGATATCAAGAAGCTTTGCGGTCTGAGGAGGAAGTAGTCTGACAATCGGCGTAGGCTCATGAGCGACTACGAGGTGACTTTGGTCAATGACAACAGTACGCTTCGCCTTCCGCTGCTCTGCCGGTCCCACTCGCGAACTGTTGCACTGACTGACCTGTCTTGACAGTGTCCGTCAAAGCCACGCTGCGTACAAGCCCAAGCCGACGATCATCGACTGACCTTCTCGCAGGCAAGAGTTCTACGTGAGATTCAAGGGACCAACAGAGAGTGAGTGTGCTTGAGTGCCGTGTCAGGCCAGACTCCCAGCTAACCCAACGAAAGCACCCTTCGAAGGAGGCCTCTGGAAAATCCACGTCGAACTACCCGACCAATACCCCTACAAGAGCCCGAGCATTGGTTTCGTGAACCGCATCTTCCACCCCAACATCGACGAGTTGTACGTTCCTATGCCGCAGAAAGCAACATCCGACTGACATCCGTCCGCAGATCCGGCAGCGTGTGTCTCGACGTGATCAACCAGACCTGGTCACCCATGTACGACATGGTCAACATCTTCGAAGTCTTCCTACCGCAGCTCTTACGATATCCCAACCCGACCGATCCGTTGAATGGCGAGGCGGCCGCGTTGATGATGAGGGAGCCGAAGGGCTACGAGGCGAAGGTCAAGGGTTGGTGATGTGTTGCGAGTCTGGTCTGGAACGTTGCGCTGACGGAGAGCGACCAGAATATGTGACCAAATACGCATCGAAGGATGCAGCCGACGACGCTGGCGGCGACTCGAACGATAGCGACGAGATGAGTAGCGTGGGCAGCTATGACGATGACGACGAGGAGCCCGCGGGTACGATGGATGAGGTTTGAGCGCCGGCTCGCTAAATGCTTTCCCACACCACGGCCTTTTGCGACGATCGAGTTCAGTTCTGGAAGGCGTTTTCGATGGGTCTCGACGGATGGATTGGTTAGTTTCACAGAGAGTATGGGAAAGGAAGGGATGTACGAATACGGCGCGTTTAGAGGAGCTGGGTGCTCTCCACATCGATAAGAAACCAAATGATGCCGCCTTATATCTCGACGAACAAGGCGTGCAATACAACCCCGAAGACCGCTGATGTACATGGAGACATTGCCAGCCTCCAGTAGCTCCGCTTGCCCTTCCTGGAGTCTGTACCACTTCAGTCGACTCCTCGACCTCTGCGCAGCCAGGTTTGCCGCGTCTGCAGTACCGTGCGTGAGTGTGATCGACGACCGTAAAGTACAGAATAGTATTGACAAGTTGACCAGTTAGCGCTGGAGCTTTACCTCAAGGAACCTCACATGCGATGGGTATTCTCGTGCAACTCATACGCCATTTAGTAGCTCGGAGCTCAGGACGAGTTGTACGACTGTGACCTGAGAGGCTTTCCTTTCGCAGCAAGACATCGAGACGGAGTACTGGAGTGTGCTCCTAGAATATGCAAACGGTCGTCCAGTTGAAGTGCAGCGATTCGCTCCGGTGCACGAGGCCCTGCTAACGAGTCAAGGCGTTTTGCTGGCGTGTTTACCGTTCGCAAGACAACCTGTCTGGGCTCTCCGACACATCGCAAGAACCGCGATTGGTGGGTGAGCATTCGGAAAGCAAATTGCCATTCAGACATACGAATGACTCAAGCGAAGCTAAAGAACGATGACCACAAGCAATGTTAGGAACAGCGATTGTCCTCCCAACTCCAAAACCCACTTGCTCCCATCATATCGTCGCCTGCCTTCTGCCAAAAGAGACACCACTTGTCGGGGCCCACAAGAGGGCGTATGAACTAGGGGGGAGGGCATACATTCGGATAGCAAGCCCTGACCTCGGTCCTGTCGCAGCATTTTTGTTTGTCCGGGCACCAGCTTCCTCCATTGACGCAATCATCTGTACGGGCCAGCGTTAGCACCAAGCTCGTAGGCATCTTTGCGCGAATGTATGCGACTTACGTCGGCACTGGTGGTTACGACAAACCGCTTCACCGCAGCATCGACCGTTGTCTGCGCAGTATGCTACTCAAAGTGGTTAGTGTTTGACCTTGGAGGCAAGTGGAAGTGTAGTGTGCACACATACATCCGGTGCCGCGGATACAGCCAAACTCCACATTGCGGCCGCACAGACCGACAGCGGCCGCGGCAAGGGCGAGCAAGGTGTAGTTGAAAAGCTTCATTTGGTCGGTAGTGTTGGAGTGAAATTGTTTGCAGTGTGTTGACGACCAGCTAGGCAGAAGGAAACGAAAGGACATCTAAGTAAAGGAAATGCGAAGGTCCGAGCCCATACGTAAGCACGGAATCGTGATTGAAACAGCGCTACCTATTTTGCCCTGGCGGGCATACTCTCATGTCATCTCGGTCGTTAAGTGCGCTCCCAAAACTGACCCTCCGTGTCGCTGGCATTGTGAGCAGCCTTTCAACCCTACGCCGGAAACGGATGCTGAGCATTGCCGATGCGCCAACACGCTGTAAATGCAGCGAGGCATTTTCTGTCGGCATGCTGCGGGACAGGCATCGCCTTCAGGCTTCAACCTCGAAGTTGCACCCCCAGGTATCTTCAGCGTCCTTGGCCAAACCTGAGCTGGCCGCATCCATAAAGGAAACACTTCCTGCGCTGAAGAAAAAGAAGAGACTCGCCATCCAGACCTGCTCCGCCGCCCATCAACTCGCCACATCGCAGCCATGCATCTCCCACTCCTCGCCCTCCTCTCTCTTCTCCCCGCCCACACTCTAGCCTGCAGCTCCGGCTGCATGTGCCAACATCCCGACGGGACCATCAATTGCGGCGTAGAAATTGGAGGTACCAAACAACACGACTGCGCCGGCTACTGCCGCGATCGTAATTGCGCCGGCACCACACCCGGGTTCTTCGGCGAGACCTGGCAATGCCGTGTCTGGAAGGGATACTGCGAGCCCGATGAAGATGCATACGAACACGTCGCGGATTGTAGCAAGAAACATGGCAAGAGGTTCAACAGTTGCCAGGAGAACTTTGACTGTCCTGAATAAGGGAGCGCTTTGGACGCGCGCTGCGCCCCGTACCGCGGGTACGGTGACATTTCTTGCCTTGTTTTGAGACGACTTACCTGTGCTGACGAACTCAGAGCTCTTTGATGGCGTTTTGATGTACTTTCGGGCGAACATATCGGCGAGGAGAGGCAGCTGATGTGTTCTATGGTTCTTCTCGCGAAGGACGGCGTGAGCGGATGTGGATGTGGATTGAATTTCGGGGACGTCCATGTCGTGTCTCAGACTGTCAGTCGACGGTGTTGAGGGCGGGAGGTCTCGGATAAGGTTGGAGAGTGGTGCTTCTAGAAAATCTTTCTCGGCCCTCTCGGCGGAGCTGGAGCTGTTTTCTTTTTTCGGTACGGGCGTGCTTATTCGTCGGCCATGCGCGAGAGGCTTGATCTGGCCACGTGGGAAAGGATCGTTGCCTAGCCGTTCGTGATTATGCCACAGGGCGGCAGGACGGGTGGTAATCACGGTCCGTCTCTTTTATCTGTTCGAGGCGTGGGTCGTCACTTCAATGCTACGTCGCCTTCCAAGTTCCATTGGCAGTTCTGATGCCTCGGACTGCAGCCTTGCTCTTTTGCCAGAGGTGCAGCCGTGATATGCGGGCCCGCCATGAGATGTCTTGGAGCTCGGAACTTGTGAACCGCAAGGGCAAGGAGATGTTTCTCCTAGGTGAGACCACGGCGTGAGGGCATCGTTCCGGACGCCATGGCGTTCTAGCGTGTGACCAGCAGGTAACGGCGTAACGCGGATGTAGGTAATTCTTAGCAAACAATGGACGTGCGACTGTCTGGAAACGAGAAAGGAGGAATGTTCGGCCTTGCCATTCAGGGAAGGAGGAAATGGAGTCTTCGCGGACTTCTTCACGCTCGAGAGTCGAGAAATGGGACAGAGTAGAGTGGATGGGAAATGAGAGTGGAAATCGGACCCTCACATCGATCCGTCCATGAATTCACTGTTCCAACTCTAAACTTTACCGCGTCGATTTAATGCCTATCCTACCCTACTTGCCTACCTCCAGGTCCCCTCGCAATTTCTCGTCACCACGTCGGACATCCTCCTCCTCGTCCACACACCTCCTGGTCCTTGGGCGATCGCAACCCGGTCATCTGCACGAACCCGATCAAACGTCATCCTGTCACACACCACAGCCGCAACCTCACCTCCGCACGTGAAAGCTGCTTTCCTGGCGGTGCACGCCTCTGCATACCATTCCACATTGCGTCCGTTGTGCGACTGTATACACCATTGCACTGCACCGCAACGCTCTGCCGACCACGTCTGCGTGAAACGAGCCCTTGTTGCACGTGGCGCCTTGGACCAACCACGACACCACGTTCGCCCGGCCTCGCCTGTGCGCGCACGCTCCTCGAGCTCCTCGCATAGCACGCCCATAAGCAACACAGGAATCCCACGCATCTGGTCACACGAAGCCTCTCACAACGACGGGAGACCGCTGTTCGCCGATCCCTCACGCTCGCGGCGAGGACGCACCATGCAGTGATAGTCCGATCTGGTCTGCATCCTCTGCCTTTCACTTCGGTCACCGGAAATGGGAAACTCCAACTCCAACATCGTCTTGACGGATGAGGTCAACCTCAATCACTTTCGGCTGTTGCGAGTGGTGGGAAAAGGCGCCTTTGGAAAAGTCAGGATCGTGGAACGCAAGGACACAGGCTTGACGTTTGCGCTGAAATACATCAGGAAAGATGAGGTGGTACGGTCGGAGAGCGTGCGCAACATCATACGCGAGCGGAGGATGCTGGAACACTTGAACCACCCGTTCTTGTGCAATCTTCGCTACAGCTTTCAGGATATGGAATATCTGTACATCGTCGTGGATCTGATGAATGGTGGAGACCTCCGATTTCACATTTCGCGAAAGACCTTTACAGAAGAAGCTGTTCGTTTCTGGATCGCCGAACTTGGGTGCGCATTACGGTATATCCACAAGCAAGGCATTGTACATCGAGATGTCAAACCGGACAATGTCCTTCTGGATTCGGAAGGTCATGTCCATTTAGCAGACTTCAATGTTGCTTCCGACCTCACACCTGGAAAGCCGCTCACGAGCAAGTCTGGCACACTGGCATATCTGGCTCCGGAAGTTTACAGCGGTCGAGGCTACTATTCTGAGCCGGACTGGTGGTCACTTGGCGTTCTCTTCTACGAATGCATCTACAACAAGCGACCGTTCGAGGCGAATCACCATGATGCACTCGCGGCATCGATAACGAAGGCCGATCCACCGTTTCCCGTCACATCACCAGCTGTCTCCATGCCTTGTCTGCATGCCATCAGCTCATTACTAGAAAAGAACAAGAGCTTACGAATAGGAGCTGCCAGCTGGGAATCCTTCACTGACAACCCTTTCTTCAGGGACATCAACTTCAACGCTCTCGAGAGAAAGGAGTACGAGCCGGTATTCTGTCCGTCCAGTGAGAAGACGAATTTTGATGCGACATATGACCTCGAAGAGCTCTTGCTGGAAGAAGCACCACTTGAAGCTCGAGCCCGAAGACAGAAGCCTCGAGCCGAATTGAGAGAGGACGCAACACAGCAGGAGATCAGAGCTGACGAGCTTCACCGTATGATCGAAACCATGTTTGAGCCATTCAACTACACAACCTTGCCACACGATCGAGACCCGGTGCCGGCCGTGGCTCGGGACGCTGACCCAAGGTCGAAACGGCGTGCGACGAAAAGTGAAAAGAGCTCGCCCAAACAAGCGAGCAACCTCGCAAGACCACAAACAGCAAACCAAAGGTCGGTTCCAGTTTCGGGCTCCGCTACACCTGGCAGCGCTACATACACCCGATCATCGACACAATCACCCTCGGGCTCACCGCCATTACATGCCACGGCACTCGACTTCCCGGCAGCACCCACGTCCACCGGCATGAACGAGCTATTCCTACCCAACGAACGCTCCGAACTCAAAGAGCTACCTCGAAACTTCAGCGCTGTGCCTCCTCCAATCGGATCAGGATCGACGAACCCACCGCGCCCGCGAGGTTCCACTCGGAGTGTCTCGATGGCTGGAGGTGTGCAAGTGGTGCTCGACGAGCATGGCAGCTGGACCAACATGGCCAATCAGAGTCAGAGTTTGGTCGCGCAGCCACAGGATGACCAGCGCCGGACGGAGCGACCTTCGGGTATGTTGGGCTTTTTGAGCAGGAAGAAGGGTAGAGAACGAAGTCCGAAAGCGATGAAAGAGAAGGAAAGAGGAGTCTTGGGCAAAGAGGGCGCGCGGGTGGTGATTAGCCATGGCTGAAGCGTACGATGCGAGGCATTGTAGAACACGCATCTGATGCTCAGACGTGGGCGACATGCGCGAGTCGAATCGCTCTGCTGAAGAGCTCCTCTCGTCGCGGCCACGCGAATCAGGAGCTGGCGACTGGACTGCAAGCTCGTTGTCGTGTCGCCTTGCTGCCCAACGGTGAGCAAGTCAGCGACCATCGCACTCCGCGCGAGCCGACAGAGACAACGCTGGACAGATACGACTAGGGCGTGTAAGATAGGGCATCATTGGGCATTCAGACGGGCTGGGATCAAGCATACGACCGGGATGGATGGGCAGCATACCGGCGGCTATGACATCAATGCATGAGGTGGGACGGGACGGCAACGAGTGCGGCATTGAACACCAGTGTGCAATTTTGTCGGGAACAATGTCCACACTGGAGCGTCTTGCTGTGTTGACAGGGCGATTAATACCATATCCATAATACACGAATGTTCGAAACCACCCACTCGCTCATCCTCGTGCTTTGGGGGCCGCCTCGTTCTGACAATTACCCAGAGAACTACCTTACAAATCGTCGTTCATCCAATGACGGGATGATCTGCCGGCCAAAACTCAATCCTCCATTCGAGCAACGTCGACCTCAGCTTGATAGCATTCGCGTCATCAAACTGGAACGTGATATTTCAAGACGAATCCAACACGCTCATCGATATCAGTCATCGCCGCCGGCACAAGAACATACTGGATCGCTCTGGCCTCAAAAAGCTGCTTGAAGGCCTTGTCGAACCGAAGCCACTCCGTCGAATCTGGAGGCACGAGCCGGACACCATCGTCTTTCAGCCAACTGCAACCCGACTCACACAAGACAACCAAGCCTTGCTTCATCTTCATCTCGAGCGCCGTCCAGTGAGAAGAGGCCAAGAGCTTTGCCGCGGCGTCCGCGCCAACGTAAAGCTGCGCGAATACTATGGGATCCAGTCCCGATCGGTCGGAGATGTACCATGAGCTGCATTCGTTGCCTTGGAAATCCTGTTCGACTTGGTATTGAGCTTGGAGAATGGCTTCCTGAAGTTTGAAGCACTTCTCAGGTGAATTCGTTATGTCGTCCCTGCTGATATGGAGAGTTTCCAGTTGATGTCGTGCGACTTCGGTGATGTATGTGGGTTGGCCGGAGGGACATGCATCTTTCGTGGCCGCGTAGTGACGCTGTAAGGCGCGAAGAATCGTTGTCTTCCCGGTGCATGGCGCACCGACGATGTAGATGTTTCTCAGCGGTGGCATTGCTAATGCGAATGAGCAGGAGATGTCGTGAAGAGTAAGACGAAGCGGTTGAGCAGACGACACAGTATGATGCGTGACTTGTGTCACATCACAGGCTGGGCACCAGGGATTGGACATTGGTTTGCAGCACACATGCATATATCTGCAAGGTTAGCAAACCGCTGATTGACAAGCTACAAACAGGAACAACACTTGAACACCTCAACTCAACATCGCACAGAAGGCGGCGAACACATCCTGCTGAGACATCATTCATGGCAGGCCTTCACACTTTCAAGCGGTGTCTACAAGACAGTTTCGACCTCAAAGACGCTGCGTGGGTGTACACGGTGCCAAACTTGCCCTCACCAAACACCCTGGACAGTGCCGCAAAGGTGAAGGTGATCAGCTTCGTGTCTACGAGGGACAAACAAGAGGCATCTCTCCGACTCGAGACACCTGCTTCGAACAGAATCGTACGAAATGAGCCTCCTCACAAGCTTCTCCTACTGTCATTCGCCGACTTCAAGCTCCGGCTCCCATTGTCCCCAGGCGACCAAGATGTTAAATTTGCAACGGCAAGAGAGTCAGCCGGCTACATCGCCACGCTGCTGAAGACGGGAGTCGTCCTCAACGGTGTACAGTATCATTTTTTCGGCCACAGCAATAGCCAGACAAAGTCTCGTTCTTGCTACATGTACGCCAGCTCGAAGGACGATCTTGCGAAGAAGGTCGAAGCTCTGGGTGACTTCTCGAGACTCAAGACAGCAGCCAAGAAGGCGAAACGAATTGGTCTGCTGTTTTCTAGCGCAGAAGTGGCACTCAAACTGGAGCCCGAGCGTTGCGAGGACATCGACGACGTTTCGCGGAACGACTATATCTTCACGGACGGGTGTGGACGCATCGCCAAAGGGTTCGCGAAAGAAGTTGCGCGGCAGAGGAAGATTGTCTTTCGGAATGCGCGGTATTTGCCCGCTGTGTACCAGATACGATATCGGGGCTACAAAGGTGTCCTTACTTTGAGCCCAGAGCTGCGTGGGAAGATCCAGGTACAGTTCAGATCTTCGATGCGGAAGTTTACTGATGCCAACGACCTTTCATTCTCAGTCGTGGCTTATTCAACGGTGCGTATGTATGCTACAAGAAGGCGTGATATGCCGTGCTGATCATCTCGTAGCCTTACGCATTTGGATATCTCAACGATGAGATTGTACTCCTACTTCACGCGCTCGGCATATCGACGGACGTGCTTCTGCGTAAGCAGGAAAATTCTTTCAGACTGATGCGAAGTGCATTGGAGGGAGATGCAAAAACGGCGTTCCAATTTCTGACATATCAGAATGAAATGGCTTTGGCTGAGAGGCTGTTGATGAACGGAGTTGACAGCGTTCAAGCTTCGATACGCAAGCTCGTTCACGCCGAGTTGGACAAGATGATCAACAAGAAAGACGAGCAGAGATGCCGAATTGCAATCAAGGACTCTAGGCTGCTATTCGGAATTTGCGATCCATCCGGCACAAGCGACGGTCGTGGCAAGCTACGCGAGGGAACATGTTTCGTGAGAGTCACGGATCATGAAAGCGGAGAAGCTAGAACGATCATCAACACCGAGGTGCTGGTCACTCGCAATCCGTGTCTACATCCCGGAGACCTCCAAAAGTTCAGGGTCGTGGACGTACCGCGGTGGACGCACCTCACGGACTGCATTGTCTTCCCGACTGTAGGCAGGAGACCCAGCGCAGACCTCATGTCTGGCGGAGACCTAGACGGCGACAAGTTCTTCGTCACCTGGGATCCTGACATCATTCCTCGTACGGTGTCCCAACCAGCAGCGTACCCGGGAGGCCGGGAACGAATCGAGTTTGGAAAGATCGATGGAGACAGCAGGGCGGAATTTTTCGCTCAGTACAGCAATGCTTCGCTGGGTAGGGTCAAGAATTTGTACCTCAAGTGGGCCAGACTCGGAAGCCCGCTGAGTGCAGAGTGTCAGCAGCTCAATCGTTTGTTCTCGCAGTGCGTGGATGGCAATCGCATCAAAGTTCCTTCCAACCTTGAGGATCCACCGGAGCCAGCACCAGACGGCCCGCCCTTCGTCCTCGATGTGTTGCACGAAGATGCAGTTCGGCAAGCGGGCACGTTGATGGATGCGAAGACCTCCTTCGAAAATATCTCAGGTGATCTGCTAGACTTCATCTCAAGCCGCGAGGACTTTGCTTTGTCGGAGTTCGAGCTCATCCAGCTGGTCTTCAAGAGGTGTCACGAAGAGCGCCTCGGCTTTTCTGAATACACTCCTTATTTCAACTATGCTGCTCTGAGCGATGAGCAACGACTGTGGCTCCTGGATGTGCTGCCGCAGGAGAAGCATCTGCCCGGTCTCGTCCGCAATGGCTTACTACAATCAGACCTTGTCCTTCCTCAAGAACTGGTCAATTTCAAGCTGGACGACCACCGTCTACATTGGAAACAAGTCTTCAGCTCGTCCTCTGACCGTATGGGACAATTCCTGGGCGTCGCTGGTCGTGTCTTGGAAAACTTCCACAAGAAGCTCATCGTCATCCAAGCGGACGAACGCCTTGTTCTGATGATATACGTACCGCAGAAGATCCCCAAAGCCAGCGAAGTTGAAGTCTCTGACTCTGTCCGAGTCTTTGCGTTGCCTCGTAGCGCGGGACCGGACTCAGCGCACTACCGTGTCACACCAACAAAGTCCACTTCGAGGCTGTTCCACGATGATGGCGTCTTCCAGCTGTATGAGCTGAAGCGGGCGAACACGTTCGTCTACTTACAGAGAGGTCCACAAAACCCGACAAAAACGACCGACATCGCCAGCAAAGGCGATAGACGGAGAAAACATGAAGAGACCCTCCGCGCGGGAGAAAACTACGACTTTCGAGCGAGTGTCGCACTGAACAAGATCAGCGAACCGATCAGACTTCATGTGGGCCGCATGATACGTGCCGGTATACAGGCAGCGGAGGTCTACGTGATCAGCAATCGCGATGTAGAATCTTTGCGGTTTCTCGACGCTTGGTTGCGTTATGTGGACACCCAGGAAGAGCTGCCACTGTTCGCCTCAACCCCAAAGGAGTACACTGCACCGTCGCTGAAGACCGAGCCGCGAGATGAGGTGCCACCTGTCGTTCGCAGCGTTGTCTGGGACAACGAGCTCCACGCGCTCAAGTCCATGGTGGATCCAGACCATGTTCGAATGGCGCTTACTTTGCTGAACCGCACGGGAGAGAAGACACGCCTGCGCATGGCCTACGCCGAGTTGCTTCGCTACGCTCACGAGGCAAACGCCGCAATGGACGCCTTTGATCTCACACGTCTTCTGCTGAATGCTCTGATGGAATGCCATTTTCTGACTCGACTGTTCCTCGAGTCGGAAGTGTGGGTGGAACAGAAGGCTTTGCTAGCCGATGAGGCATTGCAAGTCTTCCCTCAGGTATTGTCTGAGCTTGTACTGGACGCCAATCGCCTTCAGTCGTTCGTCACAGCGCCCGTCAAGCTGGTTCTGCGGGAGCTGCAACAGATCTCGTTACAGCAGCTCGTGGACCTCGTCGAGCTGATTGCCCTTGCCGTGGGACAGCCCGATATAGCTCTGGATCTGCTACTCGAATGTATACAGCCCGAGCTACCAAGACTGCTGGCTGGAACACCGTTGGAAGTACAACAAATCACCAATCATCTGATGGGCATTGCTCTGAACCATATCGACGAGGCTAGTAGCGATAGCAGAATGTCTCAGCATAGCTTGCAGCTGCATCCTGATGGGCGACAGGAAGGATTCGAGGTTGTCAAGACCACACTTCGGATCGACATTCCAGAAGGACCACCAAAAGCAGGCGATCATGTGCGATTCGTCGCTTCTGGGCCGCCTCGAAATGCTCCAACGGAGAGACCTTACACCATGGACGCCGTGGTGATGAGCTCCGACCAAGGTTCTGCGTCGTTTCGGTGCATCGGCCACACTCCACCATACCTCGAAGATTGCTCGTGGAAATTTAGAAACTGTGGTTCGTTCGCGACTAGCAAGGCTATGCTCGATGCGATCAAATCCTTCTACGGCACCAAACGAGACTGCTGCGGTCTGTACTACCAGTTAGTCGGAGAACCAGGGCCGACCACCGTCGATTTGCCAAATGAGCCGATTGAACGTGCCATCAATGTCGCAATAAGCACACTCAACGACAGTCAGAGGAGGGCACTCCATGCGGCACTTGAAAATTCTCTGGCGTTCCTTTGGGGCCCGCCAGGTACAGGAAAGACGTCCACCATTGTCGCAATACTCAAGACCATGCTCGCGACCTTCCCAAAGTCTCGATTCCTGATCACCGCACCCACCCACAATGCAGTAGACAACACGCTACAGCGATTCATCGCCGAGGGTGGTGCGAAACTGGTCGAGCCACTGCGAGTCGCGACCGACATGCGCAAAGTCGCATCTCAACTCCGTTCATACACTTGCGACGCCATGGTCGGCAAAGATCTGTCGGAAAGCCATGCCGGCCGACGCGCGGCTCAGAAACGAGTCAAGCAGAGTCGACTCATCTTCACAACGTGCGTCGGCTCTGCTCTCGGTCTGCTGCGGAACGAGAAGTTCGACATCGTCCTTGTCGATGAAGCTTCTCAGCAGACCGAACCGGAGACCCTGATCCCGCTGACGAAAGGATGTAAGCGCGCGATCTTGGTCGGCGACCACGTGCAACTCCGAGCAACGGTGCAGAAGCACGCTGTCGTAACAGGATTCGACATCTCGTTGTTCGAGAGACACTACGAGCTGCCAGAAATACCGGGAACCGCCAAAGTCATGCTCGACACGCAGTACAGAATGCACCCGGACATCTGCAGTTTCAGCTCCGAGGCATTCTATCAAGGTAAGCTGAAGTCCGCACCGAGCACGGCCAGCATCGCGACGCCCACCTCTCGCTTTCCATTCCCCGAAGCTAGCAGGAAAGTCTTCGTCCAATGCGGTGCGACTGAAGATCTCGGGCATCAATCGAAAGCAAACCAAGGCCAGGTCAAGCTCTGCCAGATTATCTGCAGCCTTTTATCAGACAGCACCCTTCCACCCAGCAGCAAGACCTCGAACATGTCCGTCAGACCAGAAATCGTGATCCTCACGCCATACACCCGACAACGAGAGGAGTTGAAAGCGGCGATACCTGCGTACGAGGTGTCCAGTATCGATGGGTTCCAGGGACGTGAAGCCGACATCATCATCTTCGTGACGGTGCGGTGTAACGAGCATTACGACATTGGCTTTTTGAAAGATATGAGACGCTTGAATGTGGCTATGACGAGAGCGAAGGCTAGTGTCATTGTCATTGGCGATCGGAAGACGCTGACGGGACAGAGCTCCGCTGATGCCGATGTTGAGAGTAAGGCTGTCTGGAAGAGGTTGTTGGACTCGTGTGTTGAGGTGGCATTGCCTGAGGGTGTCTCCGGATGAGGGACGAAAGCACTTGTAGGCGGATCACTGTCGCCGAGCTGTGAATGCTCCCAAAGTCGTCTCTTGGGTCAGTCAGACCTCTGTTGCCGCGGCGCCCGAATGCTCTCCCTCCGTTCGCACATTCGTGATGAAAGATGGTGAGAAGAAAGTAAAGTCCAATGGCAGAGCCGGCCTGCGAGTCAGCGGTGAAGAGCCGACATTTCGGCGCCGAATGTGCTTGTCTCGGTTGAGCCGAGGAATTCGTTCACCTTTCCATCAAGCTCCCTTGTACGCAGTACAATGCTTCACAGCCCACAATCTTCCGACTTCATCTTCTGCGAACAAAAATGGCTCGGAGTCATCGCCTGAAAGCCTCCTTCCGAATTGCCATCAACCGCTCCAGCGCAAGATCCCGCCCACGTCGTCCACCATGATTTCGCGCGCCGCGATCAGAAGGTCAACACCAAGAACGACACTACAGGCATCCACCCACGTCTCACCATCCACATACCTACTCCTCGCCTCAGCAAGACCTGCTACAGTACTGCAATATGCCCACTGCCTGCCCTCCACCGTCCGCCACTCCTCCCACTCTCCCATCGGCGCCTCCTCCACCACCCCTCCCCGCAAAAAAGTCACCCTCCAAACCCTCCAAACCATGTACACTCGACACGAACCCATAACCATGATCACCGCCCACGACTTTCCCTCCGCACACGTCGCCGAGCACGCGGGAATGGACATGATCCTCGTCGGCGACAGCCTGGCCATGGTGGCTCTCGGACTGGACGACACGAGCAGCGTGCTTTTGGAAGAGATGATCCTACACTGTCGCAGCGTGTCCCGGGGAGCGAAAGCGCCGTTTATCGTGGGCGACTTGCCGATGGGGAGTTATGAGGTGTCGCCGGAACAGGCGCTGCAGTCGGCGATACGCATGGTGAAGGAGGGGAGGGTGCAGGGCGTGAAATTGGAGGGTGGAGTGGAGATGGCGGAGCAGATTCGGAAGATTGTGGGCGCGGGAATTCCAGTGTTGGCACATGTGGGACTGACGCCGCAGAAGCAGAATTCGTTGGGCGGGTTTAGGGTACAGGGCAAGTCAGTGGCTGGGGCGTTGAAGTTGTTGGAGGATGCGAAGGCTGTGCAGGAGGCGGGTGCGTTTGGAGTGGTGGTTGAGGCGGTGCCGGAGAAGGTGGCTACGGTTGTGACGGGCCAGTTGAGGATTCCGACGATAGGGGTTGGTGCAGGTAGTGGATGTTCGGGACAGGTGTTGGTGCAGGTCGATATGGCTGGGTATTTTCCTCCGGGAAGGAAGATTCCCAAGTTTGTGAAGAAGTTTGGAGATATGTGGGGAGAGGCCAGTCGTGCGTTGGAGGCGTACAGGTCGGAGGTCAAGGATCGGAGTTATCCTGCGCCGGAGCACACGTATCCCATGCCAAAGGAAGACCTAGCAGAGTTTGAACGGCTGGTCCGAACGAGCGAGGAGGACGTCGGAGCTCGTAGATAGCCATGTATTTCGCGAGAAACTCGACGATCCCAACATCATCCAAACGCCTGCGTGACGCTATAAGACACCACGAGCTCATCTCCAGTCTTGAAGCACTGTACCGATCCAATTAGCAAACCATCACCAGACCTCCTCTCACGGAAGCGTCAACATACCCTCCACAAGTTCCCCACCCCCTCATCCAACCCCGGCGCAAACACCGAATTCACATAACAAAACACCGACTCGTGATCCTTCAGCGCCAACTTCTTCCGCAAAAACCTCACGATATACTCGAACCGCTGGTTGCTCGTGCACTTGAAGCGTGGCTGTTTCAACTGCGGTGTATTCGGTAATGGGGAGAGGCGGACCGTCACTGTAATTGATCATCATCAGTCTGTTCACTCTTCCAAGTCTTAAAGATTTTTGCGGTGCCTACCTTTGGCTTGCTCGAGTTCACCGGCTGTTTCAAGGGCTTGGTGGGCGTCTTTGGGGAGGTGCTCGAGGACGACGGACGCGGCCATGGTGAGGGGCAGGTCGGCGGCGCCGGGGTCTTCTTCTGCTGGGGCGTCGGGCGAGTCGGAGATGGGAGGTGAGGTCGACATGTTTTGGATGGTGTTGAGTTGCAGACCGAGTGAATTTCAGACAGTCGTGCGTTTGAGTTTGATCGATTGTCTACGGTGGTTTGTTTGGGATTGAGCAGTTCGGTGGTTGTGAGAAGTGTTGTTCGATCCGAGAGTGAAAAGTGGAAGTGAGGTGCAGAAGGAAAGTGGCTTCACGAGCATCTGTCGTGCATGCACGAGATCCAGCAGCATCGTGATCGTGATACCGGGACATCACATTGACGACGTCAGACGAGATAACAGTAATTAGAGAATTATAATTCAAGGCTTTCCATGCAGCTACATGTGATATGAATAATCTGCTCTCCAAGCGAGCCTTTCAAAAATGCTCCGTCTCCCATCACCCACCCTCCAGGACCGCCATGATCATATTGCCGTACAACTAAGCTGTAATGAACAGAGCCTCCCATACAAAAGCTCGTGAGCTCGCGCCGACCGTGTCACTGATACAATGCTTCCGTCCTTCAAAGATCTATGAAAGCACCCAAGAATGCTTTAGCCTTTCCCAATACTGTCGAAACATATCTCAGTACGATGCGATGCAAATGTGTCGGAACCGAAGAGCAGGAGCGCGACGCGCCGAAAGCGGCAAGATGCTGGTGATGGTCATGATGTTGTAACGATGCCGAATCCAATGGCGGATCAAAAGGGTATATTTGCGTCGAAGTTCCGATTAGCGGATCTTCTTGTGAGGACGCTTGAGCTGTCCGAGAAGGGCATCAAGGTCCTTCCAGTTCTCGTTCGACAGGGCGAATTTGCGGTGTTTGCGTGTAAGTACGTGCTGTTCCGTGTCAGTAAAGCTCTCGGGTGTATGCAATATCGTAGTAGACTCACATCATCAAAATCCTCGTACTTGTCGCGACAGTTCTCGCAATAGCCGGGCTTCGCCTCCCTCTCCACCGTCTTCCTCCTCTTCGGTGCAGCGCTCTTTGCCTTTGGACGGTGATCGTCGGCATCGTCATCCTCGTGGACAACACCCAGAGTCTCCTGCGCCCGTCTCTTCGCTGCACGTGGCGGTGGTGCTTGGTCGTCGTTGATGGCAGCACGAACGTCGTTCACATACGAGGATGGATTCGATGCGAATACTTTTCGCTTGAGCAGAGACACTTCCTTGGTGTCACCCACACGACGATTCAGACCCGGAGCAGTGGACGATATGGCAGCCGAAGAGATGGCTTGTGATCGAATGGCCGATGTCACGTTGGAGTGCTGCATTCCAGATGCGACCGGCTCTCCGCCGACCATCCGTGGAAGGCCGCGGAGATTGGCTTGGGTACTACCAAAGAGTGGAGGCATGAGGTCAGCGGACGACTGCCGCATAGAGGGTGCCGGGCGAGGTGGCTGAGTCGCGTTGGACTGTCCGGTCCTGGAAGGCTGAGCGATCTTGCGCGGCGAACGTCTGAGGTTGCCTTGGTGCTCAGGTAATTGCTGTGATGCAGCAATGCTGGTCCCAGCTCTCGTCTTTCGCGACGCAAGGTCAGCAGCTTCGCGGTCACGTTCCTGTTGCTGCATCTTCTTGGTGTAAGGAATGTCTTCCACGAACGGACATCGACCAGGAGCTGAAAGTCGCAACTGCGGCCATTTACCAGTCACATCCTTCGAGGTCGCCTTTGGGTAGTCTCGCACCATGACCGGCTTGGTCTTTTCATCCATATCGTGAATGTATACGTAGATGCCACGTAGCGTGATCATGTCTTGCGTCGTGACATTCATATCACGATCCGCAGGACCATTGACCTTTTCATGGCGAAGAAGCTGCTCGAGGTCGGCATCTGGTGCTTGCTTAGCAGCGGGTTGATAGCGTGTCTCATGGTGTTTCTCGGCCGGGTCGAGGTCAAGGATCGTGCTGACAACTCGATGCAACTTTTCGAGTGCCCAAATCTTGATTCCGAGGGACCGTGCTTTGGTGAGAATGTCAACAGAATGAGGTTGTGTCCGACGCACATCGCCGCCTGTATGAGCCACAGGAGCAACGGACTGGCCTCTTCGCTGTACAAAGGTATCCAGCACACTCGTAGTCCGGCGTTGATCTTGCGTGAGTGATGTTGACTGCGAAGTCCTGGATTGTGTCGTCTCAACTTTGACCTCATCGTCGGGACTCGTGTGAGCACTTTCGGCGGGAATGGTACGCGTCGTGATAACGTGAGTGACTGCCTTGGAGAAGAACTTCTCCTCTCGTGCTCCCAGATATGAGATGTTACGCATGGACTTCTGGCGAACATCGTCGGACACGCTGTCGAAGTAAAAGACAAAGCTTGGGAACTGGCGCTTATAGTGTCTCTGCCATTGCCGGATTGACTCCAGATTATCCTGCTTGTGTGCACGCTCGGTTGAAGTTGGTTTCTTCTCACGCACAGCCGCGAGCTTCTTCTCGAAGGCTGTCGGTTGTGACCGGACAAGGCGTTTTCCGAATGGCTCTTCGGGCTTGTCCTGAAGCACGACGGCAACACCACTTCTCCTCCGCGGGTCCGCATTCTCGTCTCCTTCGTCATATGACTCGATGACTTGCTTCTTGTTCGGTGGCTGTCCATATGTTTCGCGCTGGTCGCCAGCTTGTGCTCGCGTGCGCTTGTTACTTCCGGCAGTGGTAGCGAGGGTATGGAAAGGTGAATTGATGGCGTTTGGCACGTTGGCGAGAGGCTGTCTCCTGCTCGCCATGGTTGCGGTCGTCACGTGTATACGCGGTCGGGATGTCGAGGGTGGAGGCTCCGAGAGAGTGAGGTGTGTATTATTGCTGCTTCGACACACACGCCTGCTGGTTGGTGGGGCAGCCGCGACGCGCTCCAAGCTTCCTCCGTTGCGAAAGCTACGCGACGACCATAGTGGTGGAAAGGACTGAACGGGAGGAAGCGCCAGGAACCGACGGCAAAGGACAAACGACGAGGAAGATGCAGGCAGGCGAAGTGCGCAGAGTTGTGGTAGTAAGGTAGTCGTCGGGTCGGGATGGTTCAAGCATTGGGCGTGGTTCGGGTGGTTGGAAGAGCTTTGCGGTGGAGACGAGACTGGAGAGTCGCAGTGTTTATTGCGGCCCGTCTGCGCACTTACCAGCCTCACAACAACATCCCTTCAAACATGAGACTCCACTCTGGAAGGCTGGTGCACTAACGATGGTTATGACTTGGATCACTGCAGGATGGCTGAACAATAAACTCACTTGTCGCTGTGTGTTGTCATCTTCACGATGGGAGTGACAGTAAGGTATCACGATGTCGCTCCTTATGCCTGCTCGCTTTTGGCTTCACGATGGCTGGTCGCTGCTCACTCTCGAGCGACGACGAAACCGCACATGGTCTTCATCTTGACCGTGGAGTCTACTGCGTTGGAGCTACATTCGATGACATGCGAAGGCATGGGTCACCAGGTCCTGTCGTTACCTTACTCCTCCGCGAACAGCCATGACCGACAGTACTATGGTCAACAGTCAACAGCACCATCAACGTGCGCTACATTCGTAAAGTTGAGACAGCAGGACATGCTAAACAGTGTCACGACAGGAGACTCCTACGAAGGGAACAAAATTAGGTATCGTTATGCACCAAATCGCCTGTCGCGAATCGCCAATAATGGAGGCTTCGAGCACTTCCAAGACGCTCAACGCCCTGCTAATGCTAACATTCCAGTTTCATCGGAAACATCTCTGTATGCTCATGTTCCATCACAACCCTCCGCCAATTCCCTCTCCATCGTCTCCTACAAGTTGAAGGAGAACTCGCTCGCACTCGACGGCCCAACCGGCGTTTTCGTTCCCGCCCGGCTTGCGCCCCGACTCGTCGCCCGACTGTTCGGCCGCTGCTGCGGCGGCGACTCCTTGACACCACGCACCTCCGCCCGGCTCTTCGCTCCAGCCCGATCATGCTCCACCTGAAGATCAGCGAGATGTTTCCGCTCCCTCGCCGCCGCGGCATCCCATTCCTTGCCGCCAATATTAGTGGAGACCGGAGGAGCCTGCTTCGTGCGACGGACCGAGCTGCCGTCGGAAAGAGTGCTGTCGTCGTCGACCAGGACGACCATCCAGACACCGACGGCACCGGAATGACCGATCAATGGCGTGCAGTGGATCCAACGTGGACGACCTTCGCCTTCGCCGTTCTCGTCAGGTCGGGTTAGCCAGCGAATTTTGGCAGTGACGCCCTGGCCTTCTGCGAGAGCGTCGACGAGGTTGGCACGGACACGAGCGCTGCCGCCGATGCGGTTGATAAAAGGTGATTGGAGGATTCCAGGAACACGGAGTGAGGGCGAAGTGAACAGGATGCGAAGAGATGGTGCGGGTCGAAGAAGAAGGTACTGTAGCAGTCAGTATGTGATCGGATGTGCTTATGAGATGCCAACTTACATTTTGGTAGACGCCTGAAAGCTTGCCACTAACTCGGTCTTTCGCAGAGCGCGACTGGTTGACAGCGCGATTTCGTCTCCCCTCATCGAGCGAGTCTTCCGACGGATTCTTGAGCAGCAATCGCGGTCGGCCTCCACGTTCGCTCGCTAGGTCTTCATCGTCGACGTATTCCTTGTGCATTCGGCCACCGTACTTGCGAACTGTGTTCAGCTCGGACCCATTGAACATCTCGCTGAGTTCCTGAAATTCGTCCTTGTGCCGAGACTCGTCATCTTCCGCAGCATTCCGCGGATCTTGCTCCTTTTCTACCAGTCTGGTCAAAGCTTCTAGTCCACTGCAGTCACGGAGAAGGCCTGAAACGTCCACCTGTGCACCAATGTGGTACCGAACGACTCCTCGACTGTCCATGAGCGGTGCAATCATGAGCAGGTTGATGAAAGGGCTGCCATCGCGACGGTAGTTGACAAAGACTTCGGTGTGCTCCTTGCCAGCGGCACAAGCCATCGCAAGTCTTCGCACAGAATTTGGATTCGTCCTCGGCCCTTGCAGGAAGCGACAATTCCGTCCGATTGCATAGTTCATGCCGTACTGCGTCGTGCGCGCGAACTCCTCCGATGCGAAAATGATGGGATTATCGGTTCGACTGGGATCCGTCAGGCAGAAAACCTCTGCGAGTCCTTCGCTGGCTTCTCGCAGATGCGGTGCCAGTGTACCAGTAATGCGTCGCTGAGCGCTCACGCTGACCATATGAGTCCACGTGTGAGCCACAAAGGCGGGAAGATCTTCTCGCACGAGAACATCAAAGGCACGCTTGGCCTTCTCCTGCAGGATCGTATTCTTGGTGGGCTTTGAGGATTGCTCGGTGAAATCGTGGCCTTTGATGCCCTCTAATGATTCAGCGATAGCATTTGCGTATGAGATTGCGCGCAACGCCTTCGTCGCATCAAGATAGTATATGAGTAGCGGTACGCTTTGAGGCCGGTGAGAGTTCAAAAAGCCAGTGAACTTGAGTAAGAGCTTGGGATCCTCAAAAATGGTCTTCAGGTGATCTGCACTGAACAGCTGTTCTGCGCGTTTCTCCAGCGCGTAGACTCCGGTCTCGTCGGCAGTCTGAGGAGGCGACACAAGATCCCAGGAAGAAGGATCATCTTCCAGAACAGGCTCCAGCATGTCAGCACCATCGGGTCCTCGCGATTGTAACGGCGCAAGAGTGGACATGGAAGTGGCCATAGTGTCCACTGAGTTGATCGACGCTCCGCTGCTTCTAGCACTGGGGTAGTCCATCATCGCCGGCGACGATGGCGAGGAAATGGAGGCCTCATCACGAACAGGTGATCGCGCACGGTTGATGGGCAGTGGACGTCCAGTCTTACGAAGGTGGCCGGTGCTGGTGCTAATACCCAAAGTCAGCAGGGTTTGCATCTTAGCTCCACACCATGCCCGTAAGCATGGCGTGGTCCATGCAGCTGTACCTTGTTCGAAGCTTGTGCGAGCGTGCATTGCCGAACTCAGCGGGTGCCGCAGCAGATTGGCTCGTATCGTCATTGCTCGAAGGAAACGCGAATGCATCCGATTCCGAGGAGCTGCCACTGCTCCGCTCCTTGAGCATTGTACCCGTGGAGAGGACGGTGTCTCGTCGCTGATGGTTGTAACGATCGAGAAAGTCATGACTTCGACCGTCGTTCACGCCGTCGGTTGGTCCGCTGGGCGAGTGTATTGCGGTGTCAAAGCTGTTGACCTTGCTTCGCTCTCTTCTGATCACTGGCCGTCCGTCCGAGCCAACACTGTCTCGATGTGGCGTGGTTGATGGGTTCGGGTACTGTTCCTCATGATTGTCGTCAGCGCTGCGAAATGCTTTGAAGCCGACTTCGCGCAAAGCCTGCTTCCATTGTGCCATTGCGAGATGTTTTGCGACCACTGTTGTGTGTGAGGATGCGAAAGTTGGGTAGGAGCATGATCTGGACCGTCAAGCAGGTGCGGCGTAGCAGTCGCTGCGTGATGCTGAAACCAGAAGCCGGCTTGCCTTGGTCGACCGCCATAATCAACACGCATATTCGCCGGCGGCGATTCCGTGGTCCAAGGCAAGGCAATGCAATGCAATATAGGTGGGATAAGGCGATAGGATGGAATGTATACTGACCAAGCGATAGACGGGATTCGGCGCCATGTTCTCGTCTGAAACACGTCGGAGCGGCTTGCGTCGTACAGATTGCGCCGAATCGTGTTTCGAGGAGACGCTGGAGTTGCTCCAACGGGATCTGTGCGATGCGGCGAGGACTAAAGGGATCAGATCCGCTTGGTAAGATACCGACATGGTAGGTGGAGCGACCGCGCAGGGGATTCTTGGGATCGGGCAGGTGAGAAAATGACATGAACGACCCTGCCCACCCATTCCGGTCGATGCTCAGTATATACTCCCACCATGCCGGGCTGCACCGCACAAGGCCCTAGCAGTTCATCACCCGCATGACTGGATGAGTGGGCATTACCTTAGTGCTGTCACGCTTCGGGCCTCCCTGGACCATGCATCAGACGCCTGCGAGGAGGGTCCGGGCGCCGAGAGAGCTTTCGATCATCGAGGGTTGTGGGTTGGGAGGGGAATTATTCAGGAACGAAGCATGGCATCTGTGCATCTTTCCTCCCAATCGGCCGTTAGCCCAAGGAGTAACGTGCAGTAGTTGCGGCCCGAGCGCGCGACTCACGGATCGGGTTGCCGAACCAAAGAACGCCTCCCCAGGCCAGTGTTTCAACTTGAGGCCTGCGAAATTGGAGAGTCCTTTGTTGGTATCGCCCAGTAACAAACTTATGAAAAAGTCATCACAAATGGGCATGAGATCAGCGATTCGAAGGCCCTGGTCCTCTGAAACGAAATTGTGGTCGTGAAGCCCGAGTGTCAGACGAGTTGAGCTGGTTTCAGCACATAGGGTTGTTGTTCCGACGACACCACGCTAGCGAAAACCGACCCCTGGCTGATCTGCTTCGGTCTCTCCACAACTGCAGAGCGACCTTCTGGATGCTTTGGGCGCAGAGCTGGGATCACAAAATCGATCGAACCTGTATGAGAGGCATCGTTGCGATCTCGATCTCTCACAAGCCACGCTGCTTAGAGGATCAGCAACATCACATCTGGCAGTATCCGTGCAGAGGCATTCAACGGAAGCACGTGCAGACGCTGTCACGGGTTCGTTCACAAGCTGCTCCAAGGGTTGTGAAGAAGTGCATGAACGCAAAGTCCGTGCAACAGCTTCTTCCGATTCGTGCAAGCATTCATTCACAGTCATTGGCGGGTCGCAATCGATACCAAACCTGTCTCCGGATCCTGGCTGGTGCGGTTGTACAGGCCAAATACACGACGTTGGGATGCATTATTCGGGCCAAATAATAATACATGATCACTTTGATAGCCGTCCACACAAGTCACCTGAATAGCTTGACAGCTGTAGATGTGAAATGACTCCGTAGCTAATAAGTCGATGTCCACACGACTTTCGACATGTTAACTTGACTCGTTGTTTCCTGCAGGCTCGGCAAATTATGCGTGGTATCTCGGCAGTGTGGGCATGCTTGTCAGATGGACAGCGATCTCTCCGGAATGGCGGTGCTTACACATCCGTCGCTTTGGGATCATCGAGCATGGGAATCGTGGGAATGCGAACACAAAGGCCTGCAGTAGCCGCTCGATCTTCATTGCCCTGCAGACATCAGCGGCTGCCTGTCATCTCGCGCGTCAATCGGCGAGTTAATCGAAGCGTCCTTGCGAGAATCGTTCTCCTCCACCGGACCGTACAGACAATAGTGCTGTACTATAAATATCGTGTCGAACAGTAAAGACATGTTTGCGAGTCCAAGCTTCAGAGGATTGCCTGCACCCAGTATCGTTAGCAGCTTGATGCCAGATCGCCCATCGGAGTGCGAGCCACATACCACTTAGGCCTGTCCAGTCAGCCTGCAACGATGAATCGATGACAAGCTGCACGAGCGAGAGAACACCGCCAGTGAGGTCCATGAGCTGTTGCGTAATGCTCGATGGTGATCAGCAGCGTGTCGCACACACACACGTGGCTCATCTTACCTCCAGCCCAAAGTCGATTTACGTCGGAAGTTCTCCACGACCTGTGGTATGTACTTGAACACTGTCAACAACAGCTTCACGTATTGCGTGGCATAGATCTGTGGGATGTCAACATGGCACTCCATCTTCCTGCGCCATCAGAACGAACCACATCGAGCCAGACCCATGTTCTTGCATCAGAACTGCTGCTGCCGTTCCCAGATGCAATGACGATCGCGGTGATCGTCGTCAACGCAAGCAAGGAACCCCAGATAAGGCTCAGGGTGATCATGTTGGCCCTCCGCTTGACTCCGGATTGCCGTTCCCATCCCCAGAGCCGCGGCCAGTATTGAGAGTATGTGATGAAACTCATGGTAAGACCGAACAGACCAAAGACCAGATCATTGAACCGCACTGTGGGCTCAGGGGAAAGGATGTGCCTCTCAGCGTACTGCTTCCGAATGATTGGAGAATACAGAAATAGCGTCGTGCTCAGTGAGTAGCAAGAGAACCCGAAAATGTTCAGAAGAGGGAAGTCGGGCATGGAGCCTTGCGTTGTCTTTCTTCGGTAGTTGAGAAGTGGCTGTGGGATGAACGATAGCGTCCAAGCTGTAAAGTACACCCAGCCGCAGAGCCTGTTGGCTATCAGCAACGGCTAGGCGACTTGAGAGCATGTTTTCGTACCATGATATAGCTCTCGCAAACTGCTCAGTAGTACTAGCTGGGCTGGCCATGATGTTGGTAGAGGAATGGAAGGTTGTGTGATTGCTGAAGAGGATGACCGATGCTTCAAGGCAGGTAGTGACTGCAGCCCATCATCAGCGTCAGACCGCTACGAATGTTTGCTCATATCAGCAGCAGTCTATGAAGGACACTGTCGTCTTTTCGTATATCAAATCAATCTGTCGACTTGCATCATCGGAGAAGTGAGTTGCGAGCTCCACTTAATAAAGATCTGTTTAGTCATCGCCGCTAGACGAATCAGGCTACCTCAATTTTCCGAAACCCGGACCGCATCGCAGGGCAAGGTCGAGCGAGAGTGGGCGCGCATCGCGAAGTCGTGAATTCCATCGCAGCAGCACGTCAACACGAAAGTTCCATCGGAGATCACATTCATCACAGCTCCCGGCTGAATCAAATGAATCCCGCACGCGATTGCTACAAGACATGCGCCGGAGCTGCTCAGCCCTGAACACGTAGCTGCACAAGGAGACCCCTCCGCCAGCAACCACCCGCCCACGAGTTCGAGCACTCCCACCAGCACCAGCATGGCTTCTCCGCGCCGCAACCCTCGTGTCACGCCGGGACGCCCTCTACGTGCACTTGCGTCCATCGAACCCGCGACCGAACCACCGAACAAGCGACGCAAGTTCATGCCCGGCGGCCTAGGAGGCGGTGGCAGACATCTCGAAGTTGTGGACAACAATGAGTCACATAATGTCTCGAGTGTGCCGCAGACTGCACCACGTGCGAGACCGCGGAGAGAGGCAACGAACAACACGGAGAGTTCCCTCGCGGCGCAAGATGGAGAAACACCGAATGTGACCCGTTCCGCGATGCAGACCAGACCTCGACGCGAAAGACCGGAGAGATATGTGCCTCAACCTGCTACGCCGCGCCCGCGCTACAGTAATGCTGCTGCTGCTGCGGCGGCGAGTCAGATGAGCGATGGGTACAAACCACGTGAAGAGCGGAGCTGGGAGGACTTTCACCCGGATCTCGAGATTGAAACTGGCATGTTTGTGTTCACAGCGGATGAAGTGGACGGCAGGACAAGCAAGAATGATCCCAAGTTACAAAAGCTGAACATCCGCGGTCTGGATGGAAAGCCGGTCGTCAATGGAGATGCCGAAATGAAAGATGCGACACCAGAAGCTCCACCACAGGCTGATGCTGTGCCGACGAATATCACACCCGTGAAGAGAAAGCCAGGCAGGCCACCACGGAGGCCGGAAGCTATGCTGAATGGTTTGGGCTCACCACCTGCTCCACGCATCATGCCATTGCCTACACATAACCCAAAGGAGAGGCTGAATCTTCCCAAGCCTTCATTCCGACAGCACAACCACTTTCTCCAATATGAGGAAGATCAGAAGGAGAACAAGCTGAATTATGTCGATCGGACCATGGCGCACATCGGTTATCAGGAGAGTGACCGCTATGAACTGCCGCCGAGAGTGCTGGTGCGATTGTCGGAGGGCCAGCAAGTCGAGGACGAGGCCGAAGTCGCGCTTAGATTGGAGAGTGATGGTCCCGCTGACATTGCTCAATCAACGGCAGTCGTCGGCAGGGTCGAGTACGACATGGACGAGCAGGATGTTGCTTGGCTTGATGATATCAATGAGCAACGTAAGGCCGACAACGTCGAGGCTATTAAGCCTGCGATATTCGAAATCACCATGACTCAGATTGAAAAGGAGTATCATGCTCTCGAGAAGCGCATACCCAAGCCACAACCTCGACATGCGCAGATTACTCGGCCACGATCAAGCTCTCAGGCGGCCGTTAATGGCGACCCCAATCCACCGGGCGATGAGCCAGATAGCAAATGCTCTATCTGCGACGATGGTGATTGTGAGAACGCGAATGCAATCATATTCTGCGACGGCTGCGACTTGGCAGTTCACCAGGAATGCTATGGCGTGCCATTCATCCCGGAAGGCCAGTGGTTTTGTCGCAAGTGCAAGGAGATTGGTCGCGGAACGCCGACCTGCATCTTCTGCCCCAACGTCGACGGTGCTTTCAAGCAGACCAATACGTTGAGGTGGAGCCATCTGATATGTGCAATTTGGATTCCGGAGGTCACTATAGCAAATATGACCTTCATGGAGCCAATCACAGACGTGGACAAGGTCCCTAAGAGCAGGTGGAAACTAAGCTGCTACATTTGCAATCAGAAGATGGGCGCATGCATCCAGTGCGGAAACAAGGCTTGCTATCAAGCATTCCATGTCACATGCGCTCGGCGGGCGAAGTTGTTTCTCAAGATGAAATCACAGCATCACGGAGGCATCGACACGACCGCACTCAAAGCTTTCTGCGATCGGCACGTTCCTCAAGACTGGCGGCGCATCCACGACACCGACAACGCGATCATCGAAGCCAAGCGCTGGTACAGACACGCGATGAAGGATCGCAAGTGGGCTGACAGTCAGAGTGCCGCCCTTGAACTCGGGGCTCCTCCTCAGCCCGATGGCGGTCTTGCCGGCGACACTGTTGGGTCTGAAGACACCATTGCGGTGACCAAACGCCGTCGCAATCAGCCGCAAAAGGTCAGTTGGCGTCTTCCCTCCGGTGCTCCAGTGGTGCCTGGCGTTGTCTATAACACGGTCGAAGCCAGTCTTGCGCGCTTCACTATCCGTCGGAGAAAAGACTTTGTCGAGAAGGCTTGCAAGTATTGGACGCTGAAGAGAGAGGCTCGTCGCGGTGCTGCTCTGCTAAAGAGGCTGCAACTTCAACTGGAAAGCTTCTCAAGTATGGAGATTACACGTCGAAACTTCGCAGGCATGGGAGCTGCTGGTGGACCTAAGCTCCAGCGCCGCATCGAATTCGCAGAAATGCTGCAAAAGGATATGAGTCATCTCACGGAGTTGACAGCCCAGACGCGAAAGCGTGAAGAGCTGCGTTTGAAAGAGATTGAGCTGCTCTCTGAGTTGGTCAATAATGTCTACTTCCCGATCCCGCCACTGCTCTGGCCGATCCTGCGCAAAGCACAAAAGTGAGTTGCCCTCCAGTATCCCAGCTTCCCTTCCACCCTGTACTAACTCAGTCCCAGACTCGATGAAAAGACCCGCAACTTCCGCCCAGGATTCGAGATGCTTGCCGAGCGTCTCCGCGTACGGTTCTACACGTCCGTCTCTGACTTTTCTCGCGATCTTTCTCGCATTTTCAGCCAAGCTCTCGGCGAAGACCTCGACGACACTGCGGAGCCCGACATGAACGCGATCCATAGCCGTCTCCAAATGGTGCAGCCTGGGACAGCCGAGCACTTGCAATTATCCCAAGAGCAAAAGGAGCTCAAGAAGCTGGCCAAGCGAATTGTCAAAGCTGTGAAGGAGCCATTGGAAGACGCAACCAGAAAGGAAGCCGAGCTAAGAGGTCGCGAGATGGAAGAAGAGATCCGAAAGCTGGACTCTATGGGCATGTTCGCTTCCGCAGCGAAGGCACTGCACGTAGAAGGCGACGAAGACACCGAAACGCAGGTCGCGCTTAGGCGTCGGTCTGGCTCTGATGCTTCCGCTGCCGCAGGTGCATCTCCGGAGATCAAGGCCGACGGTGATGTCGATTTGCGTGATGCTAACGATGACCCGGACAAAGATGCCATTCGTCTCAATCTCACCTCACAAGAAGACACGATCGCGATCCACAACAGCAAGCATACTCCGGCATCGTATGCGTCCTCGACGTCCGACCAAGCACCCAAGAAGCCAACAGAGCCGATTTCGCCTCCAATCTCAAGGTCCTCTTCGCATCCCAGCGCTGCAGCGGCATCTGGCAGTGGCGCTTCGAGCAGCAATCCCGGCGAACCTCACGACGTTCTCGCGCACGGAGGCGTGCCCTGGTATCTCAAGATCTTCGATCCAGTGGGCACTACTATCCATGATGAACAATACTCGGGGCCACAGGTCCTGAGAGACATGTCCGAGCCCCTGTCAGACATGGACGAGGACGAGCTCACAGAACTTGGGACTGGCGCGGAGAACACGCCTAATGGAAAGCCGCCTCCTGCAAGTGCCGAGCACACTGCACCGCCAACTTCTGTGAAGAAGTCGGCTGCCAAGAAGAAGAGAGGCAAGAGGGCGCAATGGTCGCGATAGCTTGACGTGGCGTTGATGACGATGGGTGGTATGATTACCTTCTGGTGGCACGCGGTATGCGACTTTGCTTGTATGTGCAGCGTTTGCAGGCAGGATTTGGATGAACTCACGCTGTGCTAGGGGGCATGAATAGGGGCTGCTTTGGCCTTGCCTGTTTGTCAGCCTAATTCTCAAACATCTCGCTCTCAATCGGCATTGCAAAGCTTCTTGCGTCTGTTTGTCGTAATGTGGTATTACGTATGGCCCGGACCAACTCCCTGTCACCATCATCCATAAAGGTATTCACAGCTTCGCCTTCCCACCCTCGAGGCTCCCACTTCTCTCCTTCACCCACCTCGCAACGTCATTGGCAAAAGTGATCTTATCCTCTCCCGGCTCCATATCCAAATTATGATACCATCCTTCATACGCCCGGAACTCCTTGTCCTCCACTTTACACGCCTCAAACCACTTCCTCCCAACCGTATAACTCACAACTTTATCCGCCGTCCCGAACCCAACGAACAACCTCGTCTTTCCACCCTCTCCTACCCCATCCTTCACCACCACTTTACCCGTCTCCAAATCCCCACCTCGATCCAATGCGCCGGCCAATCCCTCCAATGTTCCGGTATCGTGACAATGCTCGTCTTCATGCCAAATCTTACAAACCTGCTCGTCTCGCGAGAGTTTTGACGCATCCACTTTATTGACCATCTGTCTGTGCGGAAAGAGCTTGCCTACGAGTCGTCCCACCGCTACAGTGATGAAACTGGGCCGCGTATCTTCGTGTACTGCGATCCACGGCGCGGAAGCGATAAACCCTCGAATCTTGGCTTTCGTCTCCGCCGGTCCCGTCGCAGCGTAATACAAGCACTCCCCACCGCCCATACTATGTCCCATCAGAAACAGCGGAATGTCACTCTCCTCCGCCGGCAAACCCCCCACGAATGATGTGATGTCCTCCATGACTTGTGAAGTGGGACCTGACAGGCCTTTTTCTTTCGGAGAATGCACGCTACGGCCCCAACCGCGTTGATCAAAGGCGTAGACTTTGATGGCGTGGGTGGTGGCGAGGTATTGGAAGAATTGGGCATGTTGGTGGGCGTGGTCGGAGAAGCCGTGGAGGTGGACTAGGCGGGCGATTGGTTTGGTGGTCGAGGGCGGGGTGTAGGTTAGGGTGTAGAGGGAGTGGGCGTCGGGAGTGGTGAAGGTTCCGGAGGTGGAGGTCGCCATGCTTGCGGTGGATGAGGTGGGAGGGAACGTGGATGTTGGAGGGGTTGTGTTAGAGGGGTGATGTCAGAGATGGTTGAAGGTGAGGGTGATGGGAAACTCCTTGGCGATCATGTGAAAGCCTCGGCAGGCCTTTTCTCAATAGACCTCTTCCACTCACCTCTCGCCACTTCTTCTGCCGTACACTCAGTATCATGCAGGCTAGTCATAGTGTGGCAAAACACGCTCAAGTGACCATGCACCCAAACCTCAGCACAAAAACTCCCTGGGAACTCCGATCTCAGCCATGACCTGATGAAAGGACCACTGGCTCGCGGTCTCTCGGTCCGCATAGATGGCTCGTCTTGCGAGAAGATGCAGAAAGCTCAGACGTCGTAGCGGCTGCCATTGCGGACACAGGTTCAGTGTCTCAGGTGTGGTATACTGGGATGGAATTGCATCGTCAGCGTGGTGGACCTTTACCTCGACGCGGAAGGTGGTCGGTCCCAGCAGAATCAGTAGAATGCTGCACCGAGCACCATAGCACCTGACTTGGAGCGCAGTGCTGGTTTTGATATGATATCACAGCGCCTGCCATGCGACAAACGAATTGCATACCTCATCCTCATTCACCAGAAACAGACCGAAAGCAGATGCTTGAGCCATCTACGGCCTTTGAGCGAAGCGTTCCTCCGACATGGCGGACGACTCATCGTATCTGCTACTCAACGCCGAACGAATCGAGGAATACCACAGTGGAGGACTGCATCCGATTCACTTGGGCGATACGCTGAATGAGCGCTACACCATTGTTCGGAAGCTGGGCCACGGAGCTTTTTCCACTGTATGGCTGGCTTGGGATCGCAGGTGAGAGCCCTTCCATACCACGCTGCCTCTTCTTTGACTCACCATGGACAAGCGCCGCAACATTCGCTGCCATCAAGATCTGCCGCTCAAAACCGCAATCAATCGACAGAGAGCTACGTATGCATGGGATCCTACTCAAGTCAAGCCTGAAATTACCAATCAAGGACCATGTTGTCACCATGTTGGATAGTTTCCAGCACACCGGTCCGAACGGCGAACATTCTTGCTTGGTCTTCGAGCCCATGGGTCCGGATGTGACGTCGCTGTTCAAAGGCAACTCCTGCTCAAGCCACTATATGCCCTACGATACAGCTTGTCTTGTTGTCAAGCAGTTATTGCTGGGTCTGCACTGCCTACACCAGCATCGTATTGCGTATTGCGACATGAACTTCGGCAACCCCCTTACAATAGTGGACACAAAGCAGCTCAGAAAGCAGATTATGCCGCCCGAATCAAGGAAGGACATGGCGACCGATGAGAACCGCACCGCGAACCGACCTGGAACTTTGTACAAAGACCGACCTCTCGCAGAATTTGCAGACCAATCGGTAGAGGTCAAGATCAAGCTCGCGGATCTCGGAGCCGGTATGTATGCTCTGTTTGAACACTTGGCCAAAGCTGACGATGGTAGCTTTTCCATTTGACGAGCCTCCAGAAGATCCCGTCATTCCAGTCGCATTACGTGCGCCCGAAGTCATCCTCAAGAGCGCATTCGACCATCAAATCGACATTTGGAGCTTTGGCTGCCTAGCTTTCGAGATCTTGACCGGTGACAATTTGTTCTCCGTGGTCCCACTCCCCATCGACACCGACGATCAGATCGACGATGAGCATCTCCTTCACATCGCAAGCACTCTCGGACCAACACCGCCATCGCTGTTCGCACAGTGGACCCGTGGATCGCGTTATTTCAACGAAGATATGGAGTTGGTCCATTCGGACGTCAGAGATGGTTGGGAAAATCCACAGCACAAGCCATATGTCGGACCAACGCTGGAGGAGAAGTTCATGCGACGAGGGCCGAAGGAGATGGCTCCTCGGGAGACAACGCAGGTGCTTTCATTTCTGAGGAGGTGTCTGCAATATGAACCTTCGACTCGGCCGACGACTGATCAATTGTTGTCAGACCCGTGGAGTCAGTCGATCGACGACTTCTAGTCGCTCAAAGGGGACTCATCCCCGATGGTCTTTCCTTCGAGACGATTGGCATTCTTTGTCAATCTCGCTTGCACTTCTGAATTTGGTTGATGACCGACCACGTGGTTGTCTGCTGTCCGTGCGAACACACGCCCAAGTTTCGAGGCGGTCGATCGACCAAAGTGCCGACAAGGGCTCTGTATCCTAGCGAATTGATGCAGAAATACTTTGGGAAGTCCAACCCTTGAACTTCGCAACCTGGACCTGTCAACACATTCCCTGCGAACAGGCCTTCATCAAAGACTAGACAGAGCAGTGCTTACGCAAATAAGGTTCCCTTCGATCGAACGATTGTTGTGCTGGTCATGGTGTAAGCATGGCTAGAACTATGTACCGGCCAATCTGCACTATTCTCCCGCTGATTCTTCTTCCTTTCTCTCAAACCACGAAACCCCAAGAACACGACGAGAATCATGCAGACCTCTCAGCTCACTGCCATTGTCCTTGCCATGGTCTCTTCCGCCTTTGCGGATGGCGTAAGTCAATTCCTCCTCCTGCCCTCACCTCTCTCGTCCCAATCTTGTCACTGACGACAAACGATACTTAGATCTGTGAGCACGGGCCAGAGAATGTTGATCCCACCAAGCCGGCATTGTATCCTAACGGGGCGTGCAACTTTACTCCGACAGCAGGCCAGAGGTACCTCGTGCCTTGCGCTGGCGTATGTGCCGCTGCATGTTTGTTCAGGAAAGTAATCTGCTAACGCCTTCTGGAGGACTCGCCATGCGTCACGCTGGGCAAGCCCTGCCACTTGGATACGAGGACTCAGTTTTCGGCACACAAGCAAGCACTCTGCCAGAACCAGAAACCATCGCAGGACCAGCCACCACCGTCCTAAAGACGTGGCAGAGAGAGGGAAGCGAGGGTTGGTCGGACGTTGTTGGAGGATGTGGCGGCTGAAGGATGTGAGGTTGCTGGAAGATGTCGTTGTTGGACGGCGTCGTTGGAGGGCGAAATCGGTGGACGCTCATGAGATTTAGTCAGCCATGTTCCAAATCCGCGTTCAAGATTCCAGGCCTTCGATGTTCGGTGCAGCTGAAGGTGTATCGATGCATACGCATTTGGCACATTTCTTGCGAGCGGGCTTTCAACAACAGGCTTTGACCAAGTAACGTTTGCCGCGATTGCCCACGTACCACCCTTTCCCTGTGCACTCCTCTCCGCGTGATGCCGTCGATCGAACGACTTCGTATCGGAACGTGGCTGTACAGCGTGTCAACTGGGGATGCCGAGTAGAGACGTTAGTCTACTTCCTGGCGAGAGGGCCTTTCACAGCGCTGGGATACAGACTCTAACCAAGTATCACTGGCGCCGGAATGCCATCATCTTCGCGCGTTTCCGTCGATCGAACTAGTTCCATCGGTTCATGATCTGAGAGCCCGGCAAATATGAGCCCATTTGTCAGCGGATTCTGTACCATAATGCGTTCCGGAGTGACAGGAGTTCTTGTCTGTAGCTTTCTGTACCATACCGCGTTCGAGCATCCAAGCCTCATCCATGCAGCGGCATTTGGAACTCTTATTCTGCTTGAGAACTGCCTTCACCGACAGGCATTGACCATGTAGTTCTTGCGCCGGAATACCATCATTTTCGCGGGTTCCCACCGTCGCGGAATGATGTGTGGCTGAGCATGAGCTTTGAAGAACTACTCACGCCCTTCCTTTCTTCTTCCTTCTTCGTACCGCAGAATCGAAAAAAACCACACGAACAAATCTCCAACCAACAACCACGAGAGTCATGCAGATCTCCAAGCTCTCCCTCATTCTCGGCATGCTCTCGAGCGTCTTCGCCGTGGCGGTTTCGTTCAAGCCCGACCCCAACACGGGCGTGTGTCATCCCTGTCCTTTGACTGCCTCCCATCTTGTTGGAATCGTTGTGCTGTACTAACCACAACGACACTTAGGTATGCGATCCACACGACAAATCACCCAACGGCATATGCTACCTTGTGAATACCGTTACCGGAGAGGCTAACGTCGGATACGGTGTCCACTTCCCCTGCAGCAGTGTACGGAACAATCTATCCACCAACACGAGGCATCTTGCTGACTCTTCCTGAAGGATTCTCCCTGCAAAGACGTCCAACGGCTCACGCAGCAGCCATGCCGAATTGATCCCAAGAACCGCAAGCAAGCGCTCTGCTTTGGTCAGCACTAAGAACGGGTCGAGGCGTGGTTGGACATCGCGGGATGAGGTCGCAGGAGGAGGTGTGGCAAGCAGCGTGCCATGATGCGCGAGCACATGCTGAAGGCTCCAAGACATTCCATCTCCAGTGCACTCAAAGCTGCGTCCGTCTGCTGGATATTCTGCGTGTACAATCAATCGATCGGCATTTTCCTGTTTACCTGATATTCAATCTGCTCTCTCTCCTTCATGACTTGCCGGGCTCCTCGGCATTCTCAACAATGTCCGACATGAACGCTCCACCCAACAAGATCGCCGGCTCGTCGAGATTGTGGTGTTCGTAAGACAATGTGCCAACGCCTCCAGCTTCGAGAATCAGACTCGGGTTCTCTGCAATGTCCTTCCCGACCCTATGTTGTCCAGGTCAGCACATCCTTATTCACCTTGAGACCAATGGAACCCGGCGAGGAGAACGTACCACCTCCCAGCAAACGCTCTCAAGACATGTCCATGCGCCACAATCAAGACATCAAACGGCTCCTTGACCGAGCCCTTCGGCTTTCCAATCGCGTGCGCGTGGAATCGCTCTCGAATGTCCTTGATCAACGCATCCAGTCGCTCCGTGATTTGTTGTGGAGACCTACATCCGTCAGTCTTGCCAGACCTCATCCTCTCCTAGTAACCAGTAGTGCCACTTACTCTCCACCAGGACACCCATCCCTCCAGATATCCCACTCCCTCTCACCATTTTCCCTCCTCTTCCCTTGAATCTCCTTACTCGTCACACCCTCATACTCGCCATAATCCCACTCCGCAATCCTCTCCGTGACCTCCACCTTCGCCTTCGCTTGACCTCTCTCGCCCTGTCCCTCCTCTTCAACGCCTCCATGCCTCTCCCACGGACAATCCTCCTGTTTCAATCCCAATCCGAGCAACTCCGAGGTCCGCTGCGCTCTCTTCCGCGGCGACACGTATATGTGTGCGAGGTTCGAAGGCACGATGAGCCGGTCAGGACCCACCAGAGCGCGGCCGGTGGCGAGGATGCGCTTTTCGCCGTTGGATGTCAGAGGGATGTCGGAGGTACCAGTGTGTCGGCCGGAGAGGGACCATTCGGTTTCGCCATGGCGGACGATGAAGACGCGAGGCGTGGTCATTGTGGGAGTGGTCTGGAGGATGGAGAGATAGTATGGAGGAGTCGCAAGAGAACGGAATGAGCAGTACAGCTAAAGCGGTGAATCGGAAGGAGCAGTACCTAAGGAAAGCCTAAGAATGGCAGACAGGTGAAGTGTAGTTCATATTATCTTCCTCACCTTTGAACATAACGGAGCGGGTCGCGGGTCAGTCGACGTCACAGGCAGGTCTTCCGTTCACATCCGTCTTCCAGCCATGCGAGGACTACTCTGCCGGAGTACGGTCGCGGAGAAGCCTGCCGGGCAGAAATACAGGACATCTGCCGGGCGGACAGACAGGAGGGTTGACAGCATTTCAGTCTAGGTGAGGGTGTGAGTGTCGAAACCACCATCACGTGAAAGTCACGCGGGACTATCGAAGGAGGAAGCCGGACGAATGCCATCAAGAGAATTCAGACGGCTGCTTGGTATTCATATAGAGAGACGCATTCAGAGGCTGGATCGTGTATATCTTCGACGTAACGCTATTCTCTGCTGTCGGCACATGCTCTCTCCTTCCGTCCTTGCAAAATCCAGATGCACGCTTGTCCTTTTCTCAACAAAAGAAGAAGAAACCCCTTGCCATTCGCGACAAACGACGACATGTTGTGTCTTGTCTCACCGCAGAAGGTTGAGCAGCACCATGCAGACAGTACCGATACGCTGCTTGTACCCGCCACTGCACCTCTCGTCTTCGTTGTTCGATCCAACGCTTCGACTCGCCAATATGCAAGTGCCATTGCATTGTTCCCAATCGCATGAGGTCGTTGCACGAGACGCCAGTCATCATGTATTTCCCACATCTCTCTCAACTCCCACCCACAAAGAAGAATGTTTCGTTGCAGCGAGGTATGGCCAACCGGACCAGTCTCCTCGCACCATACGCCGTAATGCTAGTATTAATTTTGTCGACTATCTGTGCGCCCCTTGTTCCAGATGCCCGATATGTACGATTAGTTTTCGCCGTGAAGAAGAAGAATCGCCGTCTATAGTACGTCTGTTCGAACGTATCCGCCCGTGTGTCGTGAAAGAGAGTGTGGAGCATTCGTCGTGGGCGTGCGCGGTGAGGTCGATCCGCGTGGAGATGTGAATGAGGATGGAGGATATCGGCGCAATTCATTGCGCCGTGAATGTGCTGACTGTTGCTCGGACAAGTTCATGGTCAATATGACTGGTCGCTCGCATCTTCAGCCCAGCCTCCATGCAAGTCGCATCATGTCCTCGGTGCTCTTCTATCGCACCCCGATGGGAGGTCTGGGTCCGAGGCTGCTGCTGGAGCTGTGTGCCGAAGGTTCGGAGTCGATGGGTGCTGATCGATTGCTATCACCACTCCCCGCGCTGGCACTCGCGGAACCTGTCAGACTGCGAACTTGGTTGGGAGGACCGCTTTTAGGTGGGTAGAGGGTGCTCACCCCAGTTTGCTGCTCAATGTGCTGCGGCGCAACTGCATTGCCGTGGCCAGGTGGATGCCGCGGAACAGGTTGTCTCATCGCAGGCGGACTTGGTCGACCATTGGGACGGCCTGGTGCACCGTATCCATTTGGTGGGCCAGGCTGTCTGCCCATTCCTGGACCGAGCGGGTTGCCCGGCGACTGGCTACCACGCCTGGCCATGTGCGGTGGAAACCCATTCGGTGGCCCGCCGAGCTCGTTCAACCGTTCTGCTGTCAGTGAGTTGGCTCTCGATTCGTGGCCCATGTTCATGCGATCGACATTGCCATAGCGATCGGACGAATAACCCATGAGCGGATTGTTCATTAGCTCCTCCCGCAAAGCTGGCATGTCGTTCATCAATGCGGTGCTGGCTCGATGTTTGTTGCCAGGGCGTTTCATCTGCAATGGATTGCGGCCGTGACGCATGTTCTGGCCTGGAGGACCTCCCATTTCCGGATTCGTTCGAAGTTGACTCGCGCTCGGCGCTTTCCTAGTTCGCCGGGATGTGACGCTCATCATGTCAATGTTGTCCGCAACGGCGCCTGGCACATTCCCGGCCGCCATGGGATCGAAGAATTCCTCGCCATCCATATCGTCATCGTCGTCGTACCCGCCTCGGACTGACTGTGGTGCCATTGATTGTCTTGGGCCGCCACCACGGCGCATGTGATATTCGCGCTCACGCAAGGCCAGCTCTTTCTGACGCAGAGCAAGCTCACGTTCCCTCATGCCCAGGTCGCCGGCAGACGAGCCTGGTCCAACGTCGTACCCACCAGTCTCTCCTTCAGGCAGGTTGTCATACAGCATGAGATGGCTGAATTCCTCAAGGTCGTTGTTTTCGAACGAAGGGCGGCGTGCCATCTGCTGCGGGTGTCCACGAGGTGGGCCGTATCCATTGCCATTCATGCGCGGAGGAAAGTTGCTCATCGATGGTGGCCCACGTCGCATGCCAGGTGGAGGTGGTCCGCCGGCTGAAGATGGTGCACGCATTCCTCCTCTCATGCCGTTGCGCATCTGTGGCTGTCCGTTCATATGGCCATTCATCGGTGGTGGTCCGCGAGGGCCATTATTCGCTGGGAGAGACGACATTCTTGGTGTCGGCTGTGCGACTGGTGAAGCCTCCGCTGTTGGCTGAGGTCGGCTCTGGTTGGCAATGTTCAAATTGTGAAGAATGGTGTAAAGTGTCTCGATCCGAGGGACTTGCAAGCCCATCTCCTGTGCCAGCTTGATGGGGGATCCCAAGTATGTCTCCACTTCCATGGGCCTTCTCGCCATGAAGTCCTGGTACATAATATTATTAGATTCTGAAGGCAGAATCATCTTCTCCATGGTCTGTTCTCGGAAGTCGGAGGGGAATTCGCATCCTTGTGCTTTTGCAATGCTGACAATCTCGTCCATGACGGCGGTGATCAAAGCACGAACTCCGACCTTTTCCAAGAGCTCCGCGTGGACCGGCGTCTCGAATAGTACACTGGAGGGATAGAACGCAATAGGTCTGTGATGTGAGTTAGCAGGTGTCCACAGTAATGAGGAAGAAATGTGGTGGCTCACCCTATCATCCTTTCATACTGTTGCTGTCGAACATTGCTCGTCACGTCGCAGTCCACTTGGCCAGATCGGAGTGTCATTGATAGCGCCTCGGCCATGTCATTCTGTATTGTTACCGGAATCGCCGGATTTTTGTTGGCCGCGCCAACCCACAAATCCGTGGATCCTTTGTGCTCAAACTCGCTCGGTCCAAGTTGTGTGATTTGTACGCCCGATACCAGGGATAGCACCACGTTTGTGGGAAATCTTTGCTCGAGATACGACTCGATGCCGATGGTGTGTGTGGTGTTGACGAGGATGCAGGTGTGCTGTGGTGTGACAACGGACTCGATGACCGAGGCCAGATCGTAGACGTCGGGAAGGGCCTTGACGCAGAGGACGACGTAGTCGAAGGAAGCTCGCGAAGCGCCGGCGGCCTCTTCAGGAGATCTCACCACTGTTGACATGTCAGTTTGGAGTGTAGCAAAGAGATGTCAGATCGGGACAACGTACCATGTCGCGGCTTGAATCTTTCATTGCCAAACTTGTCCGATCTGGAAAGACGTCAGTGGAGTCGTCAGGTGGACAATCGATGCTATCAGCATACCGGAAGGAGATGCCGTATTGGTGGACCTGCTCGAAGCCGTTCTTCCACACTAGTGTGACATCGCATGCCTGTGTTGCTGACAGGCGCCAGGAAAGAAAGGCAGAGACCGCGTTGCCGCCGACTAGATGCTGTACGTCAGTTTGTACTCTTGTATCAACGTGTCCTTCATTTTGCTATCGTGGCAGGTGCGCGGGCGCAATTTGCATTGGCGTTGAGGCAAGCAATGGCTGGCGGCGGGCGCGCGCGCCGCGAAGGGCTTGTAGGCAAGGCGGAACGCACCTGAGAGAACGCGCAGGCGCGGCGTGGACGGAGGCATGGTATATTATCGCCTGCTGCAGCAGCAACAGTGCTGTTCTGGCGGTGTCGAGGAGGTCGAAGTTCGACGTCGGTGCGTCGGCGAGCAGGACGAAGGTGCTTGGGTGTCGGCCGCGTCACGGGCTAGAGAGCGCAACAAAATCCTGCGGAGGGTCGCTGTGGCTCGTGGATGGATCCTCCGGTCGGACAAGGCGGCGAAGGGGTAACGAGCGTGGTGGTATGCGAACAATACCGAGAACAAGATGCAACCGGCGGCCGTGTCGATGTCGACGAGGTGGTGGCAGCGCGGGAGAGAGGGAGGAGGAGGAGTGTGTTGGGATTGGGTGGTGGTGGTGAAGGTTGGCGAAGGCAGCGCCCAGAAACAGCAAAGCCAGCAAGCGTGGGCGAGCGGGCGTTCCGAGCAAGGTTTGGGTAGGCTCAGACTAGCGCTGCGGCAGGTGGATTGCGCAGAAAGTAAACGCACCACCGTCCACCGTACTGGTTCCAACTTCCGCAGTCCGCCCTCTCCTCTCTCACAAGGGATTGGATTGGCGAGGACTGCAAATAATGGCAGTGCTGGTACATACAGTATACGCGGCAATGCCAGGGAAGCGAAGGTGCCTCCCACGATATCACACAGATGCTGCAACTACTGGATCACGATGGCTGCGACACCTAACGAGTGTTCCTGCAACAATACTCGGATATGGGACAGATGGATGTAGGTACGGCGTGGCCCCATTTCGGTATGGTCGTCGAACGGCATCTTGGACGCCCGGTTTCCTGCCCAATACCGAAGCCGTTCAATGTCTACTGTATACGCATTTGCCGCATCCGACCATGCAGGACTCATATCGGCACACGTCTACGCCCAGTTCCCGCGTCACCGCACGGTACCTCTGGTCTTGGCCTCCACGATACCGATGTATATGTAGTGGCTGTGTAGTGTAGCCCCGTGGTACAATACCGAAGTCTGCATTCTTGAGGTCTGAAACTGTCCGCTGCGAACAACACACGCCTCGCAATTCACCGCATCCGTCACAACACGCCCATGGCATGTCTTTCTGCTGCATGAACCGGTCAGAGCATGCGTGCATTGTGCATCAAGTAGGAGGCTCCGGCGTGCCTCCTCAAGAATCACATCACGATGTATACGTCGTTCAATAGTCGATACACCCATGCCCGGCCAGACCAGGTGGCTTGCAAGTTGCAGCGTTGTTTGCCAACGCTCAGATAAATTTGAGTCCCGGTCCTGGTCACCCCTAGAGCTGGAAACGTCAGCATACAAGGCTCAATGACGAGGCTGAGACTTTGAGACTGTGAGTGCCTTGAAGAAATCGAACGCCTCTTCGACCGTTCAGACACAACGATGGCGCACGACGGCAAGCAGAGCGAGTCCCTTTCAGTACTTCAAGTTTTCCACCACATGTTCGCCGCGCCGCACCCGATGCGTTACAGAGCGGCGAGCAGATGGGATCTGTGAATTTATGTGAACTCTAAATCACAAGCGGACCGTTTCACACCCGCTTGGGTGTGGCGTGCTTGACTTCGGAGCTTGGCCAACCAGGAACAGGTGAAGGATTGCCGTGCCTTATCAGACATTTCAAGAGTCTTCCTGCTCGCGCGTCCGGGGTGTGGTTCTCGTCAGGAGTCCTCGTAGAAATACATCTTTGCCGACCTCCAGCCGCCCCATCACGAAGCAATGCCCCTTCGGATCCTTGTTCAGGGATTCCTGGCCCAGCCGCCGGACACGTCAATAATTTACTTCGTGGTTGCAGATCTCCGCAGTCGTTCTCCTGCGTGCATGCAACATCCATGAACCGCGTTGAGAAACCATCGAAAATAGCTCCTTCCGGTTTACAAGGCTCTCACCAGACACCTTCCTGCAACGCACCTGGAGCTCGCTTGCCAGGTCATTTGCATGGCCTCAAGGCGTATGCACAATGGAGGTACGGCGGCAGGTTTCGAGTCGTACCACATGGAGCGGTCAGGTCCTCCACGCCGGTGCCACGAGGACGGTAAATCAGGGGATGCAAGGTCGACAAGGAGTCGACTGTCGAATCGCGGTGTGCTGGCTGCTTCTGAAACACTTCGGCTTGCAACCATTTTGGCCCCATGGCCCGCAAGGAATGCATGATTTCCCCTGACGTGGAACAAAGTCTCCGGATTCATCGCTAAGCCGTCATTCGTGGACATGATCCCCACCGGATTACGCGGATGATGTCGATGATTAGTGAAGCATTTCACAAGGGGCGATGTTCGGATTCTCCTCCGCGAGCGATGGCCAAGCGAAAAAACGCCGGGAACCCTCGCATGGATCTCGCCTGTAAGCTTTTCGCACACTGGTGCCTGTTGAGACGCCGGGACAAGATGACAAGCATCAGCGTCTGAATACCGTCATACCTCAATCTGCGCATAGACTTGACGTCCAACCAGACAGTAATTCATACCGTCGACAGAGTATGGGCGATACACTGCGGACTGCTGCTACAGTATAGGTGCGTCGAGTCCAATTCGCACATGTGTCAAATTCCTCGAGGGACGCTTGACTCTGTGGCGTTTTTAAGCCTAATTTTAAACAGTGCCGCCAGTGCCAACTCTGTAGCCGACTGCCACGTTTTTCCACCTCGACGAACCGGGCACGCACGCGCTGTCGCATACGCTACGGAACCTTTGCCAACAAACCATCCCGCCCTCCTTTCTTGGGGGCGGAGATGACTTGTCCTCAAGAGTCAAGACCGACTACATCGCCCGCTCATTCGAGACCCTTCGCCATCACGAAGCGAGCGAACCTCCTATCCTACTTCCTGAGGTAGCGCCTTCGTCGCACGAGCGGCTGGAGTCATCATACAGTCGCCGGATGCGAAGACATAAGACGATCATCTGCGTCTAGAGACGCCATCTGGCCCATCTCGGCAGGGAATCTCTTGCAGAGTGTCGACCGCACTTCACCACAACGCCGCTTGACCCAGCGTGAGCCGCTGTCAGATCAGACCACCATGTACAGTCATCATGCCTAAGGACGGCAATACTCCGCAACAAGGTAGTCATCGGTGCAAGATCTGCGATTTTCAGCCCCCATCTCACAAGGAGATTTTTTTCAATGTTCGATTCATGAGAGGTACGCTAACTCTACAGCAGCCACTCGCCAGCTCACAGGATGAAGCAAGCGGCCAAATTTCAGAACCAGGAGCAGACTCATATCAACAGATCCTTCCATCAACACCGGACTCTTGACGAATTCGGAGGACCATTACGATAGCAAGCCCGAGTCCCAAGGCTTTGATTACAGCACTGCATACTGTTATCTCAGCAACGAGCACGACTTGCAGGGTATTCTCACATGCTCGCTTTGCGGAGAATGACTTCGCCGCGTGCGAGTTCCTCAAGCACGGCCACATGGAGCGGAAATACGTCCTTGATAGCTGGAGCAGAACAGCGGCAAGTACATGCACCTCGACTTGGCATATCCTTCGCGGTGCCAGCACGCTAACCGGCATGTCCTGCTATCCGCCCTGCAAGGCTACTTAGCATGCCCAACTAACATAGACAGTGGACATCGTGCATTCCGCATACGACCGATAAAGCGCTCCCGGGCCAACAAGACCTTGCAGAACTGTCGAAATCTGTCCGAAAAGAGCTGCTTCCCGTATGCAGTCCACAGACTGTATATGTAGCCTATCCAGCATGTCCTGCAAGCACATGTTTATAAAGTGGTATTGCTTGCCCTGGCTTTCGTGCTCGTTCTGGCATTGCCTTGTCTGATCAGATATCAGACTCCATGAGTGGCATAGCTCGTTACTACTCGAGCTACAAGGTGAGCGAAACGAACGGATCTTCCTTGTGACTGGAGGAATTTGCAAGCTCGTGCCGACTTCGGGAGCTCACAACTCGGCCTTCCATGCCAGCTTCAAGGACAAGACCTGTATGAGCGGACAGCACGACATTTCTTTCAACAGCCTCATCATTTCACGCGATATGAAGTCTTATCGGGCCTGCATATCGTATAAAGCAGCGCTCTCGACGGATCACTCAACCAGTCTCCTCTTGTTTCAACGAATTATCCTCAAGACGGCAAGAAATCTCTCAACTCTGCTCCTACTTCCAGCACATTGCGAAGATCCGACTCAGAGTTCCTTCAACCCCTCAAAACCTTGCAGCAACACACACGAGAACGACCATGAAGCCCCTCGTCTGGCTCATCGCATTCCTCCCCGCTACCCTCGCCTGCAACTCACGCTTCAACTTCTGCGTCTGCAAGTACAAGTCGAACCCGAAAAGCAAATGCAACTGCTATCCCACTGGAAAGGACTGCTCGGCCGTATGTCCTGACGATCACGAATACTCCGCCTGCCAGCCTGCCTTTTGGAACAGCGTTTGCAGCGATTGTAAGCGAGCGTAAAACGTATGTCCTGCGACCCATGTGTTTCGCTTTTAATGGTTGATGTTTGGTGCTGACTTTCCCCACGAGACAACGACAGCTCGCCCGGGCCGATTGGAGACGGCACGAGACACGATGCCGTCGACTGGTGGCTCGCGAAATCAGCGTCATTACTCCGAGCTGGGAAGAGGCACCTAAGATGTGACGACATGGAGAGTTCTCAGCCAACAGATTCTACCAACGGTATCAACCTCAGTATCATCGCCATTCTGTGAGCTATCGTGTCTACAAAGCCCAACTGTGTCCAAAACTGCCCCAAATGTTGTCTTCCGGCCTCACCAAAGTTTTCCTCTCCTCACGCTCCTACGACCTGATAACCGTGACCTTCCACAACTCGTAGGCTGACTCCTCCTCCGGATGCTCGGCTTGCCACTGCTCATCTGCAATCTCTGCCGCAATGCCGCGAAGCTGCTTGGTCTGTGCCCCAGTGAGGTCGCCAGCAACGATCTTACCGACAGCGGTTGGCGCCTGTTCCTTGATAACAGCTTGGAGTCGTTCAAGCGCATCCCGCTCCACTGGCAACATGAGATCGCGCGGAGCATTGAAGAAGTCGAACGACTCGTCGTTGTCGAGGTGCCAGATGCATCTGTCGCGGGTGTACCAGTTGATGAAGGACCAGAACGCCTTCTTGCTCCTATTAAAACCACCACTTTCGTTGACGAAGACAGGAGCGGTTGCCTTGGCTTGAGTAGTCGAAGACGGAGCGATTCTGCCGTACCGCTCTTCACCAGTGTCCTCCGACATGACTTGCCACATTGTCGACTTGGCTCGGGTGGCGAGGTTGTAAAAGTGCTTGTTGTCCTTGATGAAGCCAATGTGGTCGCGATCCTCTCCGTCGATGACCAGGTCTGCGATCACATGTTCGGCGTGGTCTGTCTCGGAGGAGCCGACGGTGGTAATCTTGGGAAGCTGCTTGCGGGTACGAATTTTGCCTCGGAGCTGTTTGTCACACCATTCCTGCCACATCTCGGCCTGACGTACATATGGGGTGACGATGAGGAGCTTAGCGTGCATGTCGTCGCCAAGGATGTTGTCGAAGGCTGGCAGCATGGTTGTGATGATATAGCGGAAGCTGGAGTAGTTGCCACGGGAGCCACCAGTATCCTGCTGGCACGGCTGCTGGCTCCGGACCTTGACATGGACCATGCGTTCTTGCTCATCGGAAAGCTTTGCGTCCACCGGAAGTCTGAGCACAGCGCGCAGTTGCTCGCGATATTCCGGCGACAGTGCGAAGCGCGGACTGTCGGGTTCTGGACTGTCGATTCTGCCTCCAAAGTAGTACGAGCTCACAGGTGCGAACAAGATCGGGTGGCAGCGACCTTGGTAGTCGATGCGGTGCACTGGGAAGCCAGACTTGATCATGTGTTCAACGAGCGAGCACTGGAGCTGAGCATGGAACTCGTTGAATCTCGTCTCGTCTTGGCCAAACAAGCGGGTCGTTCCAAGAGGAACGGGTTCCATTTGTGTCTCATTGCCGTAATACACAATCGAGATGATGTTGCGGGCAAAGGCAGTCGTGGCAATGGGAATCAAAGAGCTCGGCTCCGTCGCTGCGAAGCACTCATCAGATTCTACAAAGACTTTGTCACCATCGGAGGACGCAAAGCAGTCCCGAATGTCTGGGGCAGAGCAGTTCTGGTTGGTCGAGATGAGGATCCGAGCCATTTGAAGGACAGCCACGCGGAGGTAGTCGTTCGCTTGGCTGGTCAATGTGATTTCACGATCGGACCAATAGGGCAAGGGCATCATGCCTGACCGCGGACTCTCTTCGTCAAGGGAATGTTCGTCGACCTTTGCCCGGAAGTCATTCATATACTTGACCATGTCGACTGCGTCCGGATAGTCAGGATGGACACTCGGCTCGCCCTGATCGTCTTCGCCTTTCACAAACATTGCCAAGAATTCGGACTTCGCCTGGAGCAGACTTGCTTCGAGGATCTGGTCCAGGGTATTGTCGGCGACGGAGTTGCATTCGCTGAGATATACCATCTTGTAGTGCCGACGTCTGGTGAGAATCAGACCCTTCTTCACCTGCATCGACGTCTTGCCGGAACCGCTAGGACCAAGGACGATCGGTGCCCGGGCCTGGAGCTTGTAAGAGCCTTCGATGGCTTGGCGTTGGGAGGGACTCCAGGAGAAGCAGGAAGAGTACTCGTCAAAGGAACTTCTGACTTCCCGCCAGGGGTTGCTCGTATCGCGAGGCCTTGAGATTCCATCATGCATGAGCATACGGTGAAGGGAGGATGCCAAGCTACCCTTCAGAGAGTGGCTGTAGGCGTGACGAACCGCATCGAGCTGAGATGTGAGGGTGTTCTCCTTGATCTGAGGAGACACATAGCAGCAGTGTCTCTTGGAGGGCGCTCCGTACTCATCGGCATGGAATCGCAATCTGGCCGCATTCTGGTCGGTGACAAGAATCAAAAGATCCGTATCAGGTACGCGGTATTTGTTCTTGATAACCACTCCATGTGCCTCGACGTCAGAGTTGTCGCTTGCTGTCCCCATCTTGATCTCAACGATGGTGTCTGGTGGGACCACAATGTCGATCCGCTCGCTGTCGTTGAGAACAATCGCTGGTGCTGCTGCTCTGATCTCCAGGACTCTTCATGACACTACAGACATGCTCGTTGACCGAGATCGTCTCGAGCCCGTGCCTCATTTCCTCGAACTCGTTGGTCAAGCCAAAGCTGAGAGTTGCCTGAGCCGCGTCCAGATCGGCAAAGCGGGTGACCTTGGGCATCGCAACCAGGGGATGCTCGGGCTTCTTGCTGACTGTGACACGCCGCGATGGAACTTGAACAAACTTTCCCTGATTTCCCTTGTACGGGTAGAAGTGATTTTGTTTGGCGGAGCGCAGCTGTGAGACGCCTTGTGGAGCATTGCCCAGAAGGGACTTGATGAAGTCCGAGAGAGGACGTGATGAAGTGGACACCGATTTGGAGAGCTTGAGATTCGAAGGTCGGCAGACGATCTTGACCAAAGCTTGAGTGGTCCGCTGAGCATGGCCAGTAACCCAGGCAATGGCGCTTTTCTCTTCCTCGGCGAGGTCTTGAAGTCTGCCAAACGTGGACATAGGAGGTTCGACATTTGCGGCGACGGCCCCTTCCGACTGGAAGCAAATGATTGTTTGGGGCTCTGGACCATCAGCATGGTCGACCGTGAGAGTATTGGTCAAAATGCCGTGATAGTCTTGCTTGTCGGCTGGCCGGTCCGGATCGAGAAGTCTGCCACAGTAGAAGGTGACCGTGGCGGCGTGAGTGTAGGCGGGCATCCCTGCGCACTCACGGCGTAGCTTGACAATGACGCGGATTCCCGGGCCTAGAGCGAGGCTAACCAGACAGCAGCTCAGGCTGACAGTACCCTCGTGACCAGGAGGCGGGAAGATGTCCGAGTCGGAAGGATGATTGACCGCGCACGCAGCATGACCAACGTTATGAACAAGTGCTCAGACAGGATCCTTCTTGCTCTGAAAGCAATCGAGTTGTACAAGCTTGCTGTCGCGGTGGATGTGCGCTCGGGCGGCATTGCACATTTGGCGGACAGTCGGAACCGGTGCAGGTAGTGATGGCTTGTCGACGATGACACCGAGGACGTCCACGCCCCCATCACTGATGGCGAGCTCCCTGCAATATGCGCTGACTTCATCTGGCGACATCTTGAGGACTGCGTCCATCGCTCCTCGAGTGTTCATCTCAACCATCCTGAAGGTCGAATGAGGGCGGTAAGAGAAAGTGAGGCGGTGGAAGACGTCGCAGATCGGGGGCGGAAGTGGTGTCGACAGCTGCAGAATTGCGCACGCAGACGGTTGTCGGCGGAGTTGCTGCGCAACGTAGATTAGCCACGTAGATTTGAATGGGTGTCTGGCTGAGTGCCACTCGCATAAATGTCCGCGCACGGTGACAGGCTCGCGGCCGCGAGTGCGTCCACCTATTCGTGGTGGTGCACCTTGCCAGACTGCGTTTGCGCCGAGAAGTGTTGAAATTGATGCAGCAGTGCATGGCTCTCGTGCAGCTGGAGGTCGGAAGGTCGTCTGCGGAGGTCCAAGAGAGGAAGGACAGGAAAGGGAGAGGGCACAGCAAATCTGCAGAGAAGTATTAAGAAGGGTATGTTGTTATCACCGGCCAGATGGCACGGCTTGAAGAAGAAAAAGGAAGGGAGAGAGAGAGCTGGAAGCTTATATCTGTTCTGCAAACACCGTGCGCCAAGACTGCGGTGACCTGTGAAGGTGAAAGATGCGCAAAAGAGTGACTGTATTAGGATTGTGCCGTTCACCTCACGCACAGGAGAGTGGTGAGGTCTGTACCTGTCCCGATTTGGAAATTCCAAGGTGCGCTTGAACGATGAGCGTCCAACCCTCCTTTCGGCTTCATGGCCTCATGTGGTCCTGCTTGAAGAGGTCTTGGACGAGAAACCATGCTCGCTTGACTTGGTGGAGCTGTGCGTACAGACAGGTGGTAGGACATGCTGAATGGCCGTACCAAGTGGTTGACATGGCATGCTGAACAGTCGTACAGATACGGTGACAGGACATGCTAGTTAGGCGTGCAAGTACATTATCTCGCGTAGGTACGTTGACAGGGCATGCGATGTAGTCGTCCCGGTAACTTAGCAGTACCCGCGAAATAGTTGTACCGGTAAAATGGGTGGACATGCAACATGGGCGTGTAGACAAGTCGCTAGGCCATCTCAAAAAGTCCTACCTGTACCCAACCATGTACGAGTACAGAGCATCCTCGAAAGCGTGCAGGCAAGTTGGTTGGATATGCAGGATAGGTGCACATGTATCTTTCGCGTCATGCTACTTCGAGGGTGGGACTCTCCTGAAGGTAGTCTTGCTCATTCCTGAGCAGACCAAGCATATGGAGATGCCCCCCAAGATCGGCGACGCAGCATTCAGTGCCGAGTTCATAGCCTTGGGACTCTGTGAAGAATGTAACAGCATGAGAGCATATGTGAGGGAGGAGGTGAAGCCAAGTCAACTTGCCGCATAACACAGTCCAAACCGACTCAAGCACTGAACACTCCACTCCCAGGCAGCGGACATTGCATCCGACAGCCGGAATGTTGAGCCGCGAAGGCTGCAATGCTTGCTCAATTGACTTTCGCGGAACTTCCTTCCCAGCGGCATCACTGCCGACTCCTGGAGATGATACAAGATCCTGGAAGAGATGGAGGAAGGGCCCGCATGGTCTGAGTCGCCGTTCGTGCGACAGTGCAACCATGGCTATCATCTATTTGCGACGACGTGACGCGAGTGCTATACCGGAGAAGGTCGCATGTCGATGAAGGTGGAGATGACAGAGGTCGAGACGATAGCGAAGTCCGGGATATGAGGTCGTACCTTGTCGGATATAGAGTTCTCGCAGTGCGTCACGGAACCAACCCACGCGGTAGCGCGCGGCAAGGTCGGAGGTCGAATGGTGGTCAGAGTTGCGTTTCTCTTTCTCATCGATGCGACCATGGTCGTCGACGATGTCACACTCCACGAAGGCTGGCGGAGCGGATGCGCGCCTGGCCGGGATACTTTGCGGCACAAGACCATCTGTGTGACCTGCATGGGAAGACCATGCTCACGACTCCGACCTCGACCTCAATGCGATCTTGTCGTCTCTGGATGATTGCTTCCGAAACCACTACTACAAGGTAAAACGAGTCGTTACATCTCTTCTTCTCCTCCTCCTTCTCCCTCTTCTCCTCTCCTCCATCTCCCAGGTCTTGACAGCTTCGCGAATCCGCCAACCACGACCACGCCAACACCAACCCTCCGCTCCACGTCGCCTCCCAACAATGTCCCATCCGCTCGGACATGAATAAACCTCCCCGTTCAGGCCTCGCGCCTCCACCACGGCGACATGCCACCGCACTCCTCTCACCATCGCAGCGCGACAACGAATCCCCGCTCCCCGCCCGCATCCACCGGCGCAACCCCGCCTTCCTCCATCCCCGACAACCGCCTCGGACTCTCTCCGCAAGACGTTGCGACGCTTCGCCAACACCAACAACTCGCGCACGCGCAGGCGCGGAGTCCCGCGGGAAGTCAGGCGAGTAGCCAGGGGAGACTGCTTTTGGATCCGGGGAGCTTGGGGTTGTTGGCGAGGCATTTTGATGCGGTGATGAGGGCGATTCAGGCGAGGTTGGAGCAGGTGAGTGGAGACAACTTTAAGCAAACGAGGAAACGGTGGAAGATCTAGGGCATGGTCGTTTGAAGAAGAAGTCTAGCAGGCGAAGGCGGTGCAGTGGTCTCGACATATTCCGTCCACTGGCAATGCGACTACAAGTCCCTATGCAGCATCTCTCTGACAGAACGTCCACCAGCTCAACACCGCCACCGAACGCGCGACGACCGCACAATACGACCGAGCCGGCAATGCGATCCAAATGGCCGACGCGGAGATCGCTCGATTTCGAGCGATCTTGAAGAACATTGATGAGTTGGAATTGGAGTTTGAGAAGATCAAGAGGATCAGGGATATCGTGAGAGGGTTCAGGGCCAGAGTGGAGGGATTGGAGAGGAGGATGGGGTGATCTTGCACAGGACAGCCTGGCGAGCCGTGTGGACAGGACCAGAGGACATGATCGAGGAGACGATACGCCGTTGGTTCCATCCTGTGAGAGAAGAGACGTCATGGAGTGCTTTCGATATTTTGTGCTTATAGGGAGTTTGGGGTTCAGGAGTTCATAAGATCAGGATCAGCCTCACGGCGACATACCCTCAGGTAGCGTGCGAATATATGGGGGAGTTCATTTACGATTTTCCATCCTCCCCTTCTCCTGCCGCGAAGCTGCGTGGTGCCGGCGCGCACAAGTCGATTTGAGCGTAGAACATGTTCGTTCGTCCTTTCACGCGGCCCTTCCGCGCGGTTTTCACGCTGGTTTTCATTAGCACTTCCCAACCTGCCAGGTCGAAGGCTGCTTGATCACCCTTTCAGCATATTCCAAGACAACGCAATGAGTTGACCAGAAGTCCAAGCTCGGCCGTGAGTGCCTCACTGTCTCACTTCCTTCCCTCGACCATGATGATGTGATAGCCCTCACTCGTCTTCGCCTCTCCCCAGACCGGTTTGGCCGTCGTTGAAGCCGCGAGCTCGAATGCTACGTTCTCAAACTCTGGGAGGAGATTGCCTCTGGTCTTCCATCCGAGAGCGCCGCCTATGAATATCAATCAGCACATGCTCTCCGGAGGTATCAATCCGTTGAGGAGACATCGGCATAGACGATTCGAAATGAATAACAACAAGATGAATCCACTCACCCGCCCTCGCCTTATCCTCCGAAAACTCTCTCGCAACATCATCAAACTTTGCTCCATCGTTCAATTTCGCCAGCGCTTCTTCCTTCTTTGCGTGCTTCTCACACAAGATGTGACGGACGTTGATCGTTTGGGCGCCTTTCACCTTGCCCTTGTCTGCTCCTGCGGCGTCCTTGTCTTTCGACTTTGACTTGTCTCCGCCTTTGCCTTTGGGCGCCATTTCGTTCGATGAGGACAGGCTCGGGAAGATCGGGTGTTCTTGATTGCAGGGCGGATATGAGTGGTGGACGTGCTGGAGGAGAGCTCGATACGTGTTTTACGGTGCTTTTGCGAAGCTGATACGTGAAGTACTAAATGTCGACTTGAGCATTTCTATCGACATGCCTCCCGCGCAGATCTTCAAGAAATGAACATGTCCGTCCGGCGCATCCACCATTGCTTTGGTCCTTTAGGTTACAATTGATTGAGACATTCTCGAGAACGTCAATGACCGCTGCGGCTGCCTAGTACAGTACCTTGTCCATCGAATCGACCACGATGTGACCTCAAGGTGATCCTTGTCCGCTGGCGCGTGCGCGCGAAAAGTTGTCATCTCATGTTTCCTCCAGTGTCAACACTAGACCGTCTTCCATCAAACACACTCCTTTCCACCTTCATCAGTCAGTCGCCTCTCGGGCAGTCGATCCGGGTTCTTTCCGCCGCTCCTCCTTCCAGACCAAGTGCCGATCCTACAGGAACGAAGCCCGACTTCATCTCATCGTCGACCTTACAAAGCAGACACCTTTCGCAGCGTCGGCTCAAGATCCCAAAAGGACACTCTTCTCGACTCTCCCTCAGCACGACGGGACACCCTCGCTGAATAATCGCCCAAGAGAGCCTTCCTCCGCCGACTCTGCCCCTCTCGCTGACGTGCAGCAACATTATCCGAAAACTGCCTCATTCGCGCTCAACTTTCACCTTGATGTCCTAGTCGACCCCACTTGCACCATCGCTGTCATCATGCACCTCTCCAACCTCACCACTTTTGCTCTCGCCTTCTTTTCCGACACTGGCAACTGGATGGTCAATTCGGCTCAGACTCGACTTCAGTCCCTTCAGCAAAGGTGAGTGGAGAAAGACCTGGCCTAGTCCCATACTTCCCAGCCGCACTAGCTTGTGTAGCGTGTACGCCTGCTTCACATGAGTACTGACGAAACGCTCAGCTTCGGTGCCTCTTCCATCTCCGAGAACACCACCACCACCGCGACCATGTCCTTCACCCTCCCCCAGCTGGGCTACAGCTACGACGCTCTCGAGCCACACTTCGACAAGGAAACCATGGAGATCCACCACTCCAAGCACCACCAAACCTACGTCAACAACCTGAACAACCTCCTCAAAGACCACGAACTCTCCACCGCCGACGTCAACGACATCCTCACCAAGCTTGACCAAGTCCCCGCGGACAAGAAGACCGGCGTCCGCAACAATGCCGGAGGCCACTCCAACCACTCATTCTTCTGGAAGAACCTCAAGCTCAACACCACCCTCGACGGCGAGTTGGAGGAAGCCATCAAGAAGGACTTTGGCAGCGTCGAGGACTTCAAGTCGCAGTTTGAGAAGGCGGCCACCACGGTCTTCGGCTCAGGGTGGGCGTGGTTGGTGGATCAGCAGGGTACTCTCAAGATTGTCACCACTGCCAACCAGGATAGTCCGTTGATGGGTGAGGCCGTCTCCGGTGCCAAGGGCTACCCGATCGTTGCGTTGGATGTCTGGGAGCATGCGTACTATCTTAAGTACCAGAACCGGAGGCCCGACTACATCAAGGCCTTCTGGAGTGTTGTAAACTGGGACTTTGCTAAGCAGAGATTTGCGGAGAGGAAGTGATCCGGAGTCGCTAGGAGGAAGTTGTTCTCGCCTCAGCATAGCTGTGTCGTGAAGAGATCCTCGCAATGCCAGGTCTCACATGGGTATGCAATGCAAATAGCGTCCGTCCTTCGTCTTCAACCTCTCGTCTTGCCAAACAACTTCCCACCCACCTTCGCCACCTTCAACACCTCTCGAAACGTAAGACTCACTCTCGTCGTCCGCTCTCTACGCCCGTCCTCAGGTTTCTCACCAAGCAAATCCCAATTCGCCACGTTGGTCGCATTCAAGTCTTCATCGGCCGACACCTCTGCTATCCCATGAAGCGTAGACGTGTAAGCGGTGGAAGTCGTCAGCAGCAACGATCGAGGTTCTTGAAAGATGCGGTAAGTCTGAGGAGGTTTTTGGTCGCCGGTAGCATCATCTCGTGATGATGAGTCCTCCTTGATTTTCGGCGTTATCTGGAGAACCGTGCTGCCGCCTAGACTCACTGTCGCTACGACGGGGTGGTAGGCTGGTCCATCTGTCGTATGATGTTAGCTTTCATCTCCCTCCTCCACATCCACCTCCCGCCTCCAACGAGAAAGGATGTCTTCGATCAAACTGGACTCACCTTCATGCGCCATGATCCCCTGTCCCGGCAGATACTCATTGACCAAACAATGATTCACGCCCTTCGCATCGTTAAACACGCCCAACGCATGAATCCTCTCCACGACGGGAGTGATCAGCCAAGGTGGGAGAGGAGTGGACGCGAGCAGAGTGTTGTTGGCCGTGAGGCGTGCGGGATGCGCTTGGAGTCGGCGATTGGATAGTTGCACCCACCGGTTCGAGGGGATCTTTTGGAGGAGGGATTGTTCTTCAGAGGGAGTGATGAAGGAGGGAATGTAGTACATCGAGGGAGGGAGATTGGGGATGAGTTGGGAGTTTAGCGATCCTTTGGAATGAGAATTGAGGTCTGGGTGAGCCATTCTGGAAAACTCGAGCATGTCGTGTTGATGTTTGATGTTCATGGTTCGTGACCTATGTTGTGAGGTGTTTGGTGGCGGAGGTCCGTGCGTCAATGTCACACAAAATGTTCTTTCTCATTTTTTTGTCGGTTGATGATCTCAAGCCGGTTTTCATCGACAAGTGAACGCCAGTTCATGGCTGAAGATATATACATGCTTGATGCTGTCCGTCATATATTGTGGGTATCAGTATTGACATGGATGTCACGATCTGAGCCTGGCTCCGCCCGGCACGTCCAAAACTTTCCACCTTTCAAAATGACCACAAAACAGTCTCGCGAACAATATCCTACTATTCGCCTCTGATCCCATCCACCGCCTGATCTGTCCCAGCCCTCCAGTCATTGCGAACATCCCAAGCAACATCTCCGCCAGACCTCATTTGCTTTCCTTCTTCGCCTCCTCAAGGGAACGCTCGTCGGTCTTCTTCGTCGCTTCCGCTCCATCGGGAATCGTCGGCGTCAACGGTGAGACTGCGGATCTGTCCAACGTCGTCGGCGTCTCCAGTCTGGCCTGATTTCTATTCGCTGTCTCCGGTGCGGCCTGAGTCCTATTCGGCGCCTCCAGCTCATAGACAGGACGAGCACGCTCCGAATTCGCGAGTTCAGGCATGGGACCTGTCTTCTCATCCAGCTCGGAAATTGGACTTTGGATGTCCTCCAGCTCAACGCTCGTCACTGGACTGGCGTACTTTGGAGCAGCGTCCACGGTGGTTGGAGTTTCTGGCAATGCTTTCTCGCCGCCGTCATGGTCATTGGAGTCGACTTTGTTGTAGAATTCGCCTTTGGTGGTCGCATCGCGCCCAGTTGCCGCCGCCGCCGCCTGCTTGCGACGACGTTTCGCCAGGAACATGAATCCCAGCACTACGAGCGCAAGGAAAGCAAGAGGTCCGAGCACAGCTCCCGCAATCCAGGCTTTGCCCTCCAGCTTCTTGTCATCGTTCTTCCCCATGGTGTCGTTCGTCGGTGGTCGAATATCAGTGGGTGCGTTTGGTTTTGCTTTGCCCGCCGGATCAGCGCGGAACATAGTAGGGTAAGGCCAGATTTCGGTCTCGTGCAGGCAAAAGTAGCGGGTCAGTGCGTCGCTATTTGCCGCGCCCGAGCTGGGGAAGATTGTCGCGGCCTGACATCTGCCAAAGAGGCCACTGGTGGAAAGTAATATGGTTGTCAGCGGCCCCGGCGAAAACGAGATGAGCAATGAGCGGCTTCAAGCATGAGCGCAGGCGTGGCAGGGATGTTGGGAGAGTTTGGTGCTTGACCGGGTTGACCCACCATCTAGACGACGAGCCTTCGTAAAGCAAGGTGGCTAAGCGATCTGAGATGCATGTTGTTGGAATGGAGCAGACTCCGACTGTACCGCAGCAGTCATGGTAGGTGCTGGATGTTGCGTACGTCGATCCTGGTGAGCAAGTGATGTATGGGAGGGTGTCGTCGATGAGATCGGTGATGGCTTTGTAGCCGACAAAGTCGAGGCTGTCGGTTGGTGTACTTGTCGTGGTGGTGCGCGACATGGCTGTTCACATTGAAAGAGCTGATACTAGTGTAGGTGAAAATAATGTTACGATATCTAAAGGACAGCACCGGAGAAGCCAACTGAGGAGAAGTGCGGTCGACAACACACAAGCCACATCTCTGATCTACCCAAACCATCAAAACACGGGACATCACCTGCCCTGATCCAAAATAACCACATGGCTGATCGACAAAGGCGTATCACTGGAGAACATGGAATAGAGTTGCTGGGCAGCAGCCACCGATGCCTTGGCGGGAGGCTGCGGTGTCTCGCAAGCCGCAAGCACTTCTTTTTCTTCCACACCTCCCATCTGCGGTTCTGTATCATCGGTCGGCAGTGCTGTAGTCCTGTGGACAGCTCGGCAGGGACACGAATCGCTTTAGGGACGATGCGATCATCCGGTCAGTTGGTTCAGTTCGCCAGGCTTGCTACGTCCTGGGCTCTCTCTACTCGCCTACTTCAGCAACGATGATCGCGATTGACCTTCGCCTCATCAGCAGAAGGGCACGACGCCGGCTGCACAAACTTCGAGACCATGTCCTGCGACGCATCCGCCTTGCCAAAACATTCAAGAACGACCTGCTATCCCTCGCCACCGCATCAGCTTTGTGATAAGCAAGCCTTGTTCTTGGCGATGGTTGGGGCTCAGCAGGCCTATGAGCACATCGAGCCTTCTTCGCTGCTGTCGAATGAGAGATTGATCAATCAGGTATGTACTAAATACATCGCAGAGGGCATCTCTCCACCAAATATCGTCCACATTCGCCTGCGCACGGTCAAGTCTCAGCAATCCGATCTTTGCTATGGACGTGTAGATGGGCTCATGCTCTCAAAAGCCCATGGCGACAAACACTCCACCAAGTAGAGCCACTCCGACCAGAGCGCCAGGCACGTAAACTCCCGAGGCAGCACCGTCAGAAGCCTCTGGAGCCTGGCTACTGTCTCCTCCGGAAGGAGGGAGAGAAGGAGACGAAGCTCCGCCGTTCGTTGGCATCGGTGTAGCAGTGGTTCTGCTCGGAGTGGTAGTAGAAGTTGCGCTTGAAGAAGAGGTCGTCCGCGAAGAGGTGAAATTGGTTCCACTGCCACGCCGACATCGAGCGCTTCCAACGCAAATATATCCGGCCTCACAGTAGTTCCCAAGCCCAGAGTCGGAGCAGCATTGACCGCCAACGGGCATGCAACCCGTGTCGCACTCCACCTCGCCGACGTCGCAGCTCAAGACAGATCCACTTCCAGAAGTCGTACCGCCACTAGAGGTCGAAGTTGGCGACGAGCCGCTTGATGTCCCGGTCGGCGTGGGAGAGGTAGACTCGTCGCAAGTCTCACTCTCAGGAATACACCCGTCACCGCAACGCTTGGAACGATCGGTGCACTCGCCGGACAGACCGCTGCAAATCTTTCCCCTCTCGCAGCAGCCGGCTTCAGCACCGGTTCCGTCGCAGTAGTACCCGATTGGGCAAGATCCCATACCTCCCGAGCCGACACAGCATTCGCTGGAGATCAGCATGCAGGCTGGACCACACTCGGTGTACCCGATGTCACAGGACTCATATTGGCGGAGGAAGAGGCTCGCTCCGGGAAGAGTTCTGGCTTTGATGGTGTTGTGGCCGACTTGGATGTCGGGTTGTTTGCGCTCGGCGGCGAGGGTGAGGGTGGCTCCGAGGAGGAGGAAGGTAAGAGTGGAACGCATGTTGTCGTGCTGTTGGGTTGGATGCGAGATTGAAAGCAAGAGTTGGTTGAGCAGATCGAGTGTTATTGCTCGATTGATGATGATGCTGGATGGTGCTTTTATCCCCCATCGATGGGAATCGCATCCCATTTTATATTTCACTTGCTCGGTCGTCAATATATGGTCTTCGACTGATCGCTTCCATTTCAAGAACGAGGCTGTGGCATCGAAGCGAACGACCTGTCGTCAAGACGAGATCTTCAACAGACTGACTCCGACTCAATAGCGAGGCTATGGCAACTAAGCGGACGAAGCGATGCTGCCCAGACGCTACGGTCATTCACTTACCACTTTTGGCCATAAGCGAATGCGAAAGCATCGCTTGGCGTGCTGATCTCATGGTAGCAGACCTAGGGCACAGCGGCCTCAGGTTTGGCTGCTTGTCGGATCGAATGAAAAGCGAGAAGTTGCGGGTCTGTGGCGTTTTGGCGAAGGCATAGCCTCTTCCCGTGAGGACAACGGCTCGTCAGGCGCTTTTTCGAGTCAACACAGTCTGCTTGCGGTGCACCACAGCCATGATCTGATGAGGCCGCTGCCGATGTGTTCGATGACGATACCCCCGATCTAGTTGTTGACATCCTAATGCATCGTCTCTGAGCGCGAGAAAAAGGCCAATCGTGAGTCCTTGGGACAAGTCGAGACTTGTTCGGCACGAAACATGTCTTTGCAGCGATTGCTTCCATGCAAGCATCGTCGGCGAAAGTCCAGGCTCAAGTAAACGTGTAAGCAGGAAGACCGTTGACGATCGACGCCTTTACAGCTCCGAGAATGCTGCAGCGTGTTGTGCTCGTTGTCGAAACGTCGTCGGAAGTGGCAGACTACGGTTGGTCCTTGGAATGCCGGATTAGCTTTGAATCACTGTTGTTCTGCCCTTGTTCGATCGACGGATCTCGATGCGAAGAAGTCAATGCAACCGCTAACAAGTGAATATTGCGGGGCGTAGCAAAAGTAAATATCTTTAGTATCGTCTAAAGCGAACGACTTTCACCGGACGCCGGGTTATTTTGCTGCCCGCGCACGACACGGTGAGAACGAACTGGACTCGAACAAAAAGAAGTGTGTGACCGACGCAGGGCTCGAACTGAGGCACGTTAGTTTTTGTGGTCATTTTAGAGTGGCAATTAAATGCTTACCCTGCAGCCTCTTGATTCGTAGTCAAGCACTCTACCATTGAGCCAGCCGGCCAGTCATGAAAGTTGGCCAAGATTTCCTAAAGTATGAGACTAGACACAAATTACTCGACACGTGGCGCGAGAAGTGAAGCGTACCTATGCAACCCACCTGACGCACGACACATGACTCCCTTCACTGACGATGCATCGTTAAAAGTATGATGCAACAGAGGTGCGTCGAGTGAGAAAGACGTGCGACGACGGCGTCCACCAAGCGTACCTCGCTTCCGTATGACAAGTTGACAACTGGGCCAGTGGCCGAGCGAAGTTGTCTAGGGGAAGAACAAAATGAAGAAACCGGACCCTTTATACCGTACCAACTCCAGCCTTCGCATCAGAGCCTGCGGCGCCTAGAGTAGTTTAGCTAATCTTTTTAACGTGCCTATGCCTTACGCGCTCGGGTATCGTACGCCCGTCGCTATCCTCGCTCGGGCTCCTTACCTCGCAAAGTCAGCAACTTCGGCTCGCATGTTATTGTACGCAGTCGTGACATATTGTACGCCGAGAAAGTTTTTCCAAGTTGTTCTCCCTCTAGACACTTCGTAGCCGAACTCTATTTGGCCTGTGTGACCAGCGAAGTGAAAGGCACCGTTCCAACCCGCACGATGTCGGCAGTGCATGCAAATGCGGCTCTATTCACCTGCGGACCATGATGCTCATGTCCCTGTGAGTACGGATGAATTCCTGCGCAGACGTTGGGGAGCTACCAGATCAGCGTCGCGGTTACTTCGCCCACCGCACAGTTACCGTTGCGCAGAAGTATGTTCACGGTCATGAAGCATTATTGAATACTCGAATCGATCTATGGACAGTCTGAATCGCGCGATCAAAAGATCAAGCGTTGTGGCCTGAACACTGGGCTTCAGGAGGTGAGGTCGACTTAGGATTCGGGAGGTGAGGTCGAAACGGACAGAGGAGGTGAAGAGGAATGTAACTTCATCTCGTGCCCAGCACGGATTCATCAATACCGTACATTTGAGCTACCCATCCATCGCAGGTTCATCAGTATCATACCATCGACATCATCAGATCATACACTGTTACACGCTCACAACATCAGCCTCTCCAATTCCTCATCCTCCACCCAAGGACCCTTTTCCTCCTCGGTCGCATTGTGCAAAGCGTCCGCACGCCTGAGAGTCTGGACATCCAAGTCCGTGATCCACGCCTGCCTGCCCTCGGTCTCTGGGTCCGTCAATGGGATGCGCACTTCATGATCGGCACTCAACATCATATCGTCCTTCCACAACCGCCGTTGTCCATCGTACACACACAACACGCGCTTCCGCATCTTCATCTGATCGGGAGCCGCACCCCACGAGAGAGGGTAGTTCTTTCGACGCTTTGGTCCGTCCTTTGAGGGCGGCGCGGCGAGGGAAACGCTGGACTTGGATAGTGTGAGGCCTTTGCGAGGTGGCTTGCAAATGGATCCATTGGAAGAGACGTGAGAGGTGTTGGACTTGGTGGAGTGTCGAGACTTCAAGCTAGGCCTCTTCGACCTGGAAGACCGGTTGCCGTATGTGGCGTCATTGCAGTCGTCTTCCTCGATCATGTCTTCGTCTTCATCTGCTTCGCTCTCCGCGAATGTCGTTGGTGCGGCGTAGTCGAGGTTCGTCGGGAGCATGTTCCGCGCCAGCGTCGCGATGACTTCGTCGTCCTCGGCCACGGATGACAAGAGCTTCTCGTTGATGGCATCGACAGGGTCAGCTCGCTGCACGACTCGCAACACACAATCATCGAGATGCTCGTAAAACTCCTGCGCATTGGCAAAGGTCTTGCTGCATGTCGAACACATGCCGGTGGCGTCTCGCGACAACTCAACAGCCTTCTTGCTGCCGGCAGCTGGACTCTTCCTCCTTGCGCTTTGAGGAGTCTGCTCAACGCCGTGCACTGAAGTCAAGTGTCTTTTGAACACATCGGCACGATTGAAGCTCTTCTCAGCGGCACTCCCACTGCCAGGGCAGAAACCACACACCATTGTTCCCTTGTAGTGCGTCAAGGTATGGCGATTCTTGTCGTACTTTCTCGCGAATCCTTTAATGTGGTATTCGCAGGAAACGACCGAGCATTTTTCCGGTCGCTCATTCTGATGCGTCAATGCGTGCGCTTTGAGGTCCTTGACATTTCGACCGCAGGTCGGGATTGGGCACACGCCTTTGTTCGACTCGTCTGAGGATGTCGAGTGATGGCTGTGCTTGGAACGGGCGGAAGAGACGGAACGACGTCGAGAGTCGCTGGACGGTGGGTATTGCTGCCACGAATTTTGGCGCATAAATGGAGAGTCGGGCCGTTGTGTCTTGATGACCTGTTGTCTTGGGCTGACGATCGATGTTCTCGAAGGCTCCGGCGAGGCTGTCGCTGCGTATCCAATCTGCTGCCTAGGAGATGGCATCTCACTCATCTCTTGAAACTGGTTACCGACATATTGCGCTGGCGAGTAGGGTTGGATCAGCGATGGATCTGTTGCCATGGTCAGCTAAATTGTCGTGAACTGATTGAAACTGCGAGAAAGAATGCGCCTAGCAATGACGGACATAAAGACTGAAGAGGAAGAACGAAATGGCCAACGGAAGAAGAAGATAAGGATGAAGGACATGGCGTCGCAGATGCTCGCGACGTGCGCATGAGAGAAGAGCTGTTTGGCTGCAGGGAATGATCTTCCTTCAAAGGTAGAGTGTTGCCTCTGCGTCGGTGCTGACTTGGAGATGAACCAGAAGCAGGTGCGTGCATGGACGGAAATGAAATCATGCTGGGCGAAGGTCGTTGTGCCTGAGACGAAAGTGAATCCGTTGACTCACCAACACACCCTTTCTCGGGTACAGGAATGTCCATGTTGTTGTCGACGCTCTGTGCGAACGTACCATCGTGCTGAACGATCGAAGGGTAGTTGTGGTGGCTCCAGTCATTTTGATGCTGTGCCGAAGGAGAGCCCATCGCGGAAGAGATCGTACTCTGTACTGACGCGCTGGAGTCGGAGACGCTTGCAATGTGGTTGGGGTAGTGGTAGTCGAACGAGTGCGCGACCGAGTGAGCAGGTGAGTAGTTGGAGTGGGCGTTTTGGAGGTATCGTTTCGCGTGGCTGGTTGCTTGATTGGCACCAAATTGATACTGTTCTTGCAAGCGGGTGTAGTCTTGTTGTTTGTACGGCTCGAAAGGTGCTGTGAGGTAGGATTGTTCGGCGTAGGTTGTCGATGGGTACGAGTGATCTCGGCTCCAACTCTCTGAATATGGATAGAGAGTGAAGTCGTTCCCGGAAGTCATGTCTCGAGAATGTTGCTTGTCAAAGTCATCCATTGTGAATGTGCTATCGAGCGAATCGATCTTTGTCAGTCCGCATTCTCGTCGAGCTCCGAGTCGGCATGGCCATGCTCACCTGGGCTGCTATGATGTTTTCGGACCAAGTCGAGATTGCATCCAATGATGCGAGCTGTCAAGGTACAGTATGCAGGTACCTGGAGCAAGATGTTCAAACAACCTGTGTTGTATGTATGAGTGAAACAAGGAGTGGGTAGATGAAAAGATCGATTAGACATACGAAGGGAGCGAAGGATAAGCCTATGTATGAAGAGGAAGGGACAAGGTTATTAGTATATCACACGCACCGGTCCTTGATGCGCAGTCTAGCACGAGCCACGCGTGTGGGACCCTGCCTACACCGAGCTCTGCCTTACGGCCAAACCCAAGAACAGTGCATGCGAGGAGGATGGACAAGGTTCCGGTAGGCTGTTCCTGTACTGTACCTGTCTGCTAACTCTCCTAGTGCGCTCCGGAATATGCGGCATGCCTCCTCGGAGTGGCCTCGTCAACGGTGAGCGCGCAAATTGGTACCACACAGTCTTGACGACCTACTCTTTCATCGGTCGGCACCAGCAAATGGTATGCATGTCCGGAGCGGACAGGCAATGTCGGACCCGTAGCAGGCCAGCTTGGCCGTTTGAGACCAGGAACGAAGCGGCCCATGAACCCCAATATCTGCACTCTCCACAGTCGGAAAGCTGTCCAAAGGATCCTTGCAACCCACCCTTTTGGGAGCAGACGCAAGCGGAGACGAGGCTTGATGGGGTTCCCGATGTGCAACGTGGTCGGCCAGCGGGATGACCGCACGACGACATCTTGGAGAGTGGAAGGAGAAGGAGAGGAGTCCATGTCGCCGGCGCAGGTTGGCGGGAATGATTCGCTCGTCCGCGATGTTAGTGTGATGCACATGATTCCCGTGCGGGAGACGTGGCTGAGCGGTCTGGTTTGGTGCACAAAGTTTAATTTTGGCTACCTCTAACCGCAATAGGACTGAGGTTAAGCCCACCAGCGCCTGATCTAGTTTAGCACCCGGTTTGCATGAATGGTCTTCACCGCGAGACGAAACGGTGTCTTCCATTCACACGCATATTCCGGTCAAGTCATACCATCGCACCGTGATCCTCTCCTGACCATTCGTCTGAACATGCAATGTCCGGGGTGTAGTGCTCGCTCTACAACGACTGCACATTGACGACTTGCTCAATTTGCAAACCGGTGAGGAGCCGCTCCAATCGGCCAGCACCACTTGCATTCTGAGATTACACACTACAAGGTTGCGATCCTTCTTCTTCGGCTCTGCCTCTCCTACGACAAGACTGCTACTACCACCATGCAACGTTGAAGCGTGTGCACGATACGTTGCAACACCCTGACGATGGTGTCACGGCTTCGTCGAATACACATACGTTATCAAGTCGATGGCATGTTAGCCTGCATGGGTCCAAGGTTGTTTTGCTTATTCTGCAACTTCCCCAGCACTAGCAAACCATGTCCCATTTCGGAGATGTTCGCGCCCGGTAGGGCTGATGTTCTCTCAATCTTTGAATCTCGTCGTTGCATGCCTACGCGATGTGGATGTCTCTCAGAGACGCCAGACCAAGACTCCAGTCTCCGTCAACGATACATAATAGCTGATCGATAACTGATGCTGCCGCTGCTTCGGCGTGGGGCCGAAGGAGGTGGTGTCATCTGCATGCCCTATCCTTGGCACAAATCAGATGCGCTACTAAAGCTTGTTTTGCGCCTCTTCGGCGAGCCCGAAGCCACCTCGCTTCGCCTCGCTCTGAAAGGAATAATCATCGGCGACTACGAAAGGCACTTCAATGCTTATCCTGCAGGAAGCTGTTGTTATGAGCAAGGCGTGACGACCATGGAGTACGGTCAAACATGATCGAACATGTGATTCATCGTAGCCATATCACGATCGCACCCCTGACTACATCTTCCATTCATCGTGACATGGGTGCATTTCGCCGACTTGCTGATGTCGCAATCTTCTTGGGATCATGCGAAGGTTACACTCTCTGCCCGCGTTATGTATAATAAGGCTCTCTCTCTCTCTCTCTCTTGTCTGTCACTGCCGAGCAAGAATTGCTGAAGCACAACACAGTCGTCGCTTCACGGGAGTAGGATCTCTTTGTTCAAGCAACACGACTTCTTGGCTGTTCGACGTTGCTTGATGAAGATTCATCGATCATTAAGGAGACTTTGCTTCGTCCATAATAACGAAGGAAACGGGACTTCCAAAGGTTCTCGTCAAGCACGGCGGAAACTTCTCCCTCGGCTGCGCGGCAAGTGCTAGCCCACGTGGCATCCACAAGGAAGGCTTCCCCAGACCGGCTTGACCGGGAGACTGGTAGCCAAACGGACTCCATCTCCTTTATGCTGCGGTGAAAAGGGATCATTCGCCATTTCTACTTCGTGTGACGCCTGCCAGTCACCGATACCGGCATCGACTACTCGCGACTTGCATCCATCCATTCTGCAGATCCTCCGCACAATCGCAATCTATTTTGGACATTGTGTCGGTAACACCAGAAGATCTCCCGACGCAAGAGAATGTTGGTGCATCTCGGACGTCAAATCGAAGAGTCGGTATCCACGCATTCGATTCTCGGAATGCGCCTTCGATACTGCAGTCGTCCAATCATTCAATTTCAGGCAACGTTTCCTTCCCGATGAGAATGAGCAGATGCACGGGGCCTGCAGGTCGTAGCGAGTCCAATCCAGATCCTGGATCCGACCTTGAACTGTCTATTAATGTCCAAACTCATGGTCATCAGCAATGCCTCCTTTCATTGTTATCGCTAGCAGCGACAAATGTTGGCTTCGAAGCAGGGTGGAAGGAGCAAGCCTCAGGAAGGAGTCGTCCTTCCAAATTTGGAACAGGATCCGACGATTCGGCACGTCAACTCTTGAACGCAAGCCATCGAAGATCTGCGATTGCACTCTGCCAATCGCAACAATCGAATTAGCTCAATCGATGGACAGGACGCTGATGCTAGCATGAGATTCAGCCCTGCTTAGTTCAAACTTCGAGGATCATCGAATCTCTGCCGCTTGAATAAGGGCTACTGGACGATTCGCATGCACGTCTCGGAGCTTCCAACCTCTCACATGGCGAACGACGTATCCGAGGGCTTGAACTCTAACCACGACACCCCACGTGGAGTCCAAGTCGCCATGAACTGAGTCCGTTACCTCTTGTACCGCAATTCAGTCAAGGCTGTGATACGCTGCAAGGCAAAGGAGGCTCATTTTCCGTCTTCCCAGGCCCGTTGCGTTCACAAGGCGAAGCGATAGGGCTGCATGACTGCAGGACGTAGGGCTTCATGTGCGATGCATGACGCGAGCAACTTATCATCGGTGATGCGGTGATGATGGCGATGATAGGTGGGAAGCACTTGTCGCAACCTGCTGCGTGACGTCGTCGATTATCCCACGGTAGGCGGAGGTGAATGTCAAACGACCGCACCGCCAGAGACGATGCCAACTTGGAATCGCTGGTGGTGCGTTCGCAAGTGACTGCCCGACTTCCATGTAACACGCCATCTCGGCATTGAACAGGCAGACTTCGCGGAATGGTCAGCTCGATCCGGCTCGGCGCCAGTTGCGCTAAAGTCTGCCTGGTCTGGTACATCGTACTCTCGTGCCATGCCACTTGATCCGCGAACCATCCATCCCCCATTGCGGCTCGCATCCGAGAAGCGAAAGGGCTGAAAGTGCGCTTTCAGCTCCAAAGATTGCGCCACAATAGCGTTTGTGCCGCGACTGCTCATTACCACGTGCACTAAAGTGCCGACATCCTGCCACGCTTGAAATCCGTCCAACCTTCTTGACTCTTGCAGCTGGCGACATCGGATGAAGCTGGCGGTGAACAATGGAAGTGATGCGGGAGATGCACCGATGTAGGCATGCTTAGCGATCTGGAGAAGATGGAAAAGTCATTCCGGTTTCGCTCTTGCACGAACTCTCCAGGTCCGGAATCGGCCACAGTGGTTCTTGAACAAGCTGGCTCAGTCTGACCAGGCCTGTCGAAAGACAGATGGCCACTGAGACTCAAAATGGCACAGTTCCTGGAGGTGCGCGTAGCGGAACTCAACGTTCCGAAAGACTGAATGCGTCCGGGGGTCGTAGAACTTGAAAAGACAACGGCCGCCGGTTCGGATCGTCTGGCGTCTGGAAAAAAGTCATCACTTGAACTGCCTGCGTTTTAGCATGCTGATACCTGAGCCTCGTGGGCGCGGTACTCCATGTGGGGGTTGCTGGGATGCTTCCGTGTCCTCAAAATCAGCAAAGTCATATCCATTGGAGCCCTGCTTCTCGTGACGGAACGGCTCCTTGTCTTTGGGTCAGAACCCATAAGCTTGTTCTAGACGACGCCGAAGTACCGAACATGGTTGCTAGGTGCAAGAGGGTGTCTTCTCTGTGTACCAGCGTTTGACGCAGCCTCCTGCTTCGGTTTTGGCTCGAACAGTAAGCGGCACAGCTCTCGAGATGTTGCCCAGGAAGGTGTATAGCTGCGCTTGGACCTGCGGGACGCCATGCTTGCCATTGACATTCTTCATTCGTACGCTTGTTGACTGCTATCTTCTCTTCCAGTGGTCGAGTCCCGAGGGGAATGCCTGGCCGTGTGAGGCCAGAGGAGACTGACAAGCTTCGCGGCGAAGCTAGCGAAGTCGGAATTTGCATGTGACAATGCCCGACGCATTCACCTACGCTCTAGATTTCTCCGTCTAGTCTCACGACCGTACTATTGTTGACCAAACCCTTAGTCAGGACTCGAGATAGTCTCGAGGTCTCGGCGTCAAGGACATACACCTGGCATGAAGGATGTTCACTTTCGGATTTGGATTTGATATCAGCGTGAAGGACGTTTACCTGTGAGTAACGTTCACCTGTGAAGGGCGTCCACCTTCGAGCATTATTCCACCGCGCGGAAGTAGCCTGTACCCGTGTCATTGCCATTCACTCCAGGTCAAGCCACGAAGTCTCCGCCTCAACTCCGAGATTTTTGCCCCTCTTCTTGAACAAATTTCTCTCTGCAAAAGGCGACGGACGACGACAACAACAACAACAACAACCACGCCGACCACCACACCACCATGCACTCCACGCCGCGTTCTTTCGCGGAGCGTTTCGCGGAATACCTTTTGAGATCTCCGCCTCCAAGTAGAGTGCCCTCTCCCACCATTGTCGAGTTCCCGAAGGCGCATTCAGGCAACACGGCCGCCGCTCCCACCACATCCGCAGCAAGGCCGCGCGCGAGAAGTCTGATCACGGAGGCTCTCATCTCCCAGCCACCGCCGTTGCCAACCGTGCCCATGGCGCCATCACCAAAACCAGCAGAGATGACCGCCCATCAGAGCGGTCTACCGCTCGCGAAGTACCTTCGGCGCATTGCGCCTTCAGACAGAGACAAGCGATTGCGGCGCGAGACAAAGGAGCGGGAGGAGGAAGAGAAAGAAGAGCAAGCAGAGGCGGCGCGGAAGAAGAAGCTGGAGAAGAAGCGCCTCAAGGCCATTCGGAAATTGCAGCCAGAGCTCGACCGACAGTATGCAGAGCAGCGGTTGCGAGACCTCGAAGAGCACGAGCCGCATAGCGAAGAGTCAGATCAGGAGATGGACTTCACCAGATCCGGAGAGCCGAAACCGCGGAAAACCAACATCCAAGAAGCGCACCACGAGGACGACGCAGAAGGAGTCAGAATCAAGAGGAGTGACTCAGCGTGCTTCACACCGCCGCAGCACGAAGGCCACCGTCCGGCTTTGACAGAGCGGCCAGACAACCAAGCGAGTAAGGCGATAGCCTGGATTCCGTCATTATTCAGGAAGCAGGGCGCTGGGCGCGAGACGAAGTAAGACCAGATCGGCAGTGACGAGAACGAACGGACCAGCAAACCAGACACTGGACCTCGAGTGTGACGAACATATGATCTCAGCTTCGATGGAAAGTCCTCGCAGGTCATCCAGGGGGGGGGGGAGTGAGCATCGAAGATCAAGGCTGGAGCGAACACAGGCCTGGCGCACGCAGGAGGTGTTGACATCGAGATTTGAGGAGCCACGGATGACGCTCATGCGAACGAGTGCGTCGATACACACAAAGTGCTGCACAGACGAGACTTCAGCATGCGAACTTTCAGAAACTGCGTATAGGGCAAAGGCACAGTCAAAGGCCATGAAAGTAATAAAAGTTTTGCTTACGACATTTCAAGAGCTCTAGTCCTTTTCCATTCCATGTGATCCATGCTGTCCGCTCGCTGAAACGCTGTTCTCATCAAAGGTGAATAGTGCAATGCCCGAACGTGTCCGTCTCGTCTCATCCGCAGATTACTTCTTCTTGCTGGCCTTTCCGCCGCTGACATCCAGAGCGCTGAGCCACCACATGAATGCAAATTGCACGACGTAGCTGTAGACGAAGAGAAATTGAGTGCGGCGCGAGCGTTGGCCTCGAGCAATGGTCTGCATGCCGGGATTTCCTGGAGCATTGTCCGTGGGCAGAAGGACGTACTTCAACGATCGAAGCTTTTGGCTGTTAGCATGGAACGCCCCTCTCCTGAACCCATCAGGAAACTCACCAAAAAGAAGGCGTTCGCCATGAACGTGTAGCCGAACACGGCCCATCCCACCCATCCTCCAGTACCTTGTCCACGGTTGAAGATCGCAGCCACAGCGATCGTGACAATCACACCCACGAACTTATATCCGCTGTAAGCAATGAGGTCGTAAATTTGACTCTCACTGCTAATGTTCAAAAAGTAGCGTCCCAGCCACAGAACCACCAGCTCAAGTATGATGATCACGCTCGCATTGCTGAATGTGATTCCAAGTAATTCCGGCTTGAACTTTCCGTTCAGACCAGCTATGAGTGTTGATAGCAAGATGTATGTGACCACTGCCATGAGCGGGATGTACATGTCCGGCGAGTTGACGTCTTCTCTTGGTGGGAGGAACTCCATTGCGCCTTGATTATCGTTGCTGCGAGCTTGCTGGCGGGACCAGGGTCGATGGCGCCAGGGGAAAAGGACGATGAGGAGTTTTGAGAGGACGTATCGATTCGAGACATTGAAGTAGTGCTTCAGGGCGGAGACATTGACATAGCGGTTGAACTAGATGGGGTTGCCAGATCAGTACATGTCCTATTCCATCTCAGTATATTCCTGAGACTCACGGTCTGCTCTGCATATTGTTGTCCGGCATCCACAGCGCTCTTTCCTATTTGAAAGCCCATCTGCGCTGTGGGATCATTCATGAATCCACCAAACGCTGGATGCATGTAGTTGTTGGCATCGCCTTGAGCGCCTTGTCCGGGACTTGGACCGTATCCGTAGGCACCCTGCTGTCCTTGGGCGGATCCTGCAGGCGGCGGAGGAGAGCGAAGCTGAGGAACGGTCGAGACATGTTGAGGCACGGGGTGGTGGAGCGGAGGGGAATTCGCGGGCGGTACTGCATACGCCGGACGCTGCATCGTGTCGATGGGTCACGGCGGGCTCGGGTTGTCAGTACGCTGTTTGTTGGCGGAGGACGAATGGGAGATAATGCGATTCGGCGCAGCAGAAGAGGTGGCTTGAATGTTTTTGTGAGTGAAAGCTGTCACAAGAAGACAGCCAGCATTCAAGGGTTCACGACTGCATATCCCCACGGCAGCGATGTCATACGTTCAATCAACTCCGACACCAACCGCAACAAGCACGACGACGACGGCGGGTTGAGGCAAACTTTTTGGGAAAGCTTCACCTCCGCCCTCGCGCGACTCTCATCACCATGCTCGACGCCTTCGAAATTGTCACGACCTCCGGCGTCGTCCTCTGGCGCAAACATTATGCCCCGCTGTCCGCCAACGTGATCAACGGCCTCATAAACGACGTATTCATTGAAGAACGACAGAAGCCCGGTGCACAAGAGGGCTCGGCCAGTGCGCCATACCGGAAAGACAAATACACTCTGCGATTCACAACAGCAAAAGACGTCGGCTTAATATTTGTGGTGGGTTGAAGATTGGACATGAAGGCTGGTGCTGGATCAAAAGACGGCCAACTGATATCGGTCGCAGGCTGTATACCAATCCCTGCTACATCTGTCGTGGGTCAACGATCTTTTGACCGCGGTCAAAGCTCTTTTCGTCAAGCAATATGGAGCGGAACTCAAGAAGCAGAACTTTGTCCGCGTTTCCACGAAAGACTTCGATCCGACCTTCGATGCGCTGGTGCGCAAGCTCAACACAGGGAGCACTAGAGTCGCCGTGGACGAACAGGACTCAGAGAGCCAGGCCGAGCTCACTCCACCATCGAGTTCGGCCTCAGTCACAGACGATGCGACTCGCGATGAGCCTCCACCACCACCAGTACCGCAATTCAGGAAACCGCTACGACAGGAGCTCATAGTGGACGATACAACGAGCGCAGAAGCGACGCCAATTGGAACTCCAGAGACTTCAAGACCTTCGACTCCAGCATCGCACATTTTGACCGGAAAGGCCGGACCCGGGAAGACTTCACGAAGATCACGCAAAGCCGCTGGTTCACCATTCGCTTCCTCCGCACCTGCATCGTCTGGCGATGAAGACACAAGACGAGGACCAAAGGGCGGAAAAGGAGGTCCCAAGCAGAAGAGAAGGTGGGACGCAGACGGTTTCGCGGCAGAGGGCGAGGAAGAAGTGTTGGACTACAGTGCAGCTGCTACGCCTATGGATGAGAAGACAGATTTCGATGTGGATAACGTCAGTTCAGATCAGATGGGCAGCAGAACAGGCAAAGGACAGTTCGTGCTCAAGGATCTGGAGGATGAGGTGGATGCCATCCTGGCCGAATCGCACGAGCCTCAAACCGAGACGGCTACGAGAGAAGACTCCGGCCTTTTCGGGACCGCGAAAAGCAAGATCTCCGACTTGTTTCGCAACGTCGTTGGTGGGAAGAAGCTCACCAAGCAAGATCTGGCACCCGCTCTGCTTCAAATGCGCAACCACCTCCTCGAGAAGAACATTGCAAGGGAGGCCGCTGAGCGTCTCTGTGACAGTGTGGAGACGGACTTGCTCAACTCCACCACAGCATCCTTCACATCCATCGACAAGACGATTCGCGAGAGCATGGCCAAGGCCTTAACACGCATCCTCACCCCAACAAGCAGTCTCGATCTCCTCCGCAACATCACCTCTACCGTCGAAGGCACCAACCCACGCCCGTACGTGATCAGTATTGTTGGCGTCAACGGTGTCGGTAAGAGCACCAATCTCAGCAAGATCGCATACTTCCTGCTCCAGAACAAGTTCCGCGTCCTGGTCGTTGCAGCAGATACTTTCCGAAGTGGCGCAGTCGAGCAGCTACGAGTGCACGTTCGGAATCTCACTGAGCTCGCTCGCCGCGAGAACGTCGGCCACGTCGAGCTCTTCGAAAAGGGCTATGGCAAAGACGCCGCAACCGTGGCTCGAGACGCCGTTGCTCACGCCACGAACGCGGCCAAAGGCAACATGCTGTTCGATGTCGTCCTCGTCGACACAGCTGGTCGCCGCCACAACGATGCGAGATTGATGAGCAGTCTGACGAAGTTTGGCCAATTGGCGAATCCGGATAAGATTTTCATGGTCGGCGAGGCGTTGGTTGGTACGGACAGTGTTGCGCAGGCGAGGAATTTCGCAAAGGAGTTTGTGGATACGAAGGGTCAGATGAGGAACGGTGGTGTTGGTATGGATGGGTTTATTATTAGCAAGTGTGATACGGTGGGTGATATGGTGGGGACGTTGGTTAGCATGGTGCATGCCACGGGTGAGTCCTATCTTCCTCCTCGGTGCGATGGTCCGGTCGACTTTTACTGACGTTGACTTTTTCAGGCATTCCTATTGTATTCTTGGGCGTGGGACAGCATTATGGAGATCTCAGAGGGTTGAATGTCGATTGGGCTGTGGGCAAGTTGATGAAGTAGACGGCCACTTAAGAATGGAATGACTCTCATACGTCGTTTCGCGCTCTTTGCTCCTGTCATCCGCAACGCTGAAGCATTGCTCGAAAGGACGATCGTGAGACTGCCGTCGTATCTAATCCCGTCAGCGGTGAAGTACTCCAGGCGATTGAAAGACGAGTCGTTGCTGGCATGGCTCGGGAGCAATACTGATTCGTTGCATAGTTGTGCCGACACTTCGCACCTTCAATCTTCGCCTCATCCCCTCCTTGGATCCCCATCGTGATCAAGCTTCGTCGTATTCTCATCCATAACATGTTGCGCGAAATTCACAGTATCTTGTCGCTTCGGCGGTGGCATCTCTGACTCGTCATGTTGCAACTCAGGCGGATCTGCTTCTGGCTGTTCGGTGAACAGATCCATGATGGCGCCTTTCCCGGTCGCACGCTGGTAGATGGCGAAACTCGTACCAAAATCGCGGTGAGCGCCGACTTGGATGGCTTTGAGAAGTTCGACGGCGAAGTTTTGGCAGTTGTTGCTGATGAGGTTGTAGGCGGGTCGTTTTTCGCGCCTAGTCGTTGGTGTCAGTTTGTCGTAGTAATTGCAGGCCTGTTTCCGTGGAGGAGAGTGTGGCCTCTGAAAAGAGCCTGTTGCTTACATGTTGTGAATGGTCATGCGGCTGGCCTCGCGGAGTGCTTGATCGTTGAACCTGGTCTTGCCGACTTCGAAGAGGTGCCAGTCTTCTCGTTTCAGCTCCTCGTTGATGTAGATGATGTCGAGGTTCTCGTCCTGTAAATCGTGTCAGCCTTTGGCACTCATGGTACGATCCTCGCTTGTCAGTCATACCATCCAAAGCTGATGCACATAGTCGCCCGCTATTACAGCCCAATGCTGTGTCGGATCCGGATAACTTCCAATCTTGTCTTGGATCTGCTTGCCAATGATGCTGGCCGCGAACCACTTGCCAGTCGCTCCCGCCACAGGGTGCTGCACAAGAGTCAGTCATAAAGCTATTGTGATGCCTGACCACGAGAGATACTCACCCAACCCAGCTCTACAGTCCTAGGCTCGCCACTAACATGCGCCTCACCTTCAGGAATAACATCAGGTCGAGCGCCCAGTCCTGCAGCTTTCTGCAACGCTTTCTTGGCCTCAACAGCTTCGTCTGCTGTCCACGTTTGTGCTTGCTTGAAATACTGCTTCGCGTAGTCTGACATGGTGCTCTTCTTCTTATCGCTTTCTACAACATCTCTGGCGTTGTCAACCGATGGTTCGGCTTCCTTGGGCTCCTTGGGGCTCTTCTTGAAGTATTGTTTCATGGTTGCTGTCATGGTACTGGGAGAGATGGACCTCTTCTTTTCTTCGCTTTCATCTTCGGGTGCTAGCTCTTTGGAGCTGTTCTTGTCTTTGCTTCGTTTGAATAAGTTCATCGCTGGGTCGGGTGCAGTCCGCCGAATGGTAGAATACCCTTGGTCGATCTTGAAAGCTTCAACGTTGACTTTCGTGTTCCGGGTAATTAAAGTAGTTCTTGTGCTCGCAGTCTTGAAATTGGCAAGCGATGTTGCGTAGTCTATTCTGATATTCAATACGTATTGCACTTGAACTTGACACAGGAGTAAAGAGGGAGAGTGTAACTTATTTGACAGTCATTGAGCGGTATGCGCGACAAAAGTCTTGGTGCCAGAGACAAAAGTCTTAGTTGTCGGCGGGAAAGTTTAACGCCACGCCACGTTCTGTCCTCTCTTCTCCAAAGTCCTGCAATGCAGAAGCAGTGATGAAAAAATTGAGACCACCGATATGGCCTGTCAGCATTGCAGAGACCCTGCAAGCAGTTCTCCACGGGCCCTCATGTCGCCCGGCTGTTCTTCCCAACTCTTTTGATGCGAAGCGCGTACTCAGAATGACTGCGTGTTGAACGCTACTACGAATCACCGCTTTTTCGAAACGGAAGAGACCCAGCACGCCAGCAGTGTTTTCTCATCAACGTACGCACCCGTCTATTGCGTTGACACCGGTCTAGCCGGCGCCGGTCTGCATCACAAGGCATGGCCCCCAGATCGGATCTCTCACAGAATTCATGACTTTGTGGGTCTCGGACGCCCAGTGAAGGTCGCCTTCTGTGCAGGAACGTCTCGGCCGCTGCGTGGTGTCCGCCGCGCCTCGAAACCGCGTCCCTTCTTGCGTAGGACAAGGATGCACGTCTCAAGAGCACGTGGACATCTCAGCAGTCTGTATGAAAAGACATGCCTTCGGTCAGTATCATGTTTCGAGAGCGATAACTCTTTTCAAGCCCCCAGAAAGTACCCGCCGAATCGGTCCCTCGAAAATATCCCCAACACCGAAGAGCCCGCGTGATCGGGCGCGTTACCCGTCACCTCCGCTGACCCCCGGAGGAGTGCAGCAGAGATAGCTATCAATCCCACGGGGCCGAGTGCAAAGTTCGGTCGCCCATGTCTTCCGCCACGACCAGTGAAGGCCGTTCGAAAGTTTCTGTCAAGCTCAGTGGGCCGCAGTCACCGGTCCAGTGAAATATGACACAGGGTCATGTGTGGGAATGCAGGATTCGCAGCCAAGGCTCGGAGGCAAACAGACGAGGCGGATCCATTCAATCTGGGATCGCGGTGATGCCGAGAAAGAAAACCTATGTGTCTGCGCCTTTCGGAAAAACGAGCCAAGACTCGTCTTCTCCGGACGGACTAACTGCAGAAAAGTAAGCGAATGTTGTGGGTAATCTGGGGTTGATGAAGACATGGTGTTGCTCGAGACATTCTCGGGTTTCCACGCAGGTCTGATGCGCTTCAAAGACTTACCCGGATCCAGGAAGCCTGTAATGGAAGTGGTCAGCATTGAACATGAGCGGATCGAGGAGCGATCGAGAGTGAGAGGCAACTCACTGGTATTGGCCTCTGCCGTGTCAACTAAGCCAGGGAAAGGTCGGCCCCTCGCTGAAGAACGTTCCACAGAATGCACTTGCGGACAGCCCAACGAGGCCCTCACGATATGACCAACAACTGCAGTGGAAAGTCAGCGAACCATTCTGCAAAGTGATGAATTGAAGCGGTGGAGAGAGGCATGTTGTTGTGCGGGTGGGCGTCGATGGATGTGGAGGTGCGCAGAGCAAGGCGCAGCTGTCCTCGCTGCTGAAGAGGCTGACGCGCTGATGTGGTCGGCAACGGAGTAGAAGATGAAGGGAAGCGCAAGGACATGGTGATACTTACGAGGGAGCGGAAACCCTCAACAAAGCCGAAGCCCATCAGAGAGCGATACTCTAATAGATTGCAACAGGAATTCGAAGCGACGGGCATGAACACCAAAGCGTGTTGAAGAAGAAGAAGAAGAAGAAAAGAAGAAACAAGTCGGAGCTTGGAGAAGAAGAAAGAGATCTGTTTGCTTGCGCACCGCGGAACATCCCGTTGTTTCTTCCTTTTGGCCTGTGCTTCATTCTCGTACGCTGTTTACAAGGACGATTATGACGTATGGTGTCAACAAAGCTACGGAGATGCGAGAACTCTCCGGCGCTGCTTGTGATGGACTCGGAAGCGGCCCACCATGGACAAGTTTACGAGCAGAGGGCAGAATGCACGAGACGAAATGTGCTTGTTCATCGACTCTCATGACAGTGCCGTCATGCCAGGCACATCCCGCTAAAGTGAAGCCTGAAGAAGCAAGTGAAGTCAATTCGCATGTGAACGCCAAGACTTCACGGAAGAGTGCGCAGACTGTCCGCAGATACAACGGATGCTACGAAATCGAACAGGACGTGCTGAATGAGCGCGCAGGTCAGATAGGGAGGCGTGCTGATAGACGTACAAGTCAGCTGGCTGGACACGCTAATTGGGCGTACAGGTGTATCACACCGACAAGCTGTGTGGTTGTGCAGGTAACATAGAAAAACGTGCTGGTGTGTCGACAGGTAAGAGAGCAGGACTTGGTAGATAGGCGTACAGGTAAGCGGGCAGGACATGCGTCTAGGCGTACGGGTAAGTTGGCAAGCCATGCTCAATAGGCGTACAGGTCAGAAGGCAGGATGTGCAAATAAGCGTGCAGGTACGGTAGCAGGACGTGCTGATAAACGTCCAAATAGGTGACTCGAACGTGCCGGTGCCGGACAAGTGGCGACCTATCTGGTAGTCCAAAAAAAAAAACATTCCAACGCCAACTGAACCACCGATTCCATCCCAACGCCGAGTCCGCATCTCTTTGATCATGAAGCCCGATCGCGACGCCGATTTGAGCCAACCCCTAAATCAAGTTCCTCCGGTGGATCGGTGCCTGGTACATTTCCAAGACGATCTGGGTCAAAGTGGTCAGCGCGTATACGTCCCAAAAGTTTCGCAACACGGAGGGGAGAACGGCGAAACACTCACAGTTGCAGCCCTCTGGGCAGTAGTCTGTCAGAACATACCATCCGCAGCCCGAGAAGTGGCGGGAGCCGCTGGCGCTGCAGACTTGATCACAGCTCTTGTCCCGGCCCGGCGGGCAGACGCAGGTGTCTTTGTGGTTCTTGTCGTCGGTGCAACGGCAGTAGTTCCAGCCGCCGCAGGCGAGTGCGACGGCGGGGAGGAAAGCGGTGAGCCAGATGAGGAGGTTCATGGTCTGGGCTGTAGGGCGGTGGAGGAGGGAATTGGTCCAGAGTTGGCGGGGCTTTCGTAGTCGGGAGGAAGGGTTTGAGGGTGAGCTTGAGGGAACGGGAGACGGTGAGTTTTTTTGGTCGACGGGCAGGGCGGACGATGTGCATATGGGAGAAGCTAGTACCCTGCTCGATCCATGGACAGCATTGTGTCCTTCTGCAGCCGACGCGGGCTGGCGAATTCTTGAATTGCCTCAACGATTTAATCGAAACCGTCATTCCCCTTGTCTCCGTCTCCGTTATTCGGTTCCATTCCAGGAAGATCTAGTCGGGTCGTCAGCACTCACACACGCCACTGTTCACAACACAGGACGCGGAACACACAGTAGCAATATTTGCAACCCTTGACGAACCAATTCATGCCACAGCCCGTAAAGTGATGCCACTCGTCGCAGATGTGAGTGCAATCGTGATCGTGGCCGACGTCACAGACGCAGTGATCTTTGCGGTTGGTTTTGTCGGTGCAACGACAAGCGTTCCAGCCGCCGCAGGCGAGTGTAGCGGGGAGGAAGGCGATGAGCCAGAGGAGAAGCTTCATGGTCGGGAGGAGTGGGTGGAGAGAGGGATGTTATGTTCTGGAGGAGATCTCGGGCGGGTCGATGGACGCTGTGGAGGAGGGAGCAGAGTTGGTTGGGGTACTCGCAGTCGTAGGGAAGAGATTGAGCATGGACTTGGACAGGAGCAAAAGACGGACGAGGAAGCAGCAAAGGCTCAGCAGACCCTCTCTTTGTTGAGCAGGGCGGACGATGTGCCAGGGAACGAGCTACAGTAATCCAGCCTGATCCATGACAGCATTGTGACCTCCCGAAGCCCGTCCAATATGCATCTCACCACCCGATGTTGGGTGGTTCATTCCCATGAACGTCTGAACGACATATCAGCACTCACACGCAAAACGTTGGCAACACGAGCGACGACACACAATAGCAGCCCTCTCCGCAACCCTTGGTCATGGGATGATATCCACAGTCCGTGAAATGGCCCACTTTGTCGCAGACTTGATCGCAGCTTCCATTGTAGCCGGGGTCGCAGATGCAGTGGTCCTTGTGATTCTCGTCGTTGGTGCACCGACACCCATTGTAACCTCTGCATGCGAGGGCTACCGCGGGAAGGAATGCGGTGAGCCAGAGGAGGGGATTCATGATCGCTCGTGGAGGCGGACGTATCGAAGAAGTCGGGAAGAAGTCCAGGCGGATCTTGGATGCGCAGAGTTGATGGGCGACTGTCTCGCAATGTTCAAAGAAAAAGTTTTTGAAGAAGAGCGAAACTCACAGACCCAGCATAATTCGGCGCGCGAGGCGAGGCTGCCAATGATGGCAGGAAGTCATATATCACGCATTTTTGAGAGCATTTCGTGTTGGCCAGACATGCAGGCCCTGTTCTCGAAGAAAGTCAAAGCTGGCATGGGATTGGGATCCGATCCGGTCCATTGAGCTGCATTGTGATGTCTCGAAGCCAGCCTTGCGAATCATCCGTTCGTCCCGTTGGCAGCCACCGCCGTCTTTTGGTGCAGGATGCACATTTCGCTCCAAGGAATTACGATGGACGTTGACACAAGGAAATTTCAATGTGCGCTTTGTCGAGACATGCCGGGTAGGGCTTGACCACAAGTCCTCCGCGGCGGAGCAGTCATGGGAACAGAGACCAGGGCGAGAAACGCCGCTCGGGTGGAGGGTGTGCTAGCAGACAGTTTTGTGATACAGGCATCGTTGCTACACAGACAGTCATGCCTCATCGCAGGACATGAGAGATGGATGGCGGACCTGTTCGCAGCCCCAGTCCATGTCTCTTGCCCAGTCTCGGGTGCCTTGAGTCTTTCGTATCTGGTCACGCATCACATCATCCGAGATGGAGTCTCCGTGAAAGTACTTTGGGCCAGACGACGACGACTCACAGTGTGACAAGAACAGACACCACCTTGTTCTCATGAGTCGCGAGACGGGCAGCAGTACCGCATGTCGGTATGTTTGCTGTATGCTCCAGCTTTATTATTACGTTCCAGCAGCAGCATGGAGGCTTCTCTTGCTCTCACGTGCCTTCCCGTCTCTCCACATTGCGCGTGACTTTTTGACGGTGATGTGAAGTTGAACCGAACGCCATGAGTGCGGCCCGCTCCGCTTGTCTCGTTCTTGACGCAGCGGCCGGATCCGGTGCCTATTGGAACTCCCAGGCGCTTGAGTCTCTCACAGCTGCGATCAATGGGAGTCAGAGATTTCGTCTCGCCGTCTCATCAAGCTTTGATCAGCTGATGCTACTAGTAGTTCTATTCGAACAAGGCCAGGTGGCTGAGCTAGTTCTACTTGGCCCAGTTCTAGCAGGGCAGCGGCGACCAAGCCTTCGCTCGAGAGGCTGTGCAGGGCGGCAGGCTTGGATGCTGCAGGCAATGGAATGGAACGATGAACCGCAGCAATGGAGTCGAGTCGAGACGGAGCTGCAGTGTCGAGTAGTCTGGAACTTTACGAGTGTACAGTGGCAAGAGTCTGAATGAGCGTGTTGAGAGTCTTGGGAGCGTGTTGGATTCGAAGCACTACTGGCAGCGTTTGTTCTCGAATGCCTGTCTCACAGTATATCACAGCATTCGTATCCATTCCATTCTCATGTCAGCTGTGGTCGAGACTGTGTCGATAGTTCTAGCAGCCCGTCAAATCCCGATGGCGATGGCGATGGCGACAGTCGGTACTTTTTAGCGATGACTCAAAGCGGGCGACGCCCCAGCCAGCTCCTCCATGTTCCTCATCAAGAACGACGCGACGATGAACAATTCCTCTCCTCATCTCCTCACCACCACCGACTACATGACCAACTCCACTCTTCATGGCGACGCAGTAATCAAGAATCAACGTGACTGGAAGATTAATCATCGACGACCCTCTGTCCCTCACTCTCTCTTCATCGTCTCGTCTCGTCTCGCCACCAATTCGCCCCCCCCCCCCCCCCCCCCCCGGACACGCAATTAGTGGACCGCTGTTGCCTGCAACTCACATCAGCCTCTTTGTTGCACTGCGGAGTCACACGCCTGGAGCTTGGCCTGGCTCATACCCCATACCTTACCCATACCTACCTTACCTTACTCACACTCACTCACCCTCATAATACCTCTGCCCGATCTAACTCATCTCCGGAATCATCACTCAAATCATTCACCCAACTTTTGCGACGGCCAAGCGAGGAAGGAATCTGCCGACAACCGCCACCGCCCCCAAGGCATCTGGAGCCTGCCACGACCTCACCTTCTTCGCCACAAGAACCACCCGACCCTCGCCACAAGAACCACCTCACCTGTACGACTCACACCCACTCCATCATCTTGACTCTTCACCCAGCCTCGACGGCAATCTCGCGATCCAACTCACACCACTCTCGACCCGTCCGAACAGTCAGAATGAACCCCTCCATGCTCAAGAACGAGTCCTCCGTCAGCCGCCCAGCCCAGTCCAAGTCTATCGTCGCTGCTATTGTCGAGGCCTCCAAGTGAACTACCGCTTTGCGATCCACCACTCATACACGCCATCACACAACGAAAGAGACGATACACACTACTTGGACCTGCTGGGCGAGCTTTGATTGAGGCTGCCATACCTCTACACCTCATACCTTCTACCACCACTCGTGTCGACATCACCGCTGGTCATATGTCTTCACGTGCATATTAATACTCTTCGTCTTTCAACACCGGAAGGCGTCTCGGAACAACAAAACTCGAACGGTCATTATCTACTGGAAACATCTACCATCCGACAGACAGCATGAACCTTACTCCAACCCACGATGTCAGCCCAGACGGCTACAGATCATATGAGCCGTCCAGCGCATCATCAGCGCCCTCCTCCCAGGCCTCTGTCTTTTCGGACACACTCTCTGCGCACAGTTCGATCGCATCGTCAATTTCAGATGACTTTCGGAGCATTCATGAAGACCCACAAGAGCGAGACAGGATACTTGCACAGACACAGCTTCGCTTTGGTGGACAACTAGACGCCGTGCAGGAATATCCAACATCGCGCAAGCTGCCGAAGCCAAATACGACTTGTCCAACTTATGCGGACATCACGTCTGTGCCTGCACCGCAGCGACAGAACCCTCGACGATGCTCATTGTCAAAGGGACAGAAACCTCCACCACTTGTACGGCAACGCGATCGCAAGATCAACTTCGTCGACAATCTCGTCGGTAAGCTCAAAGACGGAACCATCTTTATTTTGACATGTTACTGAGACAATTCTTCAAGACTCTGCCACTCAGATGGTGGAAGTCATCTGGCCTCTGTCGAGCGTCCTTTGCAAGAGCGAGAGCGGTGAAAGAGCTGTGCTCCCACTGCGCACATACATTGAAGAGACTCTGCGCAGGTCACGCACGAGCTATTCGACTCTGCAAGTCGCTCTCTACTATCTGATCCTGATCAGACCGTACGTGCCCAAATCCGACTTCACCATGGAGCTGTTCGCAGACTGCCCAGCTGATCGCGCCTTGATGTGTGGTCGACGCATGTTCCTTGCGGCACTCATACTCGCCTCAAAGTACCTGCAAGATCGCAACTACTCTGCGAAAGCCTGGAGTAAAATGTCAGGTCTCAAAGTGTGCGAGATCAACGCGCACGAGCGCTGCTTCTTGAGCAAGGTCGGATGGAAATTGCATCTGCCCAAGCCTTTGTTTGAAAAGTGGCAGGACATTGTCCTGCGATACACACCCAACCCCTCATCGCCATCTGCGGGCGTCGGAACTTCGACGTGGCAGCGAATGGTGCCTCTACTCACGCCGGAGCTGGACAACATGCCGTCCATCGAAAGTGCTTTGATGGGCTGCCCGATCCAGCTTCCTTCTCGTGAGAGCTTATCCTCCACCCCGACTCCCACACTGGGATCCTTCAACAACGCTCGACTGGAAAGCAGCGAGTCTCCCGAGCATACACCAACTCCAAGAACAGCACTCCCACCACCTCGCTTCTTGGAGCCCAAACCAGACCTCGCACCGAGAATGGGTCTTCTTCCAACTCCAAACTTGACGCCAGCATCGACCGCTTCCAACACTCCTGCTGCGAGTGGATACGAAAGGTCAATCTGCTCGGTCATGAGGATGGAAATGGCCAACTTTGAAACCCGCCATCCGCTTTGCCCGAGAGCTTCCACCCTGATCCGACGACCATCGATCATGTCTGCCAGTTCATACAACTCCAGCCCAGAGTCAATGATGTCAGACCACTCGCGGTCATCTCGGTCATCCTCCATCTCTTCCATCTCCACCGTCTCGACGAACTCGTCCATGGCGCCGAATCGAGCTTGCTTGGCTCGACAGGCGACTTGCCGCAACGCCGGACTCCCGCCACTCAGGCTGGTCAAGGAGGAGACAGAGGGTAGCGTCTCTCGTCCCATCGTCATTGATGATACAGAAATGGGCGAATCTCCGGAGATGATCGACTTTTCTCAAAGTGAGAAAGTCCTTCACGCTCCTCATCGCCACAGCAGAGCCGCCAGACATGCACCGCAGACTTCATTGCCAGCCGTCGTGAAGAGCAACGGCAATTGTAACAGCCGGAAGCGTGGTCGTCCTAGTGGGCATCGCCGCTCCGAACTTCAAGAAGAAGTGCGCTACTTGCTTGAGGAGTCGCTGGACGAGGACATGGACGTCGACGATGATGACTCGTTGTCGGAGGAGTCACCTGCTGTCACCTATACCGCTACCACCAAGCTCGCCAGAGTCCCCATGCAGAAGAACGATGGCAAGAAGAGGACTTGCTGCTCGGCGCGTCCCATGTCGGTGTCTCCTGCGCCGTTGTATGGCGAGGTGGTGTGAGGAGGAGAGGAGGTGACAGCGCGAGGGTGTGAAAGCGCCTGTATATTCTTTCATGCCTTGTAGCGTGAACATAAGTCGTCGAAACTGAAATACAGGTTGTTCGACATTCACATTCGGCACGTCTCTGATCTCTGTTCATCGTGTGCAAATGCACAAAAGGCCTGGTCAAGTCTCTCAGTCGCGCTGGAAGGATCACAATGCAGTCTCGCTGCGACGGTTTCGAGGATGTCCACGACTGTTTGGCATCAACACAAATGCCTTCTGACATGCATTTGGGTATCTACTCAAACCTACTCATCCAATTCCCACCCCTCATCGCCCTCGTTCCTCACCCACCCTTGCAACGCCATCTCCTTGACGTCCTTCTTCACCCTCTCCCGTCCTTCTAACATCTCACACCCCTTCATCTCCGCATAACTCCTCTTCTTCCCCAACGCCTCGGTCAAGAGTGGTATCCCAGCCAACATCGCAACATCCAACACGCTCTTCCACACCATCCTCCGAGAAACGCAACTCGCCGCTTTCGGATCGAGTTGTTTCCTTCCCTGCAGCACGCCGTTGATGAGAATCTCCCTCCTGCCGGGGGTGTACATGGCCGACAGGTTACTCGACACCTGCGCGCCACCCCGCGCCGTCGTCGCGGGACTCCGTCGTGAGCATTCAAAGTCCCGCTTCGTCGTCTTCACCGCAAACGGGCGAAACGTGAACCCTCCACGCCGTGACCAGCGGGCTTGGACATCTTCCCGACCGAGCTCTTTCATCCTCCCCTTTCGTCCGAATGCTCGTGACACCGCTGTGTCGACGTGTTGACTCTCCGGTAGGATGAGAGTGTCGAGGTAGACGCTGCTCGGGTCGAGGAGCAGAGAGGTCGGGGCGGAGAGCAGGCCGGTGCATTGTTTGAGAGCGAGTTTGTCGGAGCAGGATTTGGAGAGGGTGGGGGGTGCGTCCGGGCGGGAGGGTTTGCGGCGGACGAGGGATAGGCGGTCGAAGTGGGCGCGGCCGAGGAGGGTTGCGGGGGGCGTGGGAGGGGAGGTGGGTGGTGAGGTGGAAGGGGAGGAGGTGGTAGAGGAGGACCAAGGTGTTGCGTCGGATTGTGAGGCCATGGTGAGTTCCATGCTGGCGTCGCCGCAGGGGGTTTCGGAGCAGTACATGTGGATGTGGACGTCGGGACGGAGGGTGAAGGGTGGTGTGTAACGTTGTCCAGCTTGTTCAGTCTGCCGTATCTCAGCCTGCTCCTTTGAAGATGTGCCCTCACGCGAAATCTGCTCTTGCCTTTGCCATTCCACCCACTTGCTCTCACTCTGCCGCCCTTGTCTAGCCAGCTCCGCGCATTCGTCAATGAGAAATCGATTAAACGCCCTCAAAGCGAGGACTTCAGCATGCCAATCATGCAGCACATTTCCCTTTGCGAGGGGGAGTTTCGAATGAGGCAGGCATTTCATGCCCGTCGCTAAGGCGGCGCAGAGGAGGTGTGGAGGAGTGCCATGATCTTCGCTGCGATGAGCTGCAGGTCAGCACGTCGATGCGGAAGGTTGGAGTGTTGGTTGTGGATGTTTGGAGCTCCTCACCTCGACTGAGCACGATGCCGGCTAGAGGAACCCACTCGCTTTGGCCGGAGGGGAGGGTTCGAGGTTTGTACTTTTGCGGGAGGGCGGCGAAGGTGGAGAGGATGCAGGCAGCTATTTCATCTGGTCCTGGGTCGGTCATTGGTAATGTGAGGTGGAAGGTTGTGTAAAGCTCGGTGTGCATGTACGCGAAATGTACGGTAGCTTGTCAAGGAACTTTAGCTTGCCCTTGACCGATACCAATGGCGTTACCTCGTTGCTCTAGATCTGTGTACCGCAACCGGCCTCGACAACGACAAGTACGGGTGCTCGACCGCATAGATAAGGGAATCATAAGCCTGCATGTATGCCGCTGTGGACAGTCACACGTCGGAACATGGTGCGTTGCTGGACGACTCATCGAGCCCTGAAATGTACGAGAGCGAAGCACGTCTGCTATCTTGCCTGAGTCTGTCCGCAACCCAACTACCATCACGTTTGAGTTCACTTGCAAGTACAGTCAGAGCATGAATGTCGGAATACGTCGTGCCACTGCCATTCCATCTCCTGCGCCTGGCAAGGCTGTGTCCCCGGGCCTGTGGAGAGCCGAAGGAGAAGCAGGATGTTCCGCAGCTGTCATGGCGGGAGAGGGAGGCGTTGCAAACGCAGCGGAATTCGGCACAGCCGAATTCCAAGGAGATGGGTGCTGCAGCAGGTCTAACTTCTTGTCTACGGGCTCTGCAGAGGATGGACTTTGCGAGGAGTTTGATTCCTGTTTCAAAACAGGTTCGTAGGAGAGGCTTCGCCGCAGTGGACGGCTATGGACGAGGCAAATTGTGACACACGGAAGTACACGGGCACGCGGCTTGAAAGCCAGCGGTGATGTCTGTTCTTGAAGTCCGCGAACGTACTGGAGAGCTTATCGGCATCACCGTGCTTTGCAATGCGGCCTTACCCACATCATATGCCCAGTCATCGACCACTTCAAACTCGCTCTTTCAAACTCTGTGCTTCTGTGCTTCTGTGATCGGCGTCTTTCTTCCAATGCGGCGTGTCGGGACTTTTGACGCGGTGGTGGGCAGTCGCGGTGACTTCACGCTGGTCCGTCGATGCTCGAGGTGTTCTGGGCGTGAAGCTCAGCGGAGGTCTAGTCAAGTCGCGGATTTCGTCGAAGGCGTAGACCTGAAGCGTGAGGACGGTGGTATTGAGCGGAAGCGGACATCGTAGCAGGGCGAAGCCAGACGATTTGGAGGTATCGCTGCGGCGTGCGGCCACTGCTATGGTCGGCAAAGAAGCAGCAAAAATCTGCAGCAATCCATGTCTTCGATCGGCGGATGCAGCACGGAGGGATTGAGGAAGTTAAATTAAGGTAGATGGGTCGTGTAGGTAGGAGGATCAGGTAGGTGGTGCGGCACAAGCTTAATGGAGCTGAGAGAAGTGAAGTTAGGCTAAGGGAGAAGCCGCAGTCGATCGACATTATGCAAGATCGGTATTTTCTAAACAGTGTGCAGTTTGCGGATAATGACTATTATATAACTGCAAGAGTACAGTACAATAACAGAGGTATAAGACTGTGTGCATTATACGGGTCTTGAGCGTGAATCCCAGGATGAAGAAGTCGCAGATAGGTAGATTAGGCGTTGAAAACATATCACGGCGGAGTTCACAAGAGATCACAGCACGATATAGGAGAAGATGTTCACAAAGGAAAAGTTCATTTCAATTCATTGTTGTGCTCACTGCTATGATTGATATTGGCCCGTGGCCGCAGCGCCTCAACAATACTTCTCCATCATCCGCCTGAGAGAATCGTGATCGTAGCGAGAAGGCTACTTCTTCGCTAAAAAACGTAGAACATATTAATATGAGAACTTTGAGAAGTAGGCGGGATGTACACATACCACCGGCCTTGACGGCAGCCTGAGGATTTGGTTAGCTGAGTTGACAAAGTTGGACAAGAAGTTTTGCATACCTTCGTAATCTTCCCGCCACTGGCAGTTGACTTGGCGACTGTGAGGAAACATGTCAGCACGAGCTTTTTTTGAAGGAACGAGGGGAGACGACTTACCTGATTTGATGACACTGTGAACGGGAAGACGACATGGTTAGCTGGGACTCAAGTGCAAGGAGTAGTGAAGGGCCATACCCGACGGCGACGGTTTGACGCATGTCACGAACGGCGAAGCGGCCTGAGAGAAGAGTCAGCTGAAGCTCAAGAACGTGCAGGAGAAGGAAGATACGTACCGAGAGGCGGGTACTCAGTGAAGGCCTCAACACACATGGGCTTAGAGGGAATCATCTTGACGATGGCAGCATCACCAGATTTCTGCAAGACGGTCAGCAATAGCCCTAAATGCAGGGAATCAGGATACATACGATGAACTTGGGCTGGTCCTCGATGGACTTGCCGGTACGGCGATCGATCTTCTCGAGGAGCTCAGAGAACTTGCAGGCAATGTGGGCGGTGTGGCAGTCCAGGACTGGGGCGTATCCAGCACCGACCTGACCCGGGTGGTTGAGGACGATGACCTGGGCGTTGAAGGAGTCACAACCCTTTGGCGGGTCGTTCTTGGAGTCACCGGCGACGTTGCCACGGCGAATCTCCTTGACGGAGACGTTCTTGACGTTGAATCCGACGTTGTCACCTGGAGCACCCTCGACGAGCTGCTCGTGGTGCATCTCGACGGACTTGACTTCGGTGGTGACACCAGCGGGGGCGAAGGTGACGACCATGCCGGCCTTGATGACACCGGTCTCGACACGGCCGACGGGAACTGTTCCGATACCACCAATCTTGTACACATCCTGGAGGGGAAGGCGGAGAGGCTTGTCGGAAGGACGGGCGGGCTGGTCGATGGCATCGATGGCCTCGAGGAGGGTCTTGCCGGTGGTCTTGGTCTTGGTCTCCTTCTCCCATCCCTTGTACCAGGGGCAGTTGGTGGAGACGTCGATCATGTTGTCGCCGTTGAATCCGGAGATTGGCACGAAGGGGACGGTCTTGGGGTTGTAGCCGACCTTCTTGATGAAGTTGGCAGTCTCCTTGATGATCTCACCGAAGCGAGCCTCGGACCACTTGGTGGTGTCCATCTTGTTGATGGCGACGATGAGCTGCTTCACACCGAGGGTGTAGGCGAGGAGGGCGTGCTCACGAGTCTGGCCATCCTTGGAGATACCAGCCTCGAACTCACCAGTGCCGGCGGCAATGATGAGAATGGCGCAATCGGCCTGGGAAGTACCAGTGATCATGTTCTTGATGAAATCACGGTGACCAGGGGCGTCGATGACCGTTACATAATATCTGTCGAGTGTGTTAGTTGCGGTTGCTTCCGAAAAGGCAGGAGACACAAAACTCACTTGGGGGTCTCGAACTTCCAGAGTGCGATATCAATGGTGATACCACGCTCACGCTCGGCCTTGAGCTTGTCGAGCACCCAGGCATACTTGAAGGAGCCCTTGCCAAGCTCGGCAGCTTCCTGGAGTGGTTGTCAGTGACCATATTATTTTTCGCATGTGATAGAGTGAAGTGAATGAATATGTTGTGATGCTGCGACGGCAAGGGCGATGGGCGATGAGGCCTGAAATGGAAGGCGGAGACCCGAAGCGGTCAAGCGCCAAAAATCTCAAACCCCACCAAAGTATTGCCCCTCCGCCCACCACAAGAGGGGTGACGAGGCGAGGAATTTTTCGTGGTGATGTCGGCGCAGTGATGCCAGGAATGAATGCTCACCTTCTCGAACTTCTCGATGGTACGCTTGTCGATTCCACCGCACTTGTAGATCAAGTCTGTGAATTGTGTGAGCATGAGTGGCGCTCATCGGTCGCAAAATGTGGGAGGGAGCGCTTACGTCCGGTGGTGGTCGACTTGCCGGAGTCGACGTGGCCGATAACGACGACGTTGATGTGAGTCTTCTCCTTACTGTGCCCATTGTCAGCTGCTTGTTGTCTTCTCTTGCGCTGCCAACTCGATGCGCGCGAGAGGCTGGAGGGCGGTCAACGTACCCCATGATGGCGGTTGTGTGTTGGTTCGAGTTTTGGAAGTGGTAGAGTGCAAGGAATTGAGTTCTGTTGATGCGCCGTCAGTATGTGTGATCTGGATGGTCGATATGGTGGATGGAAGATGTCTTACCACAGGTTTGATGCAATTGATCAAGGTATGTGGACGAAGAGCGGAAATTTCGAGGTGACGGAGGGCGAGAAGGGTTTTGTACTGTGGACTGGCGACAATGCCAAGGCGCTTGGTCAGTGCGTCACAGAGAAGGGAAGATCCCTGCTTGACGACGGCGGGGTGATTGAGAGAAAATCGTTGCTGGTGGGTGGGTTGGTTGGGTGGGAAAGCTTATGGCGGGACCTTTGGGCTTTTCTTCCGTTGGTGGCGAATGCGACAACACTTCAATTGGCATGTGGTCATTCAATGTGGTCTTCATATTCAATGCTCTGTTCACTCGATCGATCAGATGTGTTTGAATTCGTTGTGTTGTGTCAGGATGAAACGTTCTGTGAGCTCCCCCGCAGCAGATGCTAACAGTGAATCTTTGGTTTTGGCATTTGACGGTCAACGTGGCCTCTATAGCCATTTCTCTATCCACTCGATCCATCCGATGCTTCAGAAATGGCCGTGGTGTGCGTTTTCCGAAGCTGGCATCAGCACAAATTTTGGGCCTCACATGAGTCACAGCTCGCTTGCATTGCTCGAGTCGATGTGCTGGCAGTGCGGTCCAGTATAGTCACTTTCATCGGCATATGACTTTGAACAATTCATGCGTTAATGATCCAAGTCGCTACGTCGGTCTTTGAAACCCAGTCACAAGCTCGAGCAAAGCTGCCCGGGTTCTGGTCAGGCTAGCAGCGTGTGGGTCTGTGAAACATGGCAACCCATATGTCTATAGCGAGCGGTGAACGAATAGAGAGCATTCTTGAAATACAGCAGTGAGAGAGTAGACACCGATTGGAAGAGCGATAAAGATTTGACACCCTTGACGAAATGCTCTTGCATCTCTGTTCGTCTATGATCGCCATGTCTGGGATTGGTTGCCCAGTACCTCGTATCAATGACTGGTCTGAGTTGAGCATTGCTTTCGACCGTTTGTCTGAGCTCAGTTGTTCCTGCTTCAAATTTCCCTCATCGCCAGGACTTCGACCAGCTAGAAGGGCATGGGACATTTTAATGTCATGCCTTGGCCAATTCATGGAGGGACGACCGCACAATCTCCACTAGACTGATGCGTGAAGGGGGAAAGATGCGCTTGCCCTTTCGCCTTGTTGCGATCATGTTCTCAGCAGATCATTGCCAGCAGAGCCAAAGTCGAGCATAAATCTCTGAATCTGAAAGGTGCAGCACTGCTGTTCTTCAAGATCTCCCATATCTTGACTCTCAACCACCTTCCCTCTCCATCCGTCTCTTCTCTTTCGCTTCCTTCTTCACCCGCAGATCTTCGGCCATCTTCCGCTGGATCTTCAACTCCAAACTGTGATCGTCCGACATGAGCTTGAGCTCTCGCTCAATCTGCTCGTTCTTCTCCTTTGCCCTTCTCCGTGCTTCTAATCTTTCCCTCAGCAGTTCCATGCTTGCATCAATCTCCTTGGCCACAGCCTTACGCAGACGCTCATTCGATCTCGCACCGACATTGTTGGAAAGAAAGTCCTCGGGAAAAGTGTCCATCTCCGGGTCAAGACCCGGTCCGCCTTCGAGATAGCCGCCAGGATGGGTCAGCTTGACGCCGGCAATCGGACTCGCAAAAATGCGGCGGGGATCGTCGAGTGAGAGTGGAAGCTCGTCTTCATTGATGGTAGGTAGACTCTGCCATGAGACGGCATCGGCGCGTACAGAGACGCCATCCACGGGCTGTTCGTTGCTGTCTTCGGGAATGACCCGAATGCCGTCCTGCTGTACATCAGACTCGAGGACGAGTTGCATCAAGGAGTCCTCGAAGTCCTGGCTGTATTTGAGATCGTGCGGGACGTAAGAAGCGAATGCTCCATTTGGCTGCACCTCTTGAGGCGGCGTAGGTCCGCCAGCGACAACGCTCATCTTGGGAACGTCGAGCAATATATATGAGTTTTGTGGGGAGCATCTTACTTTTGGCGCATCGAAGCTTCACGGGGCCGGAGCCAGCTCCGCTATCGCGTCACTCTCGTGCTTGCTGCACGACACCTCCCACCACTACTCATCTCGACCGTCTGGACATGCGACAACTGGATTTCCTCACTATCACCACCACCGGATACTGCCATTCCAAACAGCGACTCACCAATGAACGGCCATTAGCTCCTCTCCAAGGCGGCCATCTTGCCCTGGTCGGTCAACGCCCACAGTTACCCCCTCACCACCGCCGCGATGGCCTCCTCTGGCACAGCACTCTCACACGCGCCCGTCGACGCCGACTTTCGCTCTCTCAGTCGCCAGCCGCCATCCGATCCGGACATCCAGGCGACCCTGTCGGACTTTCTGACATACACGGAGCACTTTCCTTCACACCTCACACGCGCCCTCGCCCTCATTCAAGACCAGCGCACAAAAGCCGAGCGCATGGTTCGAGCTATTCACGAGGATACCACAGCATACAGCATTCTACCCACCATCAAGCAGAATCGTCCCGATCCCGTGCAGCTGCGCAGAGATATCAGTCATGCGCTCGAAGAGGCCGAAGCCGCGTGTCGCATGTCGGTCGCGGAGGCCGTCCGTCTGGACGAAGAGTGCAGACGAGAGGCACGACGCTTGGACGTCGTTACCGAAAAGTTAAAGGCACAACCGAAACCTCCTTCGAGAGATCCTACTCCGGAGCAGCAGGCGTTGACATCCCCAAATCTGAAGCGAGAGCGAGGCATGAGCACAAGAGGAGAAGACACAAAGCCGGAGAAGAATCCGAAGCGATCACAGGACAAGGCTGCGGCGAAATTGCGCAGTCGCAAGGTAATGGTGCCAGGCGAAGTCATTCCGCCTCCGGATCCCAATGCACCCGCGGAGACTTTGTCGGACTGGACATCTCCGCGTGCTTCACCACCTCTTCTCGATGTGCCTCCTACGGCGGACAAAAGAAAGACATCGCAAACTCCACGACCGCGGTCTCGCACGCCAAAGCTACCCAAAGTGACTGTGGAGGGCGAAGACAAGAAGATGAAGCCGCGTGGACCACGCGCACCTGGCCAACCAGGAACCAATGCCCACTCCGCAGTCGCAGGAATTAGCACATCAAACGCGATCCTTGCTCTCCACGAGCCACCACCGGACGCCGCAAAGGGAAGCAAATGGCTCCCATGGATGAAGTTGACAGAATGGGAGATGGCAAAGCTTAGGAAGCGGATGAAGAAGAATGCAATCTGGGTGCCGTCGCAAACCATGGTCCGACGAGAGCTTAAGAATCTAGGCCGCGGAAACACTGGAAAAGAGGCTGCACGGGCACGAGCGCAGGAAACTGGAGACCGGTTCGTCGATGAACCCAACGAAGCGGACCCAACTAAGGTTATTATTAGCGGCGAGGAGACAGACCAGATGAATGCCATGCTTGGCCCGCAGATATACGCCGAAGACGAAGACGCCGACGCCGAACTGATCAATCGAGGTATGAGGCTCAATGAGGCAAAGAAGCTGAAGAGGCAGCGTCTTCTGGAAGAAGCGGCTCTGCAAGCACAGTTGGCGCGCGAACAAGGTGTTGAAACGGCAGAGGACAAACCTTCCAATGCATCTCCGGAGCAGAAGAAGCGCAAGCGCGAGCCTACGCCAGCCACGAACCAAGACACACTGACCAAAACAGGTCCAGTGATCAAGAAATTGAAGGTTTCCGCTCCTCCAAGTGCCGGCCAGATGACATTGAAAGTACCTCTAGCTCCTGCAGGTGTCTCATCGTCGCCCAAAGCATCCAACAGCCGCAGTCGCCGCGCCGCCACTCCTCCCGTAACCCGCGGACCGACCATCAAGCTGAAGATGGGCAAAGCAGTCTCTGAAGAACCACCTAATAGGCGCGCCGGTCTTCGCCGCAACAGCAATGCCAGTCTGCCCAGTACAAGTATGTCATCGACCAACGCAGCGACCTCGCCCACCAGCACAGCTCCCGCGGCGACAACCAAGAGCGGTAGACGCAGCCGCCGCCCCGTGCCGGGTGTCATCACTAGCAACGACGACGAAAGCGCCAAGGTCGGCGTCTCCAAGCGCAAGGCAGCACCGAATCGCAAACGCAACAGCGGAGCCAACACACTCAAGAAAGACTCCGCTGCTCCTCTCGATGCCCAGGTCCCCGCTCTGGAAGCCCTGCCCGAGGAGTACGTGGATCCGGACGAGCCGCGGTACTGTATTTGTGGGGATGTCAGTTGGGGAACGATGATCGGCTGCGACAACGAGGAGAGTTGCGAGAAGGAATGGTTTCATCTGGAATGTGTGAATTTCAGCGAGATGCCGCCGAGGCGTATGAAGTGGTATTGTCCCGATTGCAGGAAGAAATTGAAGATTGGGAACAAGGACACCGGGCTGGTGGAGAAGGGATGAGGAGATTGAGGAGAGCGGGATTGTCTTGATGTGGTCGGGAAAACTGACACCGGTGGCATCGACAGGCTGGGAACAATTACGGAGTGCAAATGTATTTTGTGTTTGATGCAAACGCAGAGAAGGGTGCGGACAAAGAGCGAGTTGCTCTGGAGGACTGCGGCTCAGTGGAAGCAGGACATGTACAGGAGGTAGATCGAAATTCGTTGCACACTCGCGTTCGAACGGTTGTTGCTTCATCTACCGTTCCAAGTCATGTTCGGAGTCACAATCACACACTTGAGTCACCGATCGGTTGCATGCAGGATCTTCATGGCATGAATGTGCTGTCGGGCAATTACAACGACTGTGTTCTCATTTCCAACTTCTCTGAACGCTACGAGATGCGCCGTACACTCCTTGTTTCCACAATCCCGTCAACATCCTTCAGGAGCTGATCTATGCCAGCTCCCAATTCATTCGTGCAGGTAACGACGGCTCGTACACGTGCATCCAACCATGCAGTCTCGTTTGTCAGACGCTCCCCTGCTGTTTTCAATTTCGCCATGGACTGCCGAAGGTCTTCGAACCGAGACGGCGCCGATCGTTGCTGTCGAAACATGTTCGCCGGAAGCTGGAAAACGTCGACGCCGAACTGAGTGGAGTCGCCTGCTGCTGCATAATCTGCGGGATCGTTTTTGTCGCTGGGCAAGAGGTACATCTTCAACACCAAGAAACAGTACCACCAACCCCGTGCAAGCGTACCCACAGGTTTCGTGGCGCCGACCCAACGCAACAGATCGTGGAAACCAGTCCGGTAGAAGTCGAAGAAGGCAGCCAGAACAGCTCCGACAAGTCGACCGGGTTCCATCAACTGGCGCAAGAGTGGTCGCACACGTTCTGGTAGGAGCCAGGGACCATGCGAAGTCGCGTTCGGAGGTGCTCGCTGTGTGTCTTGGTTGTACTTGAAGGCGATTATGAAGATGAAGCTCCAGAACATAAATCTCCAGAACACAAATGTGAGAACAAACATGTTGATCGATGGTACCGGTTCGGCTGGTGGTCGTGTTCGTCAAGCGGCCGAGAACTGTGGTTGGCTGTGAACGACCGACCCAGTGGGAAGAGAATGTGAGGTTATTGCGGTTCGCCGATGATCAAGACGCTGGAGGCGTTGTCCGGAGGTGTAACGGTCACCTCTGGAATGGTGGTCGCTTTGCCACTCTTGCTATCCGACGACGGTGGATTCGAGATCTCGCGCTCGGTTTGTCGCTGCTCGCTCGTCTCTGCGACCCGCTCACTTCTCTCCGTAGCCTGCCGAGTTGTCTCCGGAGCCTGCTCGCCCTTCTCGGCGTCAGGTCGTCGTTGTCCGTCGAAGTGAGCAATGCGAGCTTGTCGTATGACGTCCAACTCCGTGGGCTGAACGTGTGGTGGTACCGCGCTACTCTTTCTCCGTCTGCTCGTATACTGCGGCAGGGTCGAGAATCTCCGTGGTTTGAAAGCAGCGACAGACTTGCGCCTCTCGGTGTAGGCGTTGTGGACCGAGTGCGAGAGTCGGCGGGCAAACGGTACGGCGCTCTGATGTACGATCGCGGAGTCGTCGCAGCAGCCGCCACAGAGACCGAAAAGCCAGGAAACGAGCTTGAAGATTTGGTGGATTGGCCAGAAGATGATCACACCGAGTCCGTTGCAGCCGCACTCGACGCTGCGTTGGAAGGCGTGGAGGGTACTGGCGGCTACGTTTCTGAGGACTTTGAAGACCATGGCCTGATTATGGTTCTAGTCGCACGATTGTCGCGAACTTATTTCCGATGAGTGGATTGTCCTGTCTGTGGTTGTATCGTCGGTGGCTGTATCGTTGGTGGTTGTATCGTCGGTGGGTGTCTCGTTGGTGGCTGTGTCGTCGGTGGGTGTTTCGTCGGTGGTTACCTCGTTGGCGTTGGAGGTCGTTTCGTCGGTGGTAGTCTCGATGGAGTTTAACTCGACAGCAGTGATAGCGCCTCCAGCCCTCCGTGCCTCACGTTCTGCCGTGGGAGATGGTCCGAGTCCACGAAGAAGGCTGCAGCAAACGAGTATACCGAAGAGTGGAACGATGATCATGAACCTGAAGGGGCTGGTATCAGCGATAGTGCTGGCGAGCATCTTCGCTGCTGGTGACTTACAACAAGACGAATGCGGTTTTCCCGCCGTAATCCATAAGTTGTGAAGCAGCTAGATTGTGTGTAGTGATAGTGACTCGACGATGGCTCTATCGATTGGAGTGATGGTGGGAATGCGTAGCGGTATCTTGAAGTAAGCGATGTCGGTGGTGAGGTGGTGGATGAATGTGTCGACGCGATGGAAGGAGAAAAGTTCTGGAAAAACAATGCAGCCTGCGTGGGCTTGACCTCTTTCTCCACTACTCATCGCTCTTCCTGCTAAGGCTGCTTTGGGGAGGCAGGATGTAAGCCGGGTCGGGAAGAACGGTGCTTCTTTGATCTTGCCTCTGTGAAGACGGACCATGCCTGCCACGTCGTCCATGTCCTCGTGCTGGTCCTGCCTCCCTCCTCTGCCGTGCTCGCAGCTCCCGTTCTGCGATCTCGGGCGCCATTGCCTGCCCCAGAAATGCTGGGAATCCGCCAGCCGTAGAGCTGTCCAGGACGGCCTGTCAAAAGAGTCGTCAGTGCCCAACAGATGTACTGCGATCCGACTGTGTGCTTACTGCGACCAACATGGCTCTCAAAGTATACGCCGCATCATTACCAGCGTTGTGAAGAGATTGAGAATCAAGCCCGACCGCCTTACACAACCGACCGAGTCCAATACCGCTCTTCTTCCCTCCCAGTCTCGCCGTATCAAATCTACTCACAACATTTGGCGCGGATGGTAGGGTGAAGCCAAGATTCTGAAGATACGGAACTTCATTCTTCAGACCATGCCCAACGAGCACAATATTTCGTGGCGTCTCCGTGGCGAAAGGAAAGATCCTGCCGGCCGACGCCGGATACTGGAAGACTCGGAGCACAGTGGCGCTCGCATCGGCTTTCTGGACCCAAGTGCTGGTGCCAAAGGAGAAGAGATCTGGGCAGCCCTTGACGAATTTCTTGTTGACGAGATGGCCGTACTCTCTGATGCGGAAATGTTCTGATTGGATGGAGGAGAACCAGGCGGATGCATCGGGTCCGGGTGGAATCTATGTCAGATGAGCGCGAGACATCGAGGTTGTTCACGATAGAGTGGCTCACATCTACGATTGATCTCGTGTCCAGGATCGATATTCCGACTTCTGTGGTCTTGGCCTGATCAAACTCAAATGCTTCGCAGTCGATGCATACGAACACGACATCCTTGAGCTCCTCCTTGACGCTTCCCGAGGCACTGAGTCGGAGCATGTTTCGCAGAGTCTTGAGTTCCAGGTGAGCAGAGCCCGCTCCTGTGTCCTGAGGGGCCATTGTCGGTCGTACTTCAAGTTCAGAGATTAGATAGGATCATTGTGGAAGCATCGTGCAATGATGAACGGAGGATCACTAACATTTGTCTCTCACTGCTTGCATATACTGGGCCAAGCGCAAAGACAATGTTTGTCTGAGCGGCACGCGAGGCACGCGAAAGGACGACGTCACGACTGAGCGTGGCGAGCCATGATGCTGAATGACATTGACGGCGCGACGAATGTATTCAACAAATCGCATCAGTCGAGAGCGCTTCGGGTGGACGTGTCCTTGGCTCTCCAACAGCAGTGATCAAAGAAGTGCAAGACAGAGGGAAGCAGATGGTGCGAGGAAGAGTGAAGTCTACGGAGACTTGACTGCAAATACTGGTGGGATTGCAAAGTGGTAGGAATGCCATATGTAAAACCATCAACGTCCACGTCTCGACAACATTCGTTCGGCAGTCATGGACAATCAGGAAGGCGCTGTCAATTCGAGACCTTCGATTCCATGGTGATGTATCTCTCTATCCTGCCGTGAAATAGACTACCTTGTCGGACCTCTTCTACACGAACGGCTTGAATGCTGGATATCCCTGGTCTTTGCACTTCTGGAGCTCCGCATTGTATCCTCCCATGCCTCCGAAGTAGAATCTCAGAGTACGCTTCTTCCCTACCCAAAGTCAGTCTGACCTTGACAGAATACGTCGAATGATACATACCTGGAATGTTGGCTCCAAAAATCCAATTCTCTGTGGCCTTCCAGAATAGACTGTTGGCCGCCAGACCCTCGCACAGTTCCGCCCACCACTTCTCGCCTTCTTTAGTTGCTTCAACGACTTTGGTGGATCCTTTTTCGGCCCGTGCAATTGTATCGGTGGCGAAGTCGACTTCGGCTTCGATTGCTGGAAGACGTTCAACATGCAATCTTCGAGTGAGGTAGGGAGGGAAACTCACCTGGAGGCTGGTTGGTAAACGGCCCTTTTGGTCCGTTGATCATGAACAAGTCTGCAAGTCGAGGTCAGTGCCACTCTAGAAAGGCCGGGCAGATGCAGACTCACTTGGGAACTCAGGGATACAGACGCCGAGCACGCTTGTCGGGCCAGTCTCGTCCCACATCTCCTTCAAGGAGACGTTGTCTCGTCCATGAATTGCCATGCGCGAATAGTTGCCTGGTCGAGGTCAGATCCCATTTCACAGGGAGCTTGATCTCACTTACCCTCAACAGCATCAAATCCGGTCGCCTGATAGGATAAGTTAGAGAGTCAGCAGAGTGTCGCATGACTTCAATAATTGAGCCACCAGCCAGAGCAAGCGATCAACTCACCAAGATCAGAACATCAAGCTCATAGAACTTGCCATCCGAAGTCCGAATCCCATTAGCCTCGATCCGCTCTATCGGCGTCTCCTTCAGATCCACAATGTCGACATGATCTCGATTGAACTGCTCGAAGTACTTCTCTCCGTTGGAAGCATTGCCGTCACAGAGTGGCCGTCGAGCGTAGACATCCTTCGGTTTGAGTTTCCTCGCCTTCTCTGGATCTCTGACAGTCTCGTCGATCTTCTTGCGGATGAATGCACACGCGCCTTCGTTCGCTTCTGTGTCGAATGTGATATCGTTGAAAGTGCCGAACATGAAGCGGAAACCGTTGCCTTTGTCCCAATTTTCTTGGAAGATGCGTTCGCGCTCTTCGGGGCTGACGTCGTGGTATGAGATCTTACCTGGGAGAGATGGTTAACGGGAATGGTCGATCTGTTGAAAGCCCGAACAACACCTACTCTCTTCGAAACCAAATGCAGTGACGGAGTTGTGGACTTGCTTCCAGATGTCGTCGTAGTTATCGTTGACCCACTTGCGGTATTCCGGCGTCACCTTCGCATCTCCTGACGGAACACTGTACTGTGGGTGACGTTGGAAGCAAGTCAGGCTTTTGACCTTCCTGGCGATTTCTGTGATGACCTGTTCGAACTCCGTTAGTTTTCGGCTGACTCTGACACCAGTGACGTTTCTCGACGCACCTGCACACCCGTAGAGCCTGACCCGATCACTGCTACTTTCTTGCCTTCGAGCGGAAAGTCCTTTGGATACTTTGCAGTATGATGGAGCTGATTCTGTTAGCGGCCACATGGTCCTGCGCTCGTTCAGGAGAAACCAACATCGCCTCTGAAGTCGTGGATACCCGGAATGTCAGGATAGTTCTGCTTCGAAAGAAGGCCCAGACTAGTGATCAAGTATCTCGCACTGATCGTCTTCACTTTACCAGAATCACCCTCTTGTGTCTCGATCTCCCATCTTCCGGTGGAGTCACTCCACTTTGCACCTTTCATGGCCGTGTTGAAACGCATGTCCTTCCGCAGGTCATGTTTATCGACAGTGTGATTCAGATACGCAAGTACTTCCGGCTGCTTGACGTAGTGCTCCGGCCAAGGATACTCCTGAAGGTCCTCCTTGTCCCAAGAGAAGCGATAGACATAACTCTCCGTGTCGCTCATTGCACCAGGATAGAGATTCCAAAACCATGTTCCGCCTGGTCCACCGGCTTGGTCAATTACCAGGCATTTCAGCTTCAATTCATCGCGGAGGCGTTTCAGTTGGTAGATGCCGCCGAAACCAGCGCCTACAATGACTGCGTCGAATGATTCCTGGGACATGTTGATGCGCAGAAATAGTGATCAGAGATAGGTGGAAGGAAGCGAAATGTGACTTGGGAATACGAAAGGATGTAGATATTTCTCTGACACGACCGCGTCAACAGAACACAACCGCGATACTGACAGAGAACGAGATCCGGCAGCACTGCCGCCCTCGGGTAAGAGGAGAACGAGGTGCGGAGATGCTAGAGCTCCGCATCGGAGTGCCGTGACTTCCACAATGGTTGAGAGGCGGGTTTGCGGTGGCCAGCGAAAGCGAGATCCCAAGCATCTTGTTCTTCTCAATCTTGTGACATTCTCGCTCCAGGAGGCCACCTGACTCCATGCCGACGGTGAGAGCATTCCCGTCATTTGAAGAGGGGCGAAGTGATGAGTGAAAGGATGCGGGGCGTGATCTGGAGCTCCGCATTGAGGATCCGAGATGCACATCGGGACACCATGGCCGCTGTAGAGACCGCCGGCATCGATCTGGTCCATAACGCAGTAATTGAGGAGTGGAACGATAGGTGGCCGGAAAAGAACTTGAGCTTCGCGGAAGACTGTCGCATGCCACGTCTGCCGATGGAGACTTCGCCGTTACCAATTGCGTCACCAGTTTGTAAGCAATCGGTATATCAACGAAACATATATAACCCAAGGACCGTACTGCCGCGAGAAATATCCAATCCCTTGCAATCGAACATCTAATCAAACATGACATCTCGCGTATTCATCACCGGTTCCACTGACGGCATCGGCCTTGCCGCCGCCAAACTCCTCACCCAGCAAGGCCACAAGGGTATGGCATTGAGGAGTGCTTAATCTGCTGCATAAGGCGACTAACATTTGCCAGTCACCCTGCACGCCCGGAGCCAGGACCGCGCTGCTCAAGCCAAAGCCGCCCTCCCCGATGTCGAAGGCGTACTCATCGGCGACCTCACCAGTCTCGAATCAATCAAGTCCCTCGCCACCGAAGCCAACAAGGCCGGCCCCTGGAACGCGATCATACACAACGCTGGGGTCGGATTATCCGGCACGGAAGGTGAGACGGGCGATGGGCTGGCCAAGACGTTTCAGGTGAACAGTCTAGCGCCATATGTGCTGACGGCGTTGATGGAGAAGCCGAAGAAGCTGTTGTATATTTCGTCCGGTCTGCATTTGAGTGGCGATCCGAGTTTGAAGGATGTGAATTGGAAGGAGAGGAGTTTTGTGCCGATGCAGGCTTATAATGATAGGTGAGAGGGCCGCGTGCCCGTTGTCGAGGCTTGAATGGGTGCTGACGGCGAGCGATAGCAAACTGCATAATGTCCTTCTCGCGAACGCGGTGGCAAGACACTGGCCGGACGTACAGAGCTGTTCGTATGATCCGGGCTGGGTCAAGACTAAGCTCGGTGGAGGAAGTGCTCCAGGCAGCTCATCGACATCAGCTGAAGGCATCGCGGCGTACATCAACGGGAAGAGTGGAGCGGGCGATCGGAGCGGTGTCTACTTCAATGTCAGCGGCGAGCAGTCACCACAGAAAGCCGCGACCGAAGAAGCAAAGCAGGAAGAGCTATTGGCAATCTACTCAAAGTTCTCGGGGATCAGCCTGCCCAAGTGAATGGTTGGTATCGTTGCTAGCTAGAGATCGGAGTAACTACTTAGCTAGTACTGAACGAATGAACATTCGAGCGATCAGAGTGTGCCTGGGCGGCAGTGAGCGACTCTTGTCTCCGATATCCAAGCATTGTCGACCCGGGTATCGCTCCAGCCAGAGGCTCTGACGAGCTTCACGTCAACCCAGCCACGCGCTTATTCTTCTTGATCGCCTTCTTCAGAGCATTCTCCTTCTCATCCATCATCCTCTTCGACTCACTCAACTGCCTCTCTGCAATCTCCACGCTCGGAACACCCGCCTCCGCATTCGCCCCTTGCAACGCATGAGCGACCTGCTGCACCCTCGTAGCATTTCCCACATGCGGCGGTGGAGTGACGGGAGGCATGACGAATTCGTTGATGTACTTCCTCGCCTCGTCGACCAGGAAGGCGCCCTTCTTCATAGTCGATCCGTCCTGCACCATCTGCTCCATGACGCTCACGCCGCGGCCGTTGGCGTTTTCAAATTGACGTCGCATGTCTTCGAGGTCGATTGTTGGGAATTTGGTGTCGTTCTGTGGCTTTGAGGGGTGGAAGCGGAGTTCCTCTGGCATCTCGCGTAAGGCCTGCTCCAATTCGAGGAATCGTGACTCCAGCTCCTTGGTCATCGCACGCAAGTGAGCTCCGGAAGGGGTGACCATGCCGCGGTCGAACACGCGGGTGTCTTCTCCGCCGTAATGGATCGCTGGGACCGTTCCCTTCAGGAGGGCTTCGACATCCTCTTTCTTCAGGTTGACTTTGAAATCCGGCTTCCACATGTTGGAGCTGGCGAGGTCCTTCAATGTCACATTCGGCTGTTGCTTTTGGTTGTGGCTACTCGAGATGCGGAAGAGGCTGTCGATGCACTTTTGAATCTCCGGCGCAGACTGCTTTAGTTCGGCGATAAGCTGCGCCGGGCTCAGTGTCGGAGTCGCCGGAGGTGAGGGCCCGTTCGAAGATTGCAAGATGGGCTGCGCTGCCGGAGCCTTTGTCGGTGTCACAACGGTAGGCTCAACAGCCGGAGGTGACACTGGTTTCGCAGCAACCTCTGGCGCCACCTTTGGGCCTGGAGATGTCGGGCGACTAGCCGTGGGAGTACTGTACGCAGTCGGCACGACGGCTTTAGGCTTCGGCTTCGCGGCTTTCTCCTTCTTCGTCTTTTTCATGCGACTAACAACCGCTTCCTGCTCCGTCTCCTGTGTGACTCCTTTGCTCTCCTTCTCAGTCTTGGCCTTTAACTCTTGTTCTTCCTTCTCCTTGGCAATCTTCTGGCGATCCTTCTTCTGCTGACTCTTCGTCTTGTCCCTCACCGGCGCAGATCCGACCCTGCCAACGCCGGGTGGCGGTGAATTGGCCCTTGACAAAGAGGTCGAAGCGATCGAAAGATTGTCTGACATGGAAATGTGCTCGCTGGACGGCGTCCCTGGAAGGTGCATGGAGGAGACGCTCGGCTGCCGTGACGGCAATCGATGAGCAGCGACATTTGGCAGGGTCGGAGTGAAACTGGGCTGTGCCGGCGGCACATCAGCTTTAGGTACGGTCTGTGTGGACGTCAATCTCAAAGTCCTAGGCGCCGGTCTTGTGGCGGGTGACGCGGCTGCACTCGCTGGGCTCTCGGGTAGCTTCGCTGGCGACGATACGAGCGATGTAGTGCGCTGTGGCTTCGCGTACGATCCTGCTTCGCTAGGAGTGGACGTTATCGGTGTCGCGATCTTCTCCTTCTTGTCTGCTGCAGCATTGATGTCAAGTTTGATGAGGGAATGCTTCTTCGACGGCTCGGGTTTGCTTGTGTCGGTCTTGCTCGCATTGGTCGCTTCAGCTTTGGTTCCGCTTGCAGGAGCGAGGTTCTGACCTTTCGCAGGATTTGCATCGTCGGTACGCTGTGTGACTGTGCCCTTCGTTGGCGAGGCAGAAACTTTCTTCTCATCAGCTACAACCGGCGCCGTCTGCTCAGCAGCCAATTCTTCCGATTGTTCCTGACGGTCCGCGACAGCCTTCTCTTCTTCATGAGCAGACGTGGCGATCTTGAGGTCGGACGTAGTCGTCGATCGAGATGGCTTGCTAGGTGTTTTTGCAGATATTATCTTGTCAAAGTCATCTCTCGAGCCTTGACGTGAAGGTGTGCTTTTGGTAGGCGTCAATGGCACCGCAGGCAGAATCTGCGAAATATCGCGCTGGACGCTTGCTCTGCTAGAGGGGCGAGAGCCAGGCCGTGATGCGCTACCTTCTAAGTCCGGCAGTGCCGTAAGCTTGGGCACAGCTGACAGTCCAGGAGGTACAGTCGGCGTTGATCGTCTGCTGGTTTCCAGACCCGGGGGTATAGAAGGCGTCGATCGCCGTGACCCTTCCAGAGAGATGCCGGATACTGAGGCGTGCTGTCGGGAAGAGGATGCCAACGGCGGGAAGTCGGTATCATCTGTAGCTAGTCAGCATTGTGAACCGACAGTGAGTGCCAATCAGTGCAGGTGCAGTCAGTGCCATCCTCCTCTTTTCGTGCATGCATGGCGGCGTTGACTACAGCTACGACAGCAGATCGAACTAGCTACATTGCCTGCGGTCTAATGTACAGTTGAGGTCTCTCGTCATGGCACGTTTGGGGTGAATAGTAGTGTAGGAAGCTATCCTGGTAACTATCTTCCCGTCAATCTATCAGCCACGGAGAAGGTCTGCGAGATACGTACAAACGTGACATGACGAGAGAGCGGCGAGCGTGCAAGGACGTCGCTCGTCTCAACCCAAGTGACCCCCTCTCCCATCGAAACCAGCCGACTGTGGTCATGATGGTTGCTGCGCTTCAAACTGCGATTTTCGACTCACTGACCAGCGTCCAACACTTGGCGCCGGTTCGAGTTCGTCTTTCTGAGCCCCATGAACGCCTTGCAGGAGATAAAGCCAATGTCGATCGCTGGGTGCGAAAAATCATACTGAGAGGTACCGCTTCCAAAAACAGAACGCCGAAAAACACCGCCACCATCTACCATGGTCTGAAGTTGCCGCCATGCATGCCATTGTTGTACACACCTGCAGCACCCTGACCAACGAAAGGAGCACCGCCGATGCCACCCGAGCCTTGGTGCAGACGATGTTGAAGCAGATGACTGCTGGGATCGACAGAGACATCCACTATACCTCCTCCCGAGGAGGAGGAAGCATTAGCGTGTCTCTTCTTGCCCTTTTTCTTCCTCTGCTTCTCGCCATCACCATAGCCGAGCGGCGTGTACGACGGGGCGGGGAAGGTACTGCTTTGGCTGGCCTGGTATGCTGCGTTCGGATGGGTAGTGTTATAAGGGAAGGAATGTAACTCACGCTTGGCGTCCACACTCCCATTGGATGCATCGCGACCATTTGCACGCATCATATCTCTCATATAAGTGTCCTGCACATTGCGCGTTCCACCTGCGCCGTATTGGAGACCGCCCGTAGCGAAGCCATGGCCTTGTCCGAATGTAAGGTTGCCACTGACGGGTGGAGTACCAGTCGTCTTCAATCCAGGCGGTGGACCTTGGACATTGCTGGTGTAAAATTGCCCGTGTGGTTGCTGATGTTGCGTTCCGAAGTGGTTCCCGCCAGCTTGTGGCATCATAGCGGATTGCTGATTCATTAATTTCGGGTTTGCGACGGGCTTGACGGATGCTGAAGCACTTGCGGTATCGTTGGCAAAGGAGTATCGGGACGTGTTGCGTTGATGTCCAGGCGGAGCATTCGTCTGCTGTGGAAATGATGATTGGAGTGCGGAGGCTTGATTACCGCCATTGGCATATGCTCCCTGGGCAGTCGGCTTGAGCGTCTGCAGCAGCATCTGTTGGTGTTGCTGAGGTGTAAGTCCTCGCTCACTAGCACTCGGGCTTGATGCTGTGCCACCGAATTGAAATCGCTGATCAAGATCAAGTCCACCGTCTTGTCCGGGGGGGTGTATGGCTCCCTGTTGACTTCCCGTCGCTCGCTCTTCCGGTTCTCCACCAAGTTGTAGGCTTCCGCTCATTTCAGGATTGTCCTCGGGCTCGATTGCGGGAGGCTGCTGAAATGCTTGCGCCTCCTGTTCCATGCGCCGCTGTTCCTCCTCTCGCTGCCTCCTGATACGGCGTCGAGCGCCACCACTGGGATCAAAAAGCGGGGGGTAGTTCTCGATGATGTCCCGGTCGGTCTGCGATAAGCTTACAGGGGACCAAACGAAAGTGAAGTCGTCAATCTTGAAGCCTTTTATGAGCGCTGTCAAAGGTGACATGAGAAATCTCTTCTGAGGCGCAGGCGTGGCAGCCGCAGTTGCCGCCGACTTGGTCTCCTGCGGTGCGGTAGATTGTGCCTCGAGCTCCTGCGCCGGCTCAGCTTGAGCCAAAGCGGGTGTTGATCGTACCGGTGCCGGGCTCTCGTTGGGAGTACTTGTTAGTCGGCTTTCGTCACGGCCCAATGTCGATGGCCTCGTGGCCCAGCTGGCGGTCGAAGGTAACGCAGGTCGCTCCAGCGCCGGGCTTTGCGGATTGTCCTCGCTCAACTGTCGCATCATGGGCAGCGTGGCAGAAGCAACAGGCTGCTGTGATTGGGGTGGTGGTGGTCGTCCAGAGCCTTGCTGCGATGAACCCGCATTGAGTGCGGACAGGTCGGCACGAGAGTAGCTCTCGTTGGCCTCACCCGGCTCATGCAGAAACATGCAATTCCGATTCGTGCATGTCTCACCACGGAGGTACGCCGAACAGTACTTCGTTGTGCCAAATTGAGCCCGCAATGTCCTGTCGCCGTTCTTGGAACCATCCACTGCAGCTATGCAAGACGCCGCGTCCTCCTTACGTTCGTAGGTCACGTACACGCCAACTGAATGGGGATGTGATGGGTCCTTGGCCTTGCTGACGACAATCTTGATGATCTTGCCATACTGTCCGAAATACTGGTCTCCTCGCAGGGTCTGCAACAACTGGTCCTCCTGCGAGTTCGGGCTCAAACCTGTCACATAAACAAGGTTCTTTTGCACGACACGCATCCCGGCCAGATGCTTGCGACTGAGATTATCAGCTTCGGCTTTCTGCTTCTCTTTTTGTAACGCTGCTTGAGTCTTCTTCTGCTTTTGCGCTTGCCGAGCCTTATGCGCCGCTGTTTCCTCCGGCGTTATTAGTTTGTAATGTATGTCCTCGTCTCGGTAGGGTCGCCGGCACGCAGGACACAGGCCGTTCATGTTGGTCTTGACATTGTGGTAGCAAAACTGGCAGATCTAGGCCATGTCAGTAAAGCGCTAGAAGGCCTCGCTGAGAGTACAGAAACGCACCTGATATCCGCATGGGCACGGCCGGAAGCCTTGATCTGCAAGGTCGAATTCCTCCACGCATAGCGGACATGTTTCCTCCTCGTCGTCGTCAATGAACTGATCCTGCTGTGTTCTCGACATCGCGCGTCACGGTTTCGGGTGTGGCGTCGCAGGAATGAAGCTGGGGAGCGAGGTCCCGATGAGGGAGCCAGGGTGAGGACGGGTCGGCGATTTGAGGAGAGGCGACGGTGAATTAATCGGATGGAGGGCGGGAGGTGGAGGATAGGTGAGGTTGATGGGAGAAGGAGGTGTCTCGATGCAAGATGGAAGGAGAAGCCGTCCCCGCCAAGCTTTCGCTTCCGCAACGATGACCGAAGCTAGAACTGCAACTAGGTGTACGAGGCGCATTGAAGGCGACGACCACGTCCACGACGGCGACGACCTCTCTCGCCGACGGGCAGCACTTGACCACTTACCTGTCCGCCTACCGATCATCATGGCCTCGCGAACCACTCTCATCCGCCCATTGCGAGCGGCAGCCAATGCCGCCCGTGGAAATGGACCGGCCAGCAGCGCCGTCAGGGCATTCAGCGCGACGGCAGGACGATCGAAAGAGCTTGCAGGAGACATTGGAGCGCTTCCCAACATGCGACACGCACCTCGCGCCTCGGTCGGACCATTGCAAGCACCGATTGTGAATCCCGCAGGTACATACAATCCGCCACCGGCTGGCGCACAGTGCAGCACATGTTGACACGGCCTACGCAGACAAATACCAGGACAAGGCCCAGAGCTTGCACGCATACGGACAGTACCTCATCTCATGTCTGCCCAAGTACATTCAGCAGTAGGTAGACCGATATCGACGAAGGTGAAAGAATGAAAGACAGAGACATTGATACTCGTACAGATTCTCCGTCTGGAAGGACGAGCTCACCATCTACATCCCACCATCTGGCGTCGTACCGACCTTTTCTTTCCTCAAATACCATACCGCTGCCGAGTTCACTTGCGTCGCCGACATTACCGCCGTCGATTATCCCACCCGAGACCAGCGCTTCGAGGTCGTCTACAATCTCCTCTCCGTACGCCACAATGCCCGCATCCGAGTGAAGACGTACGCCGATGAGGCGACGCCGGTTCCCTCCATTTGCGATCTATACGATGGTGCCAACTGGTACGAACGCGAGGTGTACGATTTGTTCGGAGTGTTCTTCGTCAACCACCCCGATTTGCGACGAATCATGACCGATTACGGATTCGATGGCCACCCACTGCGAAAGGATTTCCCTCTCACGGGCTACACTGAGATCAGATATGACGAGGAGAAGAAGCGGATAGTGGTGGAGCCCCTGGAATTGACACAGGCATTCAGGAACTTTGAGGGAGGCACCGCCGCGTGGGAACAGGTCGGACCAGGACACGACCGGAAGCCCGAGACTGTGAGTATCACGAAACGAGATTGTCCATGGTGCTTCGAGATAGGTGCTGACCGCATGCTCACAGTTCAAACTTCCGACGCCCAAGCCAGAACCTCCAAAGGAAGAGGAGAAGAAGAAGTAGAAAGGCTGGAAACTCTGCCGAGTATAGAACATGTACATAAGGCACCCTTTTTGCCAATCATCGACACGTTCAACGTCCCACCAGCATGACCTGCACGGCTATTTGACATGTCTTGAAAGTTATAAAGGTACGACCATTTAGCATATCCCGCCAGCTGAATTGTGCAACGAGATAGCATGTCCCGCTAATTGCACGGCTACTCGGCATATCTACCTACCGTACTTTTACAACGACTGACGCCCTATTTTTGTTCATATACCATACTCACATCCATCGTCTGCGCTGCTCGGCCCACCTGCTTCGGCAGGCCCGAAGAAAGCCCGCCAAACCTTCTAACTTCTCTTCAAACTCACGATTGACTGCATGTGGTACTACGACTTTTCGGGTCAAACGAACTTTCATAGCACAGAAGCGTGCGAAGAACTTTCGTTGATCGTCCACATTTTCTGCCTTTCTACGTCCTCATCCACAACGAAAACACCAAACAGCCATTTGAAATATTGCTACAGCTCCGACCTCTCAACCAGACACAGCAAATATGGGCGATAGAGACTCCCTCACGTCCCGAACTTTACCATTCATAACATTGTCCGATGGTTCATTGGCTTCAAAGACCGGGCCGCCACCACCGCTGCCTCACTATCTCAATGCCGAAGGTCGAGCATTGGCACGCTTTGCAGTGGAGGGCAACGTCGTCAGTAAGTTCATACTTTGGCAGAACATCATTAAAACAGGCAATTGACACTCTGACAGTCACCGGTGGAGCTGGCACTCTCGGCCTGTCTGCCGCTCGAGCATTACTCGAACACGGCGCCTCTGGAATAGCGCTGTGGGATCTCGAAAGCACGCTACGAACCTCACAAACGTCCATTCTCGCTCTGGCAAAGGAATTTCCCAAGACCCGAGTCTTCAGCATCGGAGTAGACGTCACAGACGTGGAAGCCATCGCCGAAGCTGTCACGACCGTTGTCAAGACACTGGGATCACTGGAACACCTCTTCTGTTTCGCTGGAATCGTCGGCTGCGTGCACTCCATGGAGATGACAGAAGCCCAATGGCGGAAGACCTTGGACGTGAACACCACCGGCTCGTTTCTCTGCGCTCAAGCTGCGGCGAAGCAGATGGCCTCCCAGGATAACGGCGGCTCGATTACCTTCATTGCGTCGATTAGCGGTCACCGAGTGAACTTTCCTCAAGCTCAGGTTGCGTACAATGTGTCGAAAGCAGCCATCATATCTCTCAAGTCCAGTTTGGCCGCAGAGTGGGCTGTCCATGGTATTCGCGTCAATTCAATCTCGCCTGGATACATGGATACTATTTTGAACGCTGGAGAGGGAAGCATTGCTGAAGCGCGTGATGTCTGGGCTGCAAGAAATCCCATGGGAAGAATGGGTACAGTTGGCGAGCTCGATGGCATGTGCGTTCTCTTGGCGAGCCGGGCAGGTAGCTACATCAATGGCTCGGATCTTGTGATTGATGGTGGCCAGATAGCTTTCTAGGCTCATATTCAGCGCAGAATGAGGAAGACATAGATTATCCTCTGCTTGCATCTCATGCAAAATCACCTCGCTGCATACAAGCGAGATTTTCTGATCAGCCACCATTCGCTCCTGTTAAGCTATATTGGCCAGTTTACCGTTCGCTGAGTAAAACGTTGAGTCTCACTTCACTTCGTTGGAATACTCGATTGTCTGTACTCACCACTTGCGAACCCTCTTAGGTTGTCCTGCCTCATCAGACAAACGACTGAAGAGTCCTCTCCACATTTTCGTCATGCGCATAGCTTTCATTCAACTGGTACGAACGATAGGAGTAGTGATTAGCATGTGATGCACTCACTTGAACAAAGTACAGCGGCCGTCAGTGTGGTTCAAACTTCACCCATTCCCGAATCCAACCGCACCATACTCGACAGCCTTGCTCAATTTCTCCTTCAAGGTCTCCACACTTGCATACTTTGGCAACATGAGTGTTCCAAAGCAAGTCGAGCTTGTGGGCAGTTTATTCACACTCTCCGGATGGCCCCTCTTAATCACAAATGTCAACTGCGAAGCACCAGTGATTGGAATGCGCTCCGCAGCAGTGACGAATTTGAGCAGCTGCTTCTGCTTCTCCTGCGACCAAGAAGTGACGATGTCCCAGAAAGAGGTGATGTATCTAGACTTTGCGTCGTAGCCATCGTAGCGTGTGGCGGCGCGGAGGTCGTTGATGTCCAGAGTATCGGAGCCTTCCACGTATGCTTTGAGCGCTTCTATGCCAAACAGTTGCAGGGTGAGAGGCTCGAACAGACCGGCTGAATGGAAGCCTTTAAGGAAAGCTGTCAGCTGCGGAAGTACCGAGTAACACGTCAACCATTTGATATGGTCTTGGACGTAGTTGTCTTTATTGGCCGAATTCACAGTTTTCGGGTTTCTCGTGGTCGATTTGAGATGCCAACCAGGCCATTCGTTCAGGAGGGCCCGATAGTCGAGGATGGGCGTTTTGGGTGCCTCTCGGTATTCCGCAGCAGTAGCGGACTCGTCTTGGTGCGACAGAGGAGCGGCATTCATAATTGACATTTCGAATTTGCCACCTATCGAATGTGATGATGGCAGATGTGCCGCCAGTCGCAGGCCGTTCGCTTCGAGTGGAAATGAGTATTCGAGCTCTAAGCCGTCCACATCGTTGTCTAGAATGCTGCGAAATGACCTCGCAGTGGTCGGCCAGCAGTCAACAATTTTCTCCAAGGTGATGTGGTCGCGAGGAGATCCACGTCCTTCTCCGTTGTGGGCTAGGAAGTAGTAGAAGACCCAAGGCAAGTTCACTGGCAGCGTGACGCCATTGTAGATCGCCAGGGCCATGAGCAGCCCGATCAATTCGAACATGTAGAGAGGCTGAAGACTACCGGGACGGAAGTAGCTGCAGCCTGTCGTTGAGTCGGTGGTGAACAATTCTATACCAATGTCAGTAATACCGCCGAATACACGGGCATCGCTCCACTCACGGGCTTGCTCAGAGAAGACTTCTCTGCACACGAGGTTGAAGAATTCGATTTGGACGCCCCCAAGATCATGTCCAACCTCAAGCTCGTCCACTTCGCCAAGCCGGACTCGGAGCGGACGTCGGAGCTCTGACTTTCTGCGTTGCCAGAGCTGATCGAAGGCGTCCTGTAGGATGTTGTTGCGACTGACGCTCACCAGTAAGTAATACTGCCGTTCGTGATGACTCTGTTCGCTGTCTTGAGGGTCGAAACAGAGCGGAGCCACTTTGTCATGCAGCTGGCGCGCTTGAGAGACCTCGCTGTGTGCTCGCCTGTGTGCATGAATCAGTCTCCACGGTATCGTTCAAAATGTGCGGCATGCCTTCCAGCTCGGTAGCACGGTGCGTGGACTTTGTGCAGGAGAACGAAGAGACTGGAAGCATATACCTCATAGAAAGATGGTTCAGCGTTCGAAAGAATAGGCAGAAGTCGTATACCGACAGCATGAAATTCCATTGGAGGAGATGCTCCTCATCGTTTGCGATGGGCCTCAACCAAGACTGTGCGAGATCCACTGCAGAGACGTAGGATGAGATCATGGGCATATAGAAGTCCTCGCCCTGTAGAACCGTGTGCGAGCCAGCGTAGGCGTAGAGCGCATCGATCATGGCCAGTATTCCATGACAGGTGCTACCACTCTTGACGACAGCTTGAGCGTTCCAGTGCTTGGCGAAGGCCCTCTTGAGCCAGACCAGTAGGGCGAGAGCTCTCAACGGAGCGATCTCCAAGGCAAACAGCCGCGATATGAGCACAGATCGGATACAACGGGCCTGGTCGGAACCCCGTTGCGTAGAATCTGCCACCACTTTCTCCAACAAGGTCCTCTTGGCAACAACGCGGCAGATCCGCTCCAACAGTCGTATGTGTGGCTCGTGGTTGATGCTGTCTAGTATGACCGGGTCGCAGAGGTCGGTTTCTACTGGCAGGGTATGACCGCTCATCTGAGCATACGCCTTTCCTTTGCTGATGATGACGCGATCTGCCGCGCGCCAATGCGGCATGGACTTCGTCAATGGTAATCTCTCGAGGAGCCATTCCAGAGCCGGTACAAGCACTTGCGCCAGATCGGCATTCGGGCGAAACTCTTTGCCGGGCTTCTGAATCGACTCGTCCAAGAGAGCCGTGATCTGCTTATGAAAGCTGTCAAGCGCCTTAGACTCTGGAAATGTTATCACAGCGCCGGGCTCGCGGCTCACGGCTAGACGGGAGATGGCCCCAGTGTCGCACAATCGTTGAACCAGAGAAGACTCATCGCGAGGACCGTAGGCGTTTGAGGTGATATCCGCTATGGGACTGGCAAAGCGATTCAGGTCGTAGAACGGACAAAGATGTCGACGTGGATTGGGACCGGCGCAGATGGTCAGGGCAATAGCTCGTGCCGATCTATGCTTGTAGACCCGGACTGGCGCCTTCGCAGTATTAGACCGCCCGGTGCGACACAGGGGTTCTCGACAGTCTTCGACATGGCAGCCATCAGTCAGCTGGCCAGTATAACTGCGACAATGTCAGTGCATCAAGCCTCTCGTGCATGTCGGAAGTCGTCTTACAGCGATAACAAGTCCTGTACGTCGCGGACGTCGACGCTTGGAGATTGATCGGGTTGGTCGTCGTGTGGAGACTCAATGGAAGTCACGACGATTTCTTGCTTCTCGGACACCGATTCTCGTGGTACATATGACATGATGAAGAATGGCTTGGTAGTCGGTGCTCAACGGTAAGTGGCCGTGCAAATATCCATTTTGTTTTCATCATAGCCAGTCCTTCTCCCGACATCTCGTGACATACCGTGTATCTCATCGATGCTTCCGTGATCATTTGATGAGAAGACATGCTCGAGAAGTCACGGAGAAGGACCAAGTGGCTGTGCTGTGGCGCATGACCGACCCCGTCACGAGGCACCTACACTTCTCGGAAAAAAGTTCCTGGACTTTGCCTTTGCGACCTCGATCTCACAATCAGCATCTCGCCGCCATGGCTACAGAGGGAAAGAATGCGCTGCCTACAAAGGTCGCAGCAATGAAGGCTCGGAAGCGTCAGAAGGTAGAGACGAATTCAAGTGCAGCACAGAGCGAAATCGATGGCCAGAGGACGAGCAAAAAGCGCGCTCCACCATCCGGCGGTGCAGCGAAGCCAAAGCGACGAAAGCTCGCAACGAGTGCTCCTTCACGGACGGTGGATCCCAATAGTCTGGAGTGGCGGAAAGTCGATCTGCCGGACCGCATGGAGGATGCAGAGGGACTTTTGATGTTTGACGAGATTGAAGACGTCGATGTTGTGAGGGAAGGGGAGAAGATAACTTTCCGTACGGCTAAGCCGGCTCCTAGCCAGGCGACCCACGACGATGGCAAAGACAACGAAAACTACAACGACGATACCGAGTCTTGGAATGGCTTTGGAGATGAGCCAACAGAAGCACTTTCTAGCGTACCACTTGCAAAGGAATCTGGTAATGATCAAGAGACTTCAGCGACGGTCAAGAAGAATGCCAAGTTGAAGGCGAAGGAGAAAGCAAAAGCGAAAGAAAAGGCGAAGGAGAAAAAATCGAAAGGAACTGCTGCAGACGAAGTCGACTCAAATCCAATGCCTTCAGCTAATGGCGTATTCGAATCACTAGCAGAAGATGCAAACGACTCCGCTGCTGATGTCTCTGCCTGGAGGCCTCTCAAGCTCTGCCCTGATGCAATGGCAGCTTTGGCCGCACTGAAGTTCTCCAAGCCTACAGCGATCCAGAAGTTTGTCATTCCGGAGGTCCTCGCAGGCCACGATGTGATCGGTAAGGCCTCTACAGGTTCGGGCAAAACACTAGCATTTGGCATCCCAATCCTTGAACGGTTCCTGGAATCCGCAGTAGGCGCTGACGGGAAGCGTGCAAAGCGCGCGCCTCTTGCGCTGATCTTGTCGCCGACCAGAGAATTAGCGGTTCAAATTGACCAACATCTTACCTCGCTCTGTTCGTCAGGTCTGTCCAGGAGGCCATGGATCGCAACTCTAACAGGAGGCATGTCGATACAGAAGCAACAGCGACAATTGAAGGATGCAGATATCGTGGTGGCCACTCCTGGACGTCTGTGGGAGATCATCGAATCTGGGAGAGGAATCGCGGCAATGCTGAAGCAGATTGAGTTTCTTGTCATCGATGAAGCAGATCGACTACTCAGCGAAGGCCAGTTCAAGGAAGTTGAGGAGATCCTGAACTCGCTCGATCGTGTGGACGATGCCGAAGGGGCGGAGGAGGGTGATGAAACCGTGGCAGATGCACCTGAAGGCGAAAAGACTGAGCGACAGACTTTGGTATTCTCAGCAACCTTTGATCGGGCTCTTCAGAAGAAGCTAGTGGGCAAAGTGAACCGCCAGAGCGCCCTGATGGGCAGCAAAGAATCGATGGAGTACCTGCTTGGGAAGCTCAACTTCCGCGAGGAGGAGCCGAAATTCATCGATGCGAATCCTGTGAACCAGCTCGCATCAGGCCTTCGCGAAGGCTTGATCGAATGCTCCGGAACTGAGAAGGATCTCTACCTCTACGCTCTGCTGCTGCATGAAACACCCACAAGAGCGATGGTGTTCACCAACTCCATCAGTGCGGTTCGACGCATCACGCCTCTACTGCAGTACCTTAACATCAACGCCATGGCGCTGCATTCTGGCATGCCCCAAAAGGCTCGCTTGAGGTCTATTGAGCGTTTCAGTCAGAAGCACGGAAGCGGGAAGGGTCAGCGCAGTGTATTGATAGCTACCGACGTGGCTGCGCGCGGTCTGGATATCAAAGGTGTGGATCTCGTGGTGCACTACCACCTTCCCAGAGCTGCCGATACATACGTGCATCGCTCAGGCCGCACAGCTCGTGCAGGACAGAAGGGCGCCTCGATTCTGATCTGTGGCCCAGAAGAAGTTGCAGGTGTTCGCAGGCTGGTGGCCAAAGTACATGCTCATTCCGCTGCAACCAAAGAAAATGGGACTGCGGCCAAGCAGGGACACTACATTCAAACCATCGACATTGATCGACGCTTGGTCTCCCGCGTCCGGCCGCGGGCGGCACTTGCGAAGAAACTTGCCGACGCCACCATTGCCAAAGAGAAACAGCACAAAGAGGACGACTTCATGCGTAGTGCGGCGGAAGAGCTTGGTGTCGACTATGATAGTGAGGAGTTTGAGAAGGAGGCTACCGGCAAACGTGGCCGCGGTAATGGGAGGAAGAAGAAGGAACGCGAATCGCGGGATCTCACCAAAGGCGAGCTCGGAGCCATGAAGGCGGAGCTAAAAGCCCTTCTGAAAGAGCGCATCAATACTGGCGTGAGCGAGAAATACTTGACGTCCGGGCGTGTCGACATTGACGAGCTGCTGCGGCAACAGGATGAAGGCACGGCAAACACTGGCGGCTTCCTGGGCAATGTTGAATCTCTGCTAGTGGCGGAGGAGCAGAAGAAGGATTAGAGACTATCTTTTATCCAATGTCAAGCCGTCTATTCCACCCTCATATTCTGACACATCGTACTCGTTTGGGTATTTCTCCATGATCTTCTTCATTGTCGCCATCTGTTCTCTCTGCTCGGTGGTGGGCTCAGCATATACATCACTCATCATGTTCCCTAGCCGTGGCTTCTTTTCCTTTTCAGCTTTTCGATACGCTGTCAAAATATTCTTGCGAGTCTCCGCGCGCAAGTCTTTCTCCTTCTCCTCGTTCCAGATCCCCTTGCCCTCCATCCACTTCCGCAGACGTGTGATGGGATTATCTCTCCGCTTCCAGTCTTCGACTTCCACTTTCGCGCGGTAGGCGAACGAGTCGTCCGATGTGCTGTGATGGGACACGCGATAGCTCATAGCCTCGATGAGGACGGGCCTGCCTCCATCCTGCAATGCTAGCTCTCTTGCTCGCTTTGTCACCTCGCGGACCGCCAAGATATCGTTGCCATCAACACGGATGGTGTCAATGCCGTATCCTACGCCGCGAGAAGCAATACCGTCTCCACGGTACTGCTCCAACGTCGGTGTGCTGATGGCATATCCATTATTTCGGCAAATAAACAGAACCGGACATGCTCGCGTTGCAGCGATGTTCAACGCAGCGTGAAAGTCTCCTTCTGACGCTGCTCCTTCGCCAAAATAGCAAGCAACGACTCGTGGGTCGTCCGTGGGGTTCTGCTGGTTCTGTATCTTTACCGCGTACGCAGCACCCGAGGCATGGGGTATTTGCGTCGCCAACGGACTGCTGATTGTGTGGATGTGATACTTTTCGCTGCCGTAATGGACGGGCATATTCCTGGCCAAACCTGGATCGTCCTTGGTCGCGAACAGTTGTGCCATGTAGTCGTCGAAAGTGAAGCCTCGATACTGAAAGATGCCAGTCTCACGATATTGAGCGAAGATCGGATCCCGAGGATCCAGAGAGCTTGCACTGCCCACTGCTATGCCTTCCTCACCAGCCGAGACCATATAGAAGCTGACCTTGCCCTGTCTTTGCGCGTCGAACATGATTACATCCATGATCGACACGCTGACCATGTCCTTGTATAATCTCAAAACCTCCTCATCGCTGATATCGGGCTGCTCCTTCTCAATCACTGCTCCGTCCTGGTCCAGGACTCGAAACGTGGGCATTGCATCGTCCTCGCCGGCTCGTGCGAACTTCAGGGAGGTGGTGAATCTCGAATTGACAGCTCCTGGAAAGTGTACACTATTTGGAGAGTCAGGACGACGCAGACAGTTCATCAACCTGGGTCTTCTACGCACCGATCGGATCCAGGCTTCTGCGATACAGAGTTCCATCTTCGTTGACAGCTGAAGCAGACACGAGCTTTGGCTTGTCCATGAAGCGGCCCTTTGGCCAGCACCATCCGCTCCAGAGACACGAAAGATCGTTTCATCGCCATTTCTGTATGGGGAGGGCAAGTTGGGTATACATCCTGGGAAGAAACAATGGCATTGATTGAAGAAGCAATAGATCGGTTAATCGCGGCCTTACTTCTCTCCCCACGCGTAGCTTCACCCTCGGCCTACCTGCCGTGCCTTTGAACACGTGATCGTTTAGAACATCACGTTCAAGCCCACCGTCTTGCCTCAAGTTCTTTCCTACATCTGAGTTCTTTCCTCATCTGAGCTCTTATGTCGCAGAGAAGTACTGCCCACGCGAAGAGGCTGCTTTCTCACCGAAAATCATGTTGGCAAGAAGAACCTAGACCACAAGGACGAGCAGGAACAGAGACTGGTGACAAGCAGACGCCAGACGTGACGAGCATATTAATTCGATCTCGAGCATGCGCTTCTCCGTAAAGACTAACATCCTGAATTACGCTCAACGGCCTTCAACAACTTCAATCCAAAACCACACTCTGTAAGGCACCCGGGCCAATGCCCAACCTCCGACAAGTCATCTGCTCATAGTGCAAGCAAACCGACGGGCAGAAGGCCTGCAGCTGTCCGAGTTTGTCTCTCGGACTATGCTAGCGGGTCTCAGCCGCCTGCCCTTATACCATTTGTGTCCGAAATACTGCTGACCCTTCCGTCCTTCTGTTTCAGGCAGGGCTGGAAGCATGCGGGTCTTCTGTGGCCACGTATAACGTACAAACAGCCGAATTGCACTTGCACCCATATATCGCGCAGGTTGTTGACCTGTAGACGCAGTACATTGGCGGGCAGCTGGTTTGCCGCTTGACTGCCTGGAGCGGGTGCAGGGTCATGGCGAATTCAGCCATGGACTCAATTTGTGCATGTGGTTTGATCTCGTCCGGAGGGTTGAGAAGCTGTTCTTCGGGCACATCCTGCGGATTGACACCAGCGTAAGTCGTGCGTTCTTTCTCGGCGTCACTGGCTGACAGAAGAGGGGCTCGAACGTCGAGCCAAAACTGGAGTTGCTCAGGAGTGAGGCGCGCAGCATCCACAACGCTGCCATCGGCGAGGTAGGCACGATAGATTCCATCCGGGTCCACGGAATCAAATCCTGGACGAGAGGGTAGTCCTTTCAAGGCGGGAAAGCCTTCCAAGGGATTGGACGTTGCCAGCTTCAGGCCATTGTCGCTGTTCTGCGAGCTGCCTGTCAGCTTCTTAGCATACCAAGGACCAAGAACGTGAGGAATGATACCTGGGGTGCTGCAAGCGCACAGACGAACCAAGAGGCTCCAAGAAGCGCTTGGATCATGAGCTTCATGGCAGTGATGGGAGTATGAGAAAAGGAGTGCTTGGCTTGGCCGCTTGGTAAAGAGCTCGGAGTCCGAAGATGTTCGTTTCGCGTAGTACGAGGCCCACATATATGCTCCAGGCCATTCTCTCTTTTCTCGGACGAGTATGCACGCACGAGCTTGGTTTGCTATGCATGTCGTGATCGAGCCATCGGCAGTTACATTTTCCTTCCCTCCGAGAATGCACGCACACGAGTTCTGCTGGCTGTGCATGTCGTTACGAGGTCTAGCCATCAGCAAGTTACGTTTTGCTTTCCTTCGATTATGCACCTACACAAACTCGGCTCGCCGTGCATGTGTCCTCGTGGCCATTGACAACAGGTTTCCCTTTCCTTCGAGTATGCACCTACACGAGCCTCGGCTCGCCGTGCATGTCGGTTGGAGATCTTACCATCGACAACTTACGTTATTCTTTCCTCTGATCATGCATATACACGAGCTCTGCTTGCTGTGCGTGTCGTTTCGAGGTTCAACCGTCGGCAAGTCCTAGTCTTTTGCCCTCTGAGGATGCAACTACACAAATTCGGCCTGCTGAGCATGTTGATTTAGGTCTAGCCACGGGCAAGTTACGTTGACGTTTCCTCTGGACATGCATCAAACAAGCTCGGCTCGTTGTGCATGTCGTCTCGAAGTTCAGCCGTAGGTGGTTCACATTCTCCTATCCTCTCCTCTCCTCGAGGCCTGCATCTGCATGAGCTCGGATTGCTGTCCCGCGTTGGTCGGCGACTCCGTTCATGGGCATGATGCAACCTCCATCACAGTCCTGGCCATACAGAAGCAGTACGAAGCACGGCAAGGGTAATGCTTAGTTGCACTAGAGCCGGTATTAGCGCATCTTCGAACAGATCCCGACATCCCCTCGCCTGCATGCACCCTTAGCTCTCCGGCCCCTCCTGCCTTGTCGAAGTCTTTGACCTGCAAACGATCACAACGCATGAGGTGATGAGATGCCATCATGTGCGTCCGGACATCCCGAAGATGCCCCAAGCGCGGCGCAGCAGTACGCTGCCAGGTCCCTGGGCATGCGCGATCCTGGTGCTAACCGGGGCCATAGGAACGATTCTTACCATGCGGTTCGTGTCTGGGATTTTTGCGAACAGCGACTGCAATGGGTTCCGAATGTAGCAATATCGTGCTCAACAGCTTCTATGTCGCAATCTCAGTCGACAAATGTCCTCGTGATCGCGGAGTTGTGACCCTTTGTACCGCTTGGGAAGTCAACACTATGCCATCGGATCCAGGAACACGCTTCCGTGCCGTGCTTGGTTCGGATTTCGCATCGCCTCTGCAGCAATGCTCTCGGTAGGGAGAGTCATAGAAGGCCATAAGACACAGCTAATTTGAGCCTAGCAAGACGAAGAAGCCGTCGGCCTTGTCCAATGTCATGAGCAATACGTGAGCCAGGAAGACGCCCAAGTGGACACCAAAGCCAGCCAACGACGATGGCGATCCTCCGACCTTTTCCTCGCCGGACGAAACCCCGACGAGAGTCTTGGTCGACTTGCCATACGAATCTCGATTATTTGCTTTGCAATCTGGGGACTGATCGATGTTGTCGGCCACCGCCTGCCGCCAGCGTTGACCAAGATTTTCGTTAGTAAACCAGCAGATGACTGCTGGTGTGGTGAGACAGATCGGGAGGCAGTAGCGATGGGCTGCCAGTATGATCATCTCGCCGTGGACTGGCTGCCGCCGTCTTGCATAGACCAAGCCCTCGTAGATGAATTCGATCTTTCGGGCCCGGGAGTCGATGGAGCTTGGACTTACTACGACCCAAGGGTTTCGGAAGATGGGACGAGCACTCTGTTTGTTCCCATCAGCACCAACGAGACAGATGGGTTCGCATTGAGAGGGAAGCAGTACTTCGCTACGAGAGGATGGCATATCTTACACTGCATGTTTACATGGAGGAAGCAGTTCCGAGCCTGGCATTCCCACAAGCCCATCGAGCCTTGGAACGACGACGAAAAGCACATCAAGCATTGCAGCGAGTACATCATGAGAACGCTGGAGTGGAACCTTAGCTTGGGTGTTATCGACACTCAAATCCTCGGACGCGACCGTCACCGAGAGGGACAAGAGAAAGTGATACGCCGTCGAACTGGAACCTGAGACTCGATTAGCCCATGAATGGAATTTCTCGATGTCTAGATCGTACGTGTCTTGTGCACGCTTATTTCAAAGAGCTCTTCGTGTGCTCCATGCTTCTTCTGATCCAGAATCGTGATGCCGCAATTGAGACCCGGAGCGTCGAAGGACTGCAGGACGATGACCGAGATGCAAACAAAGGGTTGCCAGAGATCGACGTACCACCGGGCGTCCAGGTCAATCCACTGTTCCGGACCATGAGATCACAAGCTCAAGCCCTTCATGAGGACATAATAGCAGCGATAATGGCCAGCCTCAGCGACCGAATCTTTCTTGGCCTCCGCCGATTCAATGTCGCACGGAATCACTGCTTGACGATCCAGATTAGAAGCAGAAAGACTCTGTGCGTAATTCAAGGGCAAGTCGTGTCCATCGGCGTAGGATGTGAATGCTCGTTTAGTCAAGCCTGGTCTCTGGAGGCCTCCTGCAGTTGTACGTCCCTAATTGTATAGCAGTGTCAACTAGCAGATGTGATTTCACCAGGATAATGTGCAGTCTGTGCTCTCCTGGAATGGAGTTCGAAAGTGGCTGCTTGCTTCTTTGGGTCGAGCAGTGGCCGGAACTCAGCTCAAAAGGATTTCTAAAGCCCCTTCCCGGGTATGTCTTGTGCTTCGGCATTCACAGCGGCCAGGTGACGGAGATAGCGATGATAGATTCGTGGCCTACCATGTCTCATCCAGCGAACTAAGAAAGGGTCGAGTGCGCAAAGATCCACTCATAGAGGATGAACGCCCATCCCAGAATCGCCAAGACATATATGGGATGATTGTAAGCGTCTCCGCTCCCCCGCAGAACGCCAGCATATTGGAACACGATCAGTAGTCCAACAAGGACTTTCGTCAGCCGCGATAGCCAGCCGGTCTGGTCCCAGTAGAATAACAACCCCGCGACCAGGCCAGGCACGGCGAACACGAGCAGGAAAACTTCGACGACGGCGATCGTACCGGAGGATTTCGTGTGAGCGTATCCTGCCACGGAACCCCAGAGCCTGCGAGTGAGGACAGAGTCAGGGCCAGTTGCAATGCTTTTCTGCAGAAGGCAATACTCACGCAAGCCATAAAACAGAGATGACTGTCCGGAACACCTTGCGATGAGCTATCGACGTCCGCGTAAGGAGGCGTATGGTGAAGCCAGCGATGATCGGAAGGATAATGCTTCCAAGCACAAGGCTGCCTGCTACGGTCCAGAACGTCCTCAATGCCCAGGTATGGGTACCGGGAAGCGTCGATTGGGTCCAAGTGGCCGAGGTCGCGTTGGCGGTGGCGTTCGGATTGTGGTTCAGCTGCCAGCTGGGCCAACCTGCGGTTAGAAGATCAGCGACATCTGCAACGCTGCTGGTGTTGTACCGCTGCCAGGTGTAGGAGTTCTGGGTCTGCGCCAGGTCGGTGATGTTGTTCTGATCCAGATACCAGCTCGGGATGCTGACGTTGACCGTTTTAGCGTGTGCGGTGATATTGGGCAGACCCCAGTAGTCGTTCGCCTGAGCAACGGGCATCCATTGGATGAAGAAGTCCTGGTCGATCTCCTTGTTCTCGAAAAGGATTGAGGAATTGAAGTCTTCATGCCTTGCGGTCGTATTCGTCCAGTAGCTGAACGTCGAGTGGTCGGCAATGTTCATCCCGAAAAAGGACTGTTCCAGCTTTGTTAGATCTGAAATCCGAGATGATTACAATGTACGTACAGTCGTGAACGCAAGAAGTACATAGATGGCGATCAAGATACCGATGAGCCTGTTTCGACGCTTGTCAAACATGTCCATCTGGTCCATGGTGAGTCGCTTGAGTCTGTCGATCTGGATGGCGCTGCCGTCTAGTCTTTCGGCCAGGTAGTTCAAATCAAGGTGAAGAGCTTGCAGGTCGTCGCGCAAAGTATAACACTTCAAACGAGCTGCAGGTAGCTCGATCTCTTCGCCCAGGTCTCTGGCAATCATGGCGTTGGCTCGACACGCCTGAGAGCTGTAGTTATGGCATTCTTGGGTATGAAATAGATACTGGACCTTGGAACTTGAGGGATTGCGGCGTGAATACATTTCCTGACACGATCTGTTAGCAAAAGCCATATGCAGCATGCGAGTGCTTACCATTGCATTCAGCCTTTTAGTTGTTGCCTCGATGTACGAGACTGTGTCAGTCTTGACGATCGTCAACACAACACTTAAGAGGATGTACGACTGACAGTCAAGCACCTCATGCGGGGCCATGCCTTTGATAGCGGCGTCGTAACGTCTCTTAATGCTCGTGAACGGTGGCTGAGCCGCGCTCATTACCAAGATGCTTTGATATTCCGATCCTTCCGGTGCCACATCAATGATTCTGACCTTGTCCATGATGGGTCTTGCCGCGAATGGCTCGTTTACGTATATGGGCCAATCAACGGAGCGGAGAAATGTAGATAGTGCTGGAGATTTGTGAAGTCAATTGATCTCGATGTCCAAAACTTGGGCTTTGGTCTTATCAGCTTGAGATGGAAAATCCCAGCGGAGTGGGCTTGTGCCCTGTCTTTGGGTCTGCTTCAACGCTGTTCTGATGCGTCGGGCTGCGCTTTTCCAATGATGACTGAGCATCTGAAGCAGGAGCTGCTCGATGGTGGTTGGTGGCCCCCAACATTTGAGTCGAGAGGCCAAGTCTTCGCTGACCGTGTGCACGTGCGCACCGAAGCAATGTATCATCGATCTGCACGGGCTAGAACCGAATTTCTGGAGCTGTTGGTGAACCTCGTCGAGGTGGTCCGTTACCGTGCCGCTCGAGGTCCCAGTCCATGTGGCACCATTGGTGTCAGTGAGCCAGCCTATGCTCTGTTTGAGAAATTCTTAGGTCGAAATTTCGTAGGCTGCGATGATAGAGCTGTAGAGCGTGAAGACGTTTAGCGTCACTTGGATCTTCAAGGTAGTCCGGCACCGCATACGTTCTCGCAGACTAGAATAGAGCTTAGTGGGGTGTATCTTCATAAGCATAAGTCCACTGACCGTCCAGCTCAATGACCTCTGCAATCGGTGCCACAAGGTTGGCTTCGGAGTCTTGGACGACGTGAACGAGTGTGACATTGTGACAGCGCGATGGCCTAGTGAACATGACGAGTAGTCTGCTCGATACAGGGAGGGAACGGAGGCCGGGTGTCAGCCTATATGCCTCCATTGCTCATCGCAAGGCTGCGAGCTGCAAATGTGTCTGCATCGATGTGGACGATCCGGCACCACCTCCACAACCCTGACCAATTGAACTCGTCATAGGAACGGGATGTAGCTTTGTAGTTGCGCGGACAAGCGTATCAGCACTGAATCGCCGGCTGGATCGATAGACGAGATGTGCTGAGACTGGTCCATGTGGCTTGTCCACGGCCGTCTTGCTCAGAAATATGCCTGGCCCGATCGAAACGTAGTCCATGAAGAGGAAGAGGCTTCTTCAAGGAGTTGCTCGTTCCAAAGCAGACCGAGATCTTCGAAACGAAAGATGGTATCGGCCATGGTATGAAAAGGGCCCCAGACCCTCATCGAGCGCAATCGGTAATTGCTTCCTCGGCACCTTCGAAAGATAGCCGGATATGCGGTCGTGCGCATTGGTGTGAATTTTGAGTGGTGCAGACTATCTTCAGTGCAGATCTTCTGCTCGGTTGCTGTCAGTGCGAAGGGTCCTTCATCCATCTCGTGAGAGCTCGCGATCCTGGGCCCACTCCAAGTTCTTTCACAGAGCTCACGTGTTGGACGTAGGTCAGAGGCGCCCGCCGTTCCCACTGAGGAGGAAGTAATGAGCAGCAGAACATTCAATGATTGTTCGACACAGCGCTTGCCGACCCGAGTCAGCAGAGTTCTTTTTGGAGCAAAGTCGAGCAGCTTCAGTCGCTCTGGTCAAACCATACGGCGTACAAGTACCCAGCTCGAAACTACCGACTCAGGCAGGACGCTCGTTAGTGAGAACCAGTAAGTGTCCTTTCATTAATAGCCGATACAGCCAGCATGCCTCAAATTCATCGAAGCATGCATGTCAGAAAGCGCTGCAAATCAACTCGCTGGACGCCGTGGCCTGAGGGGCTCGCTGCACACCCTCCCAGTTGACTGGCCATGCAAGTATCGCAGTCATGCGAAAGGAAGGCTCGGAAGATGAGGTCAGCAGTGGCTGATGATCGACAGCTCACGAGGGTTCCAAAAATACTTTTCGTATATACCCAGCATTCATCCAGGATCCCAGGCCAGGAAAGAGACGGAGCATAGATACAGCCATTCAAATGAATTACTGACGTCTTTCTCAAGCCCGTTCCAAGTCGATGCGGAAGTCCAATCCATCGGGCTTCCTCGAGGACGATGTGTGTCGTTGTTATTAGATTGCAAGGCGCACAAGGATTTTGAAGGATGTCGTGCTAGTTCTATTTGTCACGTAGAACTCATACCATCGGTATAGGAAGAACGCCTGGTCGTCGAATACCAAAACTCGAAAGCAGCGGATCAGACGGAGCAACAACAACACAAAAGCGAATGGGTCGAACGCCCAAGCGGCCCAACAGCTTTGAGACCGGCCGGTCAAATATCCATCTGCGATTGTCTAGCACGACATAACGCGATGATGGTCAAAGAACCGAGTTGGTGTTCTATTTTGAGCGACCTCCATCCGGATCGCTACGCCACACTACCAACATGCACCAGGATTCAGCTCCAGGTTCCGTGGTTTGCTCTTCGAGTCGCATTCTCTGGCCTCCGGATTGGAATCACCCTCGCAGTCTCTTACAGACGGACGGTTCTCGGGCCCAGAGGTCCGATCACAAGCCACTCTGGCATGTCCGTCGATATCTTCTTCCACTCTTGACACCTCAAGATTAGCGAATACGATCGACTCCTGGCTCGACAGGCCGGGACCATCCCAGCGTTGAGCATGCAGTGGCATGAGCCATGCGTTCCTAGTGTTCCTGATCGATCCTGAGCCCTGCCTCTGGGCTGGACGGCGGATGTGATATAGCACAAGGCCACCCACTAGGCGCGATGCTCCACCAAAATTTGACCACACTGCGAACACTGTTCTGATGTCTTACTAACTTGTCCATTTCTTGATCGCTCTCGCTATAATTCGAACTGATCTATCGAACTACCCTTCGGAGCATTGCAAGCGAAGGATATCCGCACAACGCCACGCTGACACCTCACCAACGCAGTCAGCCGCATCATTCAAGCCGTAGCACCGGCTTTCTCGGAATCGATGGATCCTTCAACGATAATGGTCCCGGTCAGAGAATCACTTTCAAATTTCGACAACAACGTTGGTCCTCGAAGAAACATCTCTGTCTTCAGTCGCAGAGGCACAGCAACACCCAATTTGATATCGGTGCGGAATGCAAAGGAACGCAGTCGAGCCGACATCGATATGGCCGGTCGGCACAGAAAGCTGATCGCATGCAAGAAATTGCCCCGGAGAACTGTTCTCTACGCGGTCCCTCCTACTGGCGTGCAGAAGTTGGCTTCCCTGGAGGAGCGGATGGCCACGGATCCGAACAACGAAATCGTGTCATCGATCAGAAACACTGCGCCAACTCAAGAACAAGACTCTTGCTTCGCGACCCATGCAGCAGCAATCGACCACCAGTCTGGGGATGTACTTTCGCCTTCGCGAATCGGGACTTGGGTCGACGGAGTGGTATACTGGGAGAAGCGCATCACGGACCAGGACTCGTCCACTTCCGCCATCCCTACGACCTCCGCGAATCATCGGACCTCACCGCCGTGTGAAAGTATTCCGGAACCGCAAATTAGAAAAGTCAACAGCCTTACCCAGATCTTGCGGCCGCGGCCGACACGCCCTGTTGTGCTGACGCCGCCATCAGTACAAGTTCAAACATCTCCTGACACGCCTACACAATGCGTCGCAGCAGATGATAGGTCATATAGTCTAGGCCAGCACCTTTCGAGCCGAGGACCGAGCGTTGCTTCCAAGCGTTCATTATCACCCGTTTCGGATATCTCACATGTTGAAGGAAGTTCGGCGTGCAGCAGCCGGAGCTCAGCAACCAGCGTCGAGACCGCTTTAGTCGTTGGCAAATTCTCTCGCCCTCCCGAATACTCGCCGAATTCTACGATAAGCGCTTGCGACTATGATGGGAGGGCAGGAGACTGTGATGGTTGCTGGCCTGCCCACCAAGCAAGGCCATTCCATGGTCGTGATTCGGTAGAATACCACGACAGTCCTCAACAAACGGCATTGTACCGGCAATCCTTTCTGCTGGACCCATCTCCCACCAGTCCCACTTGGAGTCAGGCCGAGGATGCTCTCAACTACGAACTCGATGGCTCACCAGTGGACCGTCTGAGCATGATTCTCGAGCAAGGTATCGAACTGAACAATTGGCCACAAAGTTCATTTGGCACGCTACACAGAACAAGTAGCGTCCGCAAGGTCATGCAGCCTCCAAGTGTTGCACCGCCTGTTCCCAAACGATCTCGCAAGCGCGAATGGTGTACTTCCGCGGTGTTCTCTGGCAATGCACCCAGCCGCCGGCGCTCGGAAACCGAGCTCAGAGGGTCCACGAATGCGCAGGATGCCGGTAGTCTGCGGAAAGCCGCCAGTGTATCGATCGCCAAAGCGCACGCTCTGTCTCGATCAAACTCGGTACGGCCTTCGCTGCCGAGAAAGTCCTCCAAACGACCGCTATCGAAAGTCATGGTCGATGACCATAGCTCGGTTGAATGCACCGGACAGGCTCCGTCTAGCCATCGTTACGAGATCTATCAGGAAGCAGAAACGACCGAGGACGTCCTTTTACATATCTTGAGCTCGCTGGAATCTCCCAAGGATCTCATCAACACTGCAATGATGAACAAAGGCATGTATCGAATCTACAAGGAGAATGAAATGTACCTTCTCCAAAGGGTCACCTACAACGGCTCTCCGGCACTGTGGGAGTTCGGAGAATGGCAACCGCCTACTCGAACAGAAACGGCAGCAGATACGCCTCTGGAATACATGCGCTGCTATCGAAGGGACCAGGCGGTCGTTGAACGACTGAAGGACCTAATCCTCGGACAATGTCAAACATTCATCCGACGAGAAACAGCGCTTGCACTGGCCGATTTCAACCACCCCCAGGCTCAACGCTTCAACGATGCATTCTGGCGAGTCTGGACATTCTGTAAAATCTTCGGCTGCGGCAAAGGTCGCGAGGAAGACATCGCCGGCCAGATCGACTGGCTCAGAGGCGGCGTGATCGCAAATGAGGACTATGTTTCCGCCACTGTCGACACCAACTTCGACGTCTACTCCGCCAGCGTCCTGCTGAACCCACCAGAATGTTTCGCGCGCGGCAACGAAGGCGGCCTTTCCGCCGCTCAGCTCTTCGACATGACCGAGATCTGGACCTGCATGACGGTCCTCCTGCAAAAATACCACGGCCAACTCGAACTCGCACGTCAACACGGAGTCTTCCACGACTGCCACGTCCAACCCGGCGACTTCACGCGAGAGGACCACCTCCTCGAAGAATGGACCCTCCACCTCCTCACTCTCGGCTCCGACGTCGTTCTCGAAATGGCCGAACTCGCCTCCATCAACGAAGCCCTCGGCTTCGCCACCGCAGAACAAAACGGCTGGACGCACTGGTCGCCCCAAGCCAGTCGCAGGAATTTCCTCAAAGAACCCGTCTCCCGCTGCTACGAAGATCAAGTCGCCAAGATGCAACAAGTGCTCAGCGATCCGCGCGAACAAGCGAAGAAAGACCTCCATCGGAGACGGGTCAGCTCGCTCGCGGCGGAGATCAGGCTGAGGAGACAGAGTAGTGATTATCGCCATCTTCCGCTTATTGATATGGAACACGAGCGACCGATGAGTATGAGTTCGAGGCAGAATAGTGTCAGGAGCGTGAGGTCTGGGTGGACGGATATTTCTCCTATATCGCCCACGCCGCGCGAGTCCAGCTCTGCGCTTTTGAGTGCGGTGTCGCCGATTGCGCAGCAGTGGTTGGCGCCGAGGAATATGGCGCCGATTCTTGAAGAGCGTGTTCATGCGGATAGTCGGTTGACGGGTCGGAGTTATGGACGTGGGGTTGCGGATGATACGAGTCTTCGTGCGGTGCGTCAGCTTGTGTCGATGGGGTTTCCTGAACAGAAGGCGAAGGAGGCGCTGAGGACGACGGATATGGGTGATGGATTGAGGGTGGATCGAGCCGTGGAGTTGTTGTTGAGGGAGCAGCAGTGATGCCGCTTGTTGAAGAGCATGAAAGCGATGCTTTCATAGTCAGCGCAGCAACAATCTCACATGATGATTATAGTAATCGGAAGCAAGAAATTCATCTCATAATCTCATGGCTACTTTTCACACCAATTGCAGCTGTTGCAATGTGCGGACATCTACACCGTCTATCGCGACTCCGCTGCACATCCAAAATCTCCAAAACCAATATGCATCATAGCCAAAGGAGCTTCTTGAGTATCAAGTCATTCGTCAGCCAAAGCGGCCGTCACAAAGCACCAATTCCATCGCTGCGCAAGCTCAAAGCAAGAGGGTATATAGGATCTGATAGACGCAAGCCAGTCCAATCAGAAAACCTCGAACCATCAACAAAATTTCCCAGTGCTGCTGCTCAATCCATTGATCGCGTCACACCACCTCGACGTAATTGCTCGGAAAGATGCCTTCGCGGCCACCTATCCTGCCCGTCCACCAATCCGCTTCATTCTCCGTCCGCTTCACAATCGTGATGATGTCGCCCTTTTTGAAGCCCAAGTCTCCCGGCTGATCGGCGTCAAATGTGAATTTCGCGATCGCTTGCCCGGGCCCTGCTGATGCTTTTCTGCCGAAATTGGGTTTCTCGCTGCTGAAGGCCGGTTTGGGTGCTGATGGTCGACCAGGTGCTGGTCCCTTGCGGTCACTGTAGACGTAGTCGGATTGGTCGCCCGTGACGTTTGACTGCGCTCGAGTTCGACCTTGCAAACTGTCGAATGTCTCGCTCGGGTTGGCTCGTCCGTAGGTATCGCTGTTGCCCCAGGTGGAAGCCCTCGATATCTTATCCCGAGACGCCCATTCATCGTTGCTGCCCATGCCGGTGTTGTCCCTCCTCACGCCTTCGCCGTATGCGGAGCCGGTCTTACCCTGCCACACTACATCCTCGTGCGAATCGTCGTAAACCGGAACGTCGTTGTACATGGCATCGTCGCCTGCCCTGCTCACACCCGCGAAGACGCGCGAGTTCAGCACTCTTGTCAAAGGCTCAGCCTGTGGCGGTACCGGCACATTTCCTCCCAGCAGCTCCCTCGCCGTCAATTTCCTGCCGTACATTTTCTCGTTGGCGTCTCTTCGCTCGATCAGGACGCTTCCCTCCAGACTGACTCCTGCGAAGAGACCCTTGGTCTTGCTGTATGCGAATATTCCTGATACACCCTTCAAACTCGCCGCACCCGCTGCTTCGGCATTTCGTCCCACGGGACCCGCAGCAATACTGACGTTGCCTCCGAGGGTGAGCGATCCCACTTGGGAGAAAGTTCGCACGGCGCTCGCATCGTTGAGAATGAAGACGAAGTCGGTGACCTCGAAGCCGATTTGTCCACCGAATCCTCCTCCTACTGTTCCAATGGCTGAGGGAGCCGACCAACTTCCATCTCCGAGTCGTGCAACGACCACACCACTTCCGAATCGTGCGGAGCCGAGGAAACCGGCTTTGAAGACGGTGATGATTGCGAGACCTTTGGCGTTGGAAAGTACTGAGGGTGGGATGATTTTGTCACTGGAGGGCGTCAAGGTCAGCTGAAGCTCAGTAATAGGAAGATCGATGCAGCAGGCCTCCAACGAAGCCTGAGAGACATGCTCGAGTTTCGCTGTAAGCCGTTCGTCCGTGTGACTTACGGTCCAAACGCTTGTCGAGGATCAATGAAGGAGGCCAGAATCTTGCCGCCTGAGAAGAAGCGTTAGTTGGTTCAAATCGCATGGTAGGCTCCAAGCGAATGAAGCAGATGCCGGTGTCTGCCTTACACTTCTTGCACTCGCTTCGCATGGACGAAGGCAGAGGATTGTTGATGAACCCCATCTTAGGCGATTGTTGTGCGGAACAGAAGCACTTGAATCTCCCGGTCGTGTGTTCAAGTGAAGGTGTAAAGTAACCAGGTAGAAAGCAATCAAAGTCGTCGTCGAGAGTTGGAGGCTGAGTCCCGCACATGACGTTCCAGCGCTCGGCACGCTGCGAGTACCTTGCGGACCCAGCGCCGGCCAAGATAATTTGGGGACCGACGTCAACGCTCACTACTGAGGCGACAGACAAGACAAAGATCACTACTTCGACCAACCATACCCACCCAACAACAAACTCCCATACCAAACCGCCACCATGTCCGAAGCCTACGAACGCGAACGGTATGCCTCCCTTCCCCTTATCTCCCCTCCCCGAACCCATTCACTGAACTCCCCTCCCTTCACAGACAAAACAACGACTCCCTCTCCGCCCTCTCCTCCAAAGTCACCGCCCTCCGCAACGTAACAATCGACATCTACGACAACGCGCGAGACCAACACGTCATCGACTCCACCTCCGACACCTTCAGCAACATGACGACCTCTCTAAAAGGCTCTGCGAGACGGCTAGGGACCATGGCGGGTCAGGGGAATAAAGTCGCCGTGTTGAAGTTGGCGGGGATTCTGGTGGGGGTGTGTTTGGTGGTGTATTGGTTGTTGCGGTGGATTTTTTGAACGTGGGGGGACGGTGGGGAAAGAGGGATGCGACTGGGAACGCGATGGGCTATGGCAGCGACGGGCGGTCTGGGGAGCTCTGGCATGGCTTTGCCCGTACGGTTCGGATGGGATCGGGGACTCGGGGTGGGTACGGTAGGTGCTTCGAAGGAGACGGCGGGAAACAGCGACTTGACTGTTCGGGCCTTGCACTACGGCTACAGCGACGGATAAGTCTTAACGACCTCTGGCCCACCTTCGACCGCGCACAAGTCGGCTCAGAGCGGTCCAGTCTACGGCTACGGGCTCAGTGTGGACGTTTCAGATATGTGCGTGGGTTCCGGACATCTCTGAGGATTGCATATGGGATAGAAAGCGTGTTGATTCTAGCATGGCGTTCGGGAGTTCTTGGGTCCATTTGAGCAAAAGGAGACTCACAGAACCGCGCACGGGGTACCGAATATTTTCGCATCATCCATCACGGAGAAGTGAAGAAAGCAGAGACACAAGATCGCATCTCAATAGAAGCTGTGAATATTCATCTCATTCAATCTTCACCTCATACGCTATGCAAAAATCCCATCTAGCCGCCCATGTTCACCTCCCTCCCCTCAAAATCACACATCCCTTCAACCCCAAACATTCCCAAACAAATCATCCGACCCTCCACCTCCTCCCATCCCCCCTCCACCCGACTTAGGAGGAGGATTCGTAGCAACAGGGCTCGCATGACTCCACCCGCCAAATTCCTCGTCCTGCTGCACGCTGAAACCACTCGCGCCGGACGTGGTCGTAGTGGCGGGTTTCGCAGGCGCCACTGGTTCCGGATCACCCCAGCCGGAGTCGAAAGCACTCGTCATAGCGGGTGGTGCGGGAGTGGACTTGAACGTCGAGGTCGGGGGAGATGAAATAGGTGGCGACGTCTTGGTGGCAGCAGGAGGATCGGGAGTCGCCCATGCGTCGCTGGAACCCCACGCGTCCATGCTGTTCATGGCGGAGAAGTGGGATGCTGCAGGGGCGGGTGCGGGTTTCGGTGCTGCGGCTGGTTGGGAGAGGTCGAAGGCGCTGCTGGAGTAGGTAGAAGTTGTTGTTGGGGATTTTGCAGCTGAGAAGCCGGCGGATGTGATGGGAGCCGGTTTGGGTGGTGGTGCTGGAGCGGACATGTCAAAGAGGTCGCCCATGGAGCTGGTAGCTGCTGCAGGGCTTTTTGTAGACAAGACAGGCGATGCGGAGGAGAAGTCGCCAAAGTCGTTGCTGAAGTCGTTGCTGAAGCTGTTGTTCGTTTGGGGAGAAGGGTTTGACTTGGGAGGAGGAGCGGGTTTCGCATCAAAGAAGCTGCCTCCGCTGAGAGCCGACTTCTGTACGGATGGCTGTTTCGAATGACCAGATGGCGCGGAGAAGTTCGAGAAAGGCATTGACTTCGGCTGCTGTGGTGCAGGAGACGAGAACGACAGCGATCCAAAAGCGTCGTCCATCCCACTCAGCGCTGAAGTATTAGACTGCAATCCAGCGGGAGAGGCAGGCGACTGCATGCCTCCAAATGCATTCGCAGCTGGTTGTGGTGCTGGCGCGGCCGGCTTCGAGGCATATAGTGACAGGATCGATTGCTTCAAATCAGACCGTCCCGTTCCAGGCGTACCAGGACCAGTGCTCGATGGCCTCGCAGGTGCCGCCGACGCTCCACCAAAGAAATCCAATCCCAACAAACTCTCTCCCGGCTTCGACTGCTTTGCTGCCGCCGCCTGTTGTGGAAGCGCTCTCGGCTGCCCAGGCCGACTGATCGCCGGCTCCGTCGTACTCGGTCTCACCGGCTGAGCAGCAGCCGGCTCATTCATATCCCCAAACAAATCCACCTCCTGCTGCCTCGCCCTCGGCGGTCCCGCAATCCCCCCTCCACTCCTCACCCCACCACTCGCCTCCCTCTGCTTCACCTTTTCCTGCACCACATTCAACGGCAACTCATCATCCTCCCCTGTCTGCCCCTCATCATCCAACACACTCGGATCAACCGGCACCGGCCCATCCATAACCCACCTCCTCGAATCATACTTGGTCCGGATGAAATTCTCAATCTTGGCCTCATTCGGCACATGTCCCTCGGCCAATTTGTACTCCCAATATTTATTCACCCGCTGATTGCCCCACTTGAGCATACTCGCCATCTGCTCGTCGGTCCACGTGTCGAGGTCGACGGACTTGACTTTGGACACGTGCGTGCCCATGCCTCGATGGATGCCGGAGCATCGGATGCAGATGAAGACGCCGATGTTCCAGGACGCCCAGCGGGGGTGTTTGTTGCGTTTGCAGTCGCCGCAGGATTTGTTGGATTCGAGTTTGACGAGTTGTTTGAGCGTGGCGCGGTTTTGTTCGCTGCGGTCGGCGCCTGCTGGCGGGCGGCGGGACATCTTGGGCGGTTTGGGTCGAGCGGGCGGCGAGGTGCGTGGGATGGGAGGGACTGAGGGCGATGTGTATCTCAGATGTCAAAAGTTGTCGTGGTCTGGATGTTTGCGAGTGTTCAAGAGTGCTGCCTGACTGAGGTTGATGTCCAATCTTGAAATCAAATAATGAATCGGGCCCCGTTTCGAGACCGCCCGCCAACTGAGCCAAGGCCTAGAATCGGCACTCGCGCCGGCGATCGATCTTTCCCTGTGAACATCACTCTTAGACAACAACAACACAACCACAACATTCACGCTTTCTCTGCACAAGACCACGTTCCACGATCCCTCACTCCATCTCATTGACGTCTACATCTACGTCTCAACACTCTCCACCACCCCCGCCGCGACCGTCACCCCCTTGGCCCTCAACACGACCCGATCCCCCCTCTCCATCGGAACCGCATCCTTCAACGTAACCTTCAAAACCGCCTTCTGCCCAACCTTCACCATCCTCGGCTTCCTCTTCAACACCTGCCCTTCCCCATCAAGCGTAGCAACCAACTGACTGATCAAACCCGGCACGTGCATGCGTCCAATATGCACGTCCACACTCTGCGGCAGCAAACTGTCCAGAGCCGTGACGTGGAGGTTCAGCTTCTTGACGACCGTGATGGGTGTTTGGGACGTGCAGACGACGTCGCCGCTGCGGAGGTGCTGTGCGTCGATGTCCACGAGGTGGAGGGTGGGGATCTCGCCGGCGACGGACCATTCTCGCACTTCACCTGCGACTTCGATACCTTTTACTACACCGGTCTCTCCGCTGGGTTGTGCCGTGATGATGTCTCCGACTTGGACGCTGCCGCTGCGTATGAGACCTGATATTGAGAGGGGATTTGTGATGCCACCTCTGAAGACGTCTGAGATTTGCAGCCGTAGTGGTTTGTTGACGGTCTCTGCAGTCACGGCTGGTGGTGCGGAAATCTCCAGTTGATGCAGGAGCGTCTGGTGGCTTTTCGATGTCCAGTCATTCGCCGATGACTTTGTTGCGATGTTGACGACGTTCTCGCCGCTCAATCCACTGCACGGCACGAATGCAATGTTCTCTTGTGTGAATCCTGTGTCGACGAGAAGCTTTGACACTTCCGCACTGACGCTGTCAAACTGCCCTTGATCCCACGCTGGCGTAGTCGAATCGAGCTTGTTGACCGCCACCACGATCCTCCTGAGCCCAACAGCGTGAGTCAACAAAATATGCTCTCGCGTTTGCCCCTTCATGCCCGACTCCAGCTGATTTGCATCCACGACAAGCACCGCAAGATCAGCCATGGATGCACCACCGATCATATTCGGAACAAAGTCTCGATGTCCCGGCGCGTCAAGAATGGTAAAGTTTGCCTGCTCGGTACTGAAATGATGTTGTGCAATGTCGACGGTGACGCCTCGCTCCCGTTCTTCGGACCCAGTGTCCATGACCCATGCTAGAGCGAAAGATGCCTTGCCCATTTCTGTCGCCTGTTTCTTATATCTGTCGCATCGTCAGCACGTGGCTTCATAGGTCAGAGTCCGCGAACCTACTTATCAATCTCCCTCTGTGCCACAGCTCCAGTGTCAAGAAGTAATCGGCCCATAAGCGTACTCTTCCCATGATCGACATGCCCAACCACCACAAACCCAGCCGACGACTTCCTCGCCGACTTGCCCTCCTCCCACAATTTCGGCACATCTAACCCCTTACTCCTCACTTTCGACTGTGGTGCTGCAGGCGCAGATGCGTCAAGTTTGAGTGCTTCAGTCTTCTTGGCCAAGCCATTCGTGTCCGCTTTCGTATTGTCTACTCGGTAAATTGCTGGTCAGCTTTCGCTCACTTCTTGTTCAGCCCTTTGCTCTGGTCCTGCGCTTTCAGAACTGTATCATCCGGTGATGGTCCATCGAATGGGTTGGACTCGGGACTCGAGCCCAGGAGATCCTGAAGAGCCATCCGAGCGACGTTATGCGGATATGGCAGGCTGCTAGACAAAGTCTGTCCGAACGCCGTGGGACCAGAACGCAGATCAGGTAATTGCTCCTTGGGCTCTTCGGGCGGTGGCGTCGGCTCTCGCGGAGGAGGTGAAGGCGACTTCTTCCTGCGGACTGGATACTTCTTCGGCTCGGGGATTCTGATCGGAAACACGTTCTCTTTCGCCTCCTTGGGCTTGCTCAAACGATCGAGCGAGCTGGCAGTATCGGTGGGTGCTGATGGAGTACTCTGTGCTGCAGCCGCTTTCTTGCGTCGCTCCTCTGCCAATTTCGCCAGTTTCGAAGATCCTCCCAATAGCTTCGGGCTCGGTCGTGGCGCTACGGTTGATACCATCTCTGCAATCGAGCTCGCAGGAAGTCCAGTCCACGGCGTATCTTTAAACCACTCCCGAGCAGAAGTCGGAGGTAAAGGCATAAACCCTTCAACCAGAACAATCAGCCCAAACTCCCTCTCAAAAATTCGAACCGAGAAATATTGCCCACCTGAACAACCCTCCGCACCACACCCCACCCCATCCCTCCGATCCGCACCATCAAAAAGCACACTCAACTCACCTGCAATAACCCGACTCTTCTCCGCCGCCTCATCAAACTTGCTCTTCACCTTCACCTTTTCCTTCTTCCCCCCATCCCCCTTCTCCTTCCGCGGCGTCCTCGCATTCTTCAAATACGCCACGCTCTTGCCCACGTCCCAGAAGTAATGCCACAGCGCATCTTCAATGTCCTTGGTGGTGCTCGGAATTCCCGCTTCGTCGAGTTCGGCGCGCACGACTGGGGTGAGGGTGGCGAAGTTTTCGAGGTCTTCGGCGGTGCGGCCTTGAGCGTCGACCTCTTCTTCGTCGTAGTCGTCGTCGTCCGAGTAGATGTCGTCGTCGTCGTAGTCGACGTTTTTGACTCGTTGCATGGTGGGGTTCTGGGCGATGGTGGGTGCGGAGAATGCAGGGGTCTGGGATGAGAGGATGGATTGGTAGTCGGAGGACTCGAAGGATGGAGAGATTCAGAATCGCAGGAGTGAGAAGGTGTGAATTGGCGAGTCTTTGTGGTTGTTCACGCAAAAAGTCGGTGCGTGATAGAACATCCCACCAACGTGCACGTCATGCAGCAGCGTCCTCCCGGATCAACATCACGATTCAAGAAGCTCTCCCCGCCGCCCGGTTCCTCCGGGATAATGCTCCGAATACGAACAGAGCTCACTTCACGTCCTCTTTCACGAGTAAAGTTACCTATGGCAACGCATTCTCACGCTATGGAGTCCTTAGGGAGAGACGGCTGTACAACGTGAGAGCTTCACAGACATGACTTGAACCATTGGCACAGGGAGATCAGTCGAACTATCAGTCCATTCAAATGCCCACCGCGAAAAGCAGCGGACACGAGGATCACATCTTGAACTGCTATCCACAAGAATTGAAAAAAAGTGGCTCTCTCTCCGCGCACGACACTAGACGGGCGGTATCTGGGTGGATAAAGCCATTCTCAACAGTCACAGACCGGAGTTTTCGCGACCCGATAGCCCAGCCCATCCCTCGTCCGCGACAAAAAGTTTCGGGTCTCAAAAGTGGTTCCCGAAAATACAACAAAAGAAGAGAGAGCGCAAAAAGGGGTTGTCGGTAGAAGAAGTTTGTCGCTGCCATTCAGCCATAAAGTCGTGAAACGCGTCGTTCTCTCGAAGAAGGTTTGAAGAATGTGAACCCAGCACTCTCCAGCTACGGGTCATTTGTCGTGTATATTGAAAGGGTTGTCGAGGAGGAATTGAACGAGTTCTAGAGAACCAGTGCGACGAGGCCGAGGACGGCGGCGAAGCTGAGGGCTTCGAGTTTGCCGGCCGCGCCGGTGGATGGAGGCGGCGGGACGTATGTTGCGATAGGCATGCCGCCTGAGCCAGTGCCAGAGCCGTAGATGACGGTGGTGTTGAGGCCGGGGTAATGAGATGGAGATGGCTTGACGGTGGAAGATGGCGCGATGGTGGAAGATGGCTCGACGGTGGAGACTGCTGCGGTGGAGGCCTCGGTCGTCGTGTAGGCAGAGGAGGTGCCGTTGCCGGTTGCGGTCACGGTCTCGACGACGCGGAGGACGGTGCGGGTCACGTAGTAGGTGGTGGTCGCGGTCGCAGAACCGGAAACGATTGGTTCTACGTCGAGAGATGTTGCGACATAGCTGGGAGGTGCGTCGGCGGCGACTCCGGAGAGCATGGCAGCTGCGGCGAGCGCCGTTGTGGAGAGGTCGAAGAAGCGCATGGTGTCGGATCGGATGGCGATGTTGTGGAATGCGTTTGGTCGATTGATCAATTCAACAATCGATGGATAACCAATGGTGAGAGTGATGCCGAAGGTGTCGAGTGTGAGGTCGATCGATTCGGTTGTTGTTGTGCGGCGTCACTAGGATGCGCTTGGAGAATGAGTGTAGTGTTGATCGAAGGACGGTAAAGCGCGTATTGTCTGGAAAGACTGTGGTTCAAGGCAGATGCTCTGAGGGATTGCGATGGAGAAGGAATGTGTTTGCGCGTGAGAGAGTCCGACGGCCAGCGGTGTGTGGTTGTAGCGATACGAGAGAAGATCTGAGAAGAAGCCGAGAGCAAACGGGCAGGATTGCGGCAGGCTTGGGCTTGGGTATAAGCACTCGGGAAAACAGAGTTTTGTGCGTGCAATTTCCAGACGACAGGCGCAAACCGACCGATCGGGGCAAGCGCGCGGGCTTGGAGGGCTTAGCGACTAGCCGACCCCGGCACATCGCGGAAAGTAGCGCCGAGCGATCAGAATGATCCGAGTGATCCTCCAATCTGAGTCGGCGTCGATATCGCCGAGTGTCTTGATCATCTGAATTCGCCCTGCAACTCGCGATCGGGAGCACCTGATGAGTGTAAGGTATCACAAGGGATGCCAATCACAATAAATGTCGCACTCAATCACCATATGGTACAACGGGCAGGAACACGATGCACGACACACTTCGGCATCTTCCTGTACCTGCGTCGACCAACGGTTGAACCGCTCTGTAGAACAACGAGACCCACAGACAAGCGAGAAAACGTGGAGGAGAACTTGGCTCTTCGCTGCGCCGTTGGACGTCGTGCTTGAGATGGATGATAGTGATGATGAGCGTCCCATACCTTGAGGTAGTCCCATTCGCATCCATGATCCCACCCGACAGTTCAACTTCCACTCGCACGAGGCTTGGCGGAAGAGTCTGGCCTTTTAGCCCTGGTACAACTCAATATCGCTTGACCGACTCGGACCTCCGACTGTGCTGTGCCCCTTCAAATCTTGCGACGTCAGGGCAACGAACAACCCCATCTCCGGGGTTGAAGCCAGGGTATCCTTGTGGGAGTCTGGAAGAGTTGGAAACACTATCGGATGTGATCACTGTGTGACGAGGACAGAGGCGAGATTGCCACCACCGTTGCCATGCGGTTCCACTGATGATGATGAAGTGAGTCCACGCACTGTGTACCGCGTGCGATTGGCAGGAAGCTGGTCGCAATACCCGTTTGGTACTTCCACTCGGCCTCGTGCGACGGTCTGGCGGAGAACTTCATTTGCGGAGTCTGCTCAATTCTGTGGTTCTTACCCACAGTAGTGTGGAAGGATCATGGTCGACCTATCACGCACACATGGCGAGCACGACGCATGCCACCAGACCCTCGGTTGAGGACTTCCGGTCTTTGGTGTTGAGTGTGCGACGAAGAAGAAGAAGAAGAAGCAGAAGATTGCATTCTCGCCACAATGCCGTTCCATGTCGCATCTAGGCGCCAATATACATATGTCGTGCCGAACAGCACGCAGCAAGCAGCACGAACGCTCAAAGACGCTGGGGCGATGGCCTCTATCTACAGATTGATCGCTCACGCGCCAGAGCCCGGAATACAGCCAGTGGCGTATACGGCCTTGACTGTCCTCACTTCCCTCTACTGCTGCCTGCCGTCGAAACCCGGAACTCAGATCGAGCTCCACGTTGCCGCCATTGTCGACTCGCACTGCCGCGAGAGCGACAGCGCTTGTCTTGCTCCCGGACCGCGAAAAGAGATGCTGTATGGCTTTGGCACCGATATCATCAGTTTCTGGTAGCGTCGTCGTTTGCAGACTTCAAATACGCATCCAAAGTCGGGAATGCATCTCCGTCGGGGTGGTTGCGGTAGTAGGCGACGTGATTGTTCTCGCAGACCCCCTCGACTCCCTCGACTTTGCTCTTGTGTGTCTCGCAGAAGTCTCGTGTGCACAGCAAGCACTTTCCGATCATTCTGCCTCCTTGCCAAGCATGCCCTCGCACACATGACACTCGTCCAAGTCCGGACTGAGACCAGTGTTCGACGGGTTGACGCTCATAGTGTCGTGGAAGGCTGTTTTCAAGGGTGGGTTTGGTGCGTGAGTTGTTGTTTGAGGAGGTCGACTGGGCAGTAGAAAGGAAGGACGGCAGAAGAAGGGAGTGCGATTTTCTACCCGCGGCCATTGCTTGAAACATGCAAGAAGCACCTTGCATGAACTTAAGGAGAGATGCATATGGGCGAGTGGAACAACTCCTGCGTGTAGGATAGAGGATTGGTATCACTACACACTGACCCCCTTACCAGGCCACTCCTTCACCCACTCCACCAACTGCGCAACAACCTCGTCCTGTACCTTCCTCACCCCTTCATTCACATCCCCATCATCAACCGACAAATCACTACAGTGGAACCCACCCGGCACGACCTTCGCCGGCACCTGCAGTGAATCCTGCAACGGCCCACCAGGCCTATAATCCGACGACACGGAAAGCTCTCTCCACCCATCAAACTCGCCATTAACATACACCAACCTCGTCGAATTAACCACTTCCCACCCACCCGTAAACCGATTCACATCCTCCGCCGTCAACCCCTTCTTAACACCCACGAGCTCCCCATTCGGCCCAGGAGGAAACGCCAACTCACAAATCGCCATCATAGACTCGGGCGTAATCAAGCGTGATATCAACGCCGGAACTCCCCGCGGCGGACCAGCGTAATTATTCTCAAAGGGGAAACTGCACACCATCCACAAATACGACATGGCCGTGATGTTGTCCGAGTCGTCGAGCGACCAGTCGACTCGCACATCGACGTCGTCGCCGTGGGAATTGAAACAGTCGAAATTCGTATCCTCCGCCTTGCAGCCGGTGAGCGTTCGCGTCCAGTCCAGGCCGACTTCTTTCCACCACCGGACATAGCCGTCCAGCGCGGCGTCCACCCCGACGGGTTGGTGATTGACGGAATGATAATCAGGCCCATCGACGCGATCTTCGATGTAATCGCACCACACGAGAAACTTCGGCCTCGTAGCATTCTCAGCCGCCTCGATCGCGAACCCCCTCTGCGACCAGCCGATCCCGACAATCTGACCCAGAGCGTGCACGAAATCATCATTCCCCAGCTTCGCCGGCACATCAAACCTCCCCTTCAACGCCGCGACGTCCTCCTCACTCCCATGCTCCAGAACCTCGTCCAGGCGATCAATCACATCATTGACATCTCGCCGACAGTCCTGCGGCATACCCTCCTGCACCGGCGTCCAAAACTCCCAGAACCAGTCCAAATTCTCCTTCGGCGCGGAAGACGTGTAGTACGCCCAAAACGTGCCCGGGTAGAGACTCGCGATCCACGCCGCGAGCGAACCCGCGTAGGAACCCCCGAGAATCACCCAAGGGACCTCACTCGCCGTGCTGCCACAGCCTCTCTCCTCGGCAAACGGAAGACGCACGTTCCTCGCGAAGTAAACCAAGTCCTGCATCGAGTTCTCCAGGGTCAAGTACTGCATATTCGCCGTCGTCAAATTCTCCACGGGGATCGACGTGCCGAAATAGCGATGCTCGAGCAGGACCGTCGCGGCGCCGATGTCGGCGGCGATGCGTCCGTCCATGGAAGTGTTGCCCAGGGTGAAGGTGTAGCCCGAGGCGTCGACTTCGCCGGGGGTTTCGAAGACGATGGGGGAGCCTGAGGGTTCAAGGGTGGAAGGGTTAGTAGTGCTTGGGATATGATTTCAAGATCTAGCGCTGTCCGAGAGAGATAGTCTCGACCTCTGGCAAGCCTGATATCTTTCGAAGACTTACCGGGTCCGTTCCAGGACGTTGTGTCGTACCAGTAGCGGACGGGGAAGGTGCCGAGAGAGGGGTTGGAGTGGTCGATTAGTTGGGCGAAGGAAGCTTGGTGAGGACCGGGAGAGGATGGGTCCTCGTTGGTGGAGTCCTTGGGGGTGTCATCGGCGAGAGGAGGTCTGGCCCGACGCATGGGGAGTCGCGGGGTGAATGCTTCTGCTGCCAACGCGACGGCGGCGAGGAGGAGGAGGATGGAGCGCATCTTGTGTGGGGAAGAGCCGGCGCGGCGGTGTTGCGTGAAGTGGTCGAGACTCGAAAGGTGACCGGCAAGCCAACAAGTCAGAAGTGTAGGACATTCAGCATCTGGAATCTGACACACGAGGACATGGTGATGTCGCCAGTCTCTCCAGATGAGAGATTCCACCAATACCAGCACCGAACCCGTGTCGAACGACATCTCAGTTCGAATTGGCTTTTAATCGAATGTGCCGGTAGAACTAATCGTTCGTGTCTCCAGGGATTGCCATCAGACGGTCAGACCACCGGAATCTAGATGTCCATGGACTGTGTGAAGTTGAAAATTGATCCGGAGATTGAGGGTCAAGTCCATTGACTTCTGCACTGATACATCTCCGGTTCCCGAGGTGAACATGACCATTCATTAGAGCGGCCATCATGGATGATTGCGTCTCCAGCATCACATGGGCTGAAGGAGCAGTGATAGGCATCTAGCTGGGTGATGAGTCGACGAAGATCAAATTCGGAGTCGAAGCCGGCCGCCAGGGGTCGAATGCCACGACAACCCAAAACGATACCCATGGAAAGGCTATCGCCATGGCCTGCAACGCAGTTGACACCGACCCTTGGTTCGAGGTCTCCTGGTCTTGATCATGATGAGAATGGGAAAGAAATGACCGTTCTTCACTTCATTATTCACCGCCGCTCCGTCGTAATCAATAGCAGACCAAATGATTCCGCGCAAAATGTCCCAAAACGCCGACCAACTCCTTGCTGAAACGCAGAACCGCTTGCATGAAAAAAAAAAAGCAGAAGCGGGCAAATCAATAGACAGTCCCGTCAATACCGAGCGCCAAATGCGAAACTTCACTCCCTCACACCGCATCCCACAACTGCCTCGCAATCACATCCGGCGACAACTCCTTCTGCCCTCCTTCTCCGACCTGCCTGGATTGCGGCGGCGTCTGCGCAAAGCTGACCTCCCTCCTATGCCTCGAAGGATCCCCACCGACCCTCATCGCGCTGGCATTATGCGCCCCAGCAGCGAGCGGACTACTCTGATGCTGCGGCGGCGAACTCGACTTGGACAAATGACTCGTCCTCTGCGCCTGCGCAGCTGATCCCGACGCTGACCCCGCAGCAGGGAATGAAATCGTATTTCTCCCAGGCGGCACGACCGGTCCGCCTGACTTCTTCTGCGACGCAGCAGCAGCGCGCGACTGCTGCAATTTACTGCCTTTGCAACTCCTCAACCGTGCCGTGGCCTCGCCGATGGGGTCGCGGAATTTCTGCACGACGCGCAGCTCGGTGTTGACGGCGCGGAAACGGCCTTGGAAGATTTCTGGGCCGACGTTGGCGCTGTAGACGTAAGTGGCTTTGTTGTGCACGGAGAAGGTCGAGCGGAGGGATTTGTTGAGGCGGTCGTATTGCCATGCGGGGAGGTAGGGTTTCTGAACATCGTGGGTCGCTTCGCGGTCTGCGAGAGCTTTGTCTTGGAGAAGGCGGATCTCTGTCCGGGATCGTCCTATGGCGGGTGTCGTGGTGCCGGATGAGCCTGAGACGGTGGAGCCTGGACTGGCGGGACCGCTGTAGACGCCCGAGGCGTGGTGATCCCTCCGCTGTACCGTAAGACCACTTTGCTGGTCGGGAGTGTGAAATCCGGTCTGTTTCGGAGTGCTCACTGCAGTGTTGGTGCCAGAGGGATGAGATGTGCTCGGGACGAAACGTGAAACCAGCTCATCTCCTTCCGGATCGGCTGAACCGTCGCGTAGATTGGATCGTGAAGAGCGTAGAGATGGCGCGGGAGAGCCTCGAATGCTGTGGTTGTCATCCAGAGCACTGACGTTACTCACAAGTGCGGGCGCTGGGTTTGGCTGAGTCTTGCTCAACAGGTGCCGTGCAGCAGGATTCGGATGCTCTCTATGTTGTGACTGTATCGAGCTTCGGCGTGTGTCTGAGTGATATGCTTGCGGTCTTGCGGGCGCGGGTTGGGGTTCAGGTTGAGATCGATTTGGAGGCACACTTCTGGGCTCAGGTTGCGCTACATCTCGATGCTGCGGCTCTGCTTGTTCTCTCGGAGGATGGGACTCCTTTCGTATTCGTGGCAAGGTTCGTGGACTCGCTGGACTCGCATGTTCGCTGTCGCCTTCTTCCTCCTCATCCTCATCTTCATCTTCATCCACGTCCTCATCCGCATCGTCCTCTCCCGACGATGGCTCTTGGACAACCCGCTGCGGCGGAGGTGGTGCACTTCGTTGTTCTTCTTGTTGCTGTCTTTCCGCATGACGCTTCGCCGTCGCTTCAATGACATACGACGAAGGAAAGGTCACAGCAGGCTTCTTCTCAGCCACCGTACTCGTCCTCCTCGAGTTATTCGCCGTATTCTGCCGCGTACTGAACGGACTCGCGCTCGCACTCTCTTCCGTCCACTCGTCTTCCTGTAGTCCACTGATCTCCATCTGAGGGTCGTCTTCATCGTCCTGATCTCCACTTCCCACATCGAACCCAACCTTTCTCGAACCAGCTTTCTTCTCTTTCCCACCCACCTCATTCCTATCCTCCGCACCGCGCTCTTGATACTCCTTCTCCAACATGACGATATCCGCCGACTTCGGCCTCTTACTTTTCCCCTTCAGCCTCGGCGACGTAGGTGCCCGCTGTGCATTCGCCGCCATAGCCATCAAATTCTTCCCCGACGTCAACCTCGTCAACTGCCCATGCGACAAGTTCTTCTTCAGCTTCGCACTCGACGCATTGCGCGGGAGCTGATTCGCCGTCGCATTGCGCTTCATCGCCGGCCTGCCCTCGTCCAAACTCCCGGGTAATCGGATCTCGGTATCGCCCTCGTGGGATCGTTGACGGGAGTGCTGTTCGGCGTACTTGACCAGATTCCTCGCACTGCTGTGGTTGCGCGGGAGGACGACTTTCGCATGGCGGCCGGGTTTGTGGTGCTGTTGACGCACTTTGAGGTGGTCGCCTGCTGCCGATCCTGGACTCGCGTGCGCTGCTGCAGCATGCCTAGTCGAGGTGGAGTTTGATGATTGGGAGGATCGGGTAAGCTGAGGTCGGGCGCTGCCATTGTGTGGCGAAGGCGGGACGACGGCCGCTGAGGGGTTTGGTGAGAGTGACATGCTCAGGTCCTTTCGCCTGAGCTGCGACTCGGGTTGTACAGAGGCGACAGACTGGCGGTCGAACTCGACGGGGCCTTTGTCGCATGGTCGTCGACGCGGTGAATGAGCCGCTAGAGTGGGGGCAGGCGTGCGGATTGGTCCCGCTTCCCCGATAACGATCAGATGCCGATTCAATCACCACGCGATTTGTCTATTTGTTTCTCCATCTTTGTACTACCTCAATCTCACGTGTCCACGGCATGGTGCGTGGGCGTGGGCGTGGAGAATACCCATGTGTCGGACAAGGCGGAGTTCATCGATCGCGTGAGGAGGAAAGATTCGCAATTGCTGCGAGACAAGCTGCCTGCTTTCGCAGAATACGCCAGATAACTACTCTCCGAAAAGAAAGGAGAACAGCGCATCGCATAGGCTGGGCATCTCTTCCATTCTGACTGCCTCGAATCCCTGAATGCATCTATCCCTCCATGGCCAAACCCGATGACATTTGCCTGATGAGCCTCCCATCCATCGCCTGAGTAATCACATGCCCACCCCAATCTATAGCTATGAACAAAACGATTCATGCTTGCAAAAATCCCCTTCGCCAAACGCCTTGCTGTACTCTCTCTACGTCCGTCCGAGTCCATTCCTCTCGGACCACTAAAAACCAATGCTGTAATCGAACCACACCAAACGCCACCATCCATATCCTCAGACATTGTCCGAAGCGAAGATGAACGGCATATCGTCGTCTTCGTCTTCTGCTTCCTCTTCTTGTATTTTCGGACTGTCTGATCCTTCTCCTGACGCTGCAGATGCGCCGGTGACTTCCTCCGCGATACTATGCGCCGATAGTCGCGAGCGAACATGCGGTGCGTGGGCCAAAGCACGAGAGGGTGAGGATGATATCGACAAGCCTGGCACATTGGACAGACGTCGACTGGGTGGTGTGGCGGAAGTCTGGATCAATGAGGATGAACTCATCTCTTCCGCGAGTTGGGATCCTGGAGCGCCGAGACTGCTGTACTTGGCGAGGTTGACCGTGTTGCTGCGGGAGGGTGGGCGAGAGTGGAAACTGGCAAGATTTTTCGCGCTCTCGATCTCAGAGATAAAGGACGCAATGTCTTCCTCGTCTGTCGGGCCACTGCCGGAACTACCAGGTGTGCCGGACGCGAATTGACCGCTGGGCTTCTCTTTCGAAGAGCTACTGGCTCTACCAGAACTCGCCGCGCTCATCGCACTCTCGCCAGTCTTACTGCCGGGTGAGACGAAGCGCTTGCTTCTGTTGGCAAAGCTGCTGCTGTATCGATGCATAGGCGCAGGTTTGGGGGATGATGAGCCCGAGGACGCAATCGCCGTTTCGTTGGGTATGTGAGGTGCGCGGAGTGCTTGCTGTGGCAATGTGTTGAGGGAGACGCGTTTGCCAGCGGAGGTGCTGGCCATTCGGAGAAAGTTCGAGTCTCTCCCCATTGATGTGCTGGGTGAAGGCGATGGCTTGGGCGAGGAAGCCAGGGAGCCAGCCTTGAACGGCGGATTGGTGACCAAGTTGATGGAAGTCCTGCGTGGCATGTCGCGCTCGCGAGCAGGTCCTCTTTGGGCCTCCATCTCTTCCTCTTCGTCGTCTCGGACTCGTTGTCTGAGCTCTGTGACTGGTGAGCCACGTTTATCTGCTGCGTGAAAGGTACCGAGACTGCCGTAAGCTCCAACACGGGCGGTCTGCTGACCAGTATTTCCCGCCAGGCTGCTGTATCGCACGCGCGATTGCTCGCTGTGTGCTCCAGGCAGCGATCTGCCAACCGGGACTGTAGGAACTCCTGCGTCCAGTCCCAGAAACCGAGAGCTTAGCAGTGCCTCCGCGTCTGCCACGCTGAATTCACAATGTGTTCGGTAGTCAACCGATATCGACAAAGGACCGGAGCGGCAAACAAGTGCAGCAAGGCGATGGCGCTCTGCTACCGAACCCGCGTCCCGCTCTGAAGGAGAAATGGGCGCGTAGAGCAAGTCTTTTCGCCGAGAAGTCGAATGTCCTTGTTTTATGCGGAACTTCATGCGAAGCGCCTGATGACTACCAGGCTGCCTAGTAAGCTTTCGATGCAGTCTCCAGGCGGGCAGAAGGCGGGCAAGTGTGAACAGTGACCTAAACAGAACCACTCCTTTCTTGTACACATTCGGAAGCGCATCGTTGATCTCGGACTTGGAATAATCCTCTGAATCGCCTAGTTCCACTGTCCACCGTTCGAGCACAACTTCGCAGAAGCGTCCGCCGTTTCTGGAAGGACGTGGACTGGACTCGGCAGATGATCCCAGAGCATCGGCAACATCCCAACGCTTTCCAGCATCATCAATGGCGACCAGTGCCTGGTTATGTGACAAGTGAGAGGTGTCCAGGTATACTTCAATCACAAGTGGAACCGGTCTTTGCTCGGACAAGTCAGGTCCTCTCCAATGCTGCAAGTCGTCAAGAAGCACATCGGTGTCGTCGAGGATTACGTTGAACTAGATTGAACAATTAGCTTGCTTGGATCCTTGACGTTCAAAATAATGCAAGGACTCTTCGATGGAGCGAAACGATGAAGAGCCTGGTATATGCGTTTCGAGAGCTGACGGTTCCGTCTCGGCTGCTCGACTCGGCTTCAAAGGTCGAATTTTGAGTCGCCGCCAGATATCCCACATACGAAATGAAAGACTCACCCATCTGTTCTGCTTGATATCCCCATTTCTGTTATAAACTTGGGGCAAATTCGCGCGGGCTGAACAAATCATCAATGCAGCCTTCGAGTGAAAGTGCTATAGCAAGCTGTCAGCGCTTTTGTCGTCGCTCTGTCTTCCGTCGTCAAATCGTCCTCCTACCTGTATAATCTGGTTCAACTTTGTGGATTCGCGATCCTGCCCTCCTCCAGAGGCACTCTCCCCTCGAGATGACTCGCCCGTCATATCCGCAGCAGCTCTTTCCGAGTATGAAGATAGATCCGCGCTGGATCTGTTGCGTATAGGCGGTCGATCTCGCGGGTTATTGGTTCGTTCTGGATTCGTAGGAGAATTGCTCGCAGCCGAAGCGCTACGAGGCGAAGGTCGAGGATGTTGATGCATTTCTGCAAGATCGAGGAGAGGTCGTGCAGGCGTTGCAATGGGAATTTGGTGAATCGAAGATGTCGTATACAGCGTTGTCGTCCAGATGCTAGGACGTCGTAGTGGTGGGCCGATAGCGGGTGGATGATGGCTCCATGTTCACGGGAAGCCTTGAATGGAGCTTTGCAAGTGTTCGGAGTCGATTTGAGAAGAGTTGTTGAGGCTGTCCCGAGCGAGACGATGGTGCAGGTGACTCGATGCTAGTCTGAGGACGCCATGATCACTGAGACTGAGGCATCCAACATGCAGGCACACGAGCTGTCGAGCTGTCTTGGGGAAGGTTGGCGATAAGAGCAGAGCCGCACACCTCGACACGGATGCCCCCAAGCTATCACCCAAATTATGGCAGGTCGAAGTACTGCAGTCGTACGGGAGACCGTAGAGCTAGCAATGGCCCAGCTTCCACCGGATGGCGAGTACAGTACCAGATTGATATGACTGAGTGGTGTGGCCGGCCTTGTTGAGTGTTGTCAGGTGCAGTGAAGTCCAGCTCAGACAACCAGGGTCTCCGTCGGGTGGTTGGATCGAGTCCGCTGACAACTTGACCTTGAGGATTGAGGTGCGAAACAATGGTGAACGAAAGAGAGTGAAGGTGCGGAAGTGTTAGTATTGTACAGTCTATTGCCCAACGAGAGATCGTCGAAGGTCCGCTATCGTTCACCGCCGTCGAAGGCTCACACCTTTCTTGTTGTTTTGACGCCATCACAGTGACTTCACATGCTTCCCCCGGCAGCCGGCTAACGATCGGCTCGTGACACTAGGAGCATGATCAACGCTCGCCAGACAGCTGTCTTGGCTGTGTACCTCTCCGTGCACCGTTCTGTACCTTTCGACGAACCGGATCACTCACCTAAGCCTTGTAGTACTGTAGTGCTGTAGCACACTTGTCAATTGTAAGTCCACGCTGGGACGTCACGGGCATGCTTCTTATCGCGATAAGAGCTGCACATGCCTGCTTCTGCTACTGACGATACATCTCCTGTTACTGGTACATCGAATGGTACTCATACCATCTAGTCGAACTCCTCGCTAACCCGTGAATCACCTTCTCCCATAATCCCACCTACCCACCGTTCTGCTTAAGAGCCCTCAATATTGTGCCCATGTAATCCCTTAGCGTCTTGCTGTATGACATCGCATAGAACAATCGCTCTCTCACGTCACTGCTGAACAGAACGTCTTCCGGCCACTCCTTCGCATCCTTTGCCATCCCTTTCTTCGTCGCATCCTTAGGGTCACTCTCTTTCCTCGGCATGAACTTGGCAATGTTCCGCAGCACCAGAGCAGCACGTAACGGAACTCCTGCAGCGTCTCCACGCTCGTCTTCGAGCACGGTCAGCCTGAAGGTTTCTCCATCGGCAGGCGCCAAAGCTTCGTCCGCGGTCAAATTGTGCTTGGATCTCGATGGCTCAGTCTCTGGTAAGTGCGTCTCGATATGCCTAGCGAAGAGTGTTGTGCGAGGAATCTTGCCACTCGGAAAGTCGACAGAAGAGCGCTGGCATTCTGCCCATCGACATCGGTACGTCGTCTTGTCGGCGGCTTCAAAGTCCAAGTTGTCCGTGAAGGGAAGTCCGTTGACCTCGTTGGCGCCGTTCGGCAGTTGACTCGATGGCGTGGCAGATGCTTGGGCGGGTTTTGAGTCGACGTCCATTTGAGAGACATCAGTCGGCGTGGCAGCCTTTCTCGGCAGTTGAAGATGGTTCTTGAGTATGTGCTTCAGCATGTCACCATTTGACCTGAACCACTCTGCGCACTCTTGTTCTCGCGTGGAGGGCGCAGACGCGATACCTGTGACAGGGTCGCGCACGCCTTCCACGGTGACGGTCATCGTCCAGTGACAGCGATGTAGGTCTTTACCTTTATCTGTTGCTTTGGAGCCAGGAAGCATACCCGTGTCGACGGGCACCTCGCGTGACTTGATCCCTCGAATGACATATTTGTTCGACCCTGCCACTTGTGCAGTCGCGCCTTGAAACGTGGTGCTGACATTCTTGATGAATTCTCCTGCAATCAGGTGTGGATGAGATAGCTGGTATGGTCCGAAAGTGCTTTGATATGCTTGCCAAAGCGAGATCTGAGTCATTTCAGCGTTGGGGTCCGCCACGAAACACATTCGCAGCCATTCGGAGGATCTCTCTGGTTCTTCCATCTTTAGCAGGCCCTCGACAAGACTCGTCGACAGACGCGGGACCGGAGGCGGTATGCTGTTATCAACCTCGACCGGCTTGGATGGCCGGGTCTCCCTGTGTTCTTTCGCGTTGAACAAGACTAAACGACTGAGTTGCCGACCGAGTGCTTCAGAGTTCAGTGACCGTAGCAAGATCTCCACGTTGTCACTGATGGATGTGAATTGCATGAAGAAGTCCAAGCACGCTGATCGAAGTTCTTCGTCCTCCACGAGCAGGAAGTCCTGTGCACGTTTGAGCACTTCAAGCGGTACATCGTCAAGTCGTTTCGGTGCTCGGTGGGTCATGGCAATCCTGCTGACGGTCTTGAAAGCTGTGACGATTGCACCTCGGTCTGAGCCGGTGATTTGTCGAAGCAGACCTTGGTATAGGGCATCTTGGGTGCCCACGTCGATGTACTTCAGGACTTGCTCGGCGATGTCGAGCACGTACTGCCGCAGTTCCACGATGCTGACGTGATCGGGCATATGTAAGACGACTGCAATCAGATCTCGAACGAGGGGCAAGCGAGACATGTACAGAGCATTCTCCTCCTGCAAGCACATGTTCCGCGTGATCAGAGCCGCCTCAGTCATGTCGTTGACCTTGGAGAGAAAGGCAGAGTCCAAAATCGTATCGTCAAAGATTACCGGAACACGTGAATTGAGTCTCTGCACGATATCGGGGGTTCCATCCAGGCCATTGAGAGTCTCGTCATCGCCAGCGAAGAACTCCTCATCGTACATCACGTCCCAGTCAATGTCGTAGAATAAGCTCGTAACAGAAATGACTTTCTTCACAAGGGCGTCGGCAAGTCCGGGGAACTGATCGAAGCGGAACTTCTCTCCCCGTTCGTGACTAATTTTGACAAGATGGTGCAGCGCGTACTGTTCTTCATCCGCGATGCCGCTCTGCAGGGCCAGCTGAGCTCGCACGTAGATGTTGGGTCCAATAAACCCGGTTCCGGGAAGCATGATGTTCTTGTACTTCTTCGCTAAAGGCCCAGAATTGGCCTCGAGCTTCCTCTTTCGCTCGTTTCGGTAGAATTCGGGATTGTTCGCGGGAGTGATGACAGGTTTCAGAGATAGCGGATAGGCTTGCGAGGGCTCATACGATGCTAGTGTCGCGGACGCGCCATGTGTTGCTGGCGGCGCGTAGGAAGTCCCATTCGCCATGGTATGAGGGGTGGGAGAGGCCTGTGGCATTGAATGCTGCGTGCGGATGTTTCGGCCGGGATTCAGGTCGGGCTGGAACAGCTGTCGCTGTGGTGGCTGTTGTCGCAAGCCCCGTGTTGAGCGGCCAGCCGCGCTGCCAGGCTCGTCTCCGACCTCGATCTTCTCTTCCTTGGGTGTCTTCTGCTCTGGACTGGCATCGCTGCCATCGCCATTTTGGACGGGCTCCTGCTCGCGACCCAGCGGCTTCACAAAGTTCTCCAGCGTTCGCGTCATAACGTTTGCGCCTTTCGCGGTGACGTCTTCCAGGATCTCCTTTGGCGGCGGCTCCTGTTTCCAGTGTGTGCTGATCTCGTATGCGCAGAGGTTCTTGTAGTAGACGTTCTTGATCTGGAAGGCTTGCGCCGCTGTGTACTGATTCTTGCCGATGAACTCCTCCGCGAGTTTCCTCCACATCAGAGGTTTTGCCTTTGTGTCCGACACGAGATCATATCCGCCTTCTTCAACTACACGCTCGTAAAGTTTGTGGATGTCGATGTGTCGGATGCCGATTTTCGGTTCCAGGTCAAGATTCGTCCTGCGAGGAAAGGAGGACATGTCAGCAGGAACGTTGTTACATGGCCAGAGAAATTCTCATACCCGCGCTTCTCGTGGTATTCCTTCAGCTTGCGAATGAACTCGTCCCGTTCTGCGGACGGTTCAATGTTCAATCCACGTTTGGGCGCCATCTTGCGATTGTGCAGACACCCGGTGGGTAGCCCGGCGTTTGTGAGGACAGCGCGCCGAAGCTGCGCACGATTCTTGAGACAAACAATTCGAATGAGGTGTCGCCGTTATCGTCGGGTCTTGTGGAGGAGTCTCTTGTCGGCAATCTTCGCGGCCCGAATGCGCTTGTCAACGAGCGACGCGCTGGAGATCTGTCTGCGCTGCGCAGCTTGCCCGTAACCCTGGCTGCGGATCATCCCGCCGCTAGCCATGCCTTCCTCTCGAGTCTCACATTCGCTCTTCTACTACAAGATCACATCCACGACCTTCACTTTCACGATTGACAGTGAGATGCACGAAACTCAGCATCACCGACACGTCTTCTTGCTCGGCCCTTCAAAGGTCTACTTGCTACATTCACTAATCTACCAGCGCTGACCTTCTCGACACCAGCCACCATGGCTGTCGACATGTGCTTCGCTTTGGCGAAGTTCTCACATGCAACGAGACCAGAGGCGACTGCCAAGGGTCCATGGAACCACATCATCGCCGACAACATGTTCTTGATCCTCAAGGGGCACAGCTCGGCCCACGGCACTGCACCTCTTGCCATGACCATCGTCCAAGGAACAACTTGTCTGGTGAGAGAGGAAGTGCCGTATTGCGTCAGCTACACGATTTGACATCTCATCAGGAGCGTGTCGACATTGCGGCGTATCTTGATCTTTCGAAGCAGTTTCAAGCGAGCAGAGAGAATGACGGCCTCCAGTACTCGACTTATCACCTCCCCATTAGCGGCATGACAAATAAAACGTCTCTCGCTGTCCGCTACTCTCTCGATGGCAAGGTATGTTGCGAAGGTGGACATTGACAACCAACGTGACGAGCTCATGAATACTGCTCAGGACCGTCAATTGCAACTAGCCATGAGAAGTATCGAAGAATGTAATCAGATCGTGCAGCTCTTCTTGCGAATGGGCATGCAATTCCAGGAACCTCAGCAAAAGACCAAGAAGCGACCGGCTACGACGCACTCGGACAACCCACCCGGCATGGGAACATCAGATCGACCGTCGACCACAGAGAAGTCCTCATATTTCCAGCCGCCAGTTCAATCTCATCAGCCGAGCCCGTTCTCTCTTCCCAATCTCGACATAGGCAGCCTCTCTCAGCAGCCTTCAGTCGAGACTCGCAAAGAAGCCCAGCAGAGCAGCAGCTCGGTGGGAAAGTCCGGCATAACGACAGAGCGAAGATTTTTTGCACCCGATGGAGAACTCTTATCCCGCTCCATCGCACCGCCGCAGCCCTCAAATGAAGGACTATGGGGAGCAAGCACACTCAAAGCGCTTTCAGCCCAGCAGAGCAATGTACCGCTCGCAGGAAGCCAGCAGGACCTTGGCAGGCTCGACTCTCAGCGTGCCTCGCCGGGATCGAACGTCGCAGCGATGAGTGCAGTCCAGCGGGGCTGGGCTCCCTTCAACAACGGTGTCGATGCATTCCCACTCTCAGGCACGGTGCCGCCACAACAGAACGTGTCATCAGATACTATTGATAGTCAATACTACACGCCACTTCACTCAAGCTTGCGGGAGCCACCTCGTTCCGGTGGCGTTACAACCTCTTCACCTGCGCCTCTGGAAACGCTCGAGCACGAAATTCCTCCGAGACATGAGTTGCCATTCAAGGTACCTTCAAGTCGTGGAAGCAGTGCATCTCGACCGAACAGCTCGGCACTTTCCCTGCCCCCGCTGAGGAGGCCCACGACCGCTGATACTCGTCCCACAACTGCTGGTGTCCGTCCTACTGCTGCCGTGAAACCCCAAACTTCGTCCAACAAGACGAACAACCGCTCGAATAATCAGAAAAAGGACGTCCGACCGAGCACATCCCACAGCGGCTTGCAGGCTCCCAAGACGAAGGACGCCCGACCCAGCACGTCTCACATTACCACCCAAGGTGTTAAGAAGAAAGTCCAGCCCGCACAGAGTAACATCACATTCGCCGCCGCAAAACGCCCCCTGCATGACGTAGACACCACATCTGCGCTCGAATCCAAAAGGGCGCGGATTAGCAGTCTCATCGATGCGCCGCATGAGCTTGAGTCTTCCGCCGATACTGCCTGGACGTCTATGCCAGCTCCAGCGCAAAGATCGACGAATTCTGCCACACTCCATGAAGATGGCATGACTGGGCGAGATGCCGTTGGCGAGGCATTTGAGGCGCTTTCTTCCTCATACCGTGTGCAGGAATCCGCTTCCCTCGAAGATTATGCTGCACAGGACGGCAAGACCAGACTGGCCGCATTGGAGCAGTTCATGGTGGACAATCTTCAAAATCCGTCTTTCACAACACTCTGCGAGGATATGGAGAGCTGTTGGCAGAGGATCGCCATCGGGTTGTGACGGTCTCACTGCATCGCAATTTTCGCTCGAGGGGAGGTCTCGGTTCTCGTTTTTCTCCACATCAAGACATGTCATTAATTTAGCATCAAGTCATATTTCTCTTTCAATCCTCGCTCTCGGCAGAAATGCTCGGGCTGGGTAGCGCAACAACAGACACATCAAGATCTGCTCGCTTCATGCTTTCCACCTCTTGAGCAGTCATTCCAATAGCTCCGCCAGGGTGATTTCGTTGAAAGACAGACTTTGTTTCTTCTCGATGCAACTCATCTGCCACCGTCAAGGCTAGCATATCCGCCACGGCAAGTGCGACGGTAGTCGAAGTCGTGGGCGCGCGGACGCCAAAGGAGTCTTCCTCCTTGATGGGAATTGGCGTTGGCAGCAGAATCCCATCATCTCTATCCATCAACAGCCTGCAGTCGAGAGCATCGTTGTGTGAGGACATGGCCATGACGCGGACAGTTTCCGGGACATGACCAAGTAGATTCAGAAGTTCCGGAGTCTGCCCGGAATAAGAAACAAACAGCAGGACATCTCTCGGGCGAATGTCGCCCAGATCTCCGTGCATGGCTTCACACGCGTGCAGAAACGCCGCGCGAATTCCCAAAGACTTGCAGGTCGCTGTGAGTTTCTGTGCGATGTAACCGGATTTGCCTACGCCACAGACGACGAGCTTGCCATCTCGGTGCTGAGCTTCGACAATGGCTTCCACAGCGGCGGCGAGTCCGTCCCGCGCTGCGGCGTCGTTTTGGTACAGAGCTGCGACGTTGGCGAGAGCGTCGGCTTCCACGCGGAGCACTTCGATGGCTCGGTCCAGAAGCCTGCTGCTGGGTGTGCTGTTGCCGGTACTTTTCGATCCGGAAATGCTGCCTGAGGTTCCCTCGTCGTCGGGCGACAAGGGTGTCACTGGGCTAATGGTGCCCGAGATTCGTTGACGCTTCGATGGTCGTTGTGAAGCCATTGGGGGTTACCAGAAATTTCGTTGGACGATTGTCGTCTTCGAAAGACAGAAATCAGATGTGCTCCGGCAATGAGTGGTGAGGAGAATTGTTTGATGGGGTTATCTCTTCGACAAAGGACAAGCTGACGCAACGGCGTTGAATTTCTCGGAGCAAATGCAATGGTGAATGAGGAAGAAGAACAAAGACAAGTTGAACTCTTTCAATGCAATACGCAACCAAGTTGGTTGGGTGATTCATCAACACCAACGGCCCAGGCCAGGCACACTATAACTCTAATCTTGATATCTATGGCGCATTCATTCATGCCAATCCTCCCGATCCATCGCGAGACATGGCACCGTCATAGATTATGCGATTTGGCGGAGATTCAAGGCGCCCGTTCGCACACGCACGCACCGCGCTTGATAATCGGCATTGACCGAATCGCTACAAGTCCGAAGCTAGACTGGGAAAGGTCGGATCTGGGTAGCACGTCTTTCGGAGCTAGGCGAAGATCGAGAATCGAGGCGTGGTGTCTGTAGAACGTTGAGAGAGTGGGCTGGACTGGTTCGGATGTGGAGAGTTTGTGGACAGACACGCTAGTGGCTGTGACGGTGATCAACGATTTGTCTTACTACTGCAGCTGTCACCTTGGACAGGAGATTGATTGCAGGTACCTGCTTTCATGTGCAAGATGGCTATACCACATGTACTGCGACGTCTCATGCGCGGATGTCTAATCCACTGCTAATCGACGTCCTGTCATGTCGGACCTCCGCACGATCGTGATGAGCGAGCACACTCTTGCCATGGCGCTACATTGAGACAGACGGACATCCGCCCCTCACAAGCACGGACAGCCGTGTGTTCAATGCAGGAGGTATGGAGATATGGAATTGTGGATGCGTGCTTCCCATTAAGCAGTCGTCCGTTGAAGTTTTGAGATCTTCCTCAACCGGCTCGGCATAATCACAACGGCTTGATCCCCTTGTGTATCGCTGCGATGCCCATGCTCAGGTTCTCCCATCCGCTCTCCAGCGGTCCAGCATTGTTGTGTCCCGGAATCAAAAACCCAGCATCCTGAATCATCTTCGCCCACTCCGGCTGCGATGGAAACTTCTCAATGCTCTCCACCAAGTATTGATAGCTGTCCCGGTCGGCAGCGACGATCTGTCCGATCAGAGGTATCGCGCTGAACGACCATCTCTTGTAGATCCCATTCATCAAAGGGTTCGACAGCTGTGGAGCAAACTCGAGACATGCGAAGACTCCACCCGGCTTGAGCACGCGGAAAGCCTCCTTCAACGCGCGATCCTTGTGCGTGAAGTTCCGAATCCCAAATGCCACCGTGTATAGGTCAATGCTATCACTCTCAATTGCGCTCAGCTCTTCCGCATTCGCTTCCAAATAGTCCACTCTTCCAGCAGCATGGTATGGTGTCGCTGCTAATCGCTTTCGGCCTTCGCCTAGCATGTCGGGGTTGATGTCGGATATCGTTACGTGTGTGTCGAGGTCTCGGTTGATGTTCGTTGCGTGGTCCAGCATGCGGATGGCGATGTCACCGCTTCCGCCTGCTATGTCCAGTATCCTTTGACCCTTCTGAGCATTTGCTGCTGTCATGGTCCGTACGCCTGGATTGAGAGATCGTACAAAGTGGTCCTTCCATAGTCGGTGGATGCCCAAGGACATCAAATCGTTCATTCGGTCGTAGGTGGTGGCAACGGAGGAGAACACGGCTCCGACTGAATGCCACTGTCAGTGAGGACCTTCGATGTGGCCAACGCGCATGCGTACCCTTCGATGCTTTCTGAGACTCATCCACAGTCTCGAATCCGAAATGCGTCGTCCTGTTGACTGGCTGCTCCGGCTGCTGTTGGAGACGCCATTGCGATGTTGCGAAGCTTCTTCTGCTGCACTCGGAACACACCCAGCTGTTGGATCCGGCCAGTCGTAAGCGTTTAGCTGCTCGAGGGACTTGAAAGGACATATTAAAAAGCGTTTATGGAGGGCGCAAGTGTAGCCAGAAAGCACGTGTGATAGCATTATTGGGAAAGTCACCTCACCTACCGTAAGGGTTATCGATCGTCTGCCAGGTCCCGAAGTTGACCCGGCCGGGACTCTGGCTCCAGAACACAATTGTCACACTCGGGGCTTGGCATGGCCATTCTAGCTTCTTAGACGCAACATCTATCATCGCTGCCTCACGAGTCTACAACAACGCTGAACAGGCATGAAAGCAAGAGACTGATAGGACCCCTCTTGAGCTGCCGCCAGCGGTTCGAGACCACCTCATGAGAGCACAGTCCTCGGCAAGGCTACATTCGCGACTTCGTGAGCTGGCACAACTTTTGCATGTCGTCCAGAGTCTGGAAGATCGAGGACATGGCGGGACTTTGGAGGGTGATCCGTAAAGCCGATTCAGCGGGCACTCAAGATACGTCGTTGGAATGCGGTGTTTTGTTCTGCAGGTCAGGCCATCCGCGGCACTGCCTCAATCAACGGCGACAGCTACAGTACGAAGGTACGTGGACGATGGCATCGTGTGTCAAGGGCCAGGATTGTACTGTAATCGGACGGCTCGAAGAGTTGGGAAGCCTTTCCTCGGATACTGACAGAGTAGTGATATGAGCAGTCACACAAAGTCCACAAAGCCCGTCGGCCACTCGAGCATCTGTCAATCGATGGTGATAGCTACGTGGACGATCAGATAGACGCATCGCGTGTCAGGGTCCAGGGTTGTCATTAGCACCGCTCAAAGGCTCCTGATGAAGCCTGGGCTCGGAGACCGACGGGATTGTGACACGAGCGTCGAGCAGTCACAGGCGAAATCCCCGAAGCCTGTCGATGGACATTCAAGGATGCCCGTCACTGCGTCAGCTGCTGGACATGACACTAATTATAAAGACCACGTCAGCGTCGCGCCCTCTTCTTTCTTCCTTTCCCAACTTCACCACATCCACCAACAACATTATCAACCAATCGAAATGAGGAACTTCATCTTCTGCATCGCGACTTTCGTCATGTGTGCCCTCCCACTGGCGAGTGCCAACTGCATGGTGTATGCCTGCGGTGCAGATGGCGGCACGGAAAACCCGGGTGGTCCGTGTGCTTGCGGCGACGACAACGTTCCCGGAACATGCACTCACGATGGCAACAACCCTCATGTACGTCGTGCTTCAGACGATCCAATCCATGTCCCACGGTACTAACAACCTTCAAGGAATGCATCACCTGATTGGCAACGACGTCGAAGGCGCCATCGGGAATCGGCTCATTCATTCAAGTACGGTCGCCTTACATCCTCAACGTTTGCAAACCAGCTGACATGATTTCAGACGCCAAGAGTCGATCGAACACCAAGCAACGACACGGACTGGAAACGCTTCTCTCTCGACACGGAAACCTGCGGACGTCAACGTAGAATCGACAATCGAAATGTGGATTTGAGGAATGAGTCCTTCGTGTACTCGTGTTGTTCATTCGCTGTGCCCACCCTTTGCAAGTCCAGTTCTGCCCCGATCATAAGACGCCATGCCTTCGGCTTCCCGTTAGGTCATCGCACTATCGCATGCTGCCGGTGTTCGGTAGTGTTCAGCTGGTGGATTGCCTCGCGGTATGCTTGACTAGATACCACCAACAGGCTGGTCATGGTCGGATTCCTCATCATGTGCGTTGGTCTCGTTGTTGTCGCTTTCATCGCCGTCATCACCATCCTCCCTACCATCCTCCCTACCATCATCTTCGCTGCCATCTCCATCGCTGTCGTCCTCGTCACCGTCACCGTCCCCGTCACCGTCCCTGTCCGCGTCAACCTCCCCATCGTAGATCGAGTAATTGTCCAGCGATCACGAAGCTGGAAATGCGTCCACCATATATGTTGTTACACCAGCTGTCTGGATCTCCAAAGTCATACCAGTTCGTGTTGAAAACGTTGGCAGTCTCATAGTAATCGCCACGCAGCTCGAATTCCGTGACCTTCGGTAGCTTGCCTGCGATCGAGGTGAAACAGTCGGGTCAAGCGCCGTCCTGGAGATGTACAAATCCTAATTCTACCCTTGTAAGAGTGTCCTTATGGTGCAGAAGGAAGTCTCTCAGAGTATTCGGCTTGGCTTTGAAGCTGGAGATGCTGACATTCGTCAGATGCTGCCAGACAATGCCACCGATGACGCCCTCCAGCTGAACGACAGACAAGTTCCCTGGGTAGTCTGGCAAACGCAGACGGAGCAGTGTCAATTTCTTTGTTGCCCTCATGAGGGGGACGAATCTGTTGTCGTGCTGGTCGAAGTCCTCAATGACCGCCTCAAAGTCATCCTCATACAACTTGAAGTTCATGTCAATCATAGGATCAGAAAATTCCCACTCTAGCACTTCGATCTTGCTGAGAAAGCTCTGGAACTTCCCAGTAATACCAGCTTGCATGAATGCGAGGTGCGAGACGCGTCCAAGCCTCAGCACCCGTGGCGTGAAATTGGCCTCCGCCGCGGCGAGCACAAGCTTGACCGTGATGTTCCTACCAGGGTTGTGGTCGTCAATGTCGCCAAACGGACGTAGCATGCCCACTTTGAAGCCTTTGTGGTGGCTTGTCGTTTCAGCTCTGATGGTATTGCCCATGGTGAGGTCCACTGTGTCGATGCGGGTGCATTGCCGAAGGATGTCTCGAAGACAAGTGGAGAGGGACCCATCCTGAAATATTTCCTTGGTCTCAGAAAACAGACGGACGGCGTGGCCGAAGTGGAGCTGAATGTGTTCGTCTGAAATCGCGGGCGCCTCGCGCTCAGCCTTGAGTTCGAGCTTCTTTTCCAACGCCTTCATAGCCTTATCTTTCTGTTCTTGGCTGAGATGGCGGTAACGACCACTTTCATGGATCTCTCTGTAGGCGATATGCCAGGTCTTTGCTGCTGCGTAAATACAAAATCTGCGGTAATTGTCCCACTCTTCGAAGGTCTCCTCTCGTGGACGATCGGCTTAGATCCAAAGACTGTTCGCTGTCTTCGAGAACACCGGATCAGCAGCAGTTCTTGTGCAGGCCTTGAGACTGTCACGATTCATGAAGAGCACGATTTCCGGGAAGAGATGCTCATTCGCAATGCGCAGAGTAGATTTGCATGTCAGGCGCAAGTTCTTGATGTCCGTCGGGTCGCAATATTCGAAGATCATATCGATCATCTCGTCTGGGAGGTCGTCCATGCTGCAGCAAGTTGAGAAGGCGGCTCGTGCGCGAAGTTTTGGAGGGAGAGGTGGTATCGTGAAGGAAAGCGAGAAGTCGAAGTTTGAGCGCGAATTGAAGAGAAGTCATTGAGAAGTCGGGAGAATGTCAATTCACAAAACACATGTACGTGAATTGGAACGGCGACTTCCTCCAAGATGGCGGTTCCCTTGACTTCTTCGCTTCACTTCACTTGACTCCACAACTCACCTGCGAGAATCAGCCCACTAAGGTACACTCCTCGTCAACGATTCGAGTGGGAGAGTCGTGCGCCATCTCAAGCTCAGAGGCCTCCATTCCACCAGAGTATGAGATCCGGTCTTTCCTGCTAGGCGCCGTCGTTCCCTCGCAATTCGTGCTGAGACTCCCAAGAATGATGAGGAAAGCGATGCCTTTCAGAGTCTGAGCATTTCGACCTTGCTCTCGCCGTGAAAGCTGCCAGACTTCTAGGGCCAAATCAGCGGACCCTCTGGCGTGCTCGCCGAGGCGAGGTTTTGCGGCTTAGGCAGGTTACCTAGCCTGCCTCTCTGCTTCCAAACTACAGGCGACGGGTGATCTTGACGTATTCCATGTTCGTGGGATGCTTGGAGCCTCTTGGAGAGAACCGCCGTCCTTAGATAGTCTATCGTCCCCTGCAAATTCGTCCACATCCGTGCTTGGCGTCATCATCGCCGTCCACGTCGCCATATCTCTCGTCCACAACTTCACCATCAGAGCCGCATGGTCGGACTCGTCATTTTCTCCGGTGACAAAGCCTCGATGACATGATGGCAGAAGGCGGAATCCCTCGCTAGGATTGCACTCATGCCTGCAATCGAGGCGACCACTCCGATGGGTTTACACGCTTTATTAGTAGAACGTCGATGAGGACACTCGCTAACCTCGACCCCAGAAGCCGACGCCTTGCTAAAGCTGCGGTGTTTATGGGTACGGGCGTCCCTGTAAGGGTCGCCTCATATACCTACGAGGCTCAGACAGTCTGTCGCAGTCTCCCTTGTGCTGGCCGCAACACGTACAGACTGAGGCAATGAGATCCATTAAACCTCTTGATCCTCAACGGAAAACCTAGGCGGGGAAAAAGACGCATCTTGCGCAGGGCAAACGAAGGCACAGATTGGGGGAACGGAGTCCAACAATAGCCGTGTATATAGCTGGAGGAGGCTCGTCGTCTTTTGCGTCTCTCACAGACATCGTCCGCTGTCTACTCGAAACGGTCAATCTATCTCCTTCCAACAAGAACACCATGTAAGCCAGCGCACCAGCCCTTGCGCTCCTCCTCCGTTTATGCCGCTTATCAATTCTCAGCAAGACCATGCAACTCCTTACGCCCCTCGCCACTCTGCTCGGCTTCCAGCTGATGCACACTACGGTCCTCGCCGGCGGAGCATACTACCTCAATTGCTACTGTCTCGACACCCAGGATCAGGTCGTCGAGAAGGATACGCAATCAGCATGTGATGCCATCAATCACAGCGACTATTATCCGCGCTCGTGGGACGCCGACACGAACAAGTGGCAACATGGCCTGTGCCACGCGACTCGCGAACACTCCATCAACAATAATTGCTTCGACTGCCTCTGCAAGAGGGCTGTTGGGCTACGCGGCATCTGCGACACCAAACTTGGCGGATTTAACAAGATCAAGTGCGGCGATGTGTGTTGAATGCGGTGCAAATTGGAGTGCCGCAAAGAGAGTGGAATGTCGAAGTCAGATATCCTATACATGAAAAACAGAGTTTCCAGGTTCTCCCGGTCAAACTAGTCACGTGCTCTCCGCATTCTCCAATGCCGCGTGGAGAAGCAATGTTAAAGCAAGCCCGCTGCTAGCCGTTCACTTCGACTTCATGTTCAAGAGAAAGATGTCCTTCCGATCAGATCACTTCTGCAAACTGGCCAAAACACACAACTCACCATGCTACGGCTTTTATGTAGCAATGCCTCTCGCATTGCCCGCAAGACCTCAACAACAACACCCAAACGCACTTACGCCTCACACCCACCCAATGCCCGACTGAACATACCCACCAACTACGCCACAACTCCTCTCCTCCATCACACCTCCAAATCCGCTCTCGCCAACCAAGAACTCCCCCAACCAGCCCGTGACGGCACGACCGGCCGCCAAAATCTCTTCCAAGCCGTCAATTCCGCTCTCGCTCACGCCCTCCGCTCTGATCCCCGCGTCCTACTCTTCGGCGAGGATGTCGCTTTCGGCGGCGTGTTCCGCTGTTCCATGAATCTCGCATCGGAATTTGGAGATGCTCGCGTCTTCAACACGCCGTTGAGCGAGCAGGGACTCGTCGGGTTCGCGATTGGAGCGGCGGCGGAGGGCATGAGACCGATTGCCGAAGTCCAATTCGCCGACTATGTCTACCCAGCTTTTGATCAGATCGTCAATGAAGCCGCGAAGATGCGCTATCGAGCTGGTGTCAATGCTGAGTCGCAGAATTGCGGAGGCTTGGTGATTCGTATGCCTGCGGGAGGTGTGGGTCACGGAGCGCTGTATCACACGCAGTCGCCCGAGTCGTTGTTCACGCATATTCCTGGTCTGAGGGTCGTGGTTCCGAGGTCTCCGACGCAGGCGAAGGGACTATTACTTGCGGCTGTGGCGTGTCCAGATCCGGTCATTTTCATGGAACCCAAGATTTTGTATCGTGCTGCGGTCGAGCATGTGCCTGCGGAACCATACGAACTGCCTCTGAGCAAAGCTGAGATTCTGAAGAAGGGGTCTGATGTAACGATCATTTCGTACGGAACATCTCTGTACACTTGTCAGAACGCCATCACGGCCGCGGAGAAGGACTTGAAATGCTCAGTCGAGTTTATTGACCTACGGACGATCTACCCCTGGGATCGGCAGACGGTCATGGAATCCGTCAACAAGACGGGACGGTGTATAGTGGTTCACGAGAGTATGGTCAACGCGGGCGTTGGCGCTGAAGTCGCGGCTACAATTCAAGAGGGTTGCTTTTTGAGGCTGGAGGCTCCCGTCCAAAGAGTGGCAGGGTGGTCGACGCATTCTGGTCTGGCATACGAGAAGTTCAATATCCCGGACGTTGCGAGAGTGTACGATGCGATCATGAATGTGCTGGACTATTAGACTAGGGTTTGGACCAATGAGTTGGCTTCACCGTGGACCTGGCTGTGCGAAGGGTATTGGATTCCTAATGGATGGAAGGATGCAGTTGGGTACCATCACGATGCCGTCACGCAACGTCCAAGACTTCGAGGTGGCGGGCGAAGGGCATGGAGGAGACCGCAACGGTCTATGACAAGGAGCCGGCAGTGGCAGACCGAATCATTGTCAGGTGTTCGTGAAGTAGCACATCGCAGTAGATGGCGAGTTACACGACGATAATCGCCAGCAAGCAGGCATGCAGTCAAGACCGAAGCCGAAGTAAAGGCATTGTTCAGGGCTGCCTCAAGCGAGGTCATGCGCTATTTAGCATGAAGATGAACAAACGAAGATATACCCGCAATTCAGTCCATGATCGACCGCAACGACTACGAGCACATTCTAAGCATGCAGATGAATGAACACCTGCTGATCTCCAACCGCCCAGCCACATGCGGGCAAACTTCGTTCACAGAACTATGTACATTACTCCAAGGCCTCCACCACCCTCATCCTCCACTCTATCTCCTAAACCCCGCCTGGACATCCGCCCTCGAGAATTCAATCTCGACACTCTTCTCTCCCTCCGTAGGCGGATACACCTCTCTAACCAATTCCTCCAACCTCTCCAGCGTCTTCTCATACACCCTCTCACATTCCTTGAAGATCAAACCCGTCAAGCCTCGAATCTGTGTCTCGTCGCCGGCGTCCTTGAAATGCTTGTCCACTCGCTCCCGCAAATCGACGATTCCTTGTCGCACATTCCTGGCATCGTAGCCTTCCTGTTTCTTGTGCGAGCCCGTGAGGCCGCTAGGTTTCAGGGCGTTGGAGCTGTCTTTCAGGAGATGGCGGAGCGCTTTGCGAGAGTAGGACGGGCGGCTGGAGACGGCAGTGGGTTGGGAAGGGTTGGTTGCGAGAATCGACTCGGTGGCGTCGAGGAAGTCCTGTTCAATGTTAGTGCATATTCTTCATCATCAGTGCGTGCACAACTCACCAATAGCTTGCCCAACGGCCTCCGCAGCACCCTTGTGACGTACGCCTCCATCGCCTCTGACCTTTCCATCAACGCTCGACCCTTCCACTCAGCCAACACCCCCTCACGATTCCCATCGTCCACCTCCTCGATATAGTGGTTCATATTCTCCAGCAGCAGAATGTAATAATTCAACATCTCCTTCTCCTGCGCCTCCTCCACATTGCCAACGAGCTGCTGTTTCGTCGACGGCACGCCCGCGACGGGACTTTCCTTTGCGATGACTTTGAGACTATCAAACATGGCGCGGTTGATGCGGTCGTAGGCGTTGTCGAGTAGATTGCGGACCTCCATGATGCTCGGCGCGAGGGAGTCGTAGTCGTGGCCGGCGACGGTGGCGAAGGTGGTTTCCACGGCGGCGGAGAAGTTGGGAAATTTCCTCATAAAGGCAATGACGCCCTTGCGTTTTTTGATCTTCACTTTGGTGTCTTCGATAGCGCGGATTTGGTCGGCGACAAAGTGTTCGAAACCGGGGAGAAGTCGTTTGTCCCAGATTTGATCGATGAGGTGGAGAAGGAAGAGTTGATTGCTGCCTTGGAGGTAGAAGCGGTGTTTGTTGAGACTGGCGAGGACCCCGACGCCTTGGATCGGATCTTCTGCCATGGACCATTCTGCCATTTTGCGCGTCTCATCGTTGAAGACGGCGAACATTTGATCCATTGCTGAGCTGATGTCTCGCGTGATGTCCTGGTCGGGCTCGGTGGGTTTGAAGTCCTTCAAGTTCGTACCGGTTCTCGCAATGGGAGGGGCAGCTTCCACGGCATCGATAAAGTCTTCTGTCCGCAACGAAGTGGCATGGAAGAAATCCACGAAGAAGTTCTGCTCCCGATTGATCAAAGGCGCCATCTCGTCCATAGCCGCTGCAAAGGCGGCCGATCGCGTCAATGCTCCAGGGTGTTTGGGCTGCTCCGTGGGGCTGAGTGGCGCACTTATCCCAGAAGCGCCACGGAGCGTCTTTGCCAGTGTCTGCGATCTTTTGACGGTCAACTTGCGTGCAGTGGAGGTCAAACCTCCACTGGCCGGATCTTCCTTCTCTTGCGTGGTGAAGAGCACTTCAGCATCGTCGACAGTGGCAGCTCTGGCTGTCCGCTTCCAATTGGCGATATTCTCCGAGAAAGCGTCCTTGTACAACGGCGACAATCTCGTGGAGTACAATCTCATCATCGTCTTCCACGCCGGAGCATTCATCTCCTTGGTGAAGAGGACGAGCGGAACATACATCCACAGCCCAGTCCTAACCTCAGTGAAAGCATCCTCATGCAATTTTGCCAGCCCAACACCGCTGGGAGCCCTCAGTACACGGCCCTTAGCCGCGTTCGTGGAAGCAGCGAATCTGCCATCGAGGAACTGCATGAAGCGCTGGCAAAAGTCGGAAATTTCGCGATCGTACACCGCCTTTTTCTCGCGTAGTGCGACCATGTTCGCGGTCTCACTGTCGCCCAATCCACCTCGCGATCGAGGTCTGGAGTGGCTTGTTGAGCGCATGTTGGGATCCATAGTGAGCATCGCCTGGTACACTCGCACCAGACTACCCTCCACCTCTTCAACAGAATGCGGCTGCGAGAGGTCGTTGTAGCGGATCGGATCCATGACACGCCGCCCCAGCGACATCGTCTCGACAAGGTTCTGCAACTCGCTCTGTAGGAGTTTCTGATTCGCAGACTGAACTTGTAGACCCTGTGACTGCGCTTCGATGAATGCAATGTCGTCGTTCAGCGAGCTCAGTTCGACGTGGTAGAGCGTCAGAAGACCTTCTAGCTCGTCACACTCGGCAATGGCTTTGTCTAGCAGGTTGTCCACATACGCCACGCGCTCCTCCCGCGCGGAGTCTGTATGCGATAGCCAGGACCCTGCCTCAACGCGACCTTGCTCCCGACGGATGTCATTCTCCAGAGCAGCCAGCTGCTTCGGTTGAAGTACCTCGTTACCCCAACCTGACTCAACGAGCATCGACTCGAATTCCAAGCCTTTACCTTCTAGCAATGATCGATCGATGTCCAGCGCTGCGAGATACTTCTCATGCTGAGCACTTCTGTGCTTGATCTTGAGCTGAGGCTGAACGACCTCTCGTTCTTGTGCCCGCTCCTGTTCGACCTCAATCTCTCCCTCGGTAGGCGCAGCCTGGAGGTGTGACGTATCATCAACAAGCTCGACACTACGAGCCGGTTCGTCAGGAGGTCGTTCTGTTTTTTTACGCGGAGACAGTGGCACGCTGACTTCCACTTTGGGCGCTTCTTCGGGTCGGATATCGGGCACAGCAGCTTCCTCAACCGGTAGCGGTACATCAGATCTTTCAGAGTCTTGACGTGAAGCAGGAGCAGGCCTAGGAACGACTCCCGTGATGCCATCTGGTCCGCCGGCTTGTTTCGCGAGCAAGATCTTCTCAGCGGCACCGCCAGGTCTTGGCTTGAAAGCACTCGCAGCCGTTGCAGCTTTCTTCATTCGCTCCGCAAGTGCCTTCTTCTTGAACATAGGACCGAGACCTGGACGGAACTGCTCTCCCAATGCGTCATCTTCGCGTTTCTCTTCCGATGGACTCAAAGTTGGGCTTGGCTCAGAGGTTGGGGAGAAGGGTGGCGAGAAAGCACCAGGCATGCCGGGCGGAGAGTCAGTCTTGCTCGGAACATGCAAAGGCTTGACGTCTGGCTCTGGGTTCCCATTTGCGGTTCCAGATCCGTTACGCGCGTGGGTGAGCGGCGCTGGCCGCATACCTGTCTCGGAAGTGCTCTGGTCTACTTTGGGTCTCCTCCTCGATCGCTCAGGAGTTGTGGGACTCCCTGGCTCACGCGGCGACTGCGCCCGATCGATTGATTCGACAGCGGGAGATGCAGCTCTGGCAGGAGGAGTTCTCGATCTTCCATTTTGAGCCATGTCGGCAGAGGGTAGCAGCTGCGGCGGTGGAGGTTTCGAACCGGGTTGATGTTCCATATACCGCTGTCGGGCATTCTGAAACAGGTCCACTCCAGCTGTAGGCGGCGTACCCGGTTTCCTATCGTTGTCAAGTCCAGGCTTCAATGCAGGGCTTTGAGGTCTTAACGGAGAGGCGAATGGCTGGGCATTCGGAGGAGCAAAAGAGGGTAGTTTTGGACTGTCAGGAGGTGGAGCAAATGCCGAATTCTGACTCCGTGCCAGCGAAGGAGATCGATATCCTGCGGTCGCGCTGGCTGTTCCCGGTCGATTGTCAGCCCTCGGATCTCGATCTCTGCTCTGACCGCGCAATTGTTCGGTGCTAGCAAACACGCGAGGGCCGTTCGGGGGTGGGTTGCCAGGTCCGAAGCGAGGAGCAGGAGATTCATTCGGGTGCCTACTATTCGACCTGCTGCCCGGCCGTACATCACTAATGCTTGCCGGCGGCCCAGGGCTTTGTCTATATCGACTTCCTTCTCGACTTTGATCTCGTTGTACGAATGGTGGTTGCGGAGGTAAGGGTGCACTCTGATCGCGGGACCGAGATCTGGGAGGTCGTTCATTCGACAGCGGAAGAGATTGCGGCTGTGCGACAGGTGGAGGGGGTTGTCCAGCGGCTTGCCCAAGTATGGCCACCCTTTCCCTCTCGTCGAATCCTCGCAGCTCCGGGACCTGGCCTTTGGTGTACTTGCGGTAAATCTTCACCACACTTGCAATGAAGAAGTCCTTCTCTTTACTCGTCCCCGCTTGCCAATAGTACGGCTTCGTGATGGTCACTGTGAAACCCACACTCCCTGCCCAAGCTCTTTGCTGCGCCTCTCGATCATCCTGTGGTGGTGTTGTCCCGGCGTAGGACTCTATCGCTGATAGCTCCTCCAAATTCCACGTCTTGCCAATGCTGAAACTGCCGTTGTTGTTCTCCCTCGCTTTGTGCATCCGTACTCTTCCCGTTGACCGTACCGCGATGATGATCAGTCTTGCTTTCTTGTTCTCGGGGCGACTGTCTGGCGGTGGTGGAGCGGAAGCGTACTGCGCGTCCTCCTCGATTCGAATATGAGTGATGTAGGACTCGGCGAGCTGGCCATTTTGGTCGGTCTTCACGAATAAGGACTCGATCACTCTTCGTTTCTCGTCCTCGAATCGTTCCGCGCGCGACATCGCAGGGTTCGTGGTGGGAGGTGTGTTCATGGCCGAGCTCCCTGGTCCTGGACGTGGCGCCTGGCCGTTCATCTTCAGAGGTAGAGAATGGCGAGGACGTAGGGTGGCGATGTTAAGCGTCTACCGGGGATATGAATGCGAATGCAACAGCATGCGGCGCGACAGGACATGCGCAGGTCGTACTGGATGCGCCGCTCAGCGCCAGCTTTGACCGGCGGATTGCGGTGACGTGTTGGCAATGCCGTCGCTGCTCGAGGAAGTCGAGCATGTGCGTGGGCGGAGTATTAGACACAAGTACGGTACAGTCGCTCGAGCTGCGAGCAGAAACAATCAATTGAATGGCAGACGGCGTCCTTGAGAAGTGAAGTCGTTCGGTAGACAGGAACCGCGTCTCCTGTGGACCTCCGGCCGGCTTCAGCTCTTCGACAGCTGCCAAGCTTGGAAGCATAAAACAGACATGCGCCTTGGAGTATTATCATTACATCTACATCCTCTACACGGAACGATCACTCAAGCCACATCTATCATAATCCTACAAAGCCGCCGCCGCCTGAAGAACCTCATCAATCTTGCCCTCCAGATTCGCCCCGGTCACCCTCTCCAACACAACCACAAACGCCCTCCTCTTCTTCTCGTTCTCATCTTTCCCCGCCAGTCCCTTTGTATTCAATCCCTTCCAATTATCCTCAACCACCTTCTCCAACTCCTCCGCCTCCTGCGGCAATCCGAAACTCTTCAAGGCCAACCCGGTCCGTCCATCCACAAATGGAAATCCCTCCGTCCACAACCACTGCACCCTCCTCAAGAAGATGTCCAGACCTGTCCCGCCAAGGCCCTTGATGCTATCCTTTAACTCCTTGAGCGCTTCATCTACGTCCTTTCCATCCATCAACTTCCCCAATTTCTCCCCCTTCGCATCGCCACTGCCAGTAAACTGCTCCAATACCACCTCCGCCAGACCTCCAATCTGCTCCGCCGTCTTGCGATTATGCTGCGTCTTGGCATCGTACAGCGCTTGCAACCGCTTCTCCTCGCCGGCATCTTTGATCGCTTTCGCCGACGTGAAGTTGTACGGATCGTTCAGCAGGGTGCGAATAGAGCGAAGGCCGAGCATGTGGGAAATTGGCCGGGAGAGGATGACCGCGCAAAGAAGTTCTTCGAAGGGATTCATGACCGCGTTGGAGTAAGTGCGGAAGTTCTTTGGGCGGGACTTCAGATCCTGGGTCTCGTCGTCTGGGCGGCATAGTTCTTCTGCTTCGCTAGAGAGAAGGTGGTTTAAAAGCTGTTGATGAGTTGGGTGAGACTTGGTTCCGCCGCGTCCTGATTTGCGGGATGCTTTGGAGGGTTGTTCGGACTTGGTTGGAGCATCTTTGCGTTTCTTGGACGAGTTCTGTTCGGCTGCTGGTTTGGTGTCTTCTTTCTTATCTTCTTTCTGAGTATCTTCAGCTTCAGCTTCGTCTGGAGCTTGCTTGACCTCGTTGAAAACCTGCTCCTTTTTCGCTGGTTTCTCCGCCTTTGGCTGAGCTGCCTTTTTCTTTGGAGGCATGATCTAAGATCTTGCTTCTGCAACAATTCCGCTGTAGATTGAATGAAAGCAAAGCCATTGGAAGGAAAGTGAACACGAGGTGTTTATTAGCTCTGGCTGAACCTACCTTTAGCAAATTATGTCATAGACGTGTCAGGGACAACGCCTTCTTTCACGCCTTCTTTCGTCCGGCGACCTCACGTCAAGAATATCATCTTCTGATAACAACATCAAGATAAAGCACGAGCATGTCGACGGCATTGTTTGTCAAGAACTACCAGATCGCCAGGAGCAGCTCAGGACCATGACGCCGTAGCCACAAGACATGGATCAAATCTGCAGGGAGTATATATCATATATGCACCAGGACAAAAATGTTGTCATCGTCTTCGGCAACATGATTGAACGCGAAGCTTGACAAGCGTTCTAGTCTTTCTTTCTTTCCATTTTCCTCTCTTCCACTACAGAGCCTTTGACGTTCCGAGACAATAGCCAATATGACCTCGACGCAAGAAACTCTCCTTCGAGAACAAAATGGGCCAACAGCAGCGTACAATACTAGAACTACGGGAGTTCCAATCCTTACCAACATAGCACCGGATTCCCGGTTGACAAATGGACAAGGACCTCCTGTTCATTCCTCTCATAACCTCTTCAGGGTCACTGCACACGGAAAGTAGTGCTTACGCCGGCATTCCAATCGACGCCCTCTTCGGGCAATCATCGACGATATTTCGAATGTGCATTGGTCCGCAGTTGTCGGACCCTCCGGTTTGTCTTCACGGGGCGGGCAATACTTCTTGGTTTCGGTCCAGAGTCTTTATAACTTATACGTCAGGCTCATCAGATCCACTCTTGACAATGATGGTGGACGACATCTCGCAATGCTCGTCGAGGGCCCTGCAGTGACCACACCTGGGAACTGAGCCGAAAGGGCCGAAGCAGCTGGCTCCGCGCAGCACTTGCCGCCGGCAGTGGTGCTACCACTCGAGCGAGCTTACAATCCTAGGACTGAAATGAAGACCGACATGTTCCCGGAGGGAGTTACCGACATTCCGCTTACCCGCCGAGACGATGCAGGTTCGAGAAGAGCATTGGGATTGCCCGATGAAGTGCAGCGACGAAGCATGTTCTGGTCAAGAAGGAAGTCGCTCCTCTGGACGAGCTTCAACTCATCTTTTTGTACTGATGGTACAGGTCGTGGCCGGACAGTACTACAGCGTCTGGATTCTGATAAGCGCATCGAACGGATCAGCGTCTGAAGCTTGCCCCGGGTTCAAAATCACGGTCTGATCATACCACGATGATCAGAGGAACGGTCCGCTCCTGGAATTTCTCCTCGTCCTTTCAAGACGTCGTTGCGCTCGGGTTCCATTCGGCTCATCAAGGGACCCCGCCGTCTTACGTCTTACGGGAAGGCAAGGTCGTCGAATTGATGGACACCGCCGACCATGAAGGGAGTTTTGCGGCACCGTTCCTCTATGCAGTATACAGTCTGTTCAGTGCACAACTGTTCAAGCATCGGCAACGTCCTGTAGATGCGAGCAACACATGTCAAAATGGCTTTTGCTGGCTTGGTCTGACTTTGCTGGGATTCGCACTGACCCTCGTGGACAAGGATCCAGGCGCCTTGACTTTGTAAATTGTATCGACGATTCGACGGATCGACGGGGCGAGTTTCTCGAAGCAGGGGAAAAAGGAGGAGCCCGCCGAGGAAACCGGAAAAGTGTACTCGACTTCTGAAATAAGCGCGTAGGTTCCACTCCAGTGTTCTCGACTTCGCAATCAGCTTCCACCAGGTATTACTCCTCACATTCATCTCACCGCCTTGCACTGCCTCTGCTTACACGTCCGTCACAGTCCACGCCAACTCGACTCGCTCACCTGTCGGACTGTTCTCGACGTCGCAGCCAGCTTTTACAAGGTACTGCTCATCACCTTGCTCTCTTCGACTTCCACTGCTTCGGCTCACACTTCCGCTCCAGTTCCAACGACTTCGACGCACCCACGCTTCCTCAATATGCGCTTCACCATCCTTATCGCCGCTCTCATCGGCTTCGCCGTGAGCCAAAAGGATGACTGTACCCCGGGCGCAAAGTGTTGTGCAGGAACGGCTGTTATCAAGGGCCAGACGGTTTGTTCGGGCCACAGCATATGGTAAGACCCAACATCTCCTTTCGCTCTCGTGTCTTGACTAACACCATCGAATAGCAATGATCTCGGACACTGCGGTTAGCAGTGATATCACAGCCGGCCCTCCCGAGACAACATTCGAGAGACCCATTCAAGAGCTGTGCTTGGCGCCGCAGATGAAGGAGGAGACCCGAGAGTTTTGAGATCGAGGTGGGAAGTGAGATGGAAGCCATCTGAGGCTTGGAGAGCATGTCGTTCGTTTGCGTTCTTTTGTCGAATTTGTCGAAGAGGAAAGGGAGATGTTGCTTTTTCTTTTCTTGACGAGCTGCGATGCCGGCTGTCCGCTGGATATTCCGCCTCTTGATTTGAGTATGCAATCTGTGCGCTAGGTGTTCCAACACTACTTTGGTTTCCGTGTGCAATTCGTCCGCTGTGTCCCGTGCCGACCCTCGTGGATAAGCATGAAGCCCAATAAAACTCTCGACCAGGGCAACGCGTTCCAAGACCAGGAAGGACGAGAATGTGATTACTCAGGGCGAAATGGCAAGGTGTGGTGCCACCTGATATAAGCCCATCTATCTCTCTACCCCTTCTTCTTCTCTTTCCTCTACTCCAGTCCTCTTAGAACATCAAAGATCTCTAGATTTCGCAGTCAGCTTTTACCAAGGTATAGCTACCTATTATCTTTATCTCTCCAGCTTGCATAGCTTCCGCTTACACTTCCGATCCAGTCTACTACCGATTCGATTCGCTTGACGCAACCCACTAAACACCACTCCAACCATGCGCTTCACCACCATCATCGCCGCAATTATCAGCTTGGCCGCCGTCAGCCAGGCTTGCGTCGTCGGCCGATCGTGCTGCTAGTTTCCCGGCCCTCCCGGCCGTTGCGCGAGGTGGGGCAAATGCTTGGAGTATGTCGGACTAAATCTTATCGCTTGGCTTTCTATACTAACACCATCGAACAGCCAAAATGGTCCGGTCTGCCGCCTGTAGTTTCGGTTCGAAACGTTTCGAAGAGCTGCGACGGCGCCGCGGAGGTGGAAGGATACTACTTTAAGGGTTGACCTCGGGTGTAGGAAGGAAGTGCATGTCCTCCGAGGAGGCTTACTAGAGCAATGTTACTCGTTTGCTTCCTTTGTCGAACTGGCGGAGGTCATGGTATATAGGAACGTGCGTCGTTTGTTTCCTCAACGAGCTGTGTCGCTGTCTGTCTCGCTGCATGTGCCACCTGTACCGAACCCTCGTGGATATGTGCCCTGACGAATCTCTCGACCAGGGGCCTGTCAAAGTTCTCGACCGGATGGAGCGTCCCGCGACAGGGAAGCAAATGAGGAGATTATTCGAGGCCGAAATGGCAAGGCGTGGTCCTACCTAATATAACCGCAGTTAGCTCCCTCTTTTCTCCTTCTTCTCTTTCCTCTACTCCAGTCCTCTTAGAACACCAAAGATCTCTGGATTTCGCAGTCAGCTTTTACTAAGGTACTGCTACCCATTACCTTTATCTCTCCAGCTTGCATAGCTTCCGCTTATACTTCCGATCCAGTCCACCACCGGTCCGACTCGCTTGCAAAATCACGCAACCAACAACCAAACACCACTCCAACCACGCAGTTCACCAGCCTCATCGTCGCCATTATTGGCTTCGCCGTCGCGAGCGAGGCAGGCTGTACCCCCGGCCAAGGGTGCTGTACCGCATACAGGAGAGTTCTGGGTCAGGAGCGATGCGTCATCCCAGGAACTTGGTGAGACCCGACTATCTCGTTGCGCCCTCATGTCTTGACTGGCTGACACCATTGGACAGCTCTGATACCGGTGCAAGCTGCGTTCCCAATTAGTATCGACACAGCACGCCACACCAAGACGACCTTCCGAGAGACTTCACCATTCAAGAGTTGTTCTTGGCGCCATAGAGGTGGAAGGATACTTTGAAGGTTGACCTCGGGTGTGGAAAGGAGATGCAAGTTCCTCTGAGGAGGCTTGCAGGACGCGCGGAATGTTGGAGAAGGGCAATGTCATTCGTTCGAATTCTTTTGTCGAACTTGTTGGAGGAAATGGGGATTTGTCTTTTTTTCTTCTCAATTCTCGCACACACACTGCTGGAGGGCGCTTCATCATCGTGTCCCGAAGAGAGCAGACTTGTCCACGCCGGGTTTGGACTTGACCGGGTTATTTCGGGTCTTCTTTGACAGCTTGTGTCGTTCGTTTTGATGCAATGCTGCTTGGACCTGACGTGTGTTCATGAATCCATTCCAGTGATCGTGTGTTGGCCAAATGCGAGCTGCTGTTGATCACCGCTCGACACATGAAGAGCATCATCCATCCGCCCGACCAACTGGTGGATGAGGCTTCAAGAGCACGCCATGGAGGGTCCAACCGAAGACAAGTGTGTAGAATTAATTGACAATCGAGCCGACCTGTGCTCCAGGAGATGTACATGTGGAATTTGAAGCAATGTCCCTTCGACACTGGAGCCTCGCACAAATTAGAGGTGTTGCCACAGGTGTCGAAGGTACGCCGGTGAGTCAACAAGGAGAGCCGCTCAGGCAGGTACCGGCACTCTCACCGATCTTCTCAAAAATCATAGCCAAGTACGGTGATCGGGGGCTTTGCCGACGACTTCACACAAGCGGATGACCAAGGCTGAAAGCTCGTCACATCGTCAAACCCGGGTTCCGAGATCAAATCGCACGGCTCGTTCGATACTAGCACGTCGACCAGCACGTCGACCAGCACTTCAGTTGCTTCTCAAGTGGTAGTCGGTGCAAGGCCGCTCGTAAGATGCATCGATATCACCGAGCGAGGAGCGGACGTCCCATCCATCCCGTCCACTCCATTGTTGACACCTCCATCGAATCCGAACAGCCGCAACCAGAGCCCAAATCGCCGAGCAGCAAGAACTCCATCCGCTCCAATCCAGAGAAACCGAGTGACTATCGAGTACGGTAAAGCTCGGTGCTTCGAGCCCAAGACGGCGAACACAAAGGGACAGCCAGCGAACATGCTTCAGAACAAAGCTCGGAGGCGTCGGAAACGTCGCTTCTCTTCAGACGGACGCAAAAACTTTCAGCGAGCCCACTGCTGTCGTCGGATCGCAGGTGTGAAGCATATCCGGAAGCTCAGCTCAATGCATGCGTGGCGAAAGATCGGTGCGTCAGGCGCGCGGTCGAGCTCCACGAGCGTTGCATGCCCGTGGTCCGAGCTGGAGGCCACGTTCGTTGGCACTGCGAGTTCAGCACTCGGACGGCAAAGTTGAAAGCAGCGGGCGGCAGCGCGCAGCGACGACTTCTTCGTTGCCTGGCACGAGGTCTGGCATGGCAGCTGTATGCATGATGCAGGTCTAGTAAACATCTGCCGAGCGCACGACTCCTCGAACTGCATCCGAAACCGTAGTATCCAGAATTGTGACTAAGCGCTCAATCAATGGGCCTTCATACTCTCTTACCACCTCCCTTACCAGTAAACTTAACCAGTCGTACCCCAAGACCACTTCCCCGAAGTGATATCCCTCAGCGCGCCCCATTGCTTCCACTCCTCATTGACCCTCACCTGCGTCCTCAACCACGCGAGTCGACCCTCGGGAGGTTCCGTCACGTTCGGCAGCCATTCGCCGTCTTCATCCCTACCGCTCACACCGCCAGCACCGCAGTGATCATTCCCACAGTGAACTTGTTGCTCATCATACAAAGGGCCACTTACTTCGCCCAATGATTCACATAGTCCCTCTGCGACATGGCGAACATCTGCGGTTTCTGATCGGTCTTGTGGCTCGCTTTACTGCGCACTTTGTCGACGAAGTTGAGCTTGCGAGTGGGATCGATGTATTCTGCGATTGGGATGGGGATGTGGACGAAGCCGTTTTCGTCCATGTAGCCGGGATGGGGAAGGTCGAGGTTGTTGGAGATGGCGATGGGGTTGTGGGATGCGTAGACTCTGGCCATGGTGTTGTGTCCTTTTTTTCAATGTTGTGGCGGAGATTGGAGTCGGTGCTATAGTGTTGCTGAAAAATGGGAAGACGGAAGATATACTCCAGTGGTTAGGCTTGCGCGATTTCAAGGGTGGTTTGGGAGAGTCATGCGCTCGTTTTAAGGTTCCATAGACCAACGCCTAGTACCATATGTTCCGACGCTTCGCCGGAAAATGGACTCAACTGCGAAAGACGTTCTGGGGCTCGCAATGCCATCAGGATTAGAAAGTCAGGTGATTGTATAGGTCGCCACCATTTGAGCACGTAGGAAGGCGCTGCTCGGGGCTTGAAGGAACGCTACACAACCGAATCGACCAGCAAAACGATGAGAGTGGTCGCTTGTGCTCAGCATAAAAACCAGATTGTGAACGACCACTCACTTGTTGCGGTTGTCAAAACGAGAGATGCGGACTCTCGCAAAGAGCAGATGTGCTACCGAGATGATGCAGGGTGCGACGGTGAGTCAACAGGAAGTGCGGCTCAAGCAGGTACCGACAGTCTCACCGATCTTGTCCGAGGAGATCTTGCCAGGTACAGTGGACGGCCGATGATGAATGCGCATCACATGGCCGAGATTCTGTCCTGGGACTAGGTCGTGCGGTCGTTGAAAATGGAAATTCGTACGGCTTGTCGAGTGCACTGTTTCCGGCGAAATCAAAGAGGCCGCGTGTGCGCGCATTATTGAATCAGCCGAGCCAGCTGCGATCATGGTCTAGAGGTCGAGCGTAGTAGATGTGAAGCCAAGCAGATGTCGTCAGACTGCGGATGTCAATACTTCGGTCCGACAATCGAGTCACCACTTGGCGTGCATGGAGAGCTCGGTGAGTCGAACTGGGATCGGCGAACCATCATCACGACAGCTGTATGCATCATGCAGGCGAAGCGACTGCCGAGCATGTGACTCCCATTCAAGGCTGAGAAAGGTTGTACTTTACCGCTGAAAGTCTCGCCGACGCCGAGAGAGAGCGGCGCAGTCGCATTATTGTTGGAGTCTCGAGCTGATGTCAGTGGACGGGACAAAATGGGACAGCGTAGTTCAGACCAACGATGCTTGCTTTGTGACGGAAGGCTTGATCGAAGCGTCAGTCCACCAGTCAGAGGTGGTCACGCGGTGCATTGGAGGGAGTTGATGGTGGTAGGGCTGTGCATGGTATGCATGTGCATGTGCATGAGTGGCTTCGTCAAGCCTCGAACGATGAGGTAGATACCGACCGCCGACCGGTGTGAACGGATGGAGTCGTCAGCGGGTGTTGGGTGAGGCCAAGGATCGAGCTTTGTCGCTGCGATTTGGGTCTTGCACGGCGGTAGAGACATGAGCATGAGAGCTGAGGCCACGACCACGGCCACGGCCACGTTTCGGACATGCACAATGCGGTTGTGAGAGGTTTCGTCTCATCTCTCTCAGGGAGGCAGATGAAGGAAGAAGAAACAGGCCGCAAGTGATCCATCGTCTGGGGCTAACCATCTCTGGAGACCGGTGGGCGGTGGTGGCTCAGTTCTTCGGCTCAAGGCAGCTGCTGCGCCCTTTCCCGCCTCAGGCTCCGTCTCCCTGTCCATATTCACCACCACAGAGAGAGATGACTGTTGTCAATGGAACCTTGTCGCCTGCCCTAGTTCTAGCGCGAGCCGGATTGCACGTCACTCCCGGGAGTCTCACACACACACACACACACATCCTCTTTCCCACACCAGCCCTGATGCCTGGCCGGACTGCTCGTCTCGTCCCAGTCTCGGCGCGTGAGGTGTCAAGAATGGCTGCCTCGTTGCTGTGGAGCTCCATCATCTGCAGAGAGGCCGCCGAACTCTTCCTCTCATCATCCAGTCATCGTCAGGTAGAAGTACTAGGTGGTATATCTTCCAGCTGTCCTTCCCCCTTCTTCCATTGATTCGACCATCACCCCGCTCATCTCACTGCTGCCCAACTGCCCAACGGCCCAACTGCCCAATTGCCCAATTGGCCTCTCCACTCCCCACGCATACCATATACAACACACACCTCACCAACCTGGAAGACGATCACCGTGGCATTGACTCGCCAACCAACCCTCACCATCCAACCAACCCATCCGACAACCCAACCCTTAGTCATCACCATCACCCTCACCCTCATTCCCACCATGTCGTCCTCACGGCGACACGTCGTCCGTCCCGTCATCGTCGAAGTCCAGCCCACCAACCTCACTCCCTCCACCACAACCCTTCCCACCACTCCCACTTCTCCCTCCACCAAAGCCGTCCGCTTCGCTCCTTCCTCCAACAACGCCGTCTCCCGCCCTCTCTCTCAAACCGAAGCCTGGTCCCTCTACCACTTCGAGCATCACGCCCGCCACTGTGCATCGTGCCACTCTCCACACAACGTCTTCCTTCGAGGAGATAGCCTCTGTCCCATCGGTCTTGGTCTCGCCCAGGATGTCGCGTACCACGTCTACCACCTTGATGGAGAGTTCTACAGCACCACCGCATCCAAGGACGATGGAGCCAAGCTCGTCCGCGTGGAGATCCCCGCGCCGTATACCAATCTAAGAGGTCTCCTCCGTTCCATGGACTATGCCTTGAGGCAGCGACGACAAAGACACACCACCCGTCCGGTACCCATCATCAGCTACGACCGGTCCTACCCCATCCCAGCCCGTCGTCCTTCCAATGACACCACCGAACGCGCACAAGTCATCGTGGAACCCGCCTCATCACCGCGGAAGTCCAGCTCCAAATCCCACCTCCATGCAAAACACAAGTCCTCCTCCTCTGACAGGCGCTACTCCACCATCATCGTCGACGCCCCCAACGAAGACGAAGCAATCGACAGTGCCTACGAGGATACAGACTACTTCCCAAAGTCCTCTTCACACCCCACCTCACCTCTGGCTCCATCCCGAAGGTCCGCACCATCATACTACGAACCCGAACCCTCTCAACGACGAAGGGAAAGCTACCGCACAGAAATACGTGAACCGCCTCTTTCTTCTCCTTCTACCGCGGACGTTCCTTCGAGGAAGGACTCTTCGCGAAGGAAGAAGAGGGAGGAAGGACGGAGGGAGAGACCGACGACGACGACGATGTTTTGGGATTGACTGGTTTGGGGCAATGTTGATTTGATTTGATCGATTGATCGTTCGATCGATGATTGTTCTATTCATGAGAGGGAATGCCTGATTTGATTGATTGATCGTTCGATTGATGATTGTTCTATTCACGAGGGAAATGCCTGGAGCCAATGCAGGAGCATGGTTCGGCGAGCGAGCAACTGTTGGAATGTTGTTTGGAATTGGAGATGATTGATGAATTTGGTTTGAGCAGATGATTGATACCCGACGAATTTTCGATATTCGATTCTAGTTTTGCGATTCGAAGAGGAATTGATCAGTACCTTGGTTCACATTGCCTGATCGTCCGAGTTTACCAAGTACAAGAAATGCGACTCGATGGAGAGACAGATGTGCACAGTTTGCAATGACAAATTTTTGAACACATCCCATCTCAATCAATTACTTCCACATTTCCCTTCTCGAGACCTCTCATCGTCCTACAATGATCGTGCATAATGTCGTGCCTTGTGTATAAGCTTTCCCATGCAATCCAAAGCATGAAAAGCACTCACCCTTCCCAATGCTTCGCCCAAATATGCAAACCGACGTGAGTAGCGAATAATGATAATCCCCCCATCTTCCCCCAAGAAATCCATGCGCCCACGCCGTCCATCCAGATTGTTGGCATCGCTCCGTGTCCACAGCGCCTGAACAAATGTAAATCCCACCTCAGCTCTCATTCATCCCTCAATTTCACTCCTTCCTCACGCCACCCAAACTCCAATCCCCGAGCCTTCGCTCTCCACCCTCGAACCCTCCTCCCAAACCTCCTCCCTCGAACTTCCTAAGTCCTTGCCCGCAACATCCTCAACCTCGACTCTTCGTCATGCGCCCGATTCGGCAAACCACTCCCACTCCCCTGCTGACTTTCCCTCCTGACCATCCCAGTAGCAGGCGTCATGGTCAATCCCGCCATACTCCTCGTCAGCGTCGATGTGGACGCCCCGGAACTGGGCGTGCTGGTGCCACTGCGCAAGTGCGCCAAACCAGGACGTGCGAGTGGTGGACTGTTGTTATCGGACGGAGATAAAGGTGGGGAAGGTGGACGGCTCGTCGCTTCTACGTACGAAGGCGGGCCGTCGGTGAAGGGCGTTACGGCGCCAGGGGTGCGGAGAGCGGCGCCGTAGGAGGGGACCCGGGTGAGGTCTTGCATGTTGTAGTCTTGCTGGTGGAGGGTGTCGAGACCGTCGCCAGAGGTGCGGCGGGACATGGGTGCTGATGTGTGCGGTGATTGGCCGGCGGAATGGTGGAAGAAGGAGGCGTCGGTGCGGAGAGGAGGCGTACCGCGAAGAACGTAGCTGCCGTAGGGTGAGATGTGGTCGTTGAAAGAAGAGGATGGGTCGACGGAGCCTGGTGCGGGAGACGTGCCGCCAGATGGGCTGTGTTGGCGGATTGCACGGGGAATGCCGTGGGTTGGACGGCCATTCATGACGGAGTCGCTTTCTTGGAGGTCGGCAAGGCGGGAATGGAGGAGAGAAGGCATGGCGCTGCCGTGGTTGGTAGAGGAAAGAGTTTCGCTCTCAGCAAGACCGTTGAGAGAGAGGATGTTTTCGTGTGAACCTCTACGACTTTGGCTCATGAGTCCAGCGGGTGTTCCTGGTCCGGAGCCCGCTCTGCTCATGAACCCACTCGGATCGATGTCGCTGTACATCTGATCGAGTTGATGTCGGCCGTACTCCGGCGGTGCAACTAATGCCGTCTCTGTGAGGTTTAATTGGGCATCCGACACACCATTCGCATTCCCGCAGACCATATTCGATTCGTCGACCGGCAAGTTGGGTGAGATGAACAGCTTGACGGGTAATCTGCACACCAGTTGAGAGACATGGCCTTCTGGGTTGTGAATGTTCACCATCAGCTTGAATCGGTGAGTGATGTTGATGCTATGCGAGTCCACATCCTGCCGGCACGCATTTAATGACTTTGGCAGTGGTAATGTCGCCTGGAATTTGTACATCTCATCCGCGAGAGTCGGGTTCTCCACGGTGTCGTCCTCGTATGTGATCCTGGAGTGTTCTGGGAAGTCCATCTCCGCCTTTGCAACCTCCGTCTCTTCTGACTTTGACCGATCTCCTCGAACATCCGGCACCTCATTCGCTTGTATGCGCTTGACGACCGTCTCAATCAGCTTCATCTCGACCTTGCCCAGTGTGATGCCCTTCTTGATCGGTGAAAGCTCCACATCCGCCGTCACCGATGTACCAAATACTATCGCGTCTGTCGGTATCGAGATGCTGTAGGAGATCTTGTTCGCCCAGATATCCGCATTCACTCGCGATCGTGTCATTTCCATACTATCCTGTCCCAAGGTTCGTACAATGCGAATGTGCTCTTGCGCCGTAATGTCCTTTGCGTTCCAGCCGGGTCGAGAGACGCTCGCGTGAAGGTGGTATGCTATGAACGTCTCTCGTAGACCCTCCACGCTCTCGGGCATGGTGGGAGACAGCTCAAATTCAAACGGCCATTCTATGGTTCCCGCTTTGATCTTGTGTGCACTCTCAATGCCTAGTCTTTGCTCTTGATTCCAGAATACTCGCTTATCCATGACCTCGCCGGTGGATATCCCTCCCATGTACCACCAGCTGATCTTGCGCTTGCCCTCCAGTCGCACCTTGGGTCTCATGATGCTCATAGCTTCGGGAGTGATGAGACGTACGCGACCCGTGAGTTTGAAGGTCGTCGCTTCATGTTCTCCGCCGTTGAAGACTATGAAGCGATCGTCTGGAATGATCTCGAGTGTTGCCTTGTTTCGTGAGCTGCCGCTCGTGTACGATCGTGGGGTGGGAACCATGCTGGGAATCTTGACGCCGTGGACACTCGCCGGCCAGGACAGGCCGTTGTTCCTGGTATTGTTCGCCAGAATCTCAGCAGTGGTGGTAGAGTGGACGGAGCAATGTAGTTGGCGAGGTCGTGCTCATCTGCCAACGATTGAGGTGATGATGAGTCGTGGATGTGGTCGTAGTGAGTGGATGAAGTCGTGGTGGAGGTCAACAATGAGGATGATGTCGATCAGCGAGTGGTCGTGCGAAGGTGCAATGTAAGAAAGAGAGAGAGAGGGCCCAAGGACGACAGTCTTGACGTGGGATGCGATCCAGGATCACCAGAGACACTGCGAGAAGGTGGAAACGCAGCAAGCTAGAGCAGAGCTGTGCTTGGGTCCGGTAGTGATGAGATAGCGATTCGGCGACGATCGGCCGCAGTGGGACCGGCTGTAGATTGATTGAAGGGATGATATACTTGACAAACGACGACGACGGCGGTGAGATTGATTGCCTGATCAAGAGTGGATGTGTGTTGGGTCAAATGTGCTGGAGAACAATGAACCGCGATCTTGACGACCAGAGACCGATAGCGGACTTCTCGTTGGAAGGACGACCTCCATGGCAATGCTGGAAAGACCGTTGGCTGCTATCGGGCCTGCTCGCCGAACACTTCTCCTGGCATCTACCAATGATGAGACACACGAGGAGAACAGCAAGCATCTCACGAGCACATAGGACATTGAAATCTTCCAGGTTCTGTTCAACTCAATTCTCCCAACAAGACGACAACGTGGGACTGGGAGCCATCGAAAAAGTTCCTGCGAGCATGACGAAATCTAGATAAGGGCCCGTCCCGCGGCAAGTGGAGCGAGTTCCGGCGCAGCGCATGCAAACTTGCAAAGACCGTCGATCGCCGCCAAGGTTCTGCGGCTTGGTGTTAAGGTAAGCTTTGATGCTCCCTTCGAACGATTGTTGGTCTGTACGACCGCAGTGTGTCCGGAAAGACTTTCTCGTTGGATCTGCAAGACTAACTTGAACCGGTCTCTGATGTCAGGAGACCACGCGTTGGCGTAGATGGTCGGAGAATGAATGACTTGCAATCGGGAAGCGCAAGGATGGGACTTTCACGCGCATTCAACGACACATGGATGGACCCAGCGCTGCAGGGAACCGCTCTATCAAACTTTCTCATGACTTGCCTCCTGTGAGATAGCTGTGTGCTGTCTCCGGCCAACTCAATGCTGCATGACTGTAGGCAGATCGAGCAATCATTCCGGTTCTGACATGTGCACCTCCTCATCTGCAGCACTGCAAAAGGCTTCCTACCCCGGCCGCACCCATTCACGAATATGGCCTGTGAAGCATGATAGTCAGCGATAGTCGGCGATATAGATCACACCACTGTGGGTCCAAGCATCTCTCCCAACGAAACTCTGAATCCAGGAATTGCAAGGACGGGAAGAAAGTGACTCACCATCTTTACACGACGTCAAAATACAGTGCTCTTCAAATCCCAGCCAGCACAAAGGATGATTGCCAATCTTCTTCGACATGACCGGCGGCAGCACAGCCGTGCTCGCTTTCGAGTCCAGCGCGTGCACTACGACCTCATCCTCCGGCTCGTCTGCGGCGGTGGCGGCTGTGGCCGTCTGCGTGAGGTTCGACGTGCTCCTCAATCTCCCACCCGTCGACATGCTGTGCTTGCGATCCGCGGGCACATGGCTCGAGATGCTACCTCGCTGCCTCGCCGCCTTTGGTCGACCGAGCATACCCACCGAAAAGTCCCACAGGAGAAGACGACAATCTTCACCAACGCTGCCGAAGCGATAGTTCCGCTCGTCGCAACGCCAGGGGTCGAATTTGACGTCCGTGATCCAGGACGAGTGGCCTTCACAGCGCGCGACGAGCGCACGGTCCTCGATAGACCAGATGCTGACGAGATCGTCTTGTCCTCCGGTGAGGACGTACCGACCATCCGGCGACCAGGTTACACAAAGCATGGCGCCATAGTAGGACCGGAAGACGTCGAGAACGCGCTCGGCGACGTAATCCATGATTGTGAGAGAGCCGTCGTCGCTGACTACTGCTAGGAGATGTCCATCGGGAGAGAAGGCTATGCTGTTGATCTTCATGCTCGACACTTTCCACGCCGCTACCGGGTTCGTCTTTTGGTTTCGTGATTGTACCGATTTCTTGATCTGGAATCTTGAGGTTGTCAGGCCATTACCACTGGTGTGGCCATTCTCCTCAGTCGGTGCGTCCTCGGGCACAAACTCGGCGTCCTCCTTCTCCTTGTCGTACACAACCAGCGTTCCGTCTGTATGGGATGCGATGAACAAGTTCTCCTTATTGGGTAGCCATAGTATCGTCGAGATTGTGGAAGGATTTATCAGACCATTCTTGTTCAATCGCGCATATTTCTGCGTCATGGGCTCGTACCAGATGATGTCGCCCGTATTGAAACCCAATACCACATCCAGATGTGTTGCGGATTTCGTGAGTGGATTGACATCGTGGCACAGCACATTGGCCTTTGTGAAGAGAATCTTGGTCAGGTTCTCCGTCTTTGCCTCAGATGACAGGTCGAGCCACACGAAAGCACGGTTGATGTTGGCGAATGCGAACAAGCCCTCCGGCGACCGCTCGCTCAACCTCTTAGGTAGACTCTCGTGTGGTATCACCCTCGAAACGTACGAAGAGTTCGATTTGACGATGTTGTTCTTCGGCTTCGACTTCTGATCCTTCTTTCCCTTTGCCGGCACAGCTGGCAGCAACGCCGGGTTCCCATCTCCGAAGGAAGATTGCTGGTAATCTAGTCCGTTGACGCCTGATCCATTTTCACTCCTCGGACTGTAAGCTTCCTCTTGTATGCTCGGTGCAATGCGGGGTCGACCACTTTGATGTGTGTGGATCCGGAAGAGATTCTGAGTGGGAGGTCTTCGAGGGGCAAGTACCGCAATCGAGAGTTTCACTCCAGCTACTGGAGGTCCGATCGTTGTTGCGAGAGGATTTGTATTCGGTTGCGGCGCATCGCTCGGATGTGGAGGTGGAGTGGCGATGTGGAGGTCGTCCTTGAGTTCATACACGCCCTCTCCGAGGACTAATTGATACTCTGGTCCGGTCGGGTGTTCGAGGGTGTTGTTCGTCTCGAGTCTGGTGCACGGTCAGGATACCTCATAGCTTCGACGTCATAAGCCGGCGATTCGTAAGAAGCACGCTCTGCCACACGTACATTGGTCCTCCGCCTGGCATACCCGTGTAGAGATTACCAGACGGATATCGCGGCGGAGGTGGTAGAACGCTACATATGGCACTGCGGTCAGCACACCTTGCATTGCTATCGTGGGGTTGTCCGTATGGTAGTCAGGCTGTGCTTACAACATTGTCTCGATGTGCGTCCGCGAGGGACGAGCTCACAGTGGTGAGTATGATGTGTTATGAACTAACAATTCGTCGCTGGTTTGCCATTTGTGCAAGAATATGAGAAGGATGGAGGCTGAAGGAAGCTCCATTACTCCACACTCTTTCGTGGTTGTTGTCGATCGTCAACTTCCCCACATCGAGCCGCCCAAAGCCGACGAGACACTGGAGGGCTCGGAATTCGAGTCTCCGTCCTCTACTTCTCCCCATCCAACCCACTTGCACGGCTCGCGAGCTATAATATCTGCCATGGCATCACCTGAAGATGTTGTCATCCTCGATGGTGGCATGTCTCGGGAGTTGATCCGCCTCCAAGCGCCTTTCCGACAACCTGAATGGTCCGCATTAGCTCTGCTCGAAGCACCGCACTTCGTCCGCCAGGTCCACGACAATTTCGCAGCAGCCGGCGCAGATGTGCTCACGACAAACTCCTACGCACTGGTACCCTTTCACATCGGCGAACAGCGATTTCGAGAACAAGGACAAGAGTTGGCAGCACTCGCAGGACTGGTGGCTCGAGAAGCGGCGGACTCGAAGGCAGGAAAGAGAGTTGCTGGGAGCTTGCCCCCTATGTTCGGATCGTACGAGCCGAAGCTATACAAGCCGACATTGATACAAGAGCGACTATCTGTGCTGGTGAAAGGGCTAGGGCCGTACGTCGACCTGTGGCTCGGAGAAACATTAAGCCTCATCGCGGAAGCAGAAGCTGTGCGAGTAGCTATACAGGATACCGGTAAGCCGTTGTGGATAGCTTTCACTTTGGACGATGTTGATGCTGCGAATGCACCTCCCCGATTAAGATCGGGCGACTCAGTCGTGGACGCGGCGCGTTGGGCATTAAACGCCGGTGTGGAAGCGTTACTCTTCAATTGCAGCCAGCCTGAGTACATGGACGCCGCGGTGAAAGACGCTCAACTCGTCTTCGCCGACAACGAGAGCGCTGTCAAGAGCCCGCATCCTCTCATAGGTGTCTATGCGAACGCATTTCAGCCAAGAGCCGGAGACACTGCTGCGAACGAAAGCATCAGCGAGACCCGCTCGGAATTGACGCCAGAGGTGTATCGCGATTTCGCGCAGCGTTGGAACTCCAGCGGCGCTACAATTATTGGCGGCTGTTGTGGCATCGGTCAAGAGATGATTGCGATGATGGCCGATCGTTTTAAGGCGAGAGCTGAGCGTTGAGCACCAAATGGAGTCGAAGGCAGGCTGGACCTTGAAGGTTCAGGTAGGTATCAGTACATTCAAAATTGTCTAAGGCTTCGTGACTAGCCGTGGCAGCATCGTATATATAAGGTATGATACAGAGGAGCATTCCTGCTACCATCGTGACCACAGTCAGTCATGCTCGTTCAAAGTGCCGATCGTCAATCCAGCGAAACTTCAAGGCATATGATATCGGTGGCGGAAGAGATTGAGGTGAAGTGTACGATACCTGCCCCTTGAGCTAGACTACTGCTTCGCCCGATGGAAATCGTCCTCTTCATCTTCAATCCGAGTGGATGCAACGAATTGCTGAAAGAATGGAGGACGTCTATGCAAAAATGAAGACCAGCGCTAGCCTGACTCGGACGGGAACCTGGGAGCTCTTTCTTCTCCTTCCAGCTCGCCGCTGCTGAACACCAATCCCTCACACAACTGGCTTCTTTAATTCCATCAAACACGACCCGTACCACACCGCGATATTCAGCGCCACCATCACCGCCGTCGTTACCTGCTCACGATCCAGCACCGACGCCGCGCCACCCAATACTAGCCTTCAAGTACCAGCTTGAACCCCCGAGACACTTCCGTGGACCAGCCCCAAACTTTCTATACCTTTCACATGGCTGTTGGTCGACCCTAGCCTTCGTCCGCATCTCACACAACGGCAGACTGACGATGGCATCTCAGCAACCACCTTCGCAGCCGCGCGCCTACTCGCAAGCATACCTGCCAAACGGTGGCCCACAGCCTGGCGGTCCCGTACCTGGAGCCCGACCACTTGATCCAAACCAGGGTCGTGTGCAGCAGGTCGGCCATGCAAGAGTGCTGTGCGTTGCAGATGTTCGAGGTAAGACGAGACACATGGTACAATGGGCTTCTACCAGATCGACCACTGACACGTGTCAGGCAATCTTCGACAACTGAATGACCTCGCGCGCAACGCAAAAGCCGACTACATCATCCACACTGGCGACTTCGGTTTCTACGACGACACTTCCCTTGAACGCATCGCCGAGAAGTAGGTGGAAAGCAGCGGGGTGACGGGCATGATAAGAGTGGGAAGACTGACAGCACCCCACAGGACCCTCAAGCATGTCGCCCAATACTCACCACTCCTCGCCGAGCCACTCAAAGCAGACATCGCGCATACCGGACCACAGCAATCTATAAAGGAGCGTTTCCAGCGCGAGCGCCTTCCCCTCTCCGAACTCCCGCAATTCTTGAACAAGACCTACCGCCTCGATGTCCCTGTGTTCACAGTCTGGGGTGCTTGTGAGGATGTCTCGGTACTAGAAAAGCTGCGTTCTGGGGAGTACAAGATTGATAACCTGCACGTCATCGATGAGTCTCATTCGCGACTGCTCGATGTTGGAGGAGTCAAGCTTCGTTTGTTGGGTCTGGGCGGCGCAGTGGTCATGCACAAACTCTTCGACAACGGTGAAGGCCGGACAACAATCGCTGGTGGTCAGGGAACCATGTGGACCACCCTTTTGCAGATGGGCGAGCTCATTGACACTGCGAACCGCGTGTACGACCCGACTGAGACCCGTGTGCTTGTCACTCATGCATCGCCTGCTCGTGAGGGTCTCCTCAACCAGCTCTCCGTCACCTTGAAGGCCGATTTCTCGATCTCCGCGGGACTTCACTTCCGCTACGGCAGCTCATACAACGAATTCTCGGTCAATCCCTCGCTCGATCACTATCGGGGCAAGCTTTCAGCATCAAAGGCATCCTTCACTGATGTGTGGGAGACGGTCAAGCACGAGGTGGAGCCGGCAGTGTCCGAGAACGAGGCACAGAACAAACTCCTTCAGTTCGCCCTCGAGCTCGTTGGCAAGATGCCTTCCGTGGCAAACGGGGGCAATCCATTTGGCGGCGGACCTCAAAACGGCGCCGTGGATGAGTCTGCATTCAAGAACATGTGGAATTTCAACCTCGCAGATGCGGCGTTTGGATGGCTAGTGCTCGATATCGACCAAGGCCGAATCGGAACGGAGATGCGCGCGCAAGGCTTCAACTTCTCGCACCGTGGTAGTAAAGTGCCCCAGAGGCTGCAAGGTATTCCGCACGCGCCGGCGAATGCTAGCATGGCACCGACTGGTGGCAACCTGCCCACCACTGGTCCGCAGCAAGCAGGGCCAGCCGGACAACAACAGGCTCGGCCTCAGCAGCAGCCTCATCCACAGACACAATTACCACCAACAAACCAACAGCAGCAGCCCCCGAAGCCTGCCGGCACACCGCAAGGCCCACAGCCGACCAACGGAACAGCTGGGCCAGTCGCTAACGTGCAAGCGACCAATGGCAATGGTGCAGCATCGGCAGCCAAGTCTGACGCACCAGCGCAGAACCGTCAAGTCAGCTCGCAACAATCTCCACAACAGCCACAGGAGCCTTCCAAGGGCATCTTCATCATGAATGTTCCTACTTTGAACAGCACCGAGGAGGCCAAGGCTCAGATCTTCTCCGCGGAGGATGTGGAGAAGATATCCAGCTTGGAGAAAGCCGGACCCGGTCGCTTCGTTGCGCATTTCGCCTCAAGCGAGATCATGCAGGAAGTCCTCAAGCGCAACCCTAGCAAGGAAGCCAGCGAGCATTTCAAGGGCATTAGGATGTCACAATACCGTCCATCGAACCGGGGCTCCTACGGAGGAGCTGGTGGTTGGGCCAGCGGCCGGGGAGGTGCCACACAGCGTGGCGGAGGTGAAGGCAGAGGCGGCTATCAGTCCACCGGAGGAGCGACCACTGGCAGCGACAGCGAATCTGGTCGGGGTGGACGCGGCCGTGGAGGTCGAGGAGGCTTCGGAAGCGAGCGAGGCCGTGGACGTGGCCGTGGAGGTCGGGGCGGCGAGAGAGGTGGAAAAGCAGAAGGTGCATCATCCCCCGCGCCAGCTACCGGAGGCGACTCGTGAGGGATCTGACTACGAGTGAGCCAGAGACGTTCCAGCGGTTCGGAACTCCCCTGCGATGAATCGTGGGACTATGGCGCTTCGGCATTGCGTTGATATACCAGCCTATTGCATTGCAGCGAGCTTTAGCCAGTTTCCACTGTAACGATAGGTAGTAGTCTGGACGTGGCAGATGAGGTTGGAAGGCGCTAGCTAGGGCTTGTGTACGGTTGCTTCAGTCAGAGCACTACGAGCGTTATGTAGAGATGGAGTACAAAACGATCAGAACGTGCAATCGATCAGTTGTGCTTTCATGCCTCCTATTGTGAGAGTATCTGCGCCACGCCAAGGAAGTGGCTGTTTGCTGGCAGATGACGCAGACCAACGATCTACCGCCGTGCCTAGCTACTCTTCCGCGCCTACACGTTCTCCATACCATACCGATCAACAGCTGCTTTCTGTGAGCTCCCAACAGCATCACATTCCCATTCTGCGAGCAGTAAGGGCTCCCACACTGCGAAGTGCCACGAATCGAAACGTCAGATCACCCGAACCAACCTCACATGCTCCGCATAGCGTACACAGAGACCACCCAACGGAGTTGGAGGAACCTGAGCGAGGACCAGGAGGCGTCAAGGGCAAAATGAGGATTGTCAGCGTGACAGAATGGCTGTCGTTGGGACTAGCAGTCATCGCCCCTCTCACAGCCGCAGCGGCAACGCCGGACTTGACCACGAAACACGAAGCAGGACGGTGTGCCATCCGAGGAAACTGTGGCAAACAAGGCTTCTTTGGCAAGCAGCTACCATGCCCGGACAACGACCTAGCAGAGGAGCCTTCAACAGATGTGAGGAAACAGCTCGTCTCGATTTGTGGCGAGGAGTGGTCGGATACCAAAGTCTGCTGCAAGGCGGAACAATTGGATGCGCTGGAGAGCAACCTCAAAACGGCGAACCGGCTCATATCCTCATGTGGAGCGTGTAAGAAGAACTTCTACGACCTCTTCTGCACCTTCACTTGCTCGCCGGATCAGTCGCTGTTCGTCAACATCACCCAAACGGAGCCGAAGGGTGACAAGTTCATGGTTACGGAGCTCGACCAGCTTGTGAGCGATGACTTTGGTGCTGGATTCTACAGCAGCTGTAAAGATGTGACCTTTGGAGCCACAGGGAGCAAGGTCATGGACTTCTTTGGCGGATCGAAGAACTACACCGATCTGTTGACGTTCTTGGGAAAGAAGTCACCGTTTGGCAGCCCTTTCCAGATCAACTTCCCTCGCCCAAGCGAAGGCTTCCGGGATATGGAGACTGTACTGAAGGATCCAAAGCCTTGCAATAGCACGGAAGAGATATATCGCTGCGCATGCGTGGACTGCGAAGGATCATGCCCAGCGCTGCCGGCCATCCACGAAGCCGAGCAGTGCCACGTTGGACTGCTGCCTTGCCTCAGCTTCGCGATCGTCATCGTTTACTCCACGATCATCGCTTTGTTGGTGCTCGCTGTCACTGGCCATGTCGCCGCAGCCAAACGCCGTCAGAGCAAGTACGAGCGTCTCCAGCTGTTGCAAGATGCTTCTCCCAGTGATGATGAGGACGAGGGTGACATCGGATACAACGGCAACATGCTGGACCGTCCAACAAAGCAATACGTGGTCAACACTTTCGTCGATCGCATGTTCAGCAGGCTTGGACGCACTTGCTCCAACTTCCCTGCCATCACCATCTCCAGCTCTGTTCTCGTTGTAGCTCTTCTCAGTCTCGGATGGATTCGTTTCGCCTTGGAGACTGATCCGGTCAAGCTATGGGTCTCGCCAGACTCAGATGCGGCGAAAGAGAAGGAGTTCTTCGATACAAACTTCGGTCCATTCTTCCGTGCCGAGCAAGCATTCCTCGTGAATGATACTCCTAGCAAGCTTGGTCACTCACCTGTCCTCAGCTACGATACCCTTTCTTGGTGGTTCGACGTCGAGCGCAGAGTCAGCGTGCAGAAGAGTCTTGAACATGGATACACTTTGAAGGATGTTTGCTACAACCCGACTGGAGAGGCGTGTATTGTTCAGTCCGTCTCAGGCTACTACGCATCGGAAAGCTTCGAGAAAGACACTTGGGAAGAGCATCTTCGCACTTGCACGGAGACCAACACCGACCAGACTTGTCTGCCTGCGTTCAAGCAGCCTCTTCCTGTAGAGCGCCTGCTAGGAGGCTTTGATCGAGCCAACCAATCCGCTCTGCAAGCATCGGCTCTCATCACTACCTGGGTGGTCACAAACTACAATCCTGGTGAAGCTGGACTTGCAAAGGCCGAAGAATGGGAGGAGAGCTTCAAGCGCCTGCTTCTAGATGTTCAAGATGAAGCGTCCGAGCGAGGACTTCGACTAAGCTTCAACGCTGAAATCAGTCTGGAGCAAGAATTGAACAAGAACACAAACACCGATGCGAAGATTGTGGTCATCAGCTATATCGTCATGTTCATCTACGCTTCGTTGGCACTGGGAAGCACCACGATCACCATCGGCACCATCCTGCGAAATCCCATGGGAGCGCTAGTCCAGAGCAAATTCATGCTGGGCATCGTGGGCATCTTGATCGTACTGATGTCGGTGGCGGCATCCGTTGGACTCTTTGCAGCCGTTGGCGTCAAGGCCACGCTGATCATCGCGGAGGTCATTCCATTTCTGGTACTGGCCGTCGGAGTCGACAACATCTTCCTCATCGTGCACGAATTCGAGCGCGTGAACGTCAGCCACGCTGATGAGGACGTCTCTGAACGCGTGGCTCGCGCGTTGGGACGTATGGGACCATCCATCCTCCTCTCGGCGAGCACAGAGACTGTGGCATTTGCGTTGGGAGCGGCAGTCGGCATGCCTGCCGTGCGCAACTTCGCTGCATATGCTGCGGGCGCTGTGTTCATCAACGCTGTGCTACAAGTCACCATGTTTGTGTCAATTCTCGCATTGAACCAGCGACGTGTCGAAGACGGCCGGCTGGATTGTGTACCCTGCGTCAAGGTGCGCAACGGACAGTCGCACCACATGCAGAATGGCTATGGTGGCGCTCCTTTCAGCGGAGTCGACGAGGAGGGCGTTCTGGCGAGGTTCATCCGCAAGCACTACGCTCCTGCTATTCTGGAGAAGAAAGCCAAAGTCGCCATCATCACAGTATTCCTCGGACTGTTTGCCGCAGGCATCTCACTGTTGCCAATCGTGGAGTTGGGCCTCGACCAGCGCATTGCCATTCCTTCCGACAGCTACTTGATCAACTACTTCAACGACCTCGATGCTTACTTCGGGTCGGGCGCGCCAGTCTATTTCGTTGTCAAGAATGCCAACATCACAGCCCGGCCGCATCAGCAAGAACTGTGTGCTCGCTTCACAACATGCCATACATTCTCCCTAGCGAATATCCTCGAGCAAGAGCGCAAGAGGCCCGAGTATAGCTACATTGGCGAAGGCACTGCGAGCTGGGTCGATGACTTCTTCCAGTGGCTCGACCCGGAGAGTAATGAGCAGTGCTGTGTCAACGGCAGCAAAGCGTGCTTCGTGGATCGTGACCCACCTTGGAACAGGACTCTGTACGGCATGCCCGAAGGACAGGAGTTCATCGACTATGCGCAACGGTGGCTGAAGAGTCCCACCAACGAGGACTGTCCGTTCGGTGGCAAGGCTCCTTACGCGGATGCCGTTGTGTTGAACTCGAAGGCCACGACTATCCAAGCCAGTCACTTCAGAACAGCACACACTCCCTTAAACAGCCAAGCCGACTTCATCAACGCCTACGCCGCAGCGCGCCGTATCGCCAAGGACATCAGCGATCACAACGACGGCATCGAAGTCTTTCCCTACAGCAAGTTCTACATCTTTTTCGACCAATACGCCTCCATCGCACGTCTCGCCACGGGTCTCGTCGGCGCAGCTCTGGCTTTCATCCTCGTCATCTCCAGCGTTCTGCTCGGATCTCTCGCCACCGGAATCGTGGTCACAGTCACAGTGATCATGATCGTCGTCGACATCGTCGGAACTATGGCTCTCGTTGGCGTCTCTCTCAACGCCGTCAGTCTAGTCAACATCGTCATCTGCGTCGGCATCGGCGTCGAGTTTTGCGCGCACATCGCTCGTGCCTTCACCGTGCCTTCACCCTCCATTCTCGAGCGTGCGCATGGCAAGTTCCGCGGCAAAGACGCTCGCGCTTGGGCGGCGTTGGTCAATGTTGGCGGGAGTGTGTTTAGCGGTATCACGATCACGAAGCTGCTGGGTGTGTTTGTGCTCGCGTTCACTCGGAGCAAGATCTTTGAGATTTATTACTTCCGGGTGTGGTTGTCGCTGGTACTGTGGGCGGCGCTGCATGCGTTGGTCTTTTTGCCGGTTGCTCTGAGCATCTTTGGCGGTAGAGGTGAGTGGTGATGTCGTGGTGTCGTTTTGGATTGATGCTGACCCTTCCCGCAGGCTACGTGGATCCGGACAACGATGGTGGTCTGGAACAGGACTTGGCAAGTCGCCGCTACCGAGCGCTTTTGCCTGATGATGAGTATGACAGCGACGAATACTAGACGTTCGGCCTTATGCTCGAACGGAGGACAGAGACTTGTTGTCAGCTACCTCCTAGACATCGTGCGTGGCCTTCATGGACGCTTAGATGAAAACGAACCGAATATGACCATGAGCGTTCTCACTGTGCATCCAGTCCTCGTCAAGCGGTCATCACTCAAAATCTCCACGCCGATTTCTGTCCGAGTTATTTCAAGCTGTATGGGGTGACACGGCGTCCGCATCATGCATGATAGCCAGCGCACACCCAACCTCACCTGTTGCGGCCACGTGCTTCGACCACGCATAAATCCTACAGTGCCTGTCCGTCCAGTCGTTGTGATTCCCGGTGCGTTGCTTCATCAATTTGCTACATGCTCCAACACACGTTGATGCCACCCACCCTCATGCAAGCAGTGTCTGCGTATCGGATCCCTCATCCTCATCCTTCGCATCGGCTCGTTCAATCGCAGCTTGATGCTCAACATCATCGTCCTGCTCGCACCATCGGATCCCACGTTTCCGATCGACCACCTCTGCTGGCTTGTCCCCTTCCCCACAGCCGCGTCCGACGTCTGTGTCAAAGTCGAAACAGGTACATGAAGCGTTTTGTGGAGGGAAGTTCGCCACGTGCCATTGTCGTCATCGTGGCAGGTAAAGCCACATGTCTGACGAGAGTGAACGACAGGACGGTGCCTATCATGAATGTTTCGCGTATGGAGGAAACAGTGACGTCCAAGGGACGCCCGTTTCATGTATTCTTGGAGAAAGTCGTGTCGCGAGACCTCTTTTGGGCGATGGTGCGAGAACTGTTCATGATGCAACAAGTCTTACGGGAGTTCCGCTGTATAGCCTGTAGCAATCGGTCTGAGCTGTGTGATATGATACTATACTTCCCACACCATCTCTGCGAATCCTTCAGGGCCTCGGTCTCATGCTATCGATCTCGCTGGAGGCGTCTCTGCTACGAATAACTTTTCCTTTGGAGGAAGCGTGTCCTCTTGGCGGATCGAGCGGAAGACCACCACGTGCCCTGTCGAGCACACAGGCGAATGCGAACGGCTCCGCGTTTGCTCGTGTGTGGAGAGAGTGTCTGAGCGTCACGGCTGAAACACATGCGATCCCGAACTCCTTGCCGTGCGCAAGTCGATTCGATTGCGTATGCAAAAACTTTTTGCCCTCTCCGCACTGCGATAGCCGCGAGGCGAGCACATTAGAAGCCGAGCTCGATCCCCAGTGCACGAGCAGTCTTCTTCCGCGATCGAAACGAGTGACGAGTGACGTTGAGTTTCCCCGGTGTGTGATCGCTTGCGGCAGTCCGGACTTGCGAGGCGATGGTGTCTGCATTCCCTAGTCTAGTGTTGTATTGCCTGTCAGCACCTTCGATCCTGGCCAGGCTAAGTCCTCAACTTCTCCAGAAGGAGTAGTGGTGTGTTGGTGTGTTGGTAGTTCGAGCAAGCAGATTCTGCATCTACTAATGCAAGCATACCCTGTCCTTGTCTAGTCTGTGCCGTGCCGCCAGCAACCATCGACGCCAATGCAGGCAGGGAAGAGCTCGTTCACATTCCTCGGACCCCACCGACTTCGTGACTTCGTGACTTCGTGACCGCGCCGTATGTGATGAGAACAGGGAAGAGGAGTGGAGTTGCTCGCGCTCGTGTGCTGTTCTTTCGACCTTGTGTACCTAGTGCACCTCTGTACCTACTAGTAGTATTGGAGCCCACGACAGGCGGTTCAGCGCTCCTAGTCGCATTGCGTATCCCTTGCCGTTTCCTGCTCTTTGCTCCGAGACTTCACACTGGTAGGACTAGTCCGCGCTCGTCTGCGGCAACAGTCGTTCGTCCCGGCTGGATCACAGGGTCCTGCTCGCACACACACGCGGGCCGGAGAGTGAGAAAAGTTGGAAGTAGAGTTGCTGGGGATCGTCAGCGGGAAAGAAGAAAAGGAGGTCGAAGCGGGGGGGTATGACGGATCGCGGGCCAAAGAAAGGCAGGTACAGTGCAGTAAACTACAGTAGTCCCTTGTTGCGGGCGGATGATGCACCACCATCCCGTCCATGATGCACTACATCCACGGCACGGTATGGCCCATCGCTCATAGAGTCCCGGGCCAGACCAAGGCAATGACGAAAACTTGCACGTGTGCTCTGTTCTTGATGCTTGCAGACCCGACGGTACAGTATCGCAAGGCCACACTCCACGCGAGAAAGAAGGAAAATTCTCCTACCATGGATGAGACTCTTTCCCTGAACCATTTCGCAATGTTTCCTCCGGCCCGAACAATGGACGGCGTGTCGTTGGAAGGAAACTAGAAAAGTACCCGACAAGCGTCAAAGTGGGACTTCTTCTTTTGATGCAGGATTAAGCGGAGGCGCGGTGGGGCGAAGAGCCGCGCCATCGAAGGGACGGACCGACTGACGACACGAACGTGGCAGTGAGACATTCAACGCGGAGGGAGACTAGGAGGGAGACTAGAAGCTCGACGGGAAGGCGGAAGAATGGGAGGAGTCGGTACCGTATGAAACGGGCGATGTTTGTTGCCGAACTCAACGGTCTAGACGTTTGTGGAATATGATGAGGTGGCTTGTGAAGTTTTCTCTGGGTAACGGCCGGTGCATGTTTGGCCGTTTTGACGTGAGAGGAACCCGGAGAAGGTAATTCTCACTACATGCTATAGGTCTCATGCAGTCGTCTCATGCCCGTCGTGGGATGGAAATGCATGGGATGGAAATGCATGGGATGGAAATGCATGGAAGCAAGACCATGATGATGGGCCATGCGATGGGACCTCGGACAGGGCAGCGATAGACGCATCAAATTCACAAACAGGGGATGCAGAGTCTGTGATCTTTTTGAACATGATTTCGAGTGACTGTAGAATACATCGAGCTGGACAATAGTACAGACATGCCATGTACGCCTTTGTTGGCGGTCCCACCACCTGAACTCCGCTTTTCATGTGAGAATTTCTACACCTGTGCCCAACCATTCTTCCTCTCAATCTTTGACCGCTCCGTGCTGACGAGCAGAGTGTCTTCTTCTGACGACGCCTCGATCGGGTCGTCCTCGTGCGCGCTAAACAAAATGAAAACGAAAATGAAAAAACGTGACATGGCAACATGCGTAAAACAGCCGATCTCATCGATCAGGTCTTGCGCAGGTAAAGCGTGAGCCATCCCAGTATCCGGTAGCCGGCAATGATGCCGATCATGATGCCGACCCACTTGCCCGTCTCGCCAGACTTGTAGCCATAGTTGCGGAGCACGCCCTCGCCGGCGATGAGACATTGCGGTGCGAGGTCGGTCTCGTACAAGCATGAGCACTCGCCGGCGGCGTTGGTGCCGCAGGTGTAGTTGCGCTGGGCGAACTCGTTGACCATCATGCCCTGGAAGACGTAGGACTGGTAGTCGATGTAGTGGAAGACGTATCGCCAGAAGGGATTGAGGGTTTGTGGTGGGACGAGGAAACCTCCCGTGCACATCCAGAGACCGTTGGCAAAGGCCGTGCCGGCGAGAGCGACGACGAAGATAGGGATGAGCGAGCTGACCAGAACGACGAGCGACTCGGCGGCGATGAGGTCGAGGAATAGCCACATGACCCAGGTGAAGAAGGCTTGCGCGGTGGGTCGGAAGTTCGACAGCCAGTATGCGACGATGGAAAAGAGCATGGCGATGAGGAAGAGGTAGGGGATGCCGGTGATGAAATTGGCCAAAAGGAACGACGATGGCCCGTAGAGACCGTTGGCCCGCTCCTTGATGAAGAGAGCGCGATCCTCGAGATAAGCCGGGATGTAAGCGACAGCCATGAAGGACATGAAAGCACCACCGAAGAAAATGGCGTTGATGAACGACTGAATGTTGCCTTGTTCGGGGTTGAGGCGAAGCCAGACAGTTCCCATCATGACGGCGAGACCCATGTACATGGCGATACGGATGCCGTAGGCAATGATGTCGCGGTAGGACTTGATGAATGATCGGTGGATGAGAGCGATTGGAATGGCAAGTACACCGGCTTTCTCTTCTTTGGTGTTGATGTTGAGCTCCGTGTCCATGGAATTGCGAGCCATCTCGTCGGTGAGCTCGGTCACCGTGGCGGTCGCGAGGCGAGACTTGTGCCATGAAGAGTGGACCATGTTCAGTTGTTGATCAATCTCGCTGCGATCGCGGGCGAAATCGGTGTTGACAAAGTCGATGATAAACTCGGCCGGGTTCATGTAGAGCGGAATGGGGAATCCGCAGGCATCGAAGTAAGGCTGGACCTCAGAGACTGGTCCGCTGTATGCGGTGCCACCTTGTGAGAGGAGCAGGAGCTTGTCGAACATGGCGAAGGTCGAGGTGGAAGGTTGATGGATGGATGCAATGACGATCAACTGTTGCATGTCAGTTGGGGTCGTGTGGTCATGTATCCATCGAGGTACTCACGTTGTGCTTCTTCGCAATGTCCTTGACGAAGGAGATGACCTCGAACGAGGCGGCGGAATCGAGACCAGACGTCGGCTCGTCCAAGAACAACAGCTTGGGGCTGGTGATCAACTGTGCAGCGACACTGACACGACGCTTCTGACCACCGGAGATACCCTTTCGAATTGGTGTGCCAATCAAGTTGTTGGCCTGGCTTTGAAGACCAAAGGCCGTGAGGAGAGCCTCGATGCGCTGAATGCGCTCAATTTTGCTCACATTGCTGGGAAGTGACAGGCGGGCGGCGAAGTTGAGTGTCTCCCGGACGGTGAGTGAGCCGACGAGGGCGTCTTCTTGCTCGACGTAGGCAGAGATGCGGCGGAAAGTCTTTGGGTCGGCGGATTGGCCGTTGATGTAGACGGCGGCTTTGACGTTGGCGGCGAGCGATGCCGTTCGGTGGGCAAGAACGTTCAACAGGGTGGTCTTTCCGGAACCACTGGATGGCGCAAAAAGTCAGTGAATGTCATGTCGAAAAGTGAAGCGGTGCAAATGCCAACTTACGAAGGTCCCATGAGCGCCAGGAGCTCGCCGGCCTTGACGATGCCATTGATGTCGTTCAGAATAGTCTTTGGCTGTTGAGATTGGCGGTCCTTGACGGTGACGGTGACGCCCTTCCAGCCGAAGCTGCGGATATTTGTGTTGGTGAGCTGGGCATAGTCACCACCGATCATCTTCTCAATGTCCGACATTTTGCTGTAGCGTCTGCGGTCGGGAGTCGCAGCCTGAAGTTCGTAGGCCAGTGTGATGGTGGTAGAGAGCCAAGGGGTGCAGTCAGGTGGGTTGCGCGGTCGATTGCGTGGGAATCGTGGGTAGCGCGAGCGAGGCGGAGGTCGGTGCGTAAGATGCTGGGCTGGGAGCTGGGGTACTCTGAGATGATGAAGGCCAGGGAGCCCGTGCTTGTCTCGACGGTGATTTGGTCGAGATCAGGGTCAGGAATCCCGAGTCAGCACAAAGTGTCAGGCCGAGTCAGATGCGCGGGTTGATCTGGTCGGAGAAATGGATGATGCGTTTGCGATGGAGGACTCCGGGTTGAGCAAAGGAGTGATGGCGGCAATGAGTGGTGAAGGTGAAGTGAAGGTGAAGGTGAAGTCGATGGCCTCAGAGCTAGCTGAAAGGCGGATCGGGATCGATGTGCTGGGTTGGCGATGGTCAAGCGAGATTGAATTGACCAGGAAGAGGAAGGCACGGACGAGTCGAGTCGAGTCGAGGTGGGAAGAGGAAGAGGAAGAGGAAGAAGAAGGGTGGATGAAGGAAGAGGGTGAGTGATGAGGTGAATGTAGTTTCTCACGAGAAGGGCAAATGGGCAAAGAGTGGTACGGCGGGCCAGAAGACAGCACAGCAGTGCGACGACCAAGGCGGGTTAGGATGCGTCGCGATTTGCAGGGAGCTGCAGGAGACGATCGTCGAATACATTTGCATTGGGCCGTCAACTACCTCGCCCTATGCCTTAACGCATTCGTCCGGTCGTGGCGAAACTGGCGCTAGAGGACGGCCGAGCGAGCGAGGGCAAAATAATGGACGGATTGCGCCAGCAGTGGCATGAGCCTATGAGGGGCGGAAACGCGTTTGCGAGTGATCTCGAAGGACTAGATCCATCACGACTCAACCTTCTTTCTTGTGCCTGGTGTGGGTTCCCTGTTCGCCAATTACGTGAACGGCATTATCAGGCTTGCACGACATGGATGGGAACACACGACCGACGGATCGTCCAGAACGCTACCTACACGCCGAATAGCCGCGAGCCGACCACCTCCGGTCAGGCCTTCTCTTCGCGTGATCGTCCAGAGTATGGGATACAGTGCGAGCGAGGCATGGAGACGTGAAACGCGCACCTTCCAGGTTCACCTTCGCCGAACACCTCTCCGTCGTGTGGTGTCGCTGGTGCGAGTATCGCCGGTTCTTTATTAGCTTTGATACCTGCAGACCCCTGCAGTCACTAGTCTCCTCTCGGCGTCGCACTACCGTTTCAACTGCCCTGCAGCAGAAACGCGCTTTCCCTGTTAGCGTCGATTACCTCAGGAGGCCAAAAGTCAATGTTGTCCAGTCTTTTGGACAAACTCCCCTTCCGGTTAGCCCAATTTCTGCAAAGAGGATGCAGTCCGCCGATCCTGAAGGAGTTTCGCTGCAGCCCGACTCCCGAGGAATCATTCCCAGGTCACGTAAGCGTGGGGTTCGCAGAAAAGCAAGGTCAAGCACAAGACCCCCCAGCAGAGATCGGGACGCCCTCGTCAAAGACATGCCTCGCCTCGCCCGCACATCTCCACTTCGAGCCAGACCTTCAACGACTGGAAAGTTGGAGCTGGCGCATGGCATAAAGGTGCCCGTCGAGATCAACCCCTGATCAGTGATCACGACTTGCCAGCCACGCTGCAGTGGGCCGACAGACAAAAGAAGACGAAATGGAGCTCGGGCGGAGCGCGGATTGGTGGCAATGGGTGATGGTGCCGTCGTTTGATCTTGTGTCCGGATCGAGACTAGGATGGTGGTGATTTAGCTCGACGGACCGCTGGTGAGATGTGGATAGCGTGCTTGGCTTCAACGGCCTGTCGCGAAGTCTAACGTCGGAGCTTTACCGCAATCGCTCAAATACCCCTGGCCGTAGTCATGTCCATCGTTCTTGCAAAGTTGCGATCGTCTCAACGCGTTGCGGTGCTGCACCGCGCCGCTGTATTCGAGTCGTGGCGCTTGATGCTGTTGGGCGATTACGTTCGGCAAGTGTTTGTGACCGCGGAAGGATGAAGATGTGCACAGACTCGTCGTATGTGCCGAGCGTGGTGGTGGTACAGCTGTGCAGGACGTTTGCCTGGTACAACCGACCCACGTTGCGTGCGCCAGGGGACAGTTGTCGGTCCATGGAAACGGTTAGACGAGGTCCTTCGGCGAAGCTGCCGGCATCCGCGAAGTACCATGGAAGAGGACAGCTCCACCGTCCTCGACCTCCCTTGGGTCGTGGTGGCAGCAAGCACGACTCGATCGAGACCGTTTCCGGCCTCGGCGGAGACAGCTGCGATCTCCCAGGTATACGATCCGCGAGGTGGTCCCCTCCTGTGGCACGTCTGGGTTCGCCACGACAATGGTGCAGTAAAGGTTGGCAGCGGGTTTGACTCCTGCACCAGCGCCGAGCGCCGTTTTCCGCTCCACGGAAATAATACGTGATGATTGTGCTCGTGCCTAGCCTTAGCGACAAGACCGGTCTAGCAAACTCTGCATGATGAACGAACGAGGAGCGAACAGTTGGCGACGCTTGCTAGCGAGTCGAGGCGAAGTCTCGTCGTCCATTGTCCACTGAGAGCAGTACCCTGACCCGCCGTTGAAGACCCGCCAATTTTGGAACGATCTCCAAGACGCACGGATGTCGCTCGGGCCTGGATGATGATCCCGGAACGAGAGATCGACGGGAATCTGTCTTCCTCTCCCACTACTACTCCACCTCTGCTATAGACTCCATCGCACAGTTGCGACTCTCCCTCTGCCTGTCCGATCTCGTTGCATACTTTCCCGACACCCCGGTCATTATTATTATTATCAGCAATCACGTCAACTGTCGTGGCGCACTCGGGACTTCTTCACGTCAACGGCAGTCTGTCCTCCCCGGTCGAGTGATCTCCTTTCCCTTCCCTTCCCACCCCATTCCCCCGACACACCCCGGCTATTATCTTGTACGCCCGTCGCACTCGCCTCGCTCAAACGGCCACACTGCACTCCACCGCAACGCAACGCAACTCTTCGATCCATCACTTCTCGGTCATCATCGCACCGTGCAATCCGATCTCGCATTACCACCGGACGAGTCCTGTTTGGACGGCCATTGCATCTCGCACTCCGCGCATCCATTCCTCAGTGTGGATCGCACCGAGCAACTTGCCACTGCTCTTTAAACATCCACCGTCCTGCTGTATTCTCTCCGCTGGATCATGCATCCCCCTGGACACTGAGTGCTTTCCCTGATATCCGACACCATTCTACCGGCCTGTTCCACTGGTCTGTGAGTGGTATTTACCAAGGCATCTACTCGCAATCCGGACATCTCTCACGATGGACATACCTTCGCAGTTCTTGGACGCGGTCTCCTTCAACGACGTCTCACCACCGACTTCGCCATACCTCACATCGACAGCTTACCAAAGAGCAAACTCATCCGCCGGGGACGTTTCCACCACCAGCAACTCGGACCATGAGCATGGCTATCAGACAGACTACACGACCCCAGCTTCATCTGAGATCAACTCGGGTCGCGACGACATGCAGCCCGACGACGTGGAGGACTTTCGCGATCGCGAGTATCCGCAATTAAAGGGCAAGACGTACCTCGATCATGGTGGCACAACGGTATGTTGAACCAGTCTTCTGCCTGCAGGACGCACTGCTAACGCATTCCAGCTATATGCCAAATCCCTGGTCGAGGAATTCTCCGCCGATCTGATCGCCAACCTCTACGGAAACCCGCATTCGGCCTCGACGCCGTCTGCCATTGCTGGTCACCGTGTCGATAGCGTCCGTGAGCGTGCTCTGCGATTTTTCGGTGCTGATCCTGAAGAATACGACCTCGTCTTTGTTGCCAACGCCACTGCTGCCATCAAACTTGTGATCGACTGTTTCAAGGACCACGCCGCCGCTAGCAACACTCCAATCTGGTACGGGTACCACAAAGACGCACATACGTCGCTCGTGGGTATACGAGAGTCGACCAAGATGCATCGCTGTTTCATCAGCGATGAAGAAGTCGACATCTGGATCAACAGCGGTGGCCTGGGAGGCCCACGAGCAAGACAGCTCGGTCTGTTTGCATACCCCGGCCAGTCCAACATGACTGGACGAAGACTTCCTCTCAGCTGGTACGTGGACCGCGATTGCGCCATCATCTGATGACAATGCTAACGTTACGCAGGCCTGGTCGCATCCGCAAGGCGTTGCACAAGGCAGCGACCTACACCCTCCTGGATGCCGCGGCCTTGGCGAGCACAGCTCCTCTTGATCTGTCCGACGCCGCTAATGGTCCCGACTTTGTGGCTCTATCCTTTTACAAGATCTTTGGCTTCCCGAACATCGGTGCCTTGCTTGTGCGCAAGGAGTCTGCCCACGTTCTGGAGAGTCGCAAGTTCTTTGGCGGCGGCACCGTCGAAATGGTCATCGCCGTCAACGACGCCTGGCACGCCAAGAAAGACACTTCCATTCATGACCGTCTCGAGGACGGCACACTTCCCTTCCATTCCATCTTCGCGCTGGATCACGCGATGAATGTTCACGAACGCCTATACGGCCCGAACCCGATGAAGTTCATCTCTCATCACACTGCACAGCTCGGCAAGACGCTGTACGATGGTCTCGCGTCTCTCAAACACAGCAATGGCATCCCCCTGTGCCGAATTTACAAAGATGACGCTTCAGTCTACGGTGATCCCACGATGCAAGGTGCCACAGTCGCGTTCAATGTTCAACGCCCAAATGGAAGCCTCGTCGGATTTGAAGATGTCGAGGAGGCTGCTGACGAGCGCAACATCTATGTACGGAGTGGTTCGCTGTGCAACCCGGGAGGCGTTGCAACCTACCTCAACTGGTCTTCAGCAGAGATGCGGGCCGCCCACGCTGCGGGTCATCGGTGCTCCAACCCGACCCAAGTCATGCTCGGGAAGCCCACTGGGGTCGTTCGCGTCAGTCTTGGTGCCATGAGCACGGCAGCAGATGTCCGCACTCTTCTCGAATTCCTGGACGAGGTCTATGTCAACGTCTTTGACCACCAACAGGTGAGCGCCAGCACAAAGCTTTTGCACAAAGCATCCCAAGCTGCGCCTGGACTGGGCTCTCGGTCACTCAGCTCACCCGAACACACCACAACCCGGCCGCCTATGGCCATCACTGCAATTTCATCGGCGCCCAACCGCGATCCAACAGACCCGAAACCACCCGGCCAAGCTTCCGAAGCGCAGCCCGACGAGCGGCCCAGGCCTCCACCCTTCAATCCCGCCGATTACGTCAAGATGCGAAAACCCTGGGAAGAGGAAATGCGCAAGAACGCCGCCGTCTACGCTCAAGAGATGAAAGCCCGCGAAGCCGAAGACGCCAGCCTCAACCGAACGACCAACGCTCCCAGCGTCAAGGCGCGGAAGTTTGGCCGCAGCGTCGTCAACTTACTGCGCACCAAGAGTGGGCACAACACAGACGGCAGGTACGATGAACAGCGACGTCCTCTGGAGAATATTGTCGAGGTCAAATCTGACCTTCATTCCCACAGCAGATCTCCCATACCTGAATCGCCCATGCCGCGGGATCTGAGTAGTCGACAGCAACAGCACTTGAATGTCCCGCGGCATATGAATACTGGATTATCGGCCAAGAACAGTTTGGACTCGCTACGGGTGGCGGCTACTGTGAAAGAAATGGGATTCTGACATTGAGATGTCGCGGGATCCCACTCTTGCTTTTGGAAACTATGACGCGACCATGCACACACCACATGGACATATTTACAGAACATTTTGATACGCGAATCGTTAGCATGGCGTTGATCGGGGGTGACAAGACAGAAGAGAGTCACTCCTTTTGGAGGACAGAGAGAGGACGGGAACAACTTGAATGCAAGAAACGGTGGCGCAAGCAGAGCATCATCATTGAGGAACAGAATCAATACCCGTGGGACCAGCCAGAGGAACCTGTGTTCAGCATTATTTGCGGTCGAGAATACCCAATTGGGATGGACGCGCAGACAGCGTTCCAAAATGACGGGAGGGGTCTGTACATATACCAGACGGATGATTGAGCCAGATTGGGACAGGGGTGTATGAGGTTGAGGACGGGGTGGAGATTGGCCATGACGGGACGAAGACGATGGCTGAGGATTGAAAAGAAGGAAAAGAGGGGAGGGGAGGTCAGACGACCACTCCCACGACTCACTCGCTTGAAGAACAGATGAAGCCGAAGCGGACGTTGGATGTTCGCTGGCCGAAACTACGTTGTATACCTACCAAAACAGATGACGAGACAGAAGAGAAGAACCGCACTCAGTAGCAAGGAAGAAATAATCCCACAAATGATTTACATTACACACATGCCTTCCTTTCTTTCATTTTCCTTTGATCCTGCCTGCCCTATCTCCATCGTCCTCTCGGCTGAAGTCTCATGAGGCGCCTGTCAAGGTCAAGCCCATCCATCACCCGGACAGCTGTCTTTCGCTGCAGCCATCCACGACGCCTCTGACGCCTCTCTGCGTGGCAAGCAACAACCGGGGAGACAAGCGCGTGCAACCATGGCGGGTTTGAGGCGGTCGAGATGAGGGACGCCTTCATACGCCCCAGAGCGTGCGTGCCTACGTGTCATGCCGTCAGCCGTGATGGGTTTGCCTCTGTCGATGGCCATATCCATGTTTGAGCGCTGTTATTGGCAGACGGAGCGCAATGAGTCGAAGGAGATATATGCACGCACGCCGCCATTTCGGGCGGGCGTTCACGGACACATTTCGCGAGGACATTTCGCCATGCAGGAATTTTGACGGTCTCCCACATCGCTAAGGCGGGCTTATGTGCAGTTGCTGTGGCTTAAACAAAACACCTGGCGAATCGAACCTGCGGAGGGGATTGTGTAAAGGCATACATACGGTGCGGTCAAAGTCAGACGTTCGGCATCCCCTCGGGCGCCTGCATTTGGCACGACCACTGACCATCGATCGGCCTTTTTCCAAACTTCTCTACGGGACCCGTCGGGCGACCATGATCACCAACGCAGACAGCACACCCACTTTTTTCCCGTGTCCCGAGGAATGCGACGATGATCCGATCGCCCTCTGCGACGGGACTCTGAAGCGAGAAAGTCTCCACCGGCCTGCGTACTTTGGAACACGACGAGAAGCCGAGCCAGGTCGGTGGGCGCGAGGGTCGCACCGGATTGCTGGGTGAGGATTTTTTCCATCACATTTTTTTTCCTCCAAGGCGACGTTGTGCAACGTTCGGGTGTGTAGGATGGTGGAGTCTGCAGGATCTTGGTGTTGCTGGATGCGGCCTGTCATGTGTCACGGGGGGACAGAGGGAGTGGACTCGCTAGACTGCAGGTGTGGAGTCTGCGTCGCGTCGCGTTACACGACATTGTTTTGTGATTTGAATCCTTCTTCGCTCTGGTGCTTTGTTCTGGAGGGATTCGTCCCATGAGTTCTACCCCTGGAGATGATGATGGAGGGAAAGTGACTTGTATGTTTTTGTTTCCTTTTTTTCCCGGGTTGGTGGGAGATGAGGCGCTGCAGGGAGGAGAATCCGGGTCACGTTGATCCTTTTTTCTTCTTCTCCATGCAATGCGATGATGCGCCGGGTGAGCGATCACTATGGCATTGCCGATGTGTGTGCTACAAGGAGAGGTTTTCCAGCGACTGGGAAAGTCGAGGTGGGTTTCTCGGTACTCCAGTTCTCCATTACATTCGCAACTGCCACTTCGTACTCCGATTTCCAGAACCTGTAATCGCGGTCCAGGTCCGTTCGCAGTGATCCAAAAGAGGTCAGGTACAGTGGAGTCTCCACACACGTGCAGACCGATGGTCTCCGGACGGGAGCGCAAGCGCGAGGAGCATGTGAAGGAGGGTAGTATGGTGCTCGGTGCTCTTGTTCGACTGAGGACCCGACCGCTGAACAGTGAGAAACACCAGATCGATGCGGGAGAGACCAGTTCTGTGATCGATACGGAAGAGACCGCTCTCGCGTTTCTGTGTCCGATGCGGAAGGAACGTCTTTGTGTCCGATGCGAAGGCAGCACCTTTGGTGGGTTCGTGTCTGGTGATGAAGAGTTCGAGTGCGGCGGCCCAATGGTCCTAGATATCATTGTGGTTTGACCCTGTGTGCGGTGGTTGCCTTGGTATAGGGCTTCTGTGATTGGGAACACATGTAAGCATCGCTTCAGGTTCGGTGACTCTTGTGGAGCGGTACATCTTTCGTGCTTTCTTCACGGGATGTTCAGATGGTGGCCATGAATGCGGAAACCTCTTCGCGGTGAGGGTTCCTGTTGCGTTCGCCATGCATTGTGTGTCCTTTGGTTGTATGATCACTGTGCTCCGTCCTTTGATTGTATGATCATTGTGCTCCGTCCTCAATGTGTTTCAATTGTGACGAGTACTGGTGTATTGCGTGATTCTCAGCACACCGCGGAATGACGGACCTGGCGTGGGTTAGGAATGAGAAGGTCGAGGATCCGACAGCACGTGAAACGAGATGAACACAAGTGAAGGTGGCAAATGACACTGTTGTTCGGCAGCGAGAGGTCAGGAGTACGTGGTCGCGACACCGATTAGACCAGCGAGTTCTTCTTCGGTCGCCGATTTGTCCGTCTTTACTGACCGTGAATGCCCTGTCCGCTTCAATAACCAAACAGCTTGGAGATGTATTCCGCGGTAATCTTGCCCGGATTGATAGTGATGCCTGGCGGGCGGGGTCAGCTTTCGATACTTGAGTGTCCAACTGAAAGTCGACATACCTTCTGTGCTGTTGTTGACAGTGCCGTCATAGTCATATCCAGTGCTCGTGTTGGCGATCGTATAGTTCGTAAAACACGCAAAGTCGTAGTTGGCGAGCTTCATAGCCTCATCTTGACTGGAGAGGAAGTCTTCCATGGCGCAGAGCCCGTCAGTCCGACCTTGACACTTGCCACCGCGGATGGTGTCCAGAGGGACGATGCCGTTGTTCAGGCGCATCTGTCGAATGTCAGTACTCCACGAGTCGCTTCCGCCGAGACAAAGAGGCTCACCCGAATGAACTTATGCGTTGCGTTGGCGGCATCGTAGCCATACTGGCTAGGGTAGTAGAAAGTGCGATGATTCTCCATTGCGGCGGGATCAGAATTCGAACATCCGATGACTTCCGTGATCAGACGAGCACCGAACGGCGTCAGCTTGGAGAGAACGAAGTGACGGTCTGCGTTGGGTGGGAATTGGGTGAGGTCCGGTGCGTCTTTGAAGTAGTCGATAGACATCGAGGTCAGTGCCGAGATGATGATGTCGTCGTGTGAGAAGTCCGCGTAGAACGGGCGCCCGAGTGGGAAGTCATCGGCGTTGTTGGTGATCGTGCTGTTCACGCTGCTGTTGCTGCTGGTGATGTATTCCTTCTTCAGGCGAGCGAGGAGTTCTTGCTGATAGCCCAGACCTTGGGCGCGGCCAGTCGGGTTGCCCTAGACTCATCAGTATGCCGCGGATTCGATGAAGCGGTTCGTGATGAAGCTTACCCAGGCATAGTCGTAGTAATACTCGATGTCGAGCGTCTGTTCGAAACCTTGCCATTCCTCTAGCGTGAACAGGTTGCAAAAGTCACTCATACCGATGTATGCATGCTCGTAGGCACAGATTGATTGCATGGCGTACTGCCTTTGTCAGGGACATGTCTCCGAGGCGAGATCATCACTCCATCACTTACAGTGTCGTTGTTGTTGAACTGGAATCCGGATGGCGCGTATTTGTTGATCCTCGCCGTGGCATTCTCGATGTACAAAGGCACGTACTGAGAGAACATGAGATGATCTCCGAGGTATGTGACATCATCTAGGAGGTCTCTGTAGCAAGAGTCGTACGATGCGAGCGTGTTGTTCTCAACGCCGCCTTCAGGAATGACCACAACGTCGAAGAGAGAGCCGTTCGCGAAGGAGGTCAAGGCAGGGTCGGCGACTTCGTTGAAAGAAGGACCAAAGAAGCCTAGACTCCACGAGATCTGCGAGTTTTCGATACGGCTCTGACCGGTCGTTCGCAATAGGGGCTTGGGGCGTGCAGTCCCGTTGGTGTACGATGCATTGTACTGGACCTGGCCTACGCTTGCGTTATAAAGGATTCGTCCGTAGTCGGCGTAGAACGAAACCCCCGCTGCAAATTCGGTGGAAGCTCCACGACCGGTCAAGAAGCCACTGGCGAGATCGTATCGATAAGAATTGAGGAAACACAGAGGACCAGTAAATCGAGCTTCGGAGTGAGCTTCGGTGAAGTTCTTCACCTTCGCGGCGAAGCGGGAATTATTTGAGCCATCGTCAAAGGCGCCCGTAGGAAAGCGTTCCGCATGGCGTTGGAGCGTATGTACCTGCTCCACCTGGCAGCCATCCGGCAAGCCCACGTTCTTGACACCAAACGCATCATCAGCGTTGTCGTGATACGGTGAGACCTGACCTAGGACGAGCGTCAGAAGCGAGGAAAGTATCTGGGACTGGTACGAAAGATACCGAGATATTGCTTGATAAAGTCAAAGTCCTTGACGAGCTGTGCCTGTTCATGTGAAGAGTTCGAGCTTGCAGCAGCCAAGGCACTGAGGCCGGCTAGTAGTGTGGTGAATGCGAGCATGCTGTACAGAGTGTGCAAAACCAAGGAAAGAACGATACTTGGCGAGGCTTATGTCTTCTTAAACAGCAGCAGACGGAGACGCTATGCTTCATTTTCCCTGACGATGATGAGGGACTTTTCCTCATCCTCGTCGCCTATCGGAATGGTTATCGGCCTGCTCGTGGCCGCGCAAGGTCAAAAAGCAAAGCCGACGTCAAGAGCACGGACCACTGACCGGAAGATTGTTTGACCTCTCCGTTCAAGGGTCCGGGACTTTTTTTATTTATGTTTTTGAGTTCGTTCAATTCCTCTCTCTACAAACATCCCTCACAACCATGGACGAACAAGAATTTGTTGGTCTGTTACAGGCCCTGCTGGAGCCTGACACTCAAAAGGTCAAGGCCGCCACGAGTCAGCTGAACAAGACCTACTACAGCTCCCCCGCTTCGGTCACCGCACTGATCCACATCATCATCAACCATCCCGATGCTCCTCTCAGACAATTGGCCGCCGTCGAGGCTCGAAAGCTCGTGAACAAGCACTGGAAATTAGTACCAGAGGATCAGAAGCCTCAGCTTCGCGAGTCACTCCTCAAGGCCACCATTGCGGAGGAGAAGCAGCTCGCTCGCCACAGCAAGGCTCGCGTAATCGCGTCCATTGCCCGCACCGACCTCGAGGATGGCAAATGGCAGGAGCTCCCGGGAATTCTTCAGCAGGCCGCTACGAGCGACAATGCCCACCACCGCGAGGTTGGCATCTACATCATCTATACCCTCCTCGAGACCATGCCCGACATGTTCCAGGAGACCATGGGCGACATGTTGAACCTGTTCACCCGCACAATTCAAGATCCGGAGTCAGTGGAGGTGCGAATCAATACCATGCTTGCTTTGTCAGAGCTCGCCATGGTCTTGGACACCGAGGAGGACACCAAGAGCTTGAAAAACTTCCAGGCCACAATCCCACATATGGTCAAGGTTCTTGAGACCGCCATCGCTGCCGAGGACGAGGAGAACACCATGTTGGCATTTGATGTCTTCAACAAGCTGCTCAGCTACGAGAGTGCCTTCCTCAACCCGCACTTTGGCAACTTGCTCCAATTCTTCATGCAAGTTGCTGCGAAGAGTGACATAGACGACGATGTCCGCTCGCAGGCACTCAGCTTCCTCATGCAGAGCGTCAGATATCGCAAGCTGAAGGTGCAAAGTTTAAAGGTCGGTGAAGACATGACGAAGATGTGCCTTCAAATCGCCACGGAACTCGACGAGCTGCCATCGGAAGAGGACGATATCTCACCTGCAAGATCTGCCCTCGGACTGTTGGATATCCTCAGCGAGAGTCTTCCACCAAGCCAGGTGGCAGTGCCTCTGCTCAAAGCTATTGGGCCTTACGTCCAGGACTCCCGCCCCGAATATCGCCGAGCCGGTATCCTCGCCCTGGGCATGTGTGTCGAAGGCGCACCAGACTTTATTGCTACCCAGCTCAAGGAGATCCTACCTCTTGTCCTTCACCTTCTCGAGGACAACGCAATCAGCGTTCGAAGCGCTGCGCTCAACGGTGTCTCTCGTCTTGCAGATGACCTTGCGGAAGAGATGGGCAAGGAGCACGCCAGACTGATCCCAGCTCTCATCAGGAACTTCGACTTGGCTGGTCAGGGCATGAGAAACTCTAAAGAGGGCAGTGACGAGCACGAGTTGAACACGCACATCATAAAGGCCAGCGCTATGGCTGTCGACTCCCTGATCGAGGGCCTTGAGCCTGCGAACGCAGCGCTTTACGTTGGTGAACTCATGCCAAGGTTCAGCGTCCTCATCGATCACGACGACCACAAGGTTCAGATGGCCGCCGTCAGTGCTGTTGGTAGCATTGCCAGTGCTGCGGAGGGGGCCTTTGAGCCATATTTCGAGCAGACCATGCGCAGTCTTGGCAAATACATCGAGATCAAGGATAACGAAGATCAGCTAGAGTTGAGGTCCATGGTGATTGACTCTCTTGGCAAGCTCGCCAGCGCTGTCGGTCCCGAAGCCTTCCAGCCTTTCGTGCAGCCACTCATGCGCGCCAGCGAGGAGGGCCTGCACCTCGACCACCAGAGACTCAAAGAGACCAGCTTCATTCTATGGAGCACTCTCGCCAGGGTGTACGAGGAGAAGTTCGAGCCATTTCTGCAGGGCGCTGTCACATCCTTGTTCGAATGCCTCGACCAAGAAGAGACTGATTCAGATGTCACACTCGGCGCCGAGGCATCTGATCTTGTCGGACAAGAAGTCACCATCGCTGGCAAGAAGATCAAGGTCGCCGGTGCTGGCGGTTCGAACGAGACCGAGGACATCGACGAGGCAGAGCTCGTCAAGGCACTCATGGAGACTGCCGATGACGATGACGACGACTGGGACGATCTCGGTGCCGTGAGCGCTGTCGCCATGGAGAAGGAGATTGCCATCGAGGTGCTTGGAGATATCTTGACCCACACCAAGGGCAAGTACCTGCCATACATGCAAAAGACCATCGAGACAACGTTGCCGCTGCTCGACCATACCTTTGAAGGCGTGAGAAAGAGCGCAGTCAGCACCATGTGGCGTGCCTACGCTTGCCTTTTTGGACTGGCCGAGGACAATGGCATGGCCAAGTGGCAGCCTGGTTTCCCGGTCAAGGTCAAGCCGACTGCTGATCTTGAGAAGTTGGGCGACCTTGTCATGAAGGGAACTCTCGCTCTCTGGGAAGAGGAGATGGATCGGTAAGTCACATGAATTTTTTCCCTCCCTGTCAACACCATGATGAGAAATACTCCGAGCTTTGCTCAACTCAGATGCTACGGCAATTGCTGTAACATGTAGAGGCTGTTTCTGATATCGACATTCACGCTTCGATTGCTTGTCCGTCACTTGAAAAAGATGAAAAGTACTGATCATTGCATAGGGCCACCGTCACCGAGGTGAACCGCAATCTTGCCGCGACTCTCAAGCTCTGTGGACCTGCTGTCCTCACCCCAGTCTCAGGAGATGGACCGACGCCCCTCGAGCTCACTACCCAACACATCATGCAAATTCTGCAACGCCAACATCCGTGCCAAAAGGATGAAGACGATTTTGACGAACCTGCCGCGATGGAGGGCGAGTCCGCAGAGTACGACTGGCTGGTCATTGAGACTGCCATGGAAGTTGTGGCTGGTCTCTCGACTGCTCTTGGTGAACAGTTCGGTGAGCTTTGGAAGATCTTTGAGACACCCCTCTTTAAGTTCGCCTCATCGCAAGAACGTTTCGAGCGTTCCGCCGCCATTGGTACCATGGCCGACTGCATCGAGTCGATGGGAGCTGGCTGCACACCATACACGCAGAGAATGATGAAGCTTCTCCTCAAGCGTTTGAGCGATGAGGACCCAGAGACCAAGAGCAACGCCGCTTTCGGCATGGGATTGCTCTGCGCCAACAGCAATGACGGCAAGGAGATCCTGCCGCAATACAACACTGTTCTCGGTATGCTCGAGCCTCTTCTGCAGACGTCCAAGGCCGGCGCTAGCGAGAGCGAGGCTCGTCTGCTCGACAATGCCGCCGGATGTGTCAGCCGTATGATCAGGAAGTCGCCCGACAACGTGCCATTGGAGCAGGTCCTGCCCCGCCTCGTTGAGCTCCTCCCTCTCAAGGAGGACTTCCGCGAGAACGAGCCGGTGTTCGACATGATTATCAGCTTGTACCAGGCGCAGAATCCGGTCGCGCAAGGTGTGACGCAACAGCTCATGCCTGTCTTTGAGAAGGTCTTAGGCCCGCCTGAGGATCAAATCAGCGACGAGACACGTGCGAAGCTCACAGAGTTGGTCAAGTACCTTCGGGGTTAAACCACTGGGAGGGAAGATGAAGCATGCATAGCGTTGTCCTTTTGTCGTCGTATTGTTGGAAGATACCCATAGATTGTGATGTCATGTTCAGGATAACGAAAAGCATCGATTCGAGAGATCCCGTTGTACTCCATCCTCATGTCTGTCGTAGTGTACATTAATGTATAAGAGGGGTATCATCTTTTTCTGACCGCAAAAACGCACAACCAGCCAAACTCCCATCACGCATTCGAAGACAGCATGTTCCTCTTCCAAACCCACGCAAAGGCAATCGCAACAGAGATCGAAGCTCCCAACCCAATATACAACGCCGTCCGATCCACCGCGTCCTCATCGCCCTTCGGAAACGCCTGCGAGGGGAACGTCGCACTTTCCGCCAAGTGGACAAAGAACTCGCTGATAGACTCCCAATTGACCGAGACGTGCAGCGGCTTGCCCATCTTCAATTGCTCACAGAAGACATCCGGCTGGACCTCCGTCCTCTGCACGGCGCGGTCTTGGTCGGCTTTGAGCGCGACGTAGACGGACGGCAGGGCATTGAGGTTTGGGTGGCGCTCGCGCATGTCGAGAATGTGGGAGAAGGAGTCGGGGTCGCTGCTATCGTAGGTGTAGCAGAGGAGGTCGCAAGCGTCGAGTTTGGCTTGGTTTTCGAGGATGGCGGGTTCTAATTCGCCGAGCTCTTCGAGGATGAGGTAGCATTGCTTGCCGCCTTGGAGCTCGACGCTGTTGACGGCGGTTTGGGGTTTGATGGTTGGGTGGTAGGTGCTGCTGAATGGTCGATTGAGAAATGCGTTTAATAGAGAGGATTTGCCGCTTTGAGCGGATCCTAATACGTAGCAGAGGAAGACGTTGCGTTCGACTCGGCCTGGCTTGTTGCGTCGCTTGCGCGGTTTGGTTATTCTGAGCGCCGGTGTTGTGCCTTTGCCTTCGGAGTCGAACCCGAGGTATGCGAGATACTCGAGGGTGGTCTTGGGATTCTCGAACGTCGTCATGCTCCATTGAGCGAGCCAGCCTTGTAATGTGATGTAGCCTGCCTCGTTCCGTACTGTACAGCTTGGGAACGCGCAGTCGATCCATGACGGTGGCATGCCTGGCGTTGGTGCGAACAAGGTCGCCAACTCCGAGTCGCTCAGGCCTCCATCGTTATCCTTGTCGTGGAGTAAGAACAGATCAACGAAGAACCGATATCCCGCCGGCGACAGTTCGGCAGAAGCGTGTGCTGGAATTTCGAGCTTTGGATGAAGGAAGTTGTCCTTCAGGCTTAAGCTGTCTGAGTATTGAAACTTTCGCAGTATGATCCAAATGGTCTCGTGCCTTCCCTTTTCGGCAAACATCCTATTCAACTGAATGAACCCATCCACATCTATTCCTTCTGCCAGTTTTGGCTCCACCAGAGCTTCATTTGACGCCAGCCTGGACCGTCCGATAGACTTTTTTATGTTGACCAGGTCTTCGTCCGAGAGTGGCTTGTCGAAGCACTTGAGTTGGAAGTCGTGAATCTCTTTGTCGTTCAGCATGCCGTCCTGGTCGCGATCGCAGAGGTAAAACACCCTTCTGAGCGCATCCACTGCTGCAGGCTTCAGGCTGCACTCCTTGGAGTCATATATTGGCGCGATTGGATGTGTGACCGCTTTCTGACAGAGGAAGAACACCTCGTTGATGTTGTGATGTTCCCTGGCACTTGTCCGAATGCACGAATCGATCTCTTTGAATTCCGCCATGACCGGTAGCATTTCATCCTCCACAATCTGAGCCGTACTTGTCCCTGGTGTGAGATCACTCTTGTTCGCGCATAGCACCACCGGCACGTTCACGCCCAGCGAGCGGAAATGTGGCATCCAGAACAGTGCGACTCTTTCATAGCTGTAATGATCGCTATAGACCAGGAGAATCACATTGCATTTCCGCAGCTCTTTTCGTAGAGCATCTCGCTCCTGCGGAAGTGCAGAAGTATCGACGATCGTGGTGGTGACATTTTCGGGCGTTCCTAGACTCGGCGGAAGGGTGATGGGTGGGAGGACGGGTTGGATCTTGGTCGTTACGAAAGTGTCTCTGACTAGAGATGTCAGGAGCGAGCTCTTGCCAACGGACTCATCGCCACAGATGACTATTCGAACTGCGAGATCGATCAGTGGATGTTCATGCTCGTTCGTACGGCCTGAAAGACGTACCAGTCGCCATGTCCGAGACGTCGACGTTTCCTCTGATCTCAATGGCTCTGGAAGCCCAGATCTTCGTAGCTCATGTGCGTGACTCGTGGTTCGAATGTCACGCCGAGGATGAGGTGAGGTGAAGCGAGGGTGTGCTACAGAGCAATGTTCTCCTCAACTCCATGCTGCACGTTAAATACAACACTACCAGACTTCATCGTATTACCTCTATCGAGTACAACAATTGAGAAAGCCGTCGCTCGCTGGAGATGAGGTTCCTGATTCCAGACAGCTGGCCGAGATTCGGCCGCGAAGTTGAGCATATCGATATTGCAATGCGCCGATGCGGTAGAAAATGATATGATTTCAAGCTGCGTGAACAGGCAGACACTGTCTATAGTCTCTAGAGTAACGATGGCGTGTGCTGAAACGCTGAATTCATAGTTGATCTCTTGCAGAATGCCGCGAGACTGTCAGCGGTGGCATTGCCGCTTCATTAAGCACCGACTTGAGTCCTCGATTCACCGCTCGCAGTACTCGTGCAACCTCTCCAAGTGCAAATCAATCAGTCCAATCAACGTCGGTCGTCCGCATCCGCTTCTACAACTCCGTCCAATCTCTTCAAGTTTGCCTCCTTCACCATGCAGAGCACCGCTTCCCAACCGCCATCGTCTGAATCGCCTTTATCGATTCGGAACGGTTCTTCCTCGTCGGGAATGCTGACGAAGAAGCTCAAGATCTCCTTGCCTTCGAACGGGCGGCCCAGGCTCCACTGCAAGGCTGCAAAGACTTCTTCACCCGTCATTGAGTCCGTCATGCTCACGATCTTGATGCCCTTGATGACTGGAGACCTGATCCATAATTGGAATAGTACCCCTGGTGCTGTCAAAGGCAGCTTGAGTGTTGATGCTGGGTTTGAAGATCGTGAGCAGGGCCCGGCTGATTGTGCGGCGAGTACTGGCTTCTTCATGATCGCCACGGATTCCGCAGATTTCCCGAGCGTCCCGCCAGGAGAGCTTACTTCCGATGGAAAGACGGGTTCTTCAGTCTGTTGTGCTACCGCTGCGGAATACGGCGGTGGAGCGAGACCACAGTCTGACATTGTGCGGACGTCCACGGGCTGCAGAGAAGGGTGTCGTTGACGCTTCGCATCGTGATCCACACCGTCATCATCACGAGCGCGCTTGGCTTCGGTCTCGACATTACTTGAAGCCAGCATGTGTTGACGCTCGCCGAACTTTTCGAGTTCGATCTCCACATCTGGAAATCTCAAAGGCTCTGCCAATCCTGATTTTGCGAGAGCTTTCGGCATACCTGATATGACTTTGTTGGAGGCGGGAGAGTTGTGAATCAAAGATGCCATGGTAGTTGCTGAACCTTCCTGTATGCCAACTGCAGGCTTGTTGCGAGAGTCAGGGCAGCCACCTGCCGCAGGCGCAGTCTGGTCTTTCGAGATAGGAGGAACGACCATCGGAGAGGCCAGTCCCGTCGCAATTATGTAAGCTCGCTTGTGTCGGCGGATTGTGGCTGGATTGTGATTGTATTTGGTCTTCAATCTGGTCTTAGCGGCCAAATCGTAGAAAGCACGTGCGTTCCAATCCCGAGCTAACTGAGGATAAGACTCCGCGGTGGCGTCCTCCGACATCTGGACGGTCGCAGCATCAGTCTTGCCGCAAATGAGGATCTCGAGTCGGTCGACCAGAACCTGACGCTCATCGAAGACTGGCTTCCACAAATCCTCATCGACGACAGAAATACAACGCTGCCCAAAAAGCCACATGCGTGTGAAGTCGCCAGTAAGGATTTTGGTCGCCAGCTTCGGGATATCTTTCTGCAGCTCGCGGACCTGCCGGATTGCTCTATAGCTCTCTGCACGGTCATACGTGGAGTTCATCTTGACCGATACAGTCTGCTCCTTGAAATGAGATCGACTCGTAGATCGAAATGCCGGACGGGTTCGTTCGGTCCAGTGTTTTCGTTCGAGTGGCGCGAGCTGTGTGCTATGCGAGAATGTTACCAGGACCTGAGATGTTGATGTTCCTGTTGATGTTGTGATAAGTGTGAGGCCAGCGTCGCAGGATGGTGTGGTTTGGCAAATGTTATTCGAGGCACGAAATGTCACCACAGACGCAAGTAGACTTTGCATCTGAGAAATATGGCATCCGCGTTTGTGCGGAAACGTCCATTCTCACTTGCTGATCGAGTTCAGTCTTGTGGATTGAATAAACGCCCCGTTCGCGGCCACTCCACTTGGCGTTTCCACTCCGCTGCAGAGGCTTGCTAATGGCATACTCCTGAGTATTATCCCCGCCTCCGTGCGTGCCCCATGTTGCTCGACTCTCACAAATGCATCCCTGTTCCCATTCCGATACGCCGATTTCCATGCCGCATGCTCGTGATATTGTACAGTGTGGTCCATGTCTGTTCATCCTTGCCTACAGATCTGTCAGGGTATCGTCCAGAATTCCTACATCAAACTCCACCATACCTTTGCTTGTGCTTCGGATTCTTGCTGCAAATGATGTACACATATTTGCCGCCCTTCCTCCTCACACTCTTGCACCCGTCGCATAGCTTCTTGACACTGCTCCGCACTTTCATTCCTCGAGTTTGGTGAGCTGCAAGAGCTTGTGATGCTGTCGTTCCATCCAGTCGTAATGCCTTCAGGCTATCCGCCAGAGGAGCCTGGCGTATTCGTTGGAGTGCGTTGCTGGCAGAGGATATGCTCCCTATTGACCGGGCTGTTGGTTGTGTGGCATTGATGGAGCGTCTTAATGAGATGTATCGCGTAGGCGAGGATGTGAGGGAGTGTTTCGCCAAAAATCGGGTCGCATACGAGGACAGCATGTTGATGGTTGATGTGATTCTTGACCTCAATCGCTCAATCGCAGAGTCCAAAGTGATGTTCAAGCTGTCGATCCAGCTGCATGGTCGAAACCTGTGGGACGGGACGCGGCTTCGTCCGCTCCTTCCTAGTTTTCTGTCCACACCACATGCCAAGGCTTCGAATTGTCCACACTAAGAACTTCAAAGCCGCTGAGAACTTCGACGTCCCAGCGCTCGAAGCACCGCACAAACACTCCAAACCCACCGCCAATTCGACGACCGACACTCGACTACCGCAGTCATGGCCACCGAATTGACAGTCCAGAGCGAGCGCGCTTTCCAGAAGCAGCCTCATATCTTCTTGAACGGCAAGAAGACCGGCGGCAAGTCAAAAGTCGGCAAAGGAGGACGGAGATACTACAAGGACGTCGGTCTTGGATTCAGGACGCCCAAGACCGCCATTGAGGGCTCTTACATCGGTAAGTGCTGTCAGTGGGATGGAGGGTGAAAGAAATGGAATGGTTTCGAGGGGATGGAACTGGACAATGCGCACGATGGGACTGGGACAAGAAGAGCATGATGGACATGGGCTTACAATTTTGCGCGCAGACAAGAAGTGCCCCTTCACCGGCCTCATCTCCATCCGTGGTCGTATCCTCACCGGCACCGTGGTGTCCACCAAGATGCACCGCACTCTCGTCATCCGCCGCGAGTACCTCCACTTCGTCCCAAAGTACTCCCGTTACGAGAAGCGCCACAAGAACCTCGCCGCACACGTCAGCCCTGCATTCCGTGTCGAGGATGGCGACCAGGTCACCGTTGGCCAGTGCCGGCCATTGAGCAAGACTGTATGAATGTCAAGAATTCCTGGAGGCGGATATTTATACTAATACACAACACAGGTCCGCTTCAACGTTCTGCGCGTGCTTCCCCGAACTGGCAAGCAGGTCAAGCAGTTCAACAAGTTTTAAGCGACCGGACATGTGCTTTTGAGGGATCGATGAAGGAGCTGGGAGATGGGCATGATATGATACCGTCCGGCAGCGACTGCATCTGAACGGCGTTGGTCAGAAAAAGGCCTTTTGGGCAGGGTGTGGTCTCGAGGTGGTCCTGCGAGATCCGCCTGTTACTAGCTCGGCGTAGCAAATGTCAAATGCGAACAGTTCTCATGCAACCATCTTCGATCCCAACGAGGCTCATCTGGAACGATTGACGATACGGCCCGAAGGGGACATTATGGTCAACTGAGAGTACACGAGTTATGTCAAGTCGTGCTGAATATACGCGGCTATGACCTGTCAAGTAAGCGCCGCGAAAGTATCCCATTCGCCATTCATTTGCCTCGAAACGCCCAGATGTGACCAAATACCCATTCGTATCATGTCTCCTCGCCCACCACTCGGTCGCGTGACCTCATCCCTTCCTGCTCTCGTGTCCGTGCTCAATCATTCTATCCCACCGCAAGCTCATCATCTTCTCCTCTCAAAGTACGAACTCGCTCCCATGAGCGCAACGCTTTGATCCATAATCGTCTCGCCCACCCACAGGTAGTTCTCCACCCACTTCTTTATGCTCGGCGTCTCGGAGAACTGGTCGGGTTTGAGGCTGGGACTGAGTTGTTAGAATGGTCAGATCATATCTTTCTGTCGGTCCAAGGTATCGCTCATGGGTGGAGAGGTTGGATGCGGTATGTATCTGGTGGCCGGGTAGAAGGAGGACCTACGTGAGTCCCGTAGAGCGCTTAACGCCGGCAAGGAAGGCGGAGATGAGGACTGCGTCGAAGGTGTAGTGGGCTAGGCGACCGAGCTGTGGGAGAAGCGCGGTTAGTCTTGAGGAGCCTATGCGCCAGGTGGGAGGATGATGCCGTACAACCATGTTTGGAGGCGGCGCTTGAGGCTCAGATGACAGGTCTGATCCGGGACAAAGTCGTGCGTTCGGAGTGGTGATGCGGTCGAGGTTCAGTGTGCTATCGTGGTAACGGGCGGTTGGGGGAGCTGGCCTTGAAACTGTTTATCGATAGAGACGGAGCTCGGAGACGATGAGTGTCAGCGACCGCCTCTATCGTTTGCAGCTGACGGTCTGAAAGGTACGTCCGTGCCCAAATCTGCTGCTGCCTATTCGGGACACTTGTGGGCGCTGGGCAGCTCTTGCTTCGTCGTGATGTTCTACTCAGTGAATTATAAAAACCCTGATGCTGTTACGGCATGGTCAGGAAAGGATTTGAGTCGTATGACCGCTCGCTCGCATCGTAGATATGACAACTCGCAGAGAAGACCAAACAAATTTTGAGGGGAGAACTGTCGAAGAGCTCTGCATAAAGCGACTGACGACTTCGAGCAGCAGTACTATTCTCGTACTAGCAGTAGTGACTGATCTATCCTCATGAAAATGACGATGTTTCTTGTGAAACATCGCTGCCCAAAGAGTGTCACGCGAAGCGAGCACATCGAAGAAAACACCGCAGTCATTCCAACCCCAACCAGGTTCTCCTCGACGGTAAACACATGCAGATTCAAGATGCTAGGATGCCTTGTGGCTTCCCAGACTTTCAGCTGTGATTCCCTACAACAGCCCATCGCATTCCACACGAGCAGACCTCCAAGCGATAATCGTTGCCGCGTTGCAGGTATTGGCTGTCGACAGAGCGAACGTGTCGATACTTGTACCGCAATTGCTTTCGACGAACATCACTATCCTGCAGTTCTTCGCCGTGAGCGGCAGCGCATCGACAGTCCAGTACATCGACTGGGCATCCCTCGGGTCAACCTTGATGCAGGCTGTTCCGTAGTATCCGGTCTGCGTGGTCACTTTCTGAAGCTTGTTGGGATACTGATTCAACCCGTTGCGGACCTCTCGATTTCCAAATCCGTCCAACTGGAGGTCGCGAATGGTGCCGTTTCCGCAGTTGTCGTCCACAAAGGTGAACAGGTTGACGTATGGTTGCTGGAAAATGCACGCTCCGGGAAAGACGGCGGGTACGGCGGGGTTTGTGCCGGAAGGGTTTGGGGCAGCTGCGTAAGTAGGTGTCGCGGTGATGGTGATGGTCGATGTGAAGGAAGAAGTCGAAAGCCGGGTCGTGGTAGACGTCTTGGACACGGTGGAGGTGACAATTGAGGTGACAGTGGAGGTCCTGGTTGTAGTGGGACAATTGGCTCTCTTAATGCCTGGAATGAAAGTGCAGAAGGGTTAGCAACGATTCGGACTCATGGCACAAGGACAGACTGGGGCCCGCTGGCATAGTCCGAGAGATATTTTGACAATCTCGGACAGCTGCAAGCCCTCTGCTCTTCGATTATCTTACAGCCTGTAGGACACCTTTGATTTGGGCGGATTTGACAAAGGCTAACGCCGTTGGCGCACGGCCCCGTTTGAGCAATTGCAAACATCGGGATGGCTAGCAGACTTGCGATAGCGAGTGTATACTGATAAAGTCAGCAACTGATCGTCAAACTGACCATGAATGGTCTTGCCGTACCGTTGACCGCATGGCTACTGTGGGTGTCGCAAGCTAGATAGGGAAAATATTAGATTGATCCTCAAGCTTGGATTGTGCTGACTTGCCAGTGGTAAAAAGAGCAAAGGTGCCCCTTTATACCTTTATCTTTCCTGAGAAGCCATCTGCCAAAGCATCCACACAACTAGCAATAGCTTGCAGACGATGCAATAGCCCCATCCAGACGGGGTGTCTGTGCGCATCGTATCTGCCATTACAGATCGAAGCGGAGTCGACGATCGTCTCGGGCAAGCCGCTGATCCAGGCTTCATCGAAGTCGTGCAATCGAGGGCCGCGGAGGGTGGCAGTGCTACTGCTCAATGCCGCCATCGTGAGCCGTCTGGGCTACTGTCCCACCCAATCGGACACCAATAATCGGCGTTTATCGAGGCTACCACGTCCTCGCTTTCGCGCTCTTCATGGACATGGCTTCCAACAACGCATGCCTCTTTGTCCGGTTCGTCCACATCGCGAATACTTCTCAATCCCTCGTCGTACTGTGCCTCCATATTCACCACATACTGCTGCTGAGTATCGTATACATGATGAAGCCTTGCTTACACAGCAGTGCCTGCGAGAGTTCTTTGAGCTGTCCAGGTCGGCGATTCTCTGCTGTATTGTATGAGTACACGAAGGCACGGAAGGGTATTCTTTGTCTTCCACGCCACGGTACGAGATGGCTTTGCGACAGCAAGATCAGGACACTGTGGCTTTATTCCGTTGTCAAGAATTCAGCAAAGAGCATCAATGTTCCCCTTTGCATGCGCTGGTAAATGGGCAGAGAGAGAAGGAAGGCTTGATTTTGGAAAGCGAAGGAGAAGGAGATAAGTCCAGCTACTGGAGCTAAGCTATATCGGGTAGCTTACGCTGATAACGATCATCGCAAAAGACATACGAAACAAACACATAACTGCTCATACCCCTTTCAGGATTCTACTACAGCTGAGCCTCTCTAGGCATATTCCGGACTGGCAAGCCATCATATCACACGACAGCACATTTCACGAAACTACCACGACAAATCACTGGCAAAGCACGCAACTTTCAGCTCTACGCGATGGTTTTCCCGGTGCTGCTGGCCCCGACAGCGTTTCTCTGCGTGTTGGCGGACAGCTGGCCTGGCTTATCAAAGCTATATTCTATCTTCACGGTCAACACAACCCGGCTTGGACAGAACGCTGTCAACGAAGCCGACGACGAGATCATGGGACACCACTTAGGCGGTAAGGGGAAGCGGCAGGTTGAATCTTGTTCCACCTTCGTAGCGGTAAGACGTGTAGAGGAAGGAGCTAGCAAAGAAAGATAGGGCTGACGTACTCGCACGTACTTTCTATCTTCAGAAAGGTACAAGTGAGGCTCTTCGTTCCTGGTCGTGTGACGTTGTATAGGGCAGGCCATTTGAAGTCCCTCACAACATCGCCAGAGTTCGCACGACATTACCGGGGGTGTTTAGAGATTCCACCGCGATGTCCTGCATGCAGGAACAGCGCTAACGAGTGTCGAAACGACGAAAATTCCACCGATGCTCCACCTTAGGCATGAGTCGACAATATCTCGAGCCTATATTGGTCCAGCAAGCCGTCCGGGCCGACACTGCTTCCTGGATCCTGGATCCGAGATGTGGTATGGTCTGCACTTTACTCGCTCAACGACCCTGTTCGTGACAGCAGGTTCGCAAGAAATGCGACATATTCGGCGAATGGCTCGGCGTGATGTACGCACGTGGCGCGACTTCTTCTGTGCGATGTCCAGCCGCTCTTTGCATCTTTGAATCGTCAAGGACAGACCTGGTGGATTTGTACAGAAGCTCCGTAAACAGCTCGACCTTGCTGGACGATTCATATGAATGTGGGTTTGTTCCCAGCATCGGAACAATCAGCAAAAGGATAATGTCGGAACAACTCGAATGGTTGGAAAGCTTGGAAAAGGTTGCCTTGCGCGACATCGCAAGCACAATCTTGCGTGACCACTCTGAAATCAGACATACGATCCTCCCCTCAGGACTACAAGAACCTCATCACCAACTTCTCCTTGAACAACTTCCTCTCCAGCACCTTCCTCTCCTACAACACCCTCTGGGACAACTTCCTCTGGGACAACTTCCTCTCCTACAACACCCTCTGGAACAACTTCTTCTCCAACAACTTCCTCTCCTACACCTTCGTCTTCAACACCTTCCATAACTCGAGAGTCGAGACGGGCCGGCCACGACCAGCCGAGCTACCTTCGTCCGCACTTCTCCACACCAACTTCCGACATGAAGTTCGCGGTGCTGATCACTTCCCTTCTGGTCGGCGTCCGCGCTGTCGCCATACCTGAGAACGACCAGACCAATACCTACCAGCCTCCGCAGAGCCACCAAGGTGAGCGACGTCCATCCTCGTCCGGCTCGTCTAGCTCTTGCCCGGACCTGGCTTGAGAAGTAATACTGACGGGTTCCAGGCAATGGGGCGGACCCCGGAGAGTCCAAATTTCCCTTCCCTTTCGGTAAAGGTGATGATGATGGCTCCGGTGTACCTGCTATCCCAAAATTTGGCGGCGATCATTTCAAAGCACCCTTCGACGGGGTCCTGATGCAAGCTAAAAAGGCACTGGGATGGAAATGTCCTAATGATCAGTTCAAGAAATGTGTCAAAGCATACGGCAGTACATTCATGACCTGTGCATATGCCATATTGGTCTATAAGGGTTCGAGTATGTCTTCTTTCCGATCCAACGTGTGGTTTCTGAAACTTGCCCGCTGACAAATTTTCCGTTAGGCATCGTGGTAGCCAACTACTGTGCCGGCTCTCTTGTCGTTCAGAGCGTCAACACGGTAGGTTCACAGCCCACGGAAGTGTGACCGCCGTCTCCTGCAAATGACTGACTCATGAGCAGCCGCGGGTCTGCCTTGGTTGCGTCCCGTCGACAAGCCCGAAAGACGACCCGGCTAATAACCCTGGAAAGCCGCCAAAGGATGATGAGAAGCCACATCCGAAGCACCCGGGAAAACCGCCGAAGGATGTTGATTGAGACGGTGATCAGTAACGCCGAACTGTGTGTGTGTGTTGATCAAGACCACGCCTCTGAATTTGTCGCTTTGGGCTTTTGCTGCGCTGCTGCCGGAGGATAGAGGGTCAGATTGAGAGCCACATCCAACCTCTCTTATGTCGCTGTTCGCGGACAACCCGTTACGGCTTATTGGCGTGGACCATCGACTAGCTACTGTATTTATCTGCTCGTCAAAAAGATCGTTTTTGTGATCATTTTCCATCTCCTCACAAGAGTCGTCTCGTTCGGCGTTTGGCGATGTCTCCTCCTCGACGGGACGCTGAGGATCAGTTGCCACCATGTAGAGCTCAACTTCGATGGCCAGGAGTATCTGTTGCGTAATACAGCCTCGCGTCCTGCTGAAGAGTGGGACCGAATGATGCAAGGTGTTCTAGAATCCTAGGTAGAGGCATTTTCGGTCTCGACTGGCTGAAAAACACCTTGCACGAGGTCGGATTAGAGTTGTAGATCATGGGTGTACCTGACCAGATGGCGAAATTCTGCCGCAGACGGGATGCTAAAGACCAAGTCCCAGAATGTAGGGCTGGACCTTGATGGCCAGCGGTATCGGTGTGGAACCGAACGACGTGAGGCGGACTGGGATTCCAGGTAGAGGCATTTTCGGCGTTAAATCCGCACGACGTCGGAATAGAGTTGTAGACCATGGGTGTACCTGACCTTGGTGATGTCGCAATAATCATGCCGCAATTAAGGTGAGCGAGATTGTCGACTTGCTGAGAGTCTGAGACTAGTCTGTGCTGCCTGAGGCAAGAGGATCACCTCACGCAGAGTTCCAGGACTCACTTTTCCAGTCATTCGCACCGATTTTGTTGTTGCAAGCGAAGCTTGCTAATATGCTGAGGGAAGGTTCAAGCTTAAGGAGACATGGACAAGAGCGAGCGAACGTTAGTGACGGGAACGTGATTGGAAGCATGGCGCATCGACGTTTTGACCGGCAAATTCGCCGCCCAGGCCAAATATCACGAGTGCCAATCACTATGATCCATTACGTGAGGGTTATATTGGAATAATTGCCTTTCAGAGCACATACGACCACAGATAGATGAAAAATCGGCTTCCCGTCCGATCAGCCATTCATAACCATCTAATCGCTGCACTAGTACTCAAGTTGGTGACAATTGGGGAATCCGTAGTGTTGTATGTTTTTGTCCTTTTTGTTCCAACGAATTCTGGAGGGGAAGAAGGCGAACGGTGTGCGATTGCGTTTTTGTTTAGACGTTTTGTGGCATATGAGATGTGGAGAGCGTGGGGTCGTAGGACTCTTCTCTTCTACGTAGAGCTCTAGATAAAGTGCAATGTATACGTGATTGTCGCTCAAATTTAGTGCAAATTGTTGGCGCAGAGCGGTGGGGGGGAAGAGAGGGAGCTTGCGACCGAACGACCCCCCCTGAGCGAGAGCCATATACCGCCGAACTTTAACCGTTGGGGGTGGTGTGAAATTCGAGTGAGCGCATTGTCTGATTGGCTGCATGTCATGCAGCAATGTTTACGCGCAGCGTGCTGAACGCTACGCGCACCACTTTCCGACACGGCCGACGATACAATAGCTATGCACCTTATCCCTTCCTTTGTCGGTTGTAAATTGTAGTAGCCGGAAGCGATGCGAGCGTAGGGAAGTTCATCGCGTAGCGACGCGTAGCGAACGAGATCGAGCGGATATATTTGATAAGGTAGTTGTCCTCCGATGTTCAGCACTGTGCTGTTCAATTCGCCGTCCATCCGGCTGAACAATTATAAAGCGACCGTTCAAGAGATCAGATGAATGGCTATCTGCCGACATGGCGGTACGATCGACCCGTTTCTGCCTGTCCCACGGCAGACGACACACATCAATCCCAGTGAACTCCCCCAAAAGCGAGTTGGTAGCGTTCAACGTCATGCACCACCACGGCGTTCCTCATGAAATTGTCCCCGAAAATCGGTCCCCGGGGCGCATAGCCATCCGCCTCCTGCTCAGCAGGCCAACTTTGGAAGCCCATGGTACACACTCCGCCGGAATACTCGCCTAAAGCATCCCCGACTAGGACATCGCGAGGATTGACTGCAAAGTCTTGTCCGCCAATGCGAAAGGAGACCTCTGGGACAGTGGAATTGCAAAGCGGATAATACTGGTTATCCACTTGCGGATAGCGAGCAGGCACAGGATCGAAACCTCGAGCGATGGCATCAACGACCTTCGAGTGCAGAATGGTATAGGTAGTTCCACAGTCCACCTTAGAAGGTGCCGTAAGGCCGGTATCGTTCTGAATGGGTGCTACCCACTGCATGAAGTCACCGTTGACCGTGAATCCATCAACTTGAAAGCGGTAGGTGGAGTATCTTGGTGATATGTTGTAGTGCGGGTAGTAAGACTGGATGATCGGGGTCGAGGCCCACACGCCAGCGTACGGAAGATTGGCTGGCGCCGGAGTTCCTCCTAGAGATAAGAAGCCGCCAGGAGAACCGTTTGTGTCGTTGCTGCCGCGACGGTAGAGCCCGATTGTGAACTGTCCTGGATCGACATCGCCATTCTCGATAGCTGAGAATATCCAAGGGTTGTACATAGGATAACTGTGTTCAGAACCGTGTTCAGTGAGGCTCAGGTGCGGGGGAGGATGGCAGCTCGACTCACGTATGGTTGTGGCCTTTCGAGGCTTTATAGTCTGCTGCTGTGATGCTCGGGAAACCAAAACCTAGAGGTTCTACATTAGCTCGAAATCCTGTCGTTATCCTTGTAAACATACCGATGAGACCAGATGTGAGCCCATCCCCGAACCAATAGAGTTTATCGGCCAGCGCATATTGCTGTTTGGGTACTGTGACTCCGCCATACGAGACAGTGCCGAAGCCGTATCCACCAGAAGCAAACTCCCCATCGACATAGCTTATGTTGAAGATCTGATCATCTATACTCCCTCCGGAGAATCTAGGCGGACCAGGGCTGTATGGAATCCAGCGTTAGTAGGTATCCAGTCGCAGCATCTGTATCAAATGAGAATTACCCTATGTAGCATTCCTTTTGTTCACTGCATGGTCAAAGACGTCAGTAAAGTGCCAGCAAAGTCGCGCAACGCATCCGTACTTACATCGCTGTACCATTCTCATTTTCGCACACGAAATCGTGCTTGGGCAGCCACAGATCGGCACTACCAGTATCCATGATGACATCGTAGTTGGAACCATCGATATTGACAGTAATGGCGTAGGCCATGCCCGCAGCGACGTTTTCCACAAGTCCATGTCCTCCTCTTCCAAATCCTGCCTCGAGAGTGATGCCTGAAGAGGTGAGTGGCAGCACGTTTCCGGTGATGGCAATTCCAAGCTCGGCGATCAGTCGGGTGTTCAGGTCAATGTCGATTTCAACACCAAGGAGACCACGACGGGCCCTTTCGGGCTGAGAAACATCTTCGAGAGAGCTTGAGGCGGTAGAAACGAGTGTGGCAAGGAGCGTCAGCGCGCTGAGCGAGCTATGCCAGAAGAGGCTGTGCATCGTCCAGGTTGTGTTGAAAGCGAATGACAGATGGAAAGACCTCCAACGAAGACGAGGCCTTGTATCTAAAGTCGATCTGGATCCGCTTACCAGGGAGAAGTAGAATCATCGCTCATCTTGGCTCCATCCCGACAGCTCGCATTCGCATGGAACGTAAATATGATTTGTAGGGGCCCATACAACCCGACACGTGCATACGAGGATTAGCGCTGACCATTAGAAACCCATGAAGACGCCTGGTCGGGGCGGCAACCGACAACTTTCCCAGTATAGATTGGTGCAGAAGTATTGCCAGGGGCGGACACTGGATCATGTCCTTCTGGATGCAGGCAATAGAGGTGAGGACCGGTTCTGGCCAAACTCGGAAAGAAGCCGTATCGGCTGCCAGAGGTGCTGCCACTACTAACTAGAAGTGTTCAAGACCTCATTTCCCAGATAATGGTTCGATCCCGGGTGCTGACTGGGGATGGTGGCGTGAGATGATGCGCACCTATCTGAGCATCCGATACCTTCGGCAACCCATGTCTCCAATACAAAGAAGCCTTTGCGATTAGTGGTGGTTTGAGAGTAGAGTTGGATCCAACAGCACGTTTCTGCACCCCTTCTCCTGTGACTGAAGTGTAATCCCTGGCTCACCGCGAAATGAGGTAACCGCTAGCCGAAAATAAACCGCACCAAGTGCCCAATCTGTGATCGGCCTGGCGCTCCGGTCGCAAGCGCCGTTGGTCGTATGAACTCTGGTCGCATGGTGTGAGCAGGGCCTCCTGCTTCGAAATGTTAGTCTGGGGCAGCTGTCAAGGTTCGACGAGCCATCGTGATCTCAGTGGAATCAAACAGTACTTGAATTCCAGCCGCTAAGTGTCTTTCACGACTGAACGCTGGTGTTCTCGCGATAGATCAGCAGAGGCACACAGCGGTGTAAGAGGAATACAAGATCGTGTGGCATCTTACACGTCTGACAGTTTGTCAGACAGCGTACTTGTATGTTCTGAATCTCCGTAGTCGTATTGCTTAGCTCTTCTTCAGCGTTTTTAATTTCGGGGACATCTCTTCCCTAGTGACTTTCGTGTCTCCGCGAATGGCACGTAGCGTGTCCTGAACGGTGGTCACCTCAGGGGTTTCCTGCGCTTTTGCTACGAACGCCGTTGCGCCCTGAATGAGCATCTTGACAACGTCCGCCGGCACGCTCTCGCTCTCAGTGCGATCCACGTGGCCGCGTGTTTCTAGCAGATACTTCATGAGTTGCAGGACATGCTCTCGATATCCTGCGAGCCAAATGAACCCAGTAGGCCATGTTTCGGCCATGGTAGCAGGCGCATTGGGCGACGCGGCCGATCGCACGGCTTCGCACAACCTTCAAAGGTAGGTAGAGCACTGTAGTGAGACTGAATTCCAGGAGTGATCGATTCTCGCTGTGGGGAGCGTTCTTTCTTCATACCAATTTCCTGTTGTTGGTCGATGGCAGTTGGACTATACCAATTTGAGTCAGTAGTGTTGTATGGTTTTTGTCTTATTTTTTTGTCCAGACGACCCAGGAAGGAATAAAGGCAAACGGTGTGGATTGCGTTTTTGTTCAGATCTTTGGGTGGAACGGTGCGAAGAGCGAATGCAATGGATGCATAGGAGGTGATGCTGCATCGCTTCGATCCTCGACTCGGAGAACTTCTAATCTGTGTAAGCTTTCTTCTCGTCCTCGCCCTTTGAACTTTTCGAAGACCCATCGCTACTATTCGAGTTCGTGCTAACAACATGAAACGAGAAGTCAATCTCGCCAACGAGAAATTTGACATGCCTGCGAACAGAACGTTAGCTAACCCGCAACTCAGCAAGAGCAACTCAGAATATACCTCATCATCTTCACCACATCATCATTAATACACTGCGCACAAATCTGAATGACCGCAAAAGCCGAATACTCCGACTCGGCGATATGGCTCACGCTCAAGATATCATGGTCAATCTTCTCCAAACTCCGCACATATCGCCGATGCTGCGGGACTTCCAAGTACGGCGGGAGAGGTCTCGCGTGCGCCAGGCTGGAAGACAGAAGGGACAATAGGCTCGTAAATTGATGCGAGGTTGCGTCCACGGATTGGAGTAGTTTGCGAAAGTCGACCGACCACTCCGAGTCCGCGGCGGAAGTGGAGAATGTTCCCGAGGCGTAGCTGATGAGAGCGGTGTATTGTAGTACGCGCTCGACGCAGCCGATTAGTCCCTCGTATTCTTCTTGCGGGAAACGGCCGCCGACACGGAGTTGGAATTTGGAAAAGGCAGAGTTTTGGCGGAGAGTGGTGAGCAAGGAGAGCAGTTTCGTGAACACTTTCCTCCGGGCTTGTTCGAGGTGGTAGGCGCGGGTGCCTTTTGTGTCTTCGTCGCCGTCGATACGTTGGATGCGTGAGGTGACGGTTTCGTGGACGACGGAGTAGAGATTTGCGAGGAGGTAGATGGCGGCGCCGAGGTCTTTGCGGAGTTCGGTAGATTCGGAGATGGGATATGGGAAGATGGTCCAGATGTATGCTACCGCGAGACCGCCGCAGACAGTCGCGAGTCGATAGGGAGCGAGGACGTAGGTCTCGTATGCGGGCTGGCCGTTTGACTCGGAGACGGCGACGCCGACTTGCTTGACTTGCAGTTCGTAGCCGACGACGAGAATGGCGGTGATGGCGGAGATCAGGCCCACGATGATGAGTTTCGGGAACTTGAGCAGGAAGTAGAAGGCGCAGAAGAGCCAGAGCCAGAGGAAGACGATGACTCCGGATGTTTTGCCGTCAACAATGTACCCTGTGCGGTGAATCTACGCTTAGCTCGTGCTGGTCTAGAGGAGTAAGTAGAGTGGAGCTTACATATGACATAGGAAGCGACCATCGCAATGGCAGTGCCGATGATTCGAAGAGCGAACTAGAGGAATGTCAGCGTGGGAGTGAAAGCATCGTCAGCAGAGGACCACATACACTCCAAGTCGACTGCCCAGCAGTCCGAGTCATCGAGATAGGAACCATGATCTACCAAAGGTCAGCAATCTCCCAGACCACGAAGAATAATGCTCGTCTCACCATGGCCCAAAGCAATCGATGCTTCAAAAAGAAACTCTGCGTCGCCTCCAGGAAGCAGATGATCGCAATACTCATCGTAGCCCACGTCACACGGAATCCAAAGCTCGACGCATCACTGCGAAAACCCCTCGGAATCAATCTTATCGTCTCTCCAATTCTCTCCCTCCAATTCCTCGGCGGCATATGTTCCGGATCCTTCCTCTTCCCATACGACTGCCCCAAATCCAGAAGTCTCGAGCCCGAAGAGTCCATGTCCGCAGTATACTGATCATCGTCCGACTTGTCTTCCTTTCCGAAAGCTGCTCGTACCCACTTTCCGAACGTCTTCGCTCTCGGAATGATGAGCTTAGTCTTCTCCAACGCACCAGCTTGTTTCCTCTCATCGGCGTAGAGGACGAGATCCCACGCAGCCAGGCCAGCGCGATGGAGGAGATACTCGACGTACAGCGCGAAGAAGAGTTGTCGCTGATTGGTCTCGCGTTCGTCCATCGATCGAATTTCTCCCGGCTGGATGAACGATGCATCGGAAAAGTCGTTCGCCATGTTGATGTTGTGGGTGGTACACCAGTCTCGAGCTCCTTGTTTCTTGTTCTCGTAGAAGAGGTTGTTTTTGGCTATGAACGCTTCTGCGAAGCCTGGTGTGCCGGGCGCAGCTTCGTTGCCTGAGCTCTCCTCGTCTTCATTCTTGTTCTTCTTCGGCGGCTTGATCAACTCGAAGGTGAGCAACACATGCTGAAATGCCTCGCCAATACTAGAACTCATCATAGCGAAGGGTTCGTGAAGTGACTTCATCAAGTGGTGGAGATCATCCACCTTCCGCCGTTGCGTCTCCTCATCCGGATGGTCGTCGTTGATCGCCTCTGCTCGTCGCTGGAGGATATCAATCACTGCATTCAAGCCTCCGATCGGTGTCATGACCGCACGCATCAGTTTCCACAGCCCAGATATCTCCTTCGGTTCCAGCTTACCGATAGCGACCTCGCGCTTGGCGAAGCCGATGTCAGTCGGAATCTTGGTATACAGGCCATACAACTTCTCCAGACTCCCCTTCAACTTACGACCTTCAGGCGTCATCAAAGTCACAGGCTCGTCGTCAGCGCCCTTGGGCTTCTTCCCCTTCTTCGCCGCCCGCTGTTCTTTGCCAGCAACATGCGGGTCGAAGTCCTCCAGACTCTGCAGATAGGCTCCCTGAGCTTTCAACAGACCACTGAGACCATTCAGATAGCCCACCATCTCCTTGAGGACCACCATCCGCGAGCTGATGGGGAAGACAAACAAGCTGACTGCCGTCGCGATTCCAAAACCCGTGAGGAAGGCAATCAGAAGTCTTCGCATGAAAGACTCCGCATAAGCCATGGTGGGGAACTGGGTCCCGTATGTCGTGGAGACGATGGCAAAAATACTATACAAGATCACGGGAAACTGGAATTGCCTGCAAACATCATCAGCGAAACCCTCATCACCCAAAGCACAGCACAACTCACGGTCTCGCAGCTCGCAACGTATTGACCAGAAACGTCTGCACAATCAGAAAAATCGCCAACACCGCCGACGCCGAAGAATTATACCCCGTGGGCGGCGCTCCCGCGGGCGTCGTATTGATCCTCGCTCGGATTCCACAGTACAGCGAAAACAGACATACCGCCGCCGCGACACAGATTGACACGACGTTCAACATCATCGTTTGGACAAACATGCCTCTTGGGAGGATACCTTTGCAGAACGAATCAGCGCGAAGACTTTGCTTGAATCAAGTTTCATGGACTCACACATTCCCAGTGTGGCGGCAATGGCGACGAGATATCCCAGCGTCGTGAACTCCGCCGCTACGGCGGGGGATTGATACATTGCGATGGCGATCGTGGGCGGGAGGGAGCCCTTCAGCATTAGGATGAGGGTGCTTGCGTCCAGTCCTGCTTTGGTCCATAATTGCTTCAACTTATTCAACTTCTTCGAGTCGTTTGCGTCGTCATTCGTGTCGTTGTTGCTGTCGCCATTCGAATTCCCAGAGTGAGTCTTGCTGGGCGAGGATTCTGTTCCGCCGTCATCCGAGCGCCGGTCATGATTGTTTTTCCCCATTGTGGTGCTCATCTTGTCCTGTGGTCCTGTGGCCTGAGGCCGGGTATGATGGTGTTGCTATTCACTCTGCATGGGAGGCCAGAATGGAGCTGGTCGAGCATAATAAGAGTCTGTGTTTTTCACGATGCATGGATGTTATGGAAGAAGTAACAAGTCTTACCGATGGTCAGCCGTAGCATGGTTCGCGTGAAACTTTATTCAAAACCCTAACGCGCCACATCCTTCTAAGCATCAGAGGCGGTGCAGTGAATATATGTGTTTTCGTCGAGTGCTCGTATACATTGAAGGGAAGTTCGGAGATGGATCTTGTTTTGGAAAGCTGGAAATATGCAGGCGAGCCTCGGCTACTGCATGTTTGATCTTACCAGTCAGTCGAGACTCGAGAACACAAGCTTCAGTAATAATAAGCTCGAGCTGCAACGACAAGGCTCAAATATGGAAAATCGACAACGAGTTTTCTTCGATCAGCGACGAACATCTCGACGGCTCGGGTTATCGAGACTCAACCAAAAAAGCCTCCCGCTCGTCTGATCTCCCGCACCTCTTCAAGATTCCGCCACAGCCTTCTTCCCAAAATACCCCAGCAGCGTATTCTTCTGCCCACCCGCCTTCGCCTTTCCCTTCACCGGACTCGCATTCTTCTCACCCGTCGTCTTCGCAACCTTGACACCAATCCGCATACGACGCATCAACTCCTCAAACTCCTCCTTCTCCACAATCCCGCCCGAAGCCTGGACGTGGCCTCGGGCGAAGTTGTCGCCCAGACGTTCGAGGAGTGGGATCTGCGGCGCGGCGTTCAGGTCTGGACTCCCGCTGTCTTCCGCTTTGATGCCCTCTGCACCGCCCTCGTCGTCAGTGATGTCCACTTCCGGGAGCCGAGCGTAGGCTTTCAAGCTCTCGATGATGTTGACCGGTGGGTCGCGACTCCGCGCACACCGAGGTATGCGGCAGGAGAAATGCACTTTGCCTTTGGTGTAGTCTTCGTTCGCCACGAGGACGATTTCGAGGGCTTTACTTTGGAGGTGGCCGGCCCAGCGAGTGGCTATCACGGGATGGACTATTTCGTTGGTTTGTTAGACAGGTTCGCTCATGTGTACGGTGGAGACGAGGTGGGTACCTTGAGCTTGACTCTTGATTCTGAACACGGCGATCTTCCCATCAGGCGAGAACTTCGGCGCGGTATGTGTCACCCGTTCCACCTCCGCATTGACCTCCGCCCTCGCTGCCAGTAGTCTGGGATTCTTCAGCACACTTGCCGGCTCGGCGGTCTCGCACAGGGCATCCCAAGCCGACTTGACGTCGAACGTGGCTGTTCTTCGAGGCGCGTTGATAAGGGACACGACGTCGTTCAGGGTCTTCTTGGAGTAGTTTTTCATCGTGGGTTTCATGTCCGGGAAGGGAGGCTCCCATTTTAGTGTGTTACCGAGATCGCCGTGGGTGCCGACAACGCAGAGCCAGTCTGTTGTTGAGGCTACGGCGGGGTGTAAAGGTTCGCAGAGGTGGTAGGTGAGTAGAGCTGAGGTTGCCACGGGTGGTGAGAGACATGCTGTGACCTGGAGGGAGAGAAGGATTGTCAGTGTGGTAACATAGATTATGGCAATGTACAACTCACATGCTCCGACCCAGCTGGAAAGTCTTGTTCCGTTGCATGATGGTGGTCGATGATCAGACCAGTATGAGGGCCGTCTATGATGCTCGGACCAGACCGACTTCCCTGATCAACGACAAAGACGAATGCCGGCGAACATGAAGCCATCTTCTGCCGTTCATCTTCGCTGTGAATGTTCGTGCCTTTCGATAGTAGGTGGACATGTATTCGATTTTTCGAAAGTCCGAGTAGGATCAGAGTATGTCGGAGTATAGCGCCGGCGGATAGACCGTCTTCGCATGTGTCAGTATGCTTATCTTTTGAGATATGACTGATGTTGAGCATTACCTGCATCTTTGTCCGGCACGATGAGGACATTTCCGTCCGATTTGGCACTGCGTCGTCGTCAGATTGCATGCTCATGAGTAGGCGGTATGAACAAACGGTAAGCATTTCTGAAGTCGGTGGCATTCTTAGAGCACAGGCTCACGAGTTCAGTGACATACCTCTGCAGGATAATCTCCCTTGCTCTCTCTATTTGAGCTTGCGGAGCGGGCCACTGTATAGAGCCATCCTCGTTCTTAACAGACGGCGTCAAGTGATACTCTGGGACCTCCACCTTTGCCCGTTTTGGTGACTGTTTCTCCTGGCTTGGTGGCGCCTTTCGCTTGGAGCTATTCATGGCGGTCCGATACAGCGGCAGGCGGACGGGATGAACTCGTGTGCGTACAGCCGTGTTAAGCAGGATCCCCTGGCATCGGCGTACACGCTGCAGCATTCGTTTGGTAGATGATGATGTCGACGATGTAGATACCAATGTTCTTCAGGCTGTTTCACTGCGAAGTCGTCCATCGTGTGCCCGTTCCGCTTCACCTGAGGCTGGAATGAAGTGATGGTGACATCATGAAGGAGATTGAGATGAGGCGTCCAAACGCATATACCGAACAGAGGCAGTGCGATGTAGATCCCGAGGTCATTTCCGGGGGGATGCACGTGGTCTTGCGCAACTCGCTGGGCTCTTTGAATTTTCCACTCTTCTTGCGCGTGGGATGACAACAGAGCAGAATCAGCAGATTGGGATGCCCTGATCTCGCGCAGAATGAGGGAACAAGCATCGCGCGTCATTGTCCATGCCATCCCAGTCGGCGCGTGGAGGAACGGGGATGGGATCATGGGGGGTGGTCCGGTGGAGCAGAAATCGTCGCCTTGCCGGTCGCAGGGCACGGTGCAGCCGATCGGCAAGTCGTTCTTCGATGTCGAGAACCGTGGTCCGTCGCATTGTCTCATTCCATCGCAATACCGTACCTTGGTCTCCTGATGACGGGGCAAAAAGGTACACCTGAGAATTGATGATCTCGCATCAATCGTCACTCGCAAGAATGGGCGGGGTTTGACGAGCATCCATGAAATTTCGAGTGGTGGATTTGATTGAGGCTCTGTCAGCTCTCGGGGTCTAGAACGCGATGGCTTGATGTCGATCGCTGGGAAGCTCCTCTTCCTCCCTCGCTTGCTTGACGATCGCTTCTCCCAGAAATCCTGCCCAGGCTCGTCAGTCCAAGTACCAGACCATCGCTGCGCCGGACGCTGCCTTCCCATCTCTCGCATAGCCCTACCCCAATCATTTCCCTGCTTGCGCTGGCTCTCTGAGTGTCATCCAACGACCGGACTACCCTACTGGTCCCTACCTTACCCTCTCCCGACTCGATTCGACTCCAAATCTCACCTCGATCATCAGCTCATCACCAGCATCTGCCTTATCGACCCTCCCGTCTCAGCCCTGCCTTGTCATCATCGTCCGGCCTGATCCCAAGACAATCATCACACCACTCCACGAGGCGGGCCTGCACCTCCACTGATTCTACTCTGAGACTGCCGCAGAGCCTCACCCATCCATCCCACTCCCGCCTCGCTTTCTCCTCCTCTCGCGCGCCTCTCCCTCGTCCCCTTCGACACCACTTCTCCGCCCACTGCGGAACCCACCGTCACCGGTGCGGCTGTCTGAAATGCTTCGGTATGTCTGAAACGTCTTCGGTGTCTGCGTCATGTTTCGCATCGCGCGGTCCGTCGTGCATGAGACCTCGGCGCGAATATGCTCGTCGCTGTGAGAGTTGCAACTCCACGGCGCACCGAACGGCCATGTCCAAAGGCACCTCGCGCCCGACGTTGATGGAGGAAATACGACTTGCCCTTGGGTGTCAATCCTGCACGACTCTGCCAAACCTTTGCTTCAATCTACACTTCTGTCGCCATGTCCAATTCTATGCTCTTACTGATTGCGCTGCAGGTCGAGATCGAGTACATTACATCTACCTCCGGCCTTTTCGGATATTGGGACAGTCTGCTGAGTGCGATACTTGCTTCCAAATCATCGAGCGTCTCAAACCATCTCCCCGCAGCGTTCACCCACTCTTCGCCGGTGCCGTTCTGCCTCAGACGACAGCGAGTCAGGTTGGGTCGCAATTCTCAACTCGCGGATGTCAACATATTTCGACGAGGACAAACCAATTTACCGAGAGACGTCACCACTTTCAATTGTGAAGACACGACTCAGACCAGAGATTGACGACGATCAATACCTTCCACCAGTGACCGTGGTTCCGAAGAACGACCCAGGACTGCGCGTGCTTCTCCCAACCCTGCAATCCGGCGACTCGTTTGGCGGGTTTGATCGTGCAATGTCCGATTCGGCCATGTCCGGCCAGGTCGATGCAGGGAGTGGAGTGACCACCATCAGTGCAGATCAGATGAACCGGGAGAACTTTGGCCCATCCTTGCTCGAAGCGACCGCAGCTGCCGCAGTACAAGCAAGCGACAGAGATCCACGCCTGCCTACAGATCCGAAAGATCTCGATTCGCAGACCGAGAGAGTCGATTCTGCGCAGGATGGGCAGGGTGATTCATCGAAGCCTCCATCGGATTCACAATCTCGAGCATCTCTGCATCTAGATCCTCTGCCAATACGACATTCGTCGGCATCGGCACCCAGAGATTCCATTGCGAGCTCACCCACACTGAGCAAGCACATGCAGTCAACAGATCAAGGCACAGTGGATACATTACCAGCGGTCCAAGTATCACCAAGGAGAGAAGTTCCTCCCATCCTGCCACAAGCGCCGAGTCTACCATCCATTCGGCACCTGACAGATCTGGCCGAGGCGGCCATGCAGCAAGATCCAAGAGCACCGCATCAGCATAGTCACCCTATCAATCCGGCGGTACCTCCATCAGCCGGACCGCAGTTCTTCCAACCCAACTTTCACCCCGCCAGTTCACACACTACGCCGTCTGGCTATCAATCCAGCTACAGCCGGTCGCCGACGAGCACCATCGGCGGCGACATGCAACAATACCCTTCTCCACACACACAGTTCTCAGGGTCCTCCTACTTTCAGGACCGCAGGAGATCCACCAGCATCAACAACAAACCTCCGCCGTTTCTCACGGCCATGCATTCGATGCCATCCGTCTCATCGTCAGGTGAGAGCCACGGCCATCCGAATTCGAGCACAAGCACCGATGGCTACAGCACCTCTCATACGACACCGATCGACCACTCTGGACCCGGCGAAGCTCTCCCTCGACCGATTCTACCACCACCTCCCGGAATGCCAATGGCCACCTACGACATGTATCGATGCGACCATCCCGGTTGCAACGCCGCGCCTTTCCAAACGCAATATCTCCTCACGTACGCAACACCATCCCAGAGCGAGAACAGAATCGAAGCTAACACTCTTGGCAGCTCCCACCGCAACGTCCACAGCCAGGTCCGCGCGCACTACTGTCCCGTCAAAGGCTGTCCGCGCAGCGAAGGCGGCAAGGGCTTCAAGCGGAAGAACGAAATGATTCGCCATGGACTCGTGCACAGCAGTCCCGGGTACATATGTCCGTATTGTCCGGATCGCGAACACCGGTATCCGAGGCCGGATAATCTACAGCGGTGAGCCTGCCCGCAGAGTGTGAACAACGCATTCGAAGTCTCGAATGGGAGCTGACTTTGGATATTAGGCATGTCCGCGTCCATCACGAGGACAAAGACAAAGACGACCCGGTACTGAGGGAAGTTCTCGCGCAACGACTGGAAGGCGACGGGAAGCAACGGCGGAGGAGAACGCAGGGGTCGATTTCGTCGCTGAATAATGAGACATCGAATGAGTCGACTACTTCGGCTGGGATGATGGAGGGATGAAGCGTGAGCGTCGTGGTTTTGTGAGTGTATATATATGTTGATGTCTTCACGAACAGCGAGGAGTTTTTGGCGGGAAGGAATTTGGAGGAAATAGGATGGACAAGGGATCTTTCAGGGTCGCTGATGTCTCCTGGGTATGGCTGGGAAAATGGGGAAATGGTATATACCCGCGACGGAGGAGGATCTGTGAGATATCGCAAGGGCGTAGAATCGCCTTTGCGGAGGCGAAGATGACGATACTGTTCAATGAACACGCTCAACTCATTGAGAGAGTGTTCCAAGTGTACGATATGAACGAGGTCTGCGTGCGCGAGCGCGATCGTCACATCCCAGCACGAAGTCAGGGCATACTAGCTTCGCAGACGAAGCGCAGCACGTGTCATTGACAGCGAGCCTACCCATGGAAACGATGCACGCCGGCTCTTCAGCGGGTTAAACTCTCCAAACGACCACGAGCTGATGATTGCGCGATGTTTTCGACTGATCATGCTCGGATCAAAGCGATGGGAAGAGGTGGTGTCTTTCGCTCGCGTGCTCCTCGGCAGCCGGGGCCAGAGAGTTTGGAGTTGGTCCAAGTGGAGCCCAGAAGGTGGCGCACGTCTAGACTTTTCTCATGCGGAACACTGCGGAATGGCAGTGCAGTGTGAACACGAGGACCGGGATCGATGGCAGATGAACGTCATGGGAAGAAGGGGTATGAAAGGGCGATGCACATGGCATTGGTGTCGCTCAATTCCATGTAAGACCTTCTGACCGATTCTTCTCCTGCTGCTTGTTCCGCTTTCACCTCGTTCTCGTGCAGCCCCCACCCCAATTCACGAACCAGCGGAGCCGCCGAAGGAAAGGTACTCGGTACATCCCATCGAACTAACGACTGCACGAACGGAGCTTGCATCGCATTCGCAGCACACATATCTGCACCGTCGAACGCCGAGCTCTTCTCCTCCTCTGGCCACAACTGCTCCTCTCCTTGGCGTCTTGTGCTCTCTCCCCGCGATCTGAATCTACCTTGATCATTTGGCACCTGACAAAACGGGCTGGGTTCTTGCATCGTCAATCACAAGCGAGGAGACCCTGCTTTGTGGGCTTGGGCTCGTGTCTTATGCTGCGGGGCCGCGGTCGGTGGGCTTGTGACTTCCAAGCAAGTTAACTCTTGTTCGAGGTCTTTTGCCTTCTTCTTTTTTGTGTTTCTCTTTCTTGTACCATTGAACAGATTGCCCACGGATCAAGCGGAACGAGAAAGAGATATCAGCGACTACTGCTACGGTCAACGCAAGGACGAGTGCAAGCATCTTTCGCCTTCCCACGTCCCCGCACGCGAGCTCCAAAGAGAAAAAACGAGGAAAGCTTCCCGTTCGCACTGCGATTGAACGACTTGCTACGATCAACGACGATTCGCATTGCGCTGTGCTCACCGACATATCATTGGATTTCTCGGTCATCTTTCCGATGTTACCGTAAAGTCGGAGCGAAGCACGCGACGTGTGGTCTGACTTCCGGTTCTACAGCGCACAACATCCTGCTGTGTAACGAGGAGCGGGATTTTTGGATCTTTTCGAATTGTGGGGAAGGGTTTCTCGTACAACATTGTGATTGAAGTACTTGGTTGGATCTGGTCAAAAAGGGCAGTTCCGCCACAAAGCATGGCAAGACTTGAAGCTGGAGAGCGATCCAGGACGATTCGCCTCAACACCGAGGCTGGTTGCTTCCGAATGCCCACCTCTATGATGGAGTCGAGAACCGGGCAAGATATTGCGAATAATCTGCTGCTACCAAGCGTCGATGATACAACACCTTCTCAAGCACACACGACCGTTGCTGAAACGCGGCCAACACGGCATGCTCGACGACCGACGAGCTACTTCAACGCATACCAAACATCCTGCACGGTATCCAACGATGCGCCGCCATCGTATGCCATCGCCTCGAAGGTTGCACCGCGAGCAAGCCTGCAGCGGGCACCGAGCGAGCGACTACCGGGGTACTCGTGCTCGGTGTTGTTCGAGAAGAAGGTCCTGGTCAACTTTGAGTTCACCAACACCTCTACGCGGACTTCCGAAGCGGGTTGGAGGGAGGTTTACATGATCATTCGTGGAACGATGATCAACTTCTATCGAGTGAGGGACGGTCGTGCCGGTCAATTACTCTGGTCGTATACATTGCAGCACGCCGAGGTCGGTCTGGCGACTGATGTCGAGCATGATATTCTGGTCCCGCAGAGTCGATTCGCAAAGCTGATCCCCACGGCTGCTCGGAGAAGGGCGTGGCAGAAGGATCCTCATCTCTTCGAGGTGGTTTCTCAGAGTGTCCTCCGCCTACGCGCTGAGATCGATCAGATTTTGATCGCTGATTCCGAGGAGGAGGCGATATACACCCTTGTTCACACGATCGGAGCTGCGATCGATATTTCGCAACCGATTGATGACCGCAGCGTTCCTCGACCGTGCACAGTGCCGAGAAGGCGACGAAGACAGCGACAAGCAGCCAACACCGACCACGACCTCTCCGATCCTGCCGTGATTGCAGAACAAGAACGACTCATCCGGACAATGTACCCCGGTCTCGCAGCCGAGTCAACACCCACACGATCTCTCGAACCGATTCTACCTCCCACCACTCCCACCATCGAAGAAGAAGAATTCGACCTCTCCATGATTCGTGAAGACCTTGCCGCGCCTCCGGAAACTCTCTCACCACCTACCCTTCGACCCGCAGCAGCTCGCTCCACGAGCGCCACAACGACCTCATCCACCTTCTCCGGCGAAATAATTTACGAAACCTCCTCCACCAATTTCGACGCCAACCAGAAATGGCATCCACCACAACTGCGCTCTCCACATCAAGTCGCACGCTACATCAGGCGCTGCATGCCCGTTCTCCTCGCCGACTCGCCACGCGCTTCGGAAGTGACGATCTACGCTGGACGACGCGTGCGCTTCAATGCGAAGAAGGCGGCGTACGAGGAGTGGAACCTCAGTCCGCCGAGCTACAAGGCGCATAATTTCGGTCTGATGAGAGGAGCAAGTGGTTCGTTGGAGTTGTCGAGATCGGTCTCCCAGACTTCCGCGGCGAGTAGCAGATCGCAGGATGGAATTGCATCGAGTGAAGGATTGGGATCGAGCACGACGCTTGGGCGGCATGAGGATGAGGATCTCATCACGCCAGTGGAGGAAGGAGGGTTGCATATGACGTTGAGTCTTGGTGAGGCGGGAGAGAAGGGGGAGGAGCAGGGGAATCTCGTGCCCGTGACGGAGGAGGCGAGGAGCGTGAATGAGGATGGGAAGAGGATGGAGGTTTTGGTGAGGACGAGGACGTTGGAAGAGGTGCCTGTGGGGATTTGCTTTTGAGGAGGGAGGCTGAGGGAGGAGTTGTGGAGGGCTTTGGGATGGCAGTTTAACGAAGAGTGATGATAATGATGGGAGGTCTCGACTCCGCAATGTGGGGGTGTATATTATGTGTATAAGAATGTAACACTTACTTCCATGCCACATGCGAATTCCTCGTATTTGTCAATCGGTGGGCGATGAGTTCCCCGAGCCGGTCAATTCTCATCTTCACATGATTCCATGTTGCCTCAGGCCGTCAGAAGCTCAAGCTCGGGCCATTGATGCTCCATCCGACGCTAACCCGAATGGTCAGCGGCGAAGATGCTAGAAGCTCGCCAAAAAGATCTTAAGGAAGGCAGGCACGACCGGCACAACTTTGCTCCTGCTGCACACCAAACAAACACACACACATACACGCACATCGTACCTCATCAGATACCCGACCGCAACATCATCCTGCTGGTCACTCTCATCAACACCAACTCAAGACTTCACACACATTGTCAGTATACCCTCCACAGCCAGCCACCTGTTGCTGGAGCAATCAAGGCCGAGCAAATCTTCACTTCGACGAACTTGTCACTGACAAACACCTGCAGAGAAGCATCACTGCCATCAACACACCTCAATCCATCACCTCCACCCACACACCGCCATCATGTCGGGCGAGACCTTCGAGTTCCAGGCCGAGATCTCTCAGCTGCTGTCGCTGATCATCAACACCGTCTACTCCAACAAGGAGATCTTCCTGCGAGAACTCATCTCCAACTCCTCCGATGCGCTAGACAAGATCCGCTACGAGGCGCTCAGCGACCCCAGCAAGCTCGACTCCGCAAAAGACCTCCGCATCGACATCATCCCCGATGAGGCCAACAAGACCCTCACTCTCCGCGACACCGGCATTGGCATGACCAAGGCCGATCTCGTCAACAACCTCGGAACCATCGCCCGCTCGGGCACGAAGCAGTTCATGGAGGCGCTGACCGCCGGCGCTGACATTTCCATGATCGGTCAATTCGGTGTCGGTTTCTACTCCGCATACTTGGTCGCCGACCGCGTGACCGTCGTTTCCAAGCACAATGACGACGAGCAGTACATCTGGGAGTCGTCCGCCGGCGGCACCTTCACCATCGCACAAGACACCGAGGGCGAGCAGCTCGGCCGCGGTACCAAGATCATTCTCCATCTCAAGGACGAGCAGACCGACTACCTCAAGGAGGCCAAGGTCAAGGAGGTCGTCAAGAAGCACTCCGAGTTCATCTCATACCCCATCTACCTTCACGTGACGAAGGAGACCGAGACTGAGGTCCCGGACGAGGACGCCGAGGAGAAGAAGGATGATGAGGACAACAAGCCCAAGGTCGAGGAGGTCGACGATGACGAGGAAGAGAAGAAGCCCAAGACCAAGAAGGTCAAGGAGAGCAAGGTCGAGGAGGAGGAGCTCAACAAGGTGAAGCCCATCTGGACACGCAACCCAGCAGACATCTCAACAGAAGAGTACGGCTCGTTCTACAAGTCGCTCTCCAACGACTGGGAAGACCACCTCGCGGTGAAGCACTTCTCCGTTGAGGGTCAGCTCGAGTTCCGCGCCATCCTCTTCGTGCCCAAGCGCGCACCGTTCGATCTCTTCGAGACCAAGAAGACCAAGAACAACATCAAGCTCTACGTGCGCCGCGTCTTCATCACCGACGATGCCACCGACCTCATCCCCGAGTGGTTGTCATTCGTCAAGGGTGTCGTCGACTCCGAGGATCTCCCACTCAACCTGTCCCGTGAGACCCTCCAGCAGAACAAGATCATGAAGGTCATCAAGAAGAACATTGTCAAGAAGACTCTCGAGCTCTTCCAGGAGATTGCCGAGGACAAGGAGAACTTTGACAAATTCTACACCGCTTTCGGCAAGAACATCAAGCTTGGTATCCACGAGGATGCTCAGAACCGCCCGGCACTCGCCAAGCTCCTCCGCTTCAAGTCGACCAAGTCCTCCGACGAGGCGACCTCGCTCCAGGACTACATCACTCGCATGCCCGAGCACCAGAAGCAGATGTACTACATTACCGGCGAGTCCGACAAGGCCGTCGAGAAGTCGCCATTCCTTGACGCCCTCAAGGCCAAGGGCTTCGAGGTCCTCTTCCTCACCGACCCCATCGATGAGTACGCCTTCACCCAGCTCAAGGAGTTTGAGGGCAAGAAGCTCGTCGACATCACCAAGGACTTCGAGCTCGAGGAGACCGAGGACGAGAAGAAGGCCCGTGAGGCCGAGGAGAAGGAATTCGAGTCACTCGCCAAGTCCCTCAAGAACGTCCTCGGCGACAAGGTTGAGAAGGTCGTCGTCTCCCACAAGCTCGTCGGCTCCCCCTGCGCCATCCGCACCGGTCAATTCGGTTGGTCCGCCAACATGGAGCGCATCATGAAGGCCCAGGCCCTCCGCGACACTTCCATGTCGAGCTACATGTCCAGCAAGAAGACGTTTGAGATCTCGCCCAAGAGCCCGATCATCAAGGAGTTGAAGAAGAAGGTCGAGGCGGATGGTGAGACCGACCGCACCGTCAAGAGCATCACCACTCTCTTGTATGAGACCTCCCTCCTCGTGTCTGGTTTCACCATCGAGGAGCCCGCCGACTACGCTGAGCGCATCCACAAGCTCGTCTCCCTTGGCCTCAACGTCGACGAGGACGTCGAGACCGAGGCGGAGGCTGCTGCGCCCGACGCCGCGCCCGCTGAGGCTGCTGGCGAGAGCGCCATGGAGGAGGTCGACTAGATGCTGTTCCGATGACGGAGTAAGCAAGGAAAAGTTGAGCCCTTTTGTGTCATGTGTTCACGGCTTTCACGCATAAAGTGTGCTGGGTTTTCAGGATCCACAAAGCAAGCAGGCGTTTTTTGACTTGACGGATATGGGAAGCATGAGATGTGCATTGTACTCTTAGCTTTTAGCAAATTCTGGACAAACCAATCATGAATGTTGTTAATACGAGAGTGGTGTTTCCCGTCTTTTCCAATGCGTTCATGTTTTGGAGTGACATTAGAGTAGGACGCTACTGTATGTTCAACACCCTGGAGTTTGGAAGCCGTTGCTGAACGGCACGTTTAAATAACGAGAACTGTCTCAGATGCAGCTGGCAATGCACAATGCTTTGCAGTCCCGTTGAGGTTTCATGATCCGATGCCGTCTGCGAGCGGACGACGGCGAGGTCTCGGGTGGGTTTCTACATTCAACTCGGCATCCTGCACGTTCCTTTTGTCCTGCGTTGTAGGTGCCCAGTGCCCACCTTGCTTCGAAACTTACAGCCGTGCAGCCTCTGGCAGGCAGGTACCTGACCTGACGCATGATCCTGTGCATAAACGTTTGTGTGCTGCGATAGAGAAAAAGGTCTGGGCATCTACACATGAAAGTTCCTGCACACTCCCAAGTCCCCGGCGTCTGCCAGGTGCCCGACGCATGATCATGTAACATCTTTGGTCGAGACTCGCGTGGCGGGCCATCCACCGCTTTTGCTGCGAGCGAGAGAATGGTCGGGATGGTACCTGACTATGCAGTCCAAGTCAGTACCGTACCATGCACACACACGCACACACACACACACGCACACGCACCCGCGCGCGCACGACCGATCGACCAGCAGGCAGGGTAGAGGTCAAGCGTTCGAGTCGAGAGCCAGCGGTACCCTCTCCATTGTACGTGATGAGGTACCTCTGTTCAGTACCTGCATGCAGTAAGGACTAAGGGATCTTCTGGGCGGTAGACAACGTGGCAACGATCTTCAACAACAATGCCCCATTGCGACTTGCAAGGAGGGAAGGATGAGGCGATGTGGTGAGTCGATTGATGACTGGATGTGATGAGCCTTGTGGACGCGAGAGTGGGCAGTGTAGACGCTTGGATCTCAAGGAAGTGAGAAGCCGAAATTACGGTTGTCTGGTTCGGGCTTGGGCGCGGCGTGGGTCGTGGCGTGACTGGGCGTCGGACGGTGGAAGCGGGTTGAACGGCGGTGGCTAGCGATGGGTTGGTCGCCCTGTTTCTGGCCGTTGTTGAACGTTTGTAGTTTCTTTGGACATGCTTGTTCGATCGGATGAAGAAGGCGATGTTGAGGATGTTTGCTTCGAAGTCTGTGGATGGGATGGGTGGAACGTTGTACGGCTGGGAGAGAGACGGGAGTCTGGAGAGCGCGCACGCAAGGCGGTGTCTCAGCTTCTCAGGCGGATCCAGGATACCGCCCCTTTCAATTGCAGCTGATGAGTCGAGTTACTTGAAGACATTCGTTGGTGTGCGCGTGTTGTCGAGAAAATATTTGCCGTGGAAAAGTGCCCCGGCAAGGTTCTCCTCTCGTTCATGTTGTTGCTGGTCCATCCAAATGATTCTGGAGATCAGAGACCAGCATCCGCAGCAAGCGCATCCCAATCAATTGCAGGGCACGCAAAATCATGCTCATGCGAACGAGCAAGGATCATGCCTTCTGCGGTTCTGCCCAAGTATGTGCGAGGCGGAAGAAATCGGCATCTCCACGCGGAGTGAAGCACAACATCTCAGCGTGCGTGGTTGCGATTCGATGTCCAGGAAAATTAATGAAGCAACCTCCAAAGGCTGAATGTTCCTGAGATTGAACGTGCATGGTTCTAATTGTTGTTGCGTGCGCTCCAGAGTGGAGTGGTTCATCGATGGATCTGGCATTTCCATGGTGGGAGAGGAAAGGGTCTCGCGCGTGCTCTAAGGTATCGCCTCTATCATCAGACTCAGACCACCTCTCAGCCGCACGCGAAGGAAGGTCTATCGGGTGGATGTGGTTTCCGGCGCTACGATTGGTCCAGGTCTGATGACAATAATTAGTAATATCAGAATGCCATTCCTTCTTGTCCTGCTGATGGATGTGTCTCATCCAGTGCACACGTCTTTCGAGACAGAGACGCGAACATGCTCATTCTCATCTGCAAGACTGGACTCATCACATCCGACCCCAGGCCCTGCGCCATGGATGGAAAGAAATAGCGCGCGGGCATGTGCAGGAGTGCAGAGCGACGGCAGGCTTGCCAATAGTGCATCCGGCCGGAGCGTTCCTTCTTCCCTGCCCCGCCAAGCTCTGCATCCTTTCCCCTTCCGATACCACCTTTGGCCCGCTTTGGGGCGGAGGAAATATTGCTTCACCTGCAGACCGTCGATACTAGTAGAAGTGTAGGTTTCCGGGTCGACATGCCTCTCTTTGGATCATTCTTTTCCCTTTTTCTCCCTGCTGCGACATCACCATTCTCATCGATACGACAATTGACCTGTTTAGCACGACCCATCACCATCGACCAGCATTGTTCTATTGCCGATATTACAACATCCCAGCATCGCATCTCCCATCCCAGTCCGGATCTATCGTGGTGCAAGGAAACACGCCGGCAAGGTCTAGAACTCTAGACGGATCGAGCCAGCAGCGACCAGGGTGTCTGAGTCGCGTGTTCGTCGGACAAATTGTTTGCAAGACATACGTGATCAATCGATCGAGGATTGTTGCGCGGGACACATCTTCTTCACTCGACCACGGTCTCCGCGACTTCTTCCTCCGTGTTGTCCTGCACCGAGCCGTCGAAAGCAAGGTACACACTGGCACACCCTCACGACGGATTCGAGTTGGAATATGCGACGGAGACAACATCCGGAGCAGGTGCGATGACAACCGGTCGGCGTTCATTCTCGTCCTGCAGCTCACCTCGCACGACCACCCCGCCATCCGTCGTGCGACACACACCTCTTCTTCAGCAACCCTCATCACAACAACCATGGCGGCACGACCATCACCAGGACGAACTCCGGAATGGCCGGCGAGCTCCTTCAATACGACCTACCCTCCGCCGCTCTTTCTCCAATCCCAACCGTAATGTCTTCATGTTGGTGCAAAACTGGACTCTGGCCGTCTTGTGCTGTATCCTCTTCCTCTCACAACACAACGTCAGTGCGGCAGCAGACGTCTACGGCACGAGCGACGCCCTCCTCCCTAGAGATCTCCTCTTCGACCGAAGCGAGCCCCCACCTCTTCCACAGCATGGTCCACTGGTCGCCCGACAGTTTGACTTTGCTCCATCCTCCTCCGCCTCCGTCGTGATTCGACCTTCTTCCACTCGTGCTGGATCAGCTACTGGCACTGCCTCCAGCTCCTCCAGCCTCGCGACAGCCCCCGATACTGGCACATTCACCCTCCCAAAACCATTCGACTCCTCCCTAGGCAACAACTTCACCTCCACGACCTGCCCGGACTTCTTCACGACATTCCTCTCCGACCAGACCTTCACATCCTGTCTTCCACTCTCCCTCCTCCTACAAACCTCCAATAGCTTCTTCACCGCCTCCCGCTCTCTACTCAAACTCACGCAGATCATCGACGCCAGCTGCTCAGTCGACTTTCCGGCCTGCTCAAACCTCATGACCTCGCTCGCCACTCAAATCCAGCAACCCGACAAATGTGGCCCAGACTTGAAGATGGAGAACCCACTCGCCTTGACAGCCCTCCGCGGCTTCACCGCTTACCAACCGCTCTACAAAGCCGGCTGTCTCGCAGATTCCTCCGCCTCGACATCAGGCGGCGGCTCAAATTACTGCTACGCCAACGCCGCCACCGATGCGGAAAATCCGGAAAGCAGTTACATCTACTACCTCCCGCTGGGCGTTTCTCTACCCGGAGGTTCTCGACCGGCGTGTTCGCCGTGTCTGAAGGATACGATGGCGATTTTCGCGAAGGCGGTATCTAGCACGCAGGTGCTGAAGGACGACTACGTGGGCGCTTCGCAGCAGGTGAAGATGATGTGCGGGCCGAATTTTGTTGAGTCGAGTGTACAGCCGACGGGTGGTGCGAGTGGGAGGAGTGAAGTGCGGTCGAGCTTGATGATGGGCGTGGTGGCGGCGTTGGGCGTGTTGATGGCCTGATCTGGGGATTGCGAGGTGGTCACCTTGAATAATCGCGCGTCAGCGGAATCTCTTCATGCATTGTAGTGAGGAGGGAGAGAGCATGATGGCAGGATCAAGCGCTGATCCGGGTTTGGGCGGGATGGAGCGAGGAAGATGGAGAAACTTCTTCCTCCTCCATCGATAAAAAGGATGTCTGGGGTTTCACTCTTAGCGACGGCGTTCTTGGGCATTGGGCAGCTTCTCCATTTTTTGAGTCATTGCATTGCTCGCATTGCCTTTTTCTAGAGAGATATGGTTCTCGACTTCCGTCTGGTCTCTTTGAAGAGAGACGGTACTTCTTCACCTCAACTTTGTACAGCTTCAAGTTTACTATCTACACAGTCTAGTATTGGAAAGTAATCAGATCTTACTCTATTACAACTTCTCGATATCGAGTCTTCTAACAAAGTCGTCTGTCGCGTGCCTTGGAAGGAGCAAGCCGGAATGCGGGTATTCTTTCCGTCGATGCCTTTTGAACCTCACCTCTTCCTTTTCGGAGTGTCGTCGATGAACGTTCAACAACGTTTCAGCCTTCTAGACGTGGGGTATTTTAACTTCAACAGAAATGAGGTTCTGGTCGTTGGAAGATCTGCAACAGCAAGCCGTTTCCGAGCCGTTGCTGGAGCGATGGCCAAAAACACCCCGGACAGCTGCAGCAAGCGGAACAAGCTGACAAGACGAGATGCAGAGAGCTTGCGAGGTCTACGCCACAACCACACGAGTCGCATTAGCTCATCACTCTTCTCATTTCCAAGGGAAGAAGCGACTTGTTGACTTGAACATATTCTTGACAGGACTCTCGCTTTACTACAGCAGCAATATCGCAATAGTTCACGATAAACATCTGATCAACACTGCAATACCCCACCAATCGAACCTCACCGCTCGCTTCGTCGACAGCACGCCGATCGCATCCGAACACACCAATACACCCGTCTTCACGAGTACCACGATCGAGATGATATCACGCATGCCACGACCCTCACCCAACTGAACCCGCTCGCGGGGCGCAAACGTTCGCTCCACAAAAGAAGAAACCCGTTGCAACGATCGATCACAAGCCAAAGATGTCGACCAACGGTCTCGCAGCTCCGGGCACGAGCTCCTACGACAGCAACACCTTAATAGTCGGCGACGGAACATGGGACAGTGGAAGGAACACATTCCTGCTGCCAAACTTGGTCGGGCTGAACTTCGAGACAATGAGATACAATGGCATGGGCAACCGATTCCGTGACCTGCCACAATACCACGTCCTCATCACCGGGCACGCGGTCGTGGCAGCCATTACGTTTCTCGGAGTCCTTCCAGCCGCCATCTTCATTGCAAGGTACTGGCATACACACAGTCGATGGGCGTACAAGTTCCATGTATACCTCCAGATCTTGACCGTGTTCCTGGCGACTGTGGTGCTGGTTTTGGGATGGTTCGCTGTGGGTCCCGAACGGAGTTTGAGCAATCCGCACCATGGCATCGGAGTTGCGATCTACGTCCTCGTGCTGGTGCAGTTCATATTCGGATGGTGGATGTCGAGGAGGGAACGGAAGAGGACGAAGCCACACCCGACGATACCGTTGAAAGTGCACTTGCATAGGATGTTCGGGAGATCGTTGGCCATTCTGGCGATCGTGCAGGTCGCGTTGGGGCTGACGTTGTATGGTTCGCCGAAGGTGCTGTTTATACTGTATACCTTGTGGGTGGCGTTCCTCATCTTTGCGTATCTGGCGCTGGAGTATCGAAACAAACCACGAATGGGAGCGGGAGGACCAGGACCGCACTCTGACTATCGTTCGGATCATTACTCGGACTATACGGGAAGCTATTTGAGTGGTAGTCGAACGGACGTCACGCGAGATCGGCGGAGGGGGAGTGGAGAACATTCTGGTTTGGGCAAGAAGCTGCTCGCAGGCGCGGGTGCGTTTGGAGCATACAAGTGGTTTCAGAACAGAAGGAACAAGGATCGCGGACACAAGGACGATGAATCGAGTGATAGTCGAAGTCGCATAAATCGTCCTGAAAGCACGCTTGGACCTGGAGACTCGACTCTGACGCCAACGCCATACGGCAGGGCACAGACTCCTGCGAGGAGGAATTCGAGCAGACCCCCGCCGGCGGGAGGTTACTCCGGGCAGAGACCTCCAAGTCAAGGCGACCGCCATCGACCTGTTGCCTCCGAATCATGGGACGACAGCGAAGTCTTCGACGAGAAACACAACGATCGAACAGATCACACGTGGCGGAATCGTATCCTCGGAGCCGGAGCTGGACTCGCCGCTTTCCAGGGTGTCAAGAGCCTGTTTGGCAGCAAGAAGCGGCGCAATGAAGGCTACGAGGACTCGGATGTCAGCTATCACAGACCGCCTCCGGGAGGTAATCAGAATTTCGTCAGTCAGACGGACGTCTCGCGTGTCGAAGCAGGGCAAGCTCCGTTCTCGCCAGATGATCCTAGAAGGCAGCATCAGTCGAATACAGCTGGCGTGACTCCTGTGACGCCCACGAGGCGACCGCATGGGAGACAGTATAGTGTCGAGTCGTACTCGGACGAAGCCAGCTACGTGAGTCGTCCGCATGGACAAGGCGCAGATAACGGCATGGGCCTCAAGGAAAGCGTCTTTGCCATGGGTGCCATTGCTGGTCTCAAAGATTGGAACAGGCGGCGTAAAGACCGGATTGAGGACGAGAGACAAGAGCGAGCCAGACGTGAAGAGCTGGCGCACGAGGAGCAGTTCAACCGTCGCCACTCCGATCGATACCCTCGCCCTCAGGATGCGAGTGGGAGACGACACAGCAACTCCGGCACTGTCATGACGGGACCGAGTGGACTGGATCAGATCGGCAGTATGGCTCAAGGATCACGACAGTCCTTCAGGCCGGATCTCTCGCATCCTCCATTGCCGGCAGCGGCGGGTGCGGTGCCTTTTGGAAGCGCACCGACTACCGAGCCTCATGCACAACCGCCGTATCCTCAGCAAGCCTACCCGCCGCAGCAACAACAACAGACACAGACGCAGACACAGAATACCACAGTCATGTTCGACCTACCTCCACCACCTCCTGGACCGCCGCCGAATACAGTCCGACCAGAGTACCAACCACCACCGCCCGGCTCACTACAAATGCCACAACCTGCAGTCAATCCCGACCCGTCAAGATTAGTCTCAACCCAGAACTCAACCCACGACTTCGCAACAGGCATCACCACAGGCGCTGCAGCAGGCTACGCAGCCGGACACCACCGCACCCATTCCGAGTCGCCCTCCCGACAAGGTCACAGAGCCGACTCACGACCCAGACCACCACGACATGGCGGTGGTCGACGAAACAGCGACACCTCCGCCACCATGTCCCAAGCCAACACAGGCTCCGTCATACTCGGCGCTAGTCCTCCCGTCGCGGTGAAAGTCAACATGCACCCCGACGGCCGGCACGTCACCCTCCGCCGGCTGAACGAGGAAGAAGCCGCCGCCGAGCGTGCAGCACGACGCAAAGAGCGCAAAAGCAGACGCAACTCCAGTCTCAGCTCCGGCGGCGAAGAAGCCTTAGCAGGAACGGGACGATATCGCCGGGGTAGCGTGATGCGTCCTTCCAGTCATCAGCCCATCACTAACGTCCCGCCTCCTCCTCCACATGGCATGTCGAATTCGGCGCTCAATCGACCGAGTCCGGAGCTGAACTTGCCACCCGCGGGAGGACCGATGATGTCGCAGCCGTCGGGATCGATGCAGAGCTACCCTCCGGTTGCTGCGCCGGGACCGGCGGGTAGTGGTGCCTTTGGCAGTCCTCCAGGGGGTGGAGGTACGGATATCGGGACGGGAACGGATGTTAGTGCTTTTGATAATAATCGGAGGAGGAGGAGGGCGGAACGTGCGAGGAGAATGGAGGCTGCGAGGGGAGGAGGGGGAAGGGTTGAGTTTGAGTGATGGGATGTGTTATGAGTGATGATGGGTGGGGGGGGGGGGGTTCGAATGCTTGGATTTTCAGCGATGCATTGCGTGTGAGTAGTCTACAGTGGCAACACGCTGGTCGAACGAGATGGGTTCGAGAGGGAGGTACATAACGATCATGACTTTGCATACAATTGAAAGCTCGATATCAACGATTGAGAGTGGTCTTTGCAATGGACGCTGCTCTTCCATGATCCCGCTTCATAGCACGTGACATTCGGCTTCGGCGGCTTCACCCGTCAGGAACCTCAGAAAGCTCTCACCACCAAAGCGACCGATAGAGCCATTGAACGTCCACCACTTCACACTGCACACCCCGACATCCACCATGAACTCCCTCCGCGTCGCTCGAAGCGCCCTCCGCGCTCGCCCTACCGCTTTCAAGGCCGCTGTTGCGGCTCCGGCTCTCAGGCGCGGATATGCCGATGTTGCGTCGGATAAGATTCAGTTGACGCTGGCTCTGCCTCATCAGGTGCGTTTTTGATGAGTGTTGGCGGAATGGGGAAGAGAGGAGAGGGAGGAGGAGTGGAGAGGGAGGAGGAGTGGAGAAGGAAAGAAACGAGGGATACATGTTGAGAAGCTGTGCTGACTAGCGTGTGTGTTATAGGCCGTCTACAAGTCGCAGGATGTGTACGTTCAAAGAGCAATGATAACGACCACAGTGAAAGCATGGGAGAACTGATGGAGAGGATTCAGCGTCCAGGTCAACATTCCCGCCGAGTCCGGAGAGATGGGTGTGCTCGCCAGCCACGTTCCTTCGATCGAGCAGCTGAAGCCCGGTCTTGTGGAGGTGATTGAGGAGAATGGTGGGAGCAAGCAGTTTTTCTGTACGTCTTACAAAACCTGGAGAGCAGAATGGAAGAGATGGTTCGCGTGGTTGAGGAGACAATGAGCAGAGAAAAGGATGGACAAGGTCGTATCGCTAATGCCGACTCGCAGTGTCCGGAGGCTTCGCTACCGTGCAGCCAGGCTCCGTCTTGAGCATCAACGCTGTGGAGGGATACCCGCTCGAGGACTTCAGCGCCGACGTGAGTGAAGAGAAAGGCATTTCGTTCGACAAGGATTGCTATTGACATTCTTTTGCGACAGGCTGTGAGGAACCAGATCGCCGAGGCACAGAAGATCGCCCAGGGTGGTGGCAGTGAGCAAGACGTTGCTGAGGCTAAGATCGAGCTTGAGGTTTGTTCCAATGGTTTTGTTGATGGTTGTATTTTACTAACGACTGACTTTGCAGGTTCTCGAGAGCCTCCAGGCATCTTTGAAGTAGAGCAATCGCGTGTATATACCTCTGTAAACCATCTGAGCGCATGCGAGGAGTTTGGAGAAGGAACGTTTCAGAACCAGCCGCCGGAGTATGAAGAGCAAAGAGGCACTCGCGGCCTCCATCAAATAGGGCAAGCAGCGACTGCTGTCAACTGACCACGCCTGGCCAATATTTCCATCTCGCCGGACACCTCAGTCTAGAACTTATCCTCCTCGCTAACATTTTCCTCACACGCGCCTCGAGTCCGAACCGACCTCATTCTTTGGCCAGTGGCCATCTCACCATCGCTAGAGTCATTCCCTTCAAACACATGATACGCAACACCCGACTGTGACATTGTACATGTCGACAAATGCCCTTCTGGGTTCAGCCGTGCGAATCGGACTCCAGCGAACTTACCTCCATCTCGTCCATTCGCGACCAAAACTTGTCGATCAGTCATTGCAATGCCAAAGTGGACGAAGAGAGCAGTGTGTTCGGATAGTGTCGCAACATTGTCACCACCAGACTGACAGCCCTTCCTCCAGCGTTCGAAAATTCGCCGAGCGACAACAAACCTCTCCCAGAAGACATCGGACACGAAGTCCATTACTGCGAGCAGCGGGTCCACTTACGCGACGACAGACTCCACGGTCAACTCGACGACGAGCCGGTGGGAGACACGCAGCATCGCATCGTCGGTCAAGAGCATTTGGCGCGGTCGGACAGCACAGTCGACGAGGACAAATGGCTCGGGCGATTCGGAGTTATCCCACACGACTGTGGCGACGAATGGCTCGACGGCGTCGGCTCAGTCGCTCACGGGTGCTGCTGCTCGCGAATCGACAGTAAAGGAGGAGCCGGTTCCGCGGGAGGTGACCATCGAATCGTTGCAGTCACAGAATCTGTAGCACAGTCCGAAAGGCAAGAACGAGGAGCCTCCAGCCGCACCACAAGTCCCACCGTCCAGACCGGCGTCACGAAGGCCATCAATGACCCCAATAGCCGAGTGCAGTGGGTCTGCGGCATCGATCAAGACGAAAGCATCCACGGTGAGAGGGGCCCAAGCATCGCAACGCGGCAAGGTCTATCCAGCATCATTGGGACGATTCTCGGAGGACCTGCCCAAAAGCGAGCCACAGGAGCAACACTCTTACGAGCCCAGTTATACGGACAGCCGCGATTGGGAGTCACAGGTGGCTTCGTACACTCCGAGCATCAGTACCAGAGCAACGACAGTGAAGAAGCGAACACGCATCAAGGCCAAAGTGCGATCCATCTGGACGGCGGTGTCGACGCCGAGCCGCCAAAATCGCAACGACCTGCAATCCAAATCAGCACAGTAAAGGTCGCCGATCGCGTGCGAAATCTCGAACTCAAGCAAGTCCAGTCCAGGCAGACATTGAAGAAGAGCGCGGCCGGAGATGGGCCTCCTGAATTGCTTGGGAAGAGCGGAGATGGGAATGCTCCGTTGGTGTTTCCGCTGCACGTGAAAAGATTCGTCCGCAGACAACGCAATGGATCGCCCTTGAGACCTGAGACGCCATTGTATCGTTCGGATCCAGATCAGGACTCCATCATACATTCACCACTTCCGCAGCGTACCATTCCACAGATCAAAACGCCGAAGACCCCGGTGGCTTCATCCTCGCCCGGAATGCTCGCTGTAGAGAAGTCGCGAGAAGGCTGGAGCGAAGACAAAGCACTCGCAGTGTCTCGCATCCGACCAAGTCCGTTCATGCATCTTCACGGAACTCGTGGACTTTGCGTGAGACATGGTCGCAAATTAGGTCAGAGCAGGACGGAGTTCAAAGGCACAAAGGAAATGTTTGAAAAGGGCAGAAGTGGTGCGTATATTCCTACTGGTCTACTCGTTCGTCGTCAGATGGATGCGACGAGTCCGTGGCGATATTCAGCGGGCCATAAATTGACGAAGACCACAGACATCGAACCGAAGTCTGAGAGTGATGCTTGTCCGGACTGCATCGCTGAGTTGGGCATTCAGAAGAGCGAGATTTCTCAAGCGACGGTCAGCACGATTCGTGAGAAGATCAAGCAGCAGTCGTCGACTGCCGCTCCGTTTCCGCAGGAGATGGTCATCACGCATCCACCATCGGAAGCTGCTGCGACAGCACAACCTCTAGCCGCTATGAATGCTTCTATCGTGCCCGTCGCAGGATCTCCTGGCGAGCAGCCTGTTGTCGTCCACACAAAAGGACTTTCTGAGGGAAGCGATGCCGGCGACCTTGTCACTGCTGCCGATCTTGGAGACGGGCTCGATGCAGTGATCTTGGAACGAGGCGGGAGGCTTGAAAGGGTCATCATGAATGCACGGAAAGGACCACCCAACGCTGAAGCAATGGAGAAGCTTTCAAAGGAGCTGATCTTGGTCTCCAATGCCATTGCCGCCGCCAATCTCAATCCGAGCCACTCGCAGGTTGATGGAGCATCACCCGTGGGTAATGACAGAGCAATGGTTGTCGACACACGCCATGGTCGACAGCAATCTATGCCGGAGCTCCTCAGCATGATCGACGAGGCTGCAGGCGGACTCAATCTAGGCATTGGTCGAGCTCGAGAGGATGTTCGATCAACTGATTCCGAGCTTCTTACCACGAGGGATGATGCCCGCGAACGGTCACAGTCTCTTCTGACCACAGACGCAGTGAGAATTGTCCACGAGGTCAGCAGTGGCTCCGCCCTTTCTCCAGAATCACGTATCGCAAATCGCCAACGGCTGGACCAAGACATCGCCGCGGTGCGATCTCACATTGGCCCATTCGCTGCCGGTCAGAGAAAAGACGCCGCCGCAGGCAATGCTCTGCCGAGTCGCACTGTTCACTGGCCAGTGCCCGATGCTGCTATGCTCCACATCAACAGTCCACCTCCTGTGAAGCACAGCGACTCAGACCTAGCACGTATTGCATCGCCGAACCTACCTATCAAGATCCAAATTGACTCATCTACGTCCACGCCGACACTAACATCAGACGCCCCATCCACCAGACCTGATCCTAAAGCCTCACCTACATCGCCGCACCTCTCGCCTGCATTATTTACTCCATCATCCTGTACGTCCACGCCGGAAGCCAGCCCGATTCTCCTGAAGCCCGATACGCCCTATCCGCAAGTCACCTCGACATCCAGACTTCAAGCTCCATCCTCCATCACTGGAATTTGGCCTACTCTACCTTCCCAGGCTCGTGCGGACACCCAGGCCATTCGCGCGGCGATGCGCATGGAGAAGAACAAGACCGCACAGGAAGCTGCTGCTACGGAACGGGCGGTCAGGAAGCAGAGGCAGGTTAGTGCGCAGGCGAGGAAGGCGTTGAGCTAGATCCCATGAATTATACCAACCTGTGATATCGATGTCTTGGGTGCCTGTTTGTCATATTCACTGCGTTTGGTTCGTCTATTCAGTGCTTCACCGGCCTGCGTCTGCTTCCACATCTCAACTGTTCGACCAATTCAAGTAGATCGCCTCTACGCTTCAATTTCCTGCGAACCACGCAGAGCTTCCTGTATGGTTTGCTCGCTGTCAGCTCCAAAACCCTCGCTCTCATGCACGGTAGTCCCAGAAAGCCGCGACTCCTCCTCGTCATGCGAGCCATTCTCGGCGTGCTCGGCGTGCTCGGCATCGAGCTGAGCAGTTGCCGCTTCACGACGAAGCTGAGCGTCAGACTTTGGCTGTGGCTCGGCCACCACGCCGGCGGGCATGAGTGGTGGACCATCTTCATCGCTGTCGAGTTGCAGGAGATAGGTCTCCCACAGTTCGATCAGCTGTTGATGTCGTTAGTGTTCCATTCGCGTAATTTCCAGACTTCTGCACAACGTACCTCTTTCTGCGCCTCGATCGCACTCTCCAGGAATGTCTCGACTCCACTCTTGAAATCCTCGACCTTCTCCCGCTCGAATCGGTCCAGTTCCGTACGCATCAATCGACCCATGTCCTCAAACAGCAAGCGGCTGGCGTGAACCCTCCTCTCCGCATCATTGACGTCCGCTTGCATCTGGCCGATACGATCTTGCTGCGAGCGCCCGGCTCGGAGGAGTTTGTCTTGCTGTTTCTTGATCTCTTGCAGCTTCGATTCTGCCGAATGCCAGGAGTGGTAGGCTTTTTGTCGTTGCTCGAAGGACTTCTTGACGGAGCCGATGAGGCGGATATATTCGTCAATCACGATGCCGAGGGTGAGGATGTCTTGCATGGCTTGACGTTGGTATAATTCTTGTATCCGCAGCTGCAGGTCGCCGAGAGATTCGAGAGGTCCGGATAAGCTGGGCGAGAGCTCGACGGCTGCGAGGTTGTGTAGAGAAATGCTGAAGTCACCGCATGCGTCTGAGAGACCTTTCCGCTGCGCAACGACGGTATCCGTGCTCTTTTGCAGCGCTTTGAGCTGGTTCTCCAATGCATCCAGGTAAATCCGTCGGTCGTGGAACCAGTCGTCGTGCTCGACAAATTTGTTGCTTGATCCTACACTTCCGAGACCAATGCTCGACATGATGCCTTTCGACTCGCTTCCGCCGAGAAGAGGATCCTTTCCCGAGTGCTTGATGGCCACATTGAACGTCTCGCTCTCCAGGAAGATCTTGAGGTCTCCGTCGCTTTGTAGTATCGGGTGTGCCGCGATCTTGTTGATCATACGCTCCAACGCCATTCTTCTTGACTCCACGAAGTTGTTGTCGAAGCGACCCATGGCCTGCTTTTCTGGTGGTGGAGGGACCACCACACCTGGATTGTTGTCGTGCATTCTTTCATACAGCCAGAGGAAGTCCCGGTATCGTCTCGTTACAGTGAAGCTGGAGTTCATGTACGCTTTTGAGGAAGTCCGTGTGATGACACTGTACACTGTATGACTTGTCGCCGCATTGCCCACCGTATGAGGATCGCCGACTGTTATTGAGAATGTCGGCTTCGATGCCTGCTCCACGGACACTGAAGGTTGTGCCTGCCTGACCCGACCATCGAACTCTGTAGGCTGCACCGGTGGCGGAATGCGCGGACCACCATTCATCGAAGATGCCGCATCGTCGTCGTAGTCTGGGCCGCGCAGCGAGGAGCCAGACGCGGAAGTGGTTGGCCGGCTACCGGCGGATTGTCTTGTGCGGGATGCGAGCTCTTTCACTGGAGGAGTAGGGGCAACTGGCTCTTCAACTGGCTCCTGGCCAAGAGGGCCCAGCGGTCCCATGGAGTCATCGAGACTCTCGAGTGTGGTCGATTGTGCGAGTGCTACATGTCGGCGTGGGGTTCGGGATTTGGATGGAGCTGGCTTCACGCCGGCGGCGATGTTCGGCGTGGATTGAGAGAGGGAGGGCGAGGTAGGTGTTGGCTCTGGACATGGAATAAGTTTGCTGCTGCTGTACATCATTGCTCGTAGAAGGTCTCCTCATACCGGATGTGGCCTGCGCATCTTCTGCTGCCTTGACAAGGCTGTGGTGGGAATGACTGCGGGATGGGACATCTGTTGCACGCAAACGTAGTCAGTATGGTACAATGAATGACAATGCTCTCATCCATTCGTACCGTCCCACGGTGAGCTTCCCTCATCCATTGCGTCCCACGGGTTGATGATCTGGTTGAAGTGGGCCATGTCTTCAGCGACGCTCGAGGTCCACCTTAGCTTAGCGGGACAGTTCCGTGATAAACGAGGCGTGGCTGTTCAACTTCGTGTCTCGGTCTCGAAAACTTGATAGATGTTGGTTGTCAGAACGCCTCAAGAGCACCCATGACTCTAGATGCTGGGGCCATATGAGCGGGACGTGGTTGGTTTCGTGCATGGATCACCTCGCTTTGACCTCATCAATCTGACTCCAAATCACCAAGCAAACAATTCACAAAGAGCGGTTCGGAAAATCCACGCTACCAACCATCAACGTCTTGAGCCAAATACGAACATCTGCTACTTCGCCTTTCCGTCCGCCTGCTCTTCCTCAGCCGCTTCCCATACGCATCGATCGCACATGCAGTCTCCTCCGAGGGCACCGGAGGCCCACTCCCTTCGATCCTTGACCGACAGCTCGATATCACAATAGTGATTCAACACCTCCTCGCCCTTCTTTATGCCAGCCTGGGACTTCACGACTTTCTTCCCGTCTCGTCCAGTCCACGGGACCCTCTCATCAGTCGACCAGAATTTGATGCTACCACCCCATTCCCAGCGTACGTTGGGGTCACAGCTGTGGTTGGCGAGACACCACATTGGGTGCACGGCGCTGACCTCCGGACCACGCATTGCTGTTCCTCCGGTGCCCGAAAGTCTGGCTGATGCGGTCCCTCGGAACTTGGCATACAAGGTATTGAAGACCCACACATCGTATTGTGGATTGGCGAAAATGTCGATGTCCATCTTTTCGAGCATATGAAACGGAAGCCGAATGTTGTACTGAAAGGAGAACGGCAGTCGGCGCGGCACAAGGCAAGAGTCCGGGCTGAGGAAGTCCTTGTATGGCAGCTTGTCGCTAGCCTCCGGGCTCAGATCGCCCCAGATGAAACGTACCTCAGGCAGGTCAAGAGGGTGCCATTCCACAGTCTCTGACATGGCGAGAGCACGTAGAAGTAAGAGGGCATAGAGTGAGTCTGCAGCTTCCGCCGGTGGGACATCTTTCGCGATGGCCTCTACGTCTTTGCCGCAAAGAGCATCGTGGTATGTGTCGACCGCCGCTTCCCAGCACCACTGGCTGCAAAAGACGACTTCGCAGTCGGAGCAGACAACAACCTTTGCAGCGTCCGGACTGTCCAGTGGAGGTATATCGCCGCTGCACGCATCGCACAGTGCGTCTTGGAGTCGGTTGTTGGCGGTGAGCATGGACGTCTCGTTGAGAATGACCTCGCCTGGTTCGATATCTTCCTTGGCAAAGACACCAAGCTGAGTGACGACCTCTCGCGGATCACCATTGAGGACGGGCAGAGCTACCGCCCGTACTTCCAACTTGTCTGAGACATCCTCCATCATCTCATTCAAATTGTCAAGGCGGTTCAACCGGTCGGGCTCGTGGGTGTTCCAAGGATAGTGCTCTCTTCGTACCCAGCCGTTGTCTGGAAACTCCCAGGGTCTTTCATGATGATTCTCGGGCATCCCCGGCATGTTCCGAATTTTTGAGAAGAGATCTCCAAATATGTCCGCAAGCTCATCGTCGTCGAGGAACATTTGGATGCCTTGACAAAGGTAGATGTGCGCAGACCTGTAGCATTCACACAGCAGAAGACTTTTGGTCAAAATGCGATACCTAACTCTAGGTCAGCGACAGTTGAGTCACGGATCCGCAACACCAGTGACTTACATGATCAACCGGTAATGCTCTCTCAGCCACAGTGTCAGCTCAATATCAAGAGCAGTGTCACTGTCAGGAGTAGCCGTTTCACCATCTCGGGGGTTCATGGCCTCCTTGATGATGCGAATTCGTTCCTCGAGTGGCTGCTGCTGGATGATCAGCTTCAAGGCGTCTGAAGCGGCCTCATGGTACTCGTCGGCCTCGTCGTCCAAGGCATCCGAGAGTAAGATCGCTTTATAGCAAGCACCAGCTGCCAGGTCGGGATACCCAAGACCAAGATACTCCTGAGCGATGTAGACATATAGAGGGAGATTGTAAGGATCGACCTTGACGTGCACATGAGCGGCCTCAAGTCTCCGTAATCGAACGTCCTTCGTAATAGCAGGGTTCATGGTCTTCAAAATGGTCAGCCACCTGGAGACGTTCGACACGAAGATGCAGCCAGACATATCGCTGAAATTGAGTATTGTACATACCTCTGGGTAGCTGATGCTGGATCGAAGTCCCAGGATTTGCTTGCGAATCTCGCTCCGAGCATGCACATCTTCGCTTGGATCTGGAAAGTCACGTCCGGAGCCTCCTGCAACAGGACTACCATCCTGCGGCTCAGCTGCAACAGGCGTCTGGGATTCTGCTTTTGGAGGATCCTCGTTTGCGTCGGTCTTGGACTTGGAAGCGAACAGACTGTACGATTGCAGAGTCTGATTCAGGCGTGCCAGAGCGCTGTCAACGCTATCTATCGATGCTTTGTATTGGTCCATGATCGGGTCGAGACTTGTGTCCAATAGAACGAGCTTGAAATTTTTGGATTTGCAGTTTTGGACGAAGGATCTTGAGCGACATAAAGTGTGCATTGCTACGGTACGGAACGGTCCGCCGCTGTGCTTAGTAAGCTTGCTCACTCGAAGCCACTTCCTCTTTCTCGACTGGAATCTGATCCAGTTTGCTACTTGTCAACAACATGGACGCGCATAATAAATGTGGTTTGTTCTCGCGTCTCAACACGGCAATTTCATGCTCAGCATAAGCCATCCCGGAGCGTTCTCGTACCCTCTCAATCCATTACAATAATGACCGGGCAATTCACATCTTTGCCGACCATCCTTGTTGTACGGTATGGCTAGCATCCAAGGCTCACAGAGAAAAGATGCGAAGTCTTCGTCGCCGCCTGTACTTCTCCGTACATGCCTCAATTGCCATCGGGCGAAGATCAGATGTGATCGATCTTCGGAGAGTGGCCCATGCACACGGTAATTTCTGAGCAAAGCTGTTAAGCTGGACATGGAACTAACACTCAAGAAGCTGTGCGCGGCTCAATAAGCCATGTAGCTTCAAGCCAGCTCGCCGGCGTCCAAACAACTCGCAACGAGACCTGTGCGTACTCAAGTGTTTGATGATGAGCGCCATGGTTGACACAAGGCAGGCGTATTGAAGCCCTTGAGTCCCAGATCCAGCAGCTGCTTGGGAGTAGAAGCTCTGTTGAAGTTCGTCTTTTCCCGTGTACACCGATCCAAAACTGGCTGACTTCACAAGGACATTGACAGCAACGGCCTCGGCTTCAACGACGCTTCGTCTGCGACGAGCCAGCCAAGCGCACCACTTTTCCCAGATCCAACAGAGACTCCGGCTGGCGCTGGTAAATCACTCTCACTGAAACCTGTGATCGACTCTGATGCCGTCACTATGGGCATTCTATCGTCAGAAGCTGCCGAAACACTGCTACATCGCTTCAAAACTACCCTCACACCACATTTCCCATTTGTCATTGTACCTCCCGAAGTCTCACTTGAGATGCTCCAGGACAAAAAGCCTTTTCTCTTGCTTTGTATCATCGCTGCGGCCTCGCACGAAGATGTGATCCTCCAGCGTCGTCTTGGCCGACAGGTCCAGCACTGCATTGCCGGCAGGATGATCTACGGCAACGTCATCTCTCTAGAAACACTCCAGGGACTTCTGGTCCATCTGGCGTGGTGTCAATATCATCCTCGACCGCGAATTTACACCCAGTACCTTCAGCTGGCTATTGGTATCGTCGTTGACTTACGCCTTGATCGGAAGCCTCAATCTCGACCATGGAAAACCCGTCTGAATCCGACTGACACCATCCAGCCAAAGGGATATCTCGAGCTTGACGAGCAAAGGGCTGTAGTCGGCTGCTATTACCTCTGCTCCACTGTGTCGACAGTGCTACAGAAGACTTGCACATTTTCTTGTAAGCATGGTCTCTTTCCCTACACTCGAGGTCTGGCAGCTAATCTATCCTCTCTCAAAGGGACACAGCACATCGAAGAATGTTGCAGATCTCTAGACCATCAAAAACAGTATTTGACGGTAAGTCTGAACACTAAATACAGCGCCAGCAGCTCCTGACAGTCAACAGGACAAGTACATTCTGCCACTCGTCCAAATCCAACACGCGATGGAACAAGCCGACGCATCCAACCACGACGAGAGCGAGGTGCCCGAGTCCACTCACCTTACTCAACTTGTCCTACGTCTCGAGACGATCAAAGATGCTCTTCCTTTCCCTTTGGCGGAGTGTGCCATGTTGACGATGCACCTACACACTGGAATCGTACACGTCTGCCATGCGCATGTTTGTACCGATGCTGCGCTGAACCTCCTGCCAACGGACGAGAGATGGCCTCAGTGGCGACTGGACGCACTCAGCACGGGGCTCATTGCCGCGAAATCGTCGCTCTCGTGCTTCCTTTCTCTTCCACTTGGTAGTGAGAAATCTTTCAACAACTCCGAGGTACGCAAATCTCAGTACTGCAAGCACAGAGCGGCAGCTCGAAGCTCGGCTCTCGATCTGGATCCCTCTCATGAGTGTGCTGACCGTCGATATGGTTCTTCAGTGGATACATTTGGGTTTTGTGACGACGTGTGCAGCTAGACTAGCTGCGTTGTCGGATCAGAAAGCCACTCGTCAAGAAACGCACCATCTGCGGCGCTTCCTAGGCTTGTCCGACGGTCTCAAAGGCACCATCAGTCGCTTGGAGTCGCTGAGTACATCGATTGCCGATGACGATGGCGAGAGAAACATCTTCCACCATTATCGCCAGCGTGTACAGCGGATCCAATCATGGTTCCAGGCGCAGCAGGAGCGAATACGGCGAGAACCGATGTACACTGGCTCTGACATGGCCGATGCGGCCGCCTCGAATAGCAGTGCTAGGCAGCAACTTCCGCTTGCATCTAGTGACGCACAGTTCGCTTGGAGTTCAGGCCAGGCATCACCTCAGGACTCCGCAGTCCTTTCTATGGATATTGCCTGGCGCGAAGGAGATTGGTTCGACTTCGGGGCGAGCGAATGGCTGCCGGTCGATTTCATGGATATGGAGAACTTCGGGCAATCCTTTCCATTGGATGCAGAGGGCACGTGAATGCGAAATGTACGAACATACTTCAACGACAAAGATGTCTATTGCTGAAACGAGACACTACTGGCCGTCTATCGTACTATGTCTAGGCTATTGCGGCACCCGGACGGAGCTCCATATCATAATGTGCGAAGGATGGTCTGACCAAGACTGCGAACAGCCCAGTTTTACTCGCGTCCAGCGTCTCGATTCTCCGCATGCCACGGGCTGCGTATGGATGTCTTTAGCGGAACACAGCCAGCGGGTTACCAGGCTCCAGAATTGAAGGATTTGGAGGATCGCACGACCGCGTCCTGTCCTCTTGCTGCGCCTCAAGCACGACGAAGCTTTTGACCCGGCCATTGTCGACCGAAATCTGCAGCTGCTCCACAAATGTAGCCTCCTTGAGGTTTGCGAAATCTGCGAATTCAAATGGGACGTTCATGAAGGAGCGTCAAAAACGGCTGAAGCCCATCTACTCCGTCCGTGTCTTGGCAAAAGCGGACGGAGTAAGGAATCAAGTCCGTACTGATATGAGCACTTTGATGTGCCTATATACTAGTGCCTGGAAAGTCCGAAGATGTTTTCATGCTCAAGACGACTCTCCCGCATCTTCCGATCGCGTCCAGTCCACTTTGCAATTGCCATTGTTACGAATCGACGATTCTAGACGACTGCAAAGCAACCCTCCTCATCTCTCGCCGTACCTATCTCGCAATTCCCAAAGCATGTCTGATACGACAGAACATCCGTTCGACGACTGCAAGATCGGCACCTGTCCCATGAGCGAAGCCAACTTCACATACATCCCGGATTTGGCTGGCAACGTTGCCTATCTCGCCATGTTCGCTGTGATCCTGGTCCCGCAATTGTACCTTGGCATCCGGTACAAGACATGGGTGGGCCTTGACGAATTCATACTTGCTGCTGGACAACGCTGACGTGAAGGTGTAGGGATACTCTGTCGGCATGGTCGGTGGCATCGTCCTCGAGATCATCGGATATGTGGGAAGGGTGCAATTACACTTCAACCCTTTCCCTTTCGACCCCTTCTTGCTGTCAGTCTTCAGTACTCCAACCACAGCTCATGAAGATGAACTGACATTGATAGATACCTCATCTGCCTTACCATCGGACCAGCCTTTTTGTCTGCAGCCATATACCTCTGCTTGGGACGCATCGTAGTCGTGTACGGCGAGGGCATCTCCCGCGTACAGCCTCGAGCATACAGTATCCTCTTCGTTAGCTGCGACTTCTTGTCACTGGTCCTACAAGGTGCCGGCGGAGCTTTGGCGGCGACGGGCGACACGCCAGCTGATGGTCAAACCGGGGTCAACATCATGGTACGGATCATCGTGTGTAGTAGACAACATCGCATACTGACGAGAAAACAGATCGCTGGTCTCTCCACTCAAGTCGTCTCGCTTCTCTTATTCATCATTCTTGGCGCCGAATTCGCCTGGCGAGTGCGAACACACCCCGAACAACTCGACGAGCGGTTCAAATCTCTACGCTCCACGAAGATGTGGACGATGTTTCTCGTTGGTGCGCCGGCTCTCCGTCTATGCCGAGGCGAGAGGCTAATGCAAGTTCTCAGGTCTCGCAGTGGCTACTGTTACGATCTTTATCCGTTGTGTATTCCGAGTTGCCGAGCTCAGTTCCGGTTTCCACGGAGAGCTTTTCAACGATGAGGTGGCCTTCATGGTGCTCGAAGGGTGAGTCGAACATGCTCAGCGTTTTTGCGACGTACACTTTTGCTGACAACTTGCAGGCCGATGATTATCGTTGCTTGCATCTGTCTTACCGTCTTCCATCCGGGCTTGATCTTCAGACATACTCTGGCCGAAACGAACTGGAGCTTTCGTCGCAGGAAGCAGGCTGGCCTTTCGCATCAGAAGCTCGACTCGTTGGAGCTGACTGGCGGTGTCGGCATGAATGAAGTCAAGCCGTCACACTGATGTCGCCGCGTCTTGCGTGGTCGCTTGGCAGCATGTCCGCGGCGGCAGGAAACACATGGCATACAACGCTTCCATCAGCAGGTGGTTGCCATCGCTCGATGCAACCGGACGTCGGAGTAGATGAGACTAAAGGAATGCAACAGATCGGAGATGGATCGCAGCGTCTGCACAAGTTCCAATGGTGCCAACATCGCTGGGCGCGCAGCAGCAGAGTCGGTCAGCAAGCACGGATGTAACGAATAGTGTAGCAGTTTAAGGTTGCTGTACCTCAGACGACCAAACACCGTGGCGGAGTCAAGCCCGCTCCCCATCTTCAGTTCTTCCGATGTCATCGTAGATCTGCAATGGATCAGCGCAGTTCACCGAGTCATCGAAAGTCAAACATCACAACACTCTTCTTCGGTGTCTCGAACACATGACACCTTGGAAACATCAGACGCTGTCGATGTGATGGTGGAATGCCATGGAAAGCCGCTGTTTCTCGCCAGCATCCGAACCCGGCATTGTGGTCAACAATAAGGATACGCCACTCGAGATCTGCCGATCCGGGACTTGTCGTCGAAATTTTTGAAAGTGAACCCTATCGCGTGCGTGGCAGTCACGTCACCATGGCGTGTATGGAAGTACCGCCTAAACTGCAGAACGCCAGCGACCTGCAAGTCGAGCAGCATCCGCAACCGAGATCCACAGTAGTCCGGGAATACTCTTCTTTGCACATGCAGGGCCTTGGACGCTTCGTAATCAGAATGCAGACGATCTTCAGGGTAAGCCGGAACTGCGTCCGCCATCTCGATTGACCACTTGCGTTGAGGGACGAGTGGAAGGCAAGAACTGGGTTCCGCTCTGCGTTCGTCGGGCCTGCGAGGACCGATGTGCCGTTGTATGCGCGTGCAGCATACACATCGGCTCGATCTGCTGGCTTCAACAGATCACAGATACTACTCAGCACGAATGGTGAGTGAGACGTTGCTCTCTGGCTTCGATAGTACGTCCGAGAAGGTCCAGATGAGACACTCTGAGCTTCAGTAGCTTGGTGATAGTGGTGTGTGTTGTAGCGTGCTACTACTTGGACTGCGACACACCGACAGTCCACGATCCGAACTGGTCTGCAAGACGACCGAAGGTGTTGTTTCGCGGGGGACTGCGGCGTGGTTGTCTCCAAACCTTAAGCCTCTCTCGCACGTTCTCCGACTCTAACCATCCGATCGGGTGCAGCCATCTGCGATGTGCAAGGTAAGAGCGAAGGGTACCTTGGCCACGTCGCGTCCTCCTCCATCTCGATCTCACCCAAACGCGTGGTCGCTGTCACGACAACGACAGAAGAGCAGTCCTCATCGCATGCTAATCCTTATGCCACTGCGTACTTGTCTGCCGCATCCAAGGACGGCATGCTGGTTCATAGAGCAGTCGCATCGACTTCGAGGAGCTGCATCGGCGGCGAGCAGAGCTTCCGAGACCGGTACATCCGTTCCTTCTTCCTCTCTACCGCCATATCGTAGATTCGTGTCGACGTCCAAGACAAAACCGGCTCGGCACCTGTGAGTCAGGTCCCGACGTCCCAAGCAAAAAAAAAAAGGTACGCGTAGATCTGAGTCTCAAGAGGAATCGCGGTGAAATCTGCAAGAATCTTCTTGACCAAGAAGGCGTATTTGCCGCTTGAGCAAGTCCCGCATCGACGATGTGTGGCTGACGTTTGGAGGACCGGATCTTGACTCCGCTCATGCGGACCCGGCAAAACGTGTCGCAAGCGTGCCAGGTGGGACCTGTCGCCGGAGCGGGGTGGGTCTTCTGTCCGTGATCACTGATCAACCATGGCATTTGAGTCGTGGGACCACGAGTTTGATGAAAATGTGAAACTCTCTCATGTAGCGTGGAATGTGGTGATGAGAATGAATGGAACGACAATTTTGTGGTGAGAAACGTGAATGTTTGTGAATAATTGATGAAAATCGTTGTCTTCTCAATGCCAGCATTCCCCGATTAAAAACAGCTAATTCTCGTAACAAAACGCAAGTCGCTCAAATCGCTCGAGAGGGTATCTTTGTATCGTGAACCGTCGTCCGTCAAGTCGTAGTCGTACAGAAAATTGTCGGCAGCACTCGCTGCTTCGACAAAGTATGCAAAATATGTGTCAAACACCTTCGCTTCGAGATCTCCTCGAGTCCTCCCTCCTTGCCCTGCAATGACAGTAGTGCTCGATCCGTGCGGATGAATTTCGGCAGAGTCCAGCAATGCCTAGATGCATCTGGTAACCAGGTTTGGATGCAGGCGCTACGTCAAGGTAGTGGAGCGTGATTCGCACTACCCTGTTGGCAGAAGTGCAGATCGGATGGTCGTTCCTTGAGGATTGTTGTCCAGTTGCATCGGTGTGTGTCCAGATAGATGGTTTTGGTAGTTGGCTGAGTAGCAATGATCCGTTTGATGAGCATCGCGACCACGTTCTTTCATCCCTTGGGGATCATGCCGACGATGCTAGCGCATCGATTGCAGTACCAGAGGTTGAGGCCGTAACGCATCATGTTCTTGTCTTGGCCAGTCTTCCAGTCAATGCTCGATGCTCGGTGACATCTCGAGCAGCGGGCAAATTCAGGAGAAGAGTACAGCGCTGAGTTCGCTGAGGAAGAAGAAGAAGAACCGTCGGAGGATGTTGAGTCGTCGCTGGTGACATGAAGTACGTTCTGGATGTGTTGAGGTCGCGATGGCGTGTGGGAAGCAGAAGTCTGCATTTGCATGAAGCTGCCGGTAGAAGCCATGGTAGAAGTCGGAGTGATTGAAGGTCGCGAGGCCAGAAGAGAATGTACTTGTAGTGATGGGGCCGGGAAATAGCAGGGAGAGTCGACAGGTAGAAGTTCGGTATTGATATCGACGGAGAGAACGTCGGCAGTGTTGTTGGCCCGTGGTGTGATGGAGAAGTAGTCAGGTAGGCAATCCACGTCACTGGATGGAGTCGCTAACATATTCTGCGAGATTCGTAGATCCTTGGAATGCGTGTCGCGATGGTGGTGTGCATCGCGCGGCCCAAGACCGGGAGCAGCGAAGTATAAGAAGGAGGCACTGTGGCATGGCATCGAGATTTTGGTAGGGCCATCTTCGATCCGATACGACTCCGACGGTGCATGGCCAATCGGCGAGCTCAAATCAAGCAGGAGGTAGCTCCTAACAGGAACGTTCCGCAAAGACGCCAGTAAAGCCCCTCAGCCACCATCGAGATGTCGCAGGCTTGGTTCTATTGGTGCATCGGCTTCATCACAGACAGGAGCCAAGCCAAGGCGGATGTTCCTCACAGCTGTGTGCTGGGGTGTGCCACCTGCTCGTATGCCGCCATCGATCGAACTCGGTGTCCTTGTTTTCACCACACCTTCGACCCTGAAGGCGTTTGCCGCTCAAGAAATGGATATCAACCAAGCTCCACCACCGCCTGTCGCTCAAATCGAATCGATCCTTCTGCAAGACGGAGGCTTGCAAGGCTGCCGGCATGGCGGCCGCGGTCAATAAACGCAGTCTTGTGACAGTTCAGCTCACGCCAGCAGGATTGGGCCGCGCTGCAGATTCCTAGGCAGACGAATATCAGCCCACCGAGACCAGACCAGGCTCTTATCGCGGGCACACTTCGCAGCGCTGTCCGACCGTCGGTCTGGCATGCGCCTAATCAAGCACGAGGAGTATCGCACAGTTTGTGTCGTGGACGCCGAGAAAACCGCGCCTCCTACCAGCGAGACGGCCATTGATCCGCTGCCGCAGCTACATTTTTTAAAGGTGTTAGCTGCATCCACAGGTCACATGCACGCTCGACCGGACCGGCTACGAGCCTACGACGGCGTCCAGAAGAACACCTCAAACCTTGACTCCTGGAATGGCGCATTTGAGCCGTTTCGGTCTCGCTTCGGCCTTTGGTTTCTTCACGATCGGGAGTTTGGGGGCGGACCGTCTTGTCCGTTGGTCAGAGCCTAGACCGGTCTTTTGTTACGGCTCGAACCTCGGACAACCGTTTCATGGGGATATGTGGTTTCAACTGCCGCAAACTTGTACACTACCTCTTCTGCAGCGTTGCCGGCACATCGCGCGATGTTGTGTTCGGCAAAGTAACAGCTACTCCTTCGTGGCTTGATGGTCGCAGCTGCTCGCAGCTGCTCGCCTCGATCGCTTCGCGCCAGGCACATGAACCAGATCATGTGCAGTGGATATCGACACAAGCGCTGGGTTTGAATCACCTTCTCTACGGTATGCCTCCACGGTGCGTCCAACTGTACGCCAGAATGCGGCAACCGCTCCCAACCGCAAGCACGCAACATACAGCAATTGAAAAGCGTTATGCCAGGATGAAGCCACCATTTCCACCATCGGTTGACTGTTTCACGGAGCAAAGCACAACCGCGCCACAGCGCCATGCACGGTATATTTCACTCAGCCCATCCGCTGTCACCTTTGCCTTGTGTCACTGCTATAACAGCCCGGTCTAGAACATCTTTATCTGGGCCAAATCCTCTTGCACACCATGCGTTCGAATTGCGTTTCAGGTCGAACCGCCGCCCTCGGGGCTTTGTGGTTGCAATGGACTGGACCACGGTGCACAGTCCCCTGCACACAGAGGCTTCGTTGCAAGTTGCGTGGCTTCACAGCTTTCGCAAACGATCCTCGAGAGCATGGCAGTGCGGTCTAGACCCAGCTCTGCTCAGCTCACTCGACTGAGCCCGAACGCTGATGTGCAGACCACCTTGCAATTGCGTTTTAAGGTCGATCATGGCCTCATGATCGCAATTCTCTGGATCAGTGAACCAAATTCCCTGCATCGCAGGCCTCGTTCTGTGGCTTCATAGCTTTGACAACACCACGCTCCGACGCACGACATACAGCTCCAGACCGAACCCGCCTCAGTCGCTGGGACGAGGATCTAGCAGCATCGACGCGAGCAAAGCAATACAAGCTCGAATTATTCCGTGTCGGCGACTCCGACTGGCGAAGCGGCAATAGAGCCGTCTCACCAACCGTTCACATTACCAGCTGACTGCTCTCTCATCATGCGCCTTGCGTTCGATCGCAGTCACGGCTTCGTCGACTCGACTCATCTCCACAGACCGTAAAGAGTCGACGCTGTACTGTGATTTGTGGGCATGCATATTCGCAGTCTACGCCTCGATCCAAGTGTTATCCCGTGATGCGTGTCGACCAACTCGAACTTCGCCCAAGGCGTAGATTCTCCTCGTGAGCAGCCTTGCTCAATGAGACTCGACGCCTTCACCACCTACCGGCTCTAGGTGCTTTCCTCAGCTGATGCTTCACGCGTTCGCCATCCACTTTGCTATACACCAGCAGCGTACATCAGTATGGCCGGATCGAGCGTTCTAGGCACTTTGCGAACAGCATGATCCCCCATTGGAGCTGGTGCGTACGAACTGAGCGTGCCGGACGCCGTGTGCTCCGACTGGAGGTTGTCGGGGAGCATTACAATCGTCGTGTTTTTGTTGAGTGAACTGAACAGCGCGCTCCTGGTTGGTGTTAGCACTTCTGAGCGATCATAGGTGAGTGGAGAAGCTCCTCCTTAGACCGAGGATCGTGGGCCAAAGTCACGGTCTCTTGACTGCATTGCGTCGAATGAATGCCGGACTGTATGGTTGGACGCTGATGTCGATGGCGATGGGGAGGCGTTTATGGATTTTAAGATGCGAAGGTCCTTGATGAGGACCATGGCCGTGCTATACCTTAGCTTTGAATATCCGTGTCTCCAGATGTGTTCCTGTTCCTGCGACTCGCTTACATTGCTGCCTTTCCGCACAACAATCCTGCTGCATGAGACATCTGTATCGAGCATCTGACGGAGCCCAGGACTGCATACTGGTGCTGCTGTGACAATGCACTAATTGTTGTCTTGATCTCCATGATCGATGTGTGTAGGGGACTGGTGACGTGGAGAGCTTCCAGCTTTGAGCCTCCGACTCGCAAACACGTCACTCTCACCTTCGTCGTGGACGCAAACATGCTATCCCACTTTGACCGTGCCATCTGTTCCGTGCGTCCGATCCAGCAAGATGACTTCTTGAGGGCGTGTGGCCTTGAACATTCGCGAAGCAACGAGATACAGACTACCATTATCGAAATACGAGGCCAGGCTCCAGCTACCGCGACCGACAATCACCATGGCGCGCATCTTCCCCAAACTCACGGCCAACACCTTGCAAGCCACGACCTATCTCCTCGGAGTCGCTCTATTCTCCATCGCCTTCCTGGTCTTCCTCAACAGCAGCATCTCGTTCGTCGTCACGGATGTCATCGGACGGAAGGAAGGACTTGGAGATGCGGCAGGCACGCTCAGTTTCTTCGACGAGTTGCTCGCACTGGTCGCATGTCCACTTTGGGGTCTATTGAGTGACAGAATTGGTGTGCGATACGTGGCGGTGGCAGGATACTTCATTGTGGCGATCAGTCTGGTGTCGTTGGTACAGAGCACAAATGTCTATCCAGAATTGCTGGTCGGAAGGCTTGGGTTCAGCGTGGGAGCGGCGGCGTGCAGCACAATGGTCACGGCAGTCCTGCCGACCATGATGGCCGAGAAAAGTGGGAAAGACAAGGGAGATGAGGAGCACACGGTCACAAATGGAGAAGTCGCGAGGCTGCGTGAAGAGGCACGCCCCGATAGTCGTGGAGCTCACGCTCCTTCGCCGAGCGTGAACAGCGAACTCACGATAACTCCGACACGATATGCCTCGAGCTCGCGGAGTCAAGGGTCTCCGCGCAATGCACCGGACGATTCAGATGAACTGGCCGCTGAGGCAGGCACGTCCCAGCTCGCGGGACTTGTTGGGATGTTCACAGGAGCTGGCGCATTGCTCGCTCTGGGCCTCTTTCTGCCACTGCCCGCGCACTTCCAGAGTGGCGGATATGGACCAGCACAAAGTGTACAGATCAGCTTCTACATCGTCGGAGCAGTTGCGATTTGCGTTGCCATCTTCGTCTTCTTCGGACTCCGCAATTTGCCCGGCGAAGAATACAAGAATCTCTCCTCACTGTTACGACCTCCTTACGACGAAACGACCAGCGTTGACCACCAAGGCCATACGCACATCACCCTGTCACCCGCCCCGTCCTACCTCACCCTCGCCAAAGAAGCCCTCCTCCTTGGCTTCACCGACTCTTCCATCGGACTTGGCTACCTCGGCGGTTTCGTGGCCCGCGCATCTTCCGTTGCCATCAGCCTCTTCATCCCATTGTTCGTGAATGAATACTTTGTCCGCACAGGTCTCTGCACCAACAACCCAGACAACCTCGACGACATCAAGCGCAATTGCGAGCGTGCTTACAAAGTCGCCGCTGCTCTGACCGGCATCTGTGAGCTAGCAGCTCTTCTGTGTGCACCCAGCTTTGGCTGGCTGGGAGGTCGCGCTGTACGAGGCAAGTCGGAGTGGCCGTTGCTCGTTGCTGCGCTTGTCGGTATTGTGGGCTACGTGAGTTTTGGACTCCTCAAGAATCCGGACGCTTTCCATGGCGATCAAGGATCATACGCTTTCTTGTCTGTGATTTGCATCGGACTCAGCCAGATCGGAGCCATCGTCTGCTCGCTTGGACTGTTGAGTCGGGCGGTCAACAGGAACGGAAAAGGTTCCGGCGGTAAAGGAACAGTACTACAGGGCCATGTCGGACCGGTTGAAGGCGACGAGACGGCTGCTCTACTACCCGGAACGACTTTCGCCGGCGCAAGTGGGAGAATCGATCGTTCGCGGCTGAAAGGCAGTATAGCGGGAATTTACAGCCTGGCTGGCGGAGCGGGCATCCTGATCCTATCGAAGCTGGGTGGCAAGCTGTTCGACACGTGGACGGTCGGAGCGCCTTTCTTCCTCATGGCGATCTTCAATGGGCTTCTGGCGGTCGGGATCTTACTCATCAGTGGTGGCGCCGCCTTGTCGAGGAATAGAGCAGAGTAGTGCTTTGGGGCCAGAGAAATCTCAAAAGCAATAGTCATGACTTATGAATGCTCATGTGATGCACTAAAAGTCAAAGTTGCAACGAGTGATTCGAATATCGACGGCAATCATGGCGATGGCAACATGTAGCTGAGGCCGGCTCGATGCGTTTCAAAGCGAAGGAACGGTGAATCCAAGATCGTTGCATTCATTACGACTCAATCTGCGAGCAATGCAGTGCGCTTTTTGTGGCCGTCAAATCCATGACGGCTAGACGTGCGTCACGACGGTACTTGCCTCACTCACAAAGGCATCTCATAATCGCTACCATACCCACCAACATAATAGTCCGAGTCCTGGGTCTGCGGAGCCGGCGGTTGAGGCCAGTGATCAAGCACCATCTCATCACCCGTCAAGGTGAAGTTGAACATAGCCAACGGCTGCGTGTCGATCAACAGAGCATAGCTTCCAGGGTACAGCACTGTATTGCCCATGTCGTCGACTCTCGCCAAGCTGGCCAGCGTCAAGTTCAACGAAGCCGTCTGGCTTTCTCCGGCGGTGATGTTGTGCAGTCTCTGGTAGTTTACCAGACGCTTGTTAGGGCATGGAGCGGGACCGTGTTCGCCAGCCAGGAATCCGAGGGTGACATAGTCGCTGGTGACGTTGCCCGTGTTAGTGACGGCGATCTTCATGTCCGCAAAAGGGCACCGGTCCATGTAGTGTTCTTTGCAATCCTTGGTGAGGTCCGCGATGCTGAAGGACGTGGTATCGGTCGGCGAGATCGTGGCTGTGAAGTTCGTGTAGTGCAGACCGTAGCCAAATTCGAAGACGGGCTTCTCGTTGTACCACATGTACGTCCTACCCGGAAAGCCGGTGGTGCTGTTGGGGCGGAGGTGCATGTCCGTCATTGGGACTTTGGAGATGTACGATGCTGGGTATTGAGTCGTTGGCAGACGACCGGCGGGAGCGGCTTTGCCTTGGATGATGTCGAGGAGCGCGACGCCGCCGTCTTGACCCGGGTAGCCACCCCAGAGGAGAGCGGAGATGTTCTGGTTGTTGAGAAGAGGAGTGCTATCGACACCGTTGGTGCCCATTTGAGCGACGATGACGGGCTTGCCACGAGAGGCGAGCTGGCCAATGACGTCCAATTGAGCGCCAGTCCAGGCAATGCTGACTCTGTCCATACCCTCAGCTTCGACACCGTTGTCGATTCCGCCGGCAAAGAGGATGACGTCTGCTTCGTCCACAGCAGTCCAGATGTGGAGCCAGTTGTTGGTCGTTGGGTCACCCTGTCCTCCTGGGTTGCCCGAGTATGTCACGTTCGCTCCGGTTTGCTGCGCGGCCCAAAGTGGGGAGTGAAGATAAGGGGGAATCCCGTCGTAGTTTCCGAGCATTTGCTCCGTAGCGTTGGCCCAGTCGCCAATGACGGCTATCTTGGTATCTTTGGTGATGGCAAGTGGCAAGATTCCGTCGTTCTTGAGGAGCGTGATGCCCTCCGTAGCGGCCTTGAGGGCCAATTGCTGGGCATAGGGAGTCGAGACATCTTTCCATCCTAAGCTTCGGTACTCGACAGCCGTGCCATCAAAGTAACCGAGGCGGACCAACGAAGAGTACTGCCGAATGAGTGCCATGTCGATGTCCTTCTCAGTTACTAGGCCCTGAGAGAGAGCTCCTGGCAGGAATTCCTGGTAGTAGGTACCTGGAAAGCATCAGTGAAGGCTTCCTATCATTACAAAATGGGACATACCGCAGTTGACATCGGTTCCTGCTTTGAGAGACACAGCAACGGCCTCCTCGCGGGTTGAAGTATACTCATGCGGCAGGAAAACCTTTGGATGGGCTGTCAGCTGGGATCTGGCAATGAAATTCTTGGATGAAGACTCACATTCTGGATGGCGTCACAGTCAGAGGTCACCCATTGCTCCTCCGAAGTCCAGTTCCAATGTTCGCGGAGGATTGTCTGAAGAAGATAAGGATCCGCGCAAGTCGGGATTCCGTTCAAGCTATTGTACGAGCACATGAAGGCTCCGACGTTGGCATCGCGGGCACAGGCCTGGAAGGGAGGCATGTAATATTCAACGAGCTCCTACAAGCATGCGTCAGTGTCCATTCGATAGTCCGCAATTTGGCGGAAATGCTTACCTGAGAACCAACATGAGGGTCGAATTGGTAGCGGAAGTTGCCTGATCCATGGGTCAGTCGTGTCTCTCAAGCAGCGCATTGACAGAAAATGAGACTCGGCATGGCTCATGACGATGCTCTTTCCAAACTCACCATTCCACGTCTCCAAATCGTACGCCACGAAATGTTTGCAAGTGGCAACAACTTTCTTATACTTTCCATCTCCCTCTAGACCTGCGATTAAGGATTTGACATAGCTTGACAGGTGGTATGGATCCTCTCCGGGTGTCTCCTGGCCACGACCCCAACGACTGTCCTTGAAAGGATTGATATTGGGCGTCCAGTAGTCCAGACCAGAACGAGCGTCGTTGTTGAAGGCTCTTGCTTCGGTGCTGATGACGGTCGCAACGTCCTTGATGAGCTCATCGTCGAATGCAGCACCCATCAGAATCGGCTGAGGGAACGAAGTGGCATATCGAAAGTCGCCCGAGTCGGAGAAGTTCACACCAGGGCTCTGAGCAACGCCGTGAAGCGCCTCCTGCCACCATGTGTATGCCTAGATAGTCGCAGTCAGCACACAGTAGCTCTACAGTCTTCATATCCAATGCTTACCGGGAGTCCCAATCGAGGTACACCAGGGGCAGTGCTGCCAGTGTTGTTGATCTTCTCGTCGATAGTAAAGGCCGCAATCAATGCCGTTGCTCTCGTCAGAGGATCGGCCGAGGTATCGCAGACGGTGTTGTTCTTGAGAGGCCCATTGTCGCAGTCAGGAAAGCCTCTGCCTTCCAGTTGGGCAGTTGCTTTCAAGGCCAATGCCAAGAGCGATGTCAGCAGAAGCGCAGTCATCGTATCGGAGGGAAGGAATAAGCTTCGATCAAAGACGATTTCGAAAGTCAGACGGCCGTCACCTTCTTAAAGCATTCCTCAACTCCATAATGCAGGTGACGTCGTGGACCACGTCCGCGCATATGCCGACCAGCCAGGCAATGCCCAGCGATCAAAGGGTCAATGCCTGGGATGCGGTGAAGGCATGAAGCCGGCAAAGTGAGGAGCTCCATCTATTGCGTGGAGCAAGGTCCACTTTTCTCCAATTCATCCGATGCTGCCGCAAACTCAATGCATGCTTACACAGGCGGGCCTTGAAGGCGCGACAAGGGCACAGGTCGAGGCGTGTTCGCCTCGATTCCCTCGCGATATGCAGACCGTCAAAAAGGAATCGTAAGACCTGCTGAACGCCTGTATCGACACAGTACCTGCAGCTGGGCGTACGCATGGACTGACGCTGTACCGGTCTCGATAGTAGAGAGCAGTTCTACCAAGCATCGGCTCTAGTGATTGCTAGCGGCATCTTAGCAATACTTGTTCTTGGTCGTAGGAAACAACCTCTCAAACGCCTCCTTCCGCATAGTCTCCGACCACTGGGATCAGATCGAGAAGGATGCTGTCCTTCGTGCCGAACGCCGTTACAGCCTGCAATTTGGAGGCGATCTGCCCTGGTATGATGGTGTCAGCTTCCGAGTTCTCCATGACCTCGGGATGCTGTGATGAGGGGTGGAGTCTTGAGGGGGCGGGAAGTCTACCAGGCATTGCATTTAGGCAAAATGTAGATCCCTGCAACAGTTGACTTCAAGCTGACCACGCCAGTGTTGGAGGTATTGAACGCTGTAGTCCAAGATGTGGCGGGATGTCTGGCTCCACCTCGAGATCATGCACGCCGATAGAGCAAGACTTCAAATCTGGGAAGAATGACCTCAATGAGAGCACATCAAATCAATCAATCACAAACGTTGTCCATGACACTGCTCCTAGCACCCAAGAAGTAGCAAGAAGAGTCTTGGTTTGTTTCCGAGCAACATACAGTTCCGAGCGGCATGAAAGCAGTGGGCTTGTGCAAAAATTAGAGAGTAGCGACGGCAGTTGTTGCCACTGATCAAGGCAGACGAGATGTTCACACCTCGCCATCTCTGAGACGCCAAACAACCAGCATAGTAGGTTTGTACTGCCCGGTCATCCTTGCCGAAGTTCAGGCAGAACGCAGACCCCACAATCGCCTCCGCGAAGGATCATGGTCAAGCATTCGAACATCCGACACAGACTGGGGAGCTCAGAGCTTGGTACCCGCCATATGGAGAGCCATGTGCTTTAAGCGAGCATCACGCGTCCTTACACGACTTTAGCCGCCTTTCTGTGACTCCCACGAGGCAAGCCATGTCAGCAAGGAAGGATGGAACCATCGGACACATGGCAGCCAGCGGGCGTCAGTTAGCGAGGTGTGGACGGGGATAAATGCCACGCGCATGCGAATGCATACATATGCTGGGGGTCGTCGCAGCTGATTTCCTTCCTCCAGCATCCCTACCTCCTTCTCCACGCGATCGACCATTCCGACACCGATTATCAATATTGCAACATGGCTCCAGCAGGAGGTGGAAGCTCTTTTGAGCAAATCGCTCTGCAACGTCGTCTCGCACTTCAAGGGACATCGGGTCCTGCGGCACTCGTGAAGAATGCCAAAGTCTTCGGCATCGCATGCTTTGCATGCTTGGGTGGACTGTTGTATGGCTACAACCAGGGCGTCTTCTCCGGCGTGTTGGCCATGAGATCGTTCGACAACCGTGAGTCGATCAGTCCATCGTTGGACGAAGCTCAACTGACGAATCCGTAGACATGGGTGTCTGGGTCACCGATTCGACAAAGAAAGGATGGCTCACGGCAATCTTGGAACTAGGAGCTTGGGTCGGCTGTCTGTATTCCGGATTCGTCGCAGAAATCCTGAGCCGCAAGTTCGCGATTCTCATCAGCACCGGCATCTTCATCGTTGGCGTCGTCGTCCAGGTCACATCTGTCACTGGAAGTGGTGCGAGCAGCATTCTTGGTGGACGATTCATCACGGGTATGGGCGTTGGCGCTCTGTCGATGATCGTGCCAATGTATAACGCGGAAGTGGCGCCTCCAGAAGTGAGAGGAGCTTTAATTGGATTGCAGCAGCTGGCCATCACTACCGGAATCATGATCTCTTTCTGGATTGGTAGGTTAACAATCCACTCTGCCTTTGGAGGCCCAAGATCGCTGATTGTGTCCGTCCAGATTACGGCACCAACTATATTGGTGGTACCGGCGAAGGCCAGCATGACGCTGCTTGGCTTGTACCACTGTCGCTCCAGCTCGTTCCAGCGGTTCTTCTCGGAGTCGGAATGGTGAGTCTTCGAGGCCAGAACGCTGCGATATCTTAGCTAACCAGCACAGATCTTCATGCCTTTTAGCCCGCGTTGGCTGTGCCATCACGGAAGGGAAGCCGAAGCCCGCAAGACACTCGCCAGCCTTCGAGATCTGCCAGAAGACCACGAACTCATCGAGCTCGAATATCTGGAAATTAAAGCCCAGTCCCTGTTCGAGAAACGAACCACAGCTGAGCGCTTTCCGCATTTGTCCGACGGATCGGCAATGTCCACCATCAAACTGCAGTTTGTTGCTATCGGCTCGCTGTTCCAGACAAAGCCTATGTTCCGTCGTGTCTGTCTTGCCGTGTTCACCATGCTGTTCCAGCAATGGTCTGGCATTAACGCGATTCTGTACTATGCTCCTCAGATTTTCAAAGGTCTTGGGTTGTCCGGCAACACCACTTCGCTGTTGGCGACAGGTGTAGTCGGTATTGCGATGTGGCTCGCCACGATTCCAGCGTGAGCAACATATTCCCGGCCACGACGGGGTTCCTGCTGACATGTTGTGCGTATAACAGCGTTCTCTACGTCGACAAGGTTGGACGCAAGCCGATATTAATTTCTGGAGCAATCGGTATGGCGACCTGCCATATCATCATCGCAGTCATTGTGGCCAAGAACCAGAATCGATGGGAGACGCACTCGGGCGCTGGCTGGGCTGCGGTGACCATGGTATGGCTGTTTGTGGTATTCTTTGGATACAGCTGGGGTCCTTGCGCTTGGATTGTCATCGCAGAGATCTGGCCAATTTCCCAGCGGCCATACGGTATCGCTCTGGGAGCTTCTTCAAACTGGATGGTGAGTTCACACCGCTCCCAACACTGGATTCAACAGAAGCTAACTCGTGCATAGAACAACTTCATTGTTGGCCGTAGGTTTCGACTTCCATTCGACTGTTGTGTTGCCGCGAGACTGACATGATCACAGAGGTGACTCCTGACATGTTGACCAATATTACCTATGGAACCTATCTCTTCTTCGGAATAATGACCTTTGGCGGAGCCGGATTCATCTGGTGGTTCTTCCCTGAGACGAAGAATCTGAGCTTAGAAGAAATGTAAGTACCGCGTCCAAGCTCAGGCCCTTTGTCTTCTGAAGCTGACTCTCGAGCAGGGATGTCCTATTCGGATCGCATGGCGTCGCAAGAGCTGACACCGAGCGCATGCATGAGATCAACCGCGAGATTGGACTCGAGGCAATGATTCGGGGCAATAGTGTCAGTGAGCCGAAGCACGAGCACATTGACGAGAAGGATGGAGTCAAATTTGAAGAAGGCGAGAGTCCAAGTCTGTGAGAACGTGGACACGGTGTCTGTGGGAGCGCGATTCTTCGTGAAGATAGTTTGTAGTTGTGGCCGTCATCTGCGAAGCGCGATTAGCGAGCAGTGAAGTACAACAGAATGCACTCGACTCGTGGAAACCGCCTTTGCCAATCCCTGCGACTTCAGGAAAGCCATCTCTGACCATCTCCTCTTGCGTAGGAGGGCACAGGGAGAGGTGTGAACGACTAGCCAGTCCACGAAAGAGCTCGTGGTCGCATGGGCTCTTCTCGGCATCCTCACGGCCGGACCTGTGATTTCGTGGGAAGCCTTCCAAGTCCTACCATTCTGTATGACATCACCTGGCTAGTCTTGATTCATAGCCAGTTCCTCCATAGCACTCACGCCCTGCTCGAGTTCACGTATCCTCTGCCCGACCCGCCTCTTTACTTCTTCCGCCAACTGTTCGTCCGTTCCGTCCACGCAAGCCTTGTACGCCTCTTGCAGTTTCGTCAATTCTTCTCTTGCAGCTTTTCTGTCCTCCTCTGCGTAAACAGACACTTTCTCGGTCTCCTCCCTGGAGTATACATGATCAGCAAAGGACACTGCGGATCACATTTGCTACCCCATCGCATACATTGCAATCTCAAACTCGTCTTGAGCAGTAGCATATAGTTCAGTGATCTCCTCGATCTTCTCGTCCGCTAATGACTTTGAGGAGAGCCATCTCGCTGTCTGGAAGGGTACGTGTGATGCGAATCGTGTCGAAGATGTGGCGACCTGACGCGGTCGTGTGAGCGTGCGAATTGTGCGTCTCGGTATGGTGCTCTGGCGTAGCACGCGCGAGAATACGGCTCGAGGAATCATGGTGAATGTGAGTGTTGAGTGTCGCGATGTGGTTCCAAATGTCAATGGAAGTCAGCACCGCGAGCACTAGTGACGTACTAGCGGACGCTAAATTTAGACGCGCTAACAATTACTTACACTTTCGCCTCCTTCATCGACTTCGTCCGATGAACATGAACTCTTTCCGAAAAAGATGACCATCACGAGCAGACAACGTCCCACCCATCGCCTCAGTCGCTATCACCGGTTGAGAATGTTGATTCCTCGCTGAGACTCAGTCCGACAAAGTTATGGGTGCACTGAGCATCCTCATCCTGATCGCATCAATATCCTTCCTGGCAATACGATATCCGGTCATGTTGAAAGGTCTCTTGCCAGCATGGTTCAGCGTGACGGACCAGAAGGACCTCGACTACAAAGACGAAAGCCGCCTGTCGCATGGCTCCGGAGCCACAGAACAGGGAAGGACTTCAACATCAGCAGATGAAGTAGACGGGGATTCGACACCCAAAGCGGAGCCCACACGAAATGATGACATTGTTCCTACCTTCACCCTGAGCGATGGTGCTGAAGAACAAGAAGAAGCGAAGTCAGAGCCCTCCGCTCCTATGTTCCCATCAGCGAACAGCGCCCAACGAGCCTCTTCATCCATGCCGCCGCCGCCGAGACCGACAAAACCCAGTGCCTCGAGTCTCATGCCACCACCAGGCCGACCCGTCCCCACTCAGAAGCAGTCTGCAGCCGCCTCGTTGCGCATACCCTCAAATGGATCCCTGCCAAACCGCGGACCACCAGTCGGGAGTCAGCAGCGTGTCAACTCAAGTCTGTCACCCAATGGTGCTGTCTCGACTCCAAACTCGCGCGGTAAAGTGCTGTTATCGCCTGGCCACTCGCCCATGGACTGGGCTGCATTAGCAAAAAGCGGCAACCTTGCGGGTGTCAGCACATTTCAGCGCGTCACTCCCAGCGAGTTGAAGAAGATGACAGGACGAAAAGGCAAGCCAGCATGGAGTAGCTGGCAGGGGAAAGTCTACAACATCACCCCGTACCTGCCCTTCCATCCTGGCGGCGAGCCAGAGTTGATGAAGGCTGCTGGGAGGGACGGAACGAAACTCTTCATGGATGTGCATCCATGGGTGAATTGGGAGAACATGCTGTCCACCTGTCTAGTAGGAGTTTTGGTACCAGAAGACCACGGCGCTGGAAGTGGGAGTCTGGAGGACATGGATTGACGGAACGTTGCAAATCTTGAGACTTCGATAGAGATACAGCACAGCGATAGGAGCTCGACGACATTCTCCATACTTTTGCTCATGGCGAGAGCTTCAGATCCATGGTTGTCCGACCTTAGTTCTGTGATGTTTGGCTAGAACTTCGTGAATGCTTCATGCTCAGATTTATGTCAAAAAGCGACCCACGACTTTCGCCAGGCGAGCGAGGCCGTCCCTTCAGCATTAAGTTCCACCCTAAATTGCTCCCTTCTGTGCTCTGTGCCCACCTCACCTTTATTCCGACCAATTCCAAGACGCTTCTCTCTTCGACTGTGACGACAATTGTGTGCGTGGAGAAAAATTGACTCCGCGCTTCGGAATTTCTACAGCCTAGGAAACAAACAAATGTCCGGCGAATTGGCAAGGTTCTCGCGTTAAGCATGGAAGCTGCCCGACGCGTCCTTGAGTAAGGCAGACATATCGCTTTTGTTCGGGAAATAGCGAAATCTGACTAGCCTAGCCAGTGGTGTGCAACAAGAGGTGGTCCTAGCGAAAATCGCACCGCATTTGCAAAGGAGCGTCACATGCAATTGCACGGTCAAGGTAGCACGGCGATTTGCACATGATCATTCCGCATTCCGACCGCAGCCATGGCCAATGTCATCGACCTTACTGGCGATGATGAGAACGAGAACTCTCGCGCCGGACTCCCTCTGCCGACAAAGCCTAGCAAATCTTCCGACCAGTCATTCGTCAAGCGGTCAAGCACCATGGAATCTCGATCACCGCAAGCGCAAGTGCCGCGGATGAAGTCATTGAATCACGTATCAAACAAGGGAGGATCCAGTGATCGGTCGATGCAGTCTCCTTCCAAACATGGCAGTAAGCCTGGAGCATCAGGGGCGCAGTCGCTTGCCGCGAGAATGGCAGGAGTTGGCCCTACGAAATTCGGATCATCGCAACAGCAGCCTTCCAAAATCTCGAAGGAAAGTGGAGGTGACATGGCCAAGGCACTCGGGAAAGCGACTGCGAAGGATTCCAGCACCTCTAGTGGACTGCCTCAAAAGCGGCCATTAGACGCGTCAGCCGCGAAAAAATCGAGCGCCCACGACTCCATCACTGGTAGCCCAAAGAAGAAGCGTCGCATCGAGGAAGGTGGGGAAACTTCGAAAAGCACATCACCGGTCAAGAAGCTGAAGAGCACAAATGAACAACGAAGGCAGCCTGATGGAGCTGCGCGTTCAAGCAATCCCTTATCAAACCCTTTCAGTACAGTAAATGGGAGAAGCACATCAGCGAGAGAGACGATCGATCTGCGATCGTCACCTGAGGAAGAGAACAGAACACCAAGACCGGCGGCGAGCAGCACGAAACTCATTCCAGCTGGAAAGGATGTGAAGCGAAGTCCGCTCAAAGGATTGGCTGCGGCGCGTGACAGAACTATCCTAGAGAAAGGCGCGGGCCTGGCATCGAAGGGAGAGATTTCAATTCCCGAGAGTCCGATTGAGTCGCCGCGCAAAGAGCGATCTCCGATCAAGCACAGAACTTTGAAGGGAACGGGTGGTGAGAAGTCGTCCGTTGCTCCAGCTCAGTCCTCTGCAAGCTCTGCCAAGGATGGTCATGCAGAAGGCAAGGCAACACGGTTGTCGCCGAAGAAGAAGAGCGAAGTTACCGCAGCTTCGACCGAAAGCAGCGGACCCGCAAAGCCATTCCACGCAAGCGTAAGGACAAGCACACCGCCAAGATCATCAGCAGTCGGCTCGCCTCGCAAAGGTGTCCACGAACCTGCACCGCGGCGAGAGCAGTCTCATGACCGACCTTCGAGTGCTACGCCAAGACCGGCTACCGCAAATTCAATTGTCGCCCATTTGAGCGTTGAAGGGCCGGACGGTGTCTTGAAAAGTGAAAATAGCGCCGGGCGGCATCTGAGCTCTAGGAATGGCCGATCAGCGCCGGTCAGTCCGCAGAAGCCAGGAATGCCACCGCTAAACTCCCCCATCAAGACTTCACAGCCCTCTTTGGACGTGGCTACGGGTGATTACATGGCATCCGATCTTGGTACTTCGGGAAACATTGCAAAGGTAGTCGAACAGGCCGTTGAAGACCTCCGCAATGATCACGAATACTGGAATGGCATATGGCTCAAGCGAGCCTGTTTCTCAAGCGCATCTCGATTACGCGGAGATCAACACAGCAAGCCAACATCCGTGTTCAAGAAAATGAAGCCGCTCGCAATCGAGCTCATACCAGAGAAGAAAAAGGTCCCGGACAGCTCAGTGCGCATTCAGGTGGAGATTTCATCCGGCAAGTTGGCGAGATCTACTTACGCGGTACCATGCACCATCTATCGAACACCGACCGACGCGGACGTGCCGAATTATTCACACTATGTTAGCATCAAGCACAACTTTCTCGCGAACAGCGAACGAACTTTGCAGCATTGGCCGTATTTCGATGACGACTTCGCACGGGGCGATGCACTGGGACAACACTATCACGTCGATATGGTGAACCGAGAACGAAAGCTGATTCGACTGGCTCAAGCCGAGAGTATCGCGGAATATGCAGAGGAAGCTCTTCACCAGATTGGCTGCTCCTGGTCAGATGTGCTGCACTTCTTGCTGGAGTCTTCTCCCGATGTTGGATCAGACCGCGAGGCTCGAGCCCTGCTGAGCAAAAGGAACGCCATTGCCATAGAGGATCTCACTCGTCGTGATGAACGATGGGTGTATGTGTTGTCGAAGCTTCCAGCGGCAGATCCAGATACCGTCGGCAAGGCTGCCCTCCTCTGTGATCACTTCTATCGGATTGCAAGATTCCCCTTGTGGCACGTTGTCCGGCGCAGCGACTACTTTACCAAGCTTCTCGAAGAAGAGCCCAGAAAGCCTAACATGGATGAACTCACCTGCCGGATATGCATGCGATTCCACTGCCCGTATCATGGTGAACTTGTAGAGCGTTCGCCCAGCGATGACGAACTTCCAGAAGAGGACGAGGCCATTGTGCAGACCGACATCATCCATCCGCCACGGATCAACCATCGTTCGCGCGTGACATTCCCACCCAGCGTCGACGAAGGTGATCCCAACGTATTCATCAAAGACCGCCGAGCAGCATCCACCTGGCTCGCCATGACTGCCAACCTCAACACCACTCCCGAAACCCGAGGACCCTTCTACCCGTGCCATCACCCCGGCGAATCCTGCGTCAGCGCAAAATGCTCCTGCTGGCGAGCGAAAATCACCTGCGAGAAAATCTGCAGTTGCGCACCAAGTTGCCCGCGGAAATTCCAAGGCTGCTCCTGCTCCATCGAACGCGCCCGCCCAAACGGAGGAACCTCCAAAAAGAACCCAAAACCCGTCTGCTTCGAAGACGCCCGCTGCGCCTGCTTCCAATCCGGTCGAGAATGCGACCCGGACCTCTGCGGCGACTGCGGCGTCTGCGACATCCTCGACCCCGTGCACCGCCACGACGACCGCATCCTCCAAGCCCGCTGCCGTAACGCAAACATCCAGCGCGGCGTCCCCAAACACACCATTCTCGGCGACAGCGGCGTGCACGGTCTGGGCTTGTACGCCTGCGAAGACATCCGCGCGCACGAATATGTCGGGGAATACAAAGGCGAAATCATCACCAAGGAGGAAGCCGACCGCCGAGGATCCGTGTACGAACATCAAAAGCTGAGCTATCTCTTCTCCCTGAACCAAAAACAGGAAATCGACAGCACGTATTTCGGCACGAAGATTCGGTTTATCAACCACGCTGGGGACGGCAAGGGGAATAATCTGTACCCGAGGATCATCATGGTCAACACGGTGTATCGCATCGCGCTGTATGCATCGAGGAACATCCGCGCGGGGGAAGAGCTCTTCTTCGACTACGGACCTATGTTCCCCGATGAGCAGTTGGGCGGCAAGGAGAGAAAGGCGGCGCCGCATGTGAGGAACGCGAATCTGGTGCGGGAGTTTGATGAGGTGGAGAATGACACGGAGGATGAGAATGGGGTGCGGAGGGCGAGGAAGGCGGTGGTGGCGGGGGGAAAGCGGGGGAGAGGGCCGGGTGGGAATACCGTGAGTAAGAGGCAGCGGTTGGGGGACAGTGGGTCGGGTCTGGTTGCGAGGAAGTCGAGGGGGGATGGAGGGGAGGCGAGACGGATGGACGATGGTGAAGGGGAGGGGAATGGACTTGCCCCTCGTCCGCGCGTGGCGTATGATGCCGGGGCCCTGCTTTCGGAGTATAATATTTCCGAAGAGTTGGCCGCCGAGGCGGAGTCCGAGGCCGCGGTGGAAGATGATGATTTCGAGCCGGATGATTCGAGTGAGAGGAGTCGGGATGGAGGGAGTGAGGAGAGTGAGGTCGAGGTGGAAGAGGAGGAGGATGAGGAGGATGAGGAGGAGGGAGGGGGTCGTCGACGACAGCGGAGAATGCCCCGGAAGTATCGGGATAGGAGTTGAATTCGAAGAGCGTCGGCGGCGAGGGTGGGTTTTGGAGGAGGTAATGAGTAGTGGAGTCCTAGTTGGACACGGGAGGGATGCGCTGTCTAGTAGGTAGATGTCTTTCGTAGTGGAGGAGAGTTGTTGGAAGCTGAGTCTCGTCGATGTGGAAGAGGAAGGAGTACTAGTAGACCTAATGATCCACCAGATGCCACGGGGACTTTGACACTTGCTCATTGACATTCTCCGTATCGTGATGTTACAATGTCACTCCGTTCAAGGTTGTAGTTTTATCTCAATTCATACTTCATATTGTCATGCTCACGTTAAGATATGCTGCTCTGTGCTCTGTTCATGCGTCAAAATCAAACCCCCATATCCGCTTTTCCGTACGCCATCGGTCCAAACAACAGTCTTCTCATGCAATCCTCTAATCCCCCAAACAAATCTCCTCTCCAAGAGCAGCCAAAAGTCCCGCCGAAAATCGTCCCCAAGAATGTTCCAAAGCAGGTAGCCTCCTTTGCTAAGACTAATACCAAAACGCCTCCTGCTTCTCCAACTTGCGAACGCGGAAGCCTGCTGCCTCCATCTCCTCGACGGCCTCCTCACCCCTCGTGGCGATCTGCATGCTCAACCGCCACGGCACATCCAACTTGTCCATGACGATCTCCACGACTTGTACAGCCTGCGGGTTGCGCACGGAGTCCTTGTTCAACACCTCTTCCAGCTCGAGTTTGGTGGTGCACCGGTGGAAGTTCTTCGCCGCCTCGGAAGCGGGCATGTTGAAGAAGGGAAGCATGTGGCTGTAGTTGAAGGGCACGATGTCGTTGTAGGACTGGTGTGCGCCGTGGATCACCCGCTCGATGGTGTAGCCGGAGTTGTTGATGAGGAGGATGACCGGTTTCAGGCCGAGTTTGACCATGTTGCCGACTTCTTGGACGGTGAGCATCAGGCTTCCATCGCCCGTGACGAGGAGGGTGCGGCCGCGAGGGTGAGTCTTTGAGGCGAGTTCGGCGAGTGCGACGTCGGCGCCCAGAGCGGCGGGCGTGCAGTATCCGATTGAGCCGTAGTAGGTTTGTGTGATCCAGTTGATGCCGGCGGGGAAAGTGGTGTCTGGGATGCCAAAGGCAGCGGTGCCGGTCTCGCCGAAGACGACGTCGTGTTTGCGGAAGTAGGTGTCGGCCAGGTAGTTCCAGATCCAGGATTGGGTGATGGACTTGGAGTCGTGGTCTTCTTCGGGAAGTGCTTCGGGGAGTTTGGGCTTCGTGATTTTGGGGACTTTGTCGGTTTGCACGGTCTTGACGAGGGATGCGAGGACCGCTTTGAGTGGTGCGGTCCATGTCTTGCCTCCTTGGATTGTAACGTCGAACTCGTTGATGTAGATGGCTTGGGTCTTGATCTTGCGGGTGAAGCCTCCGGAGTTGGTGTCTATTCAATGTCAGCGTATGGATCAGCAATTCCTTCGCGATCCTCAAACTCACCTGATGGCAGATTCCCCAAAACCAACACCGTATCACTCGCCCCAAAAGCCGACTCGACACCTGGACCAGAGATCTGTCCATTGTACACTCCCAAGTAGTTCGGATGCGTCTCATCAATGATACCCTTGCCCATGTTACTCGTGTAGACCAAGACATTGAGTTTGTCAACCAGTTCCGTAGCCTCCTTGATCGCATTGTGGCGCTGCACAAGACAATCGACGAAGACAGAAGGGTGCTTGCTGGCGTACACCATGTCGAGGATGGCCTTTGTAGCCTCCTCCACCACCTGAGGATCGGCCTCAGGCTCGAGGTTGATAGGCGTCTCGAGCGCTTTGGAAGGAACCTGCTTGTCCACCAAGTCGATCGGAACAAACACATACACGGGACCAGACTTGACGAAGCACTGCCTCAACGTCTCATCAATCTTCTCGGTCGCCTCAACCTCCGACTGCAACTCCGCAGCCGCAACTCGAAATCCCGCCGAAGCCTTGTTGAACACCTGGTGGTCGGGTGAAGACCCAATACTATGGTGAATCATCATCTTATTCTTCTGCATGGTGAGGGACGTCTGTCCAACCACATGGATGACCTTCACCTGCTCAGTCATGGCTCCCGCGATGGCGTTGAGCGCGGAGAGTTCGCCGACACCGTGGGTGGTGACGACGCATCCTGCGCCTTGCTTGACGCGGGCGTAGCCATCGGCGGCGTAGGCGGCGTTGAGTTCGTTGGTGTTGCCGACCCATTCGAGACCTTCGACGTCGTAGATGTGGTCGAGGAGGGTGAGGTTGAAGTCGCCGGGCACGCCGAAGACGGATTTGATGCCGAGTTGCTTGATCCTCTCCCAGAGGTAGCGTCCGAGTGGGACTGTTGGTTCGGCCATGATGAGGATGTTGTGATCTGGATGGGTGTTAGAAAGTGTAGATGAAGGAGGTTTCGGGTTGGAAAGAAGAGATTTCACCGTCCAAATGCGCAGAACGTGCTTGAAATTGACTCGTGAATTGTCGTCGTTTCGATGCAAACGAATCGCCTTGGAGGAGATGAAGTGATTCGGAGGGAGAACGGGAACGAACAGCCAGCAGGTGAAGATGCAGTCTGTTCGAGCAGTTAGTCTTGTTCTTTTCACCGTCTTCCTCGTAGTATGTGCGCAGCGCAAAGTGCGAGTGCAAGCAGGCAAAGGCGTTGATGTCGAGGTTTGTTTGTCGAAAGGAAGGACAGAACGCGAAGGTAAAGTAGATATAAACTCAGCCCTCAATAAAATGTGGGTCGTACCAGCTCTCCTTCGGCTCGACGTTCCGAGAAAGATCGGCCTGAGTCGGCTGAACGACGGACGGACGCCCTTTACATGTACATGAATTCTTGGATTGTAAAGCCGACCTAGGGACGGATTGAAGCGGCAGGGTCAGTCATGGGACGTGGACTATGCTCTGGGAAACCAATCTTTGTCTAGTTGCCACTCGTTTTGAACCAGCTCGCCATGCCCAGCGCCAATCAAGACATGTGCGCCCGTCCCGTCCGTCCTCTTCTGCGCTCGCATTCGGGCAGGTTTTTCGCAAACGACCTTGTCGTCGAGCGTCCCGGAACATCTCCAACAGCAACATCCAACCCCCCTCATCTCCCCAACAACCCGCCCTTCATGACCCTCATCTCCTTCTCAACCCGCCTCTCATCCTGCCCCCTCACCTTCACCCACCAACTCTCCTTTCCCACCAACCTCCCCAACTCCCTCTCCTCCCTCTCCCGAACATCCTCATAAAACGCCCTTTGAAGCCTCCGCGCCGCGGAGACGGACAACGACGCAGGGGAGGAGGAGGAGGAGGTTGACGACAACGGGATGTATTTCCACCAGATCGAAACTCGGACTTCGCCGACGATGCGGTTGTGGACTTTTTGCCGCTTGCTGAGGCGGGGGATCGGGGCGTCGTCGGGGCCGATGGTGGGGGGAGGGTGGAGGATGCGGAGGGGGCCCGGGCAGAGTTTACCGTGGCAGAGGGGGCCGGGGCAGAGGGGGGTTTTGCGGGGCGGGAGGGAGGGTGGTGAGGGAGAGAGCGTGGTGGTGGATTGAGGTGGTGTTGCTCGAAGGCCGGACAGTTTCACGGTTCCGGTTTTGGCCTGGGCTTGGAACTGGAGGACTTGCTCGGCCCTTTTACCTTGTTCCAATTTGGCGGGTACTTCTGGTACTTCTTTCACTCTATGGCTTCCATCCAGTTCCACACGCTCGGACTGATGCGTGGCTTCGACTTGTGGAAGTACCTCTGTACTCATCTCCTCCTCGGCTACCACGTTCTCAGCTTCGTGCTTGGTCTCGGCCTGTGGTGTTTTCAGAGTTTTCTGTTCTCTTGGTACTTTCGGTACCCTTGGTACTCTCTCAATCCTCGCTGCTCTTTGGATTCTCGGCGTTCTCGCTGCTCTCTGTTCTCGCGATGTTATAGGTCTCCGTGGTGCTCTCCCATCATTGTCGTTCACATCTTCCTTTTCGCTCTTGACCTCAACTTGTGGAACAGCCTTCGAAGTGGGGATGATGGTATCGCTTGATCTAGGATGCTCGGTCCCAACCACGGCATCGAGCAGCTTCTGCTTCATGGCAAGCGTGAGTACCCCCACTTCACGTACTTTGAAGCCACGCTTAGTCTTGGCTTGCGGTATTTCCTTCGCTCTCGTTTCGGTGTCGCTGGTGATTGGACGCTCATTGCTGGCGAGCGGCGGCGGAGCGGAGTGAAGCGGAGCCTCGTTGGCGTTCACGTCTGCCGGTTCGTGCTTGGCCCCATCTTGTGCATTTCCCTTTGCTCTCACTCTGCGATTGCCGACAAAACCGCCGGCGGTCGGGCCCCCTTGGCGCAGATACGATTCATGCTTCCTCTTCTCTCCATCCACCAGCCGCTCCGCCATTTTCCCCGCCACCTCATTGGCAGACTTCGTTTCTGACGAGAAAAAGCCTTTGAGCCAGTCCCACCACGAAGACGACCACGAGGACGAGGACGACAAAGAAGTCGTACTCCTCTCCGCGAGAAGCAATTCTCTCGCTTCGTCCAACGCACTCCGGCGAGCTGACCTTCTCGCTTCCAAACCATAGCCTTTGTAGGACTTTTCAGCGCGCTGGATCTTGCCATGAGCTAGCACCGTGCATTGAGCTGTATGCGCGGCTTCAGCACAGCGTATCTCGTCTTGTACGACGGCGCTGCGAGTTTCCTTCCCGATCAGAACATTCCAGTCGGCGGCGAACGTGAGGAAGCACATCATTGTGTATGCTGCATCGTTGGAGGCGTTGTGCCAACCTATGACGGCGTCGTCGGATCGATACACCGGATCGATGCCGATGGAATTGGCCATGGTGCCGAGTCTCAAGCCGGATAGGTCTGCGCCTTCTCGCTTTGCGTCCATTCCCAGCCAGAATGTGTCGAAGACGTTGAGCAGCTTGAGCCCTGGCCCGCCGATTGTTCGTATGTCGAATCCAAGGTCTGGACACTTGATCATTGCGTCGATATCTCCCCACGTGGAGTGTCCGACCAAGGCGAAGTAGCCCTGAGAGTCAGACTCAGAGTCAGAGCCAGAGGGTATCATTCCTTTCATGAGATCCTGCACTGCGATTCTGGCGTCATGACCAGAGACGTGCTGACTTTGGGCGAAGAGGGCGGATTTTTCTTTCCATCGGGCTGTCTTGCCGTAGTCGACGATCATGTGGTCTACAGTGATAGTCCTCGTCAGCAATTACACCGTCGGCGTTGGACGACTCGTAACTTACGATGCTTCAACTTCGACGTCCAATATCGGATGAACAACCCCGGCGCCGTATTCATGACATCGCTCGCCTTCAAAGTGGTGATGCCGATCTCAGTGACATACTGCGTGCCCTGGACCTGCGTGAACTCGCAGTCAATCGAGACAAAAGTGACATCACAAGATGGTCTACTGCCGTCGAGACTGAGTAGAGAGCGTAAGTGATCGATATTGGCAATTTGCATGCCATCCGGGAGAGATCTGTCAGCTTTGTATGACCGCTTGGACCTTGACCGGCGTGGTCTTTTTCGTACACGCCGCTGCCGCTGCAGCCTGTAGAGTATCATCAACTCTGCCTGTCGTAAAGGTGGTGACCAAGGGGTAGGTCGAAGGGTGGTATTCGTCGTTCGGAAGAGGAGTCTTCTTCGCTGCTCGCGCAGCTTGACGCTCTCAGCTGGGGAGGCTACACGTCCTCACAGTCAGACCTCGAACAAGGTAGCAATATGATCGCTCCCACATACCATCTTGCTCCCTCTTGAAAGCGGACGTGAGTTGAGGGCCGCCATTGCCACCAGTGGTCGGCCTGATCTTGTTGCCCACGATAGGCTTTGCCAGCCAGTCATCAGAAACTTTGGGTAGTCGCGAAGCGATCGAATTGTTTCTCGTCACCGACTTCAGGGTTTTCGTCTTGAGTTTGGCCGTTGCCGCGCTGAGCTTGGCCATGATGTCTTTGGAGGTCGATGTTCAGGAAGCGCCATCGTGATCAGCAGGAGCCAGATCTGCGCATGTCGAACAAATGATGACTTGATTGAGAATGCAATGACTTGGGCGGACGTTCGAATTCCTCCCGTTCCGTTCTTGAAGGCCGGATGTCGGAGCAACTCTGCTGGTGAATGGGGATGGAAGTCGAGGAGGCGACAAGAAGTTCAATAACATCTTTTGGAGAGAGTTTCCTAGCGCCAAAGAGTAAGACCCACGGACCTCCACTGTCTGCGGCACCATCCGAAACTCAATCTGGGATAATCTGGGATGCCGATCTTGCCGATCTTGGTTCTCCGTCGTTGACGCTCCCGACCAGCTTCCGAGTTCGACAAAGAGACGGGAAGCATCGTCTCAAAGATGTCTCCTTCACGCTATTGCTGTGAGCTCCCTCTTACAACACCCACCCACCATGCAACCCTGGGCATTGGTGACGCCCGCCTCCCGCGGCATCGGCCTTGAACTCGCCCGTCGACTCCTCCAAACCACCACCGTCCCAATCGTCGCTACAGCCCGCAAGGACCTCGACCAGACGCGAGAAAATGTCCTCACCGGACTGAAAGACGTGCAAGAGGATAGACTGCACGTCTTGAAGCTCGACTTCCTCGGTTCATCTCCCTCCTCCATCCCGACCACATCCCCCCCAAAACTAACCCTCCATCCTCCTCCACCACCACAGACGAACAAACCATCGCCTCCGCCGCCCAACAACTCTCCACCCTCCTCCCCCAAACCTCCTCCCACCTCCGCCTCGCCCTCAGCATCCCCGGCATTCTCCACCCCGAAAAATCCCCCTCGCAAATCGACCACGACCGCGCCCTCCTCACCTTCCGCACCAACACCCTCGGCCCCATGCTGCTGATCAAACACTTCTCACCCTTCCTCCCGCGAAAATCCACCCCGCTCGCCCCCTCCCCCGGCCTCCCCTCCCGCGCCGTCTGGGCCAACATGTCCGCCCGCGTGGGTTCCATCACCGACAACCGGCTCGGGGGATGGTACAGCTATCGCGCGAGTAAAGCCGGGGTGAACCAGACGAGCAAGACGTTTGATCATTTTTTGACGACGAGCAGCGGGGAGAAGGCGATGTGTGTCGCTCTCCACCCGGGGACGGTCAAGACGGGACTGAGCGAGGAGTTTTGGGGGAATGTCAAGGGGGAGAAGTTGTTTAGTGTGGGATTCGCGGCGGAGAAGTTGATGGAAGTCATCAATACTCGGACGGTGGAGGATAGAGGGAAGTTTTTCGATTGGAAAGGGGAGGAAGTGCCGCCTTAGAATACTCCATCCCCGACATCTCGAGACCGCGGGATATGGAATCAGCTGAATGAGGTACAACCCTGAATTCCGCGAGGCCTCCGGATTTCAATGACTCTCTCTCTCCCTTTATGCGCAAACCTCTTGTTGCCCCGCCGTAACATTGTTTTTCTTTTTCACTTTGTTTCTCTCTCTCTCTCTCTCTCTCTCTCCCCCTCTCTCTCTCTCCCCCTCTCTCTCTCTCCGCCTCTCTCTCCCTCTCTCTCTCTCTCTCCCTCTCTCTCTCTCTCTCTCTCTCTCCCTCCTCCTCCATACGCCCCCTCCCTCCTACCAGTACGTACAGTCCCATCAATCAATCCTCAATCGGAAACCCCACACAAGCCCACTGCCCGCTCCCATTCGGCCGACAACCCCCCACGGTCCACCAATTCACCCAATGATTCAACCACAGTCTCTTGTGCGGGAACTCCGTGTCGCCGCAGTGATGGAGCTGGTGAGTCGTGCCGGCGCTGCCGACGTCGACCTAAGGTCCATCCCCCACGGATTCCGTCAGTTTTGGGAACCAGCAGTCGCCCAGATCACGCGGTGGGAAGGGTGGGTTGCGTTGGGGGGGTTCGGGTGCGGGATGCGTATACGTACGCAGAATTTTTGAGCGCCGTCTTTGCAGAGGGTGTCGTCGGCGCCGGCGTCTTCGTGGACGCAGCAGTAGGAGGATGAGGCGTGGACTTGGTGGTGGTGGTGGTGGAGGAGCAGGAGGGCGAAGAAGAGGGTGGGGAGGGAGGTGGGGTTCATGGTGGGTGTGGTGAAGGTGAGGTGGGTGAGGGGTCAGTCTTTGAGGACTGGCTGGGACGGATGTTTGAGACTTTTGGGGAGTGCCGGGAGAGGGATTTGTCGAGCGGGAGACGGAGAGGGACTTTTTTGAGCAAGGTGGTTAGGAGGGAGAAGACGTGGAAGAGAGTGACGGGGGGCTTTTTTTTTTTGAAGGAGGTGGAAATAGGGCATTGATGAGGTGAAAGAAGGACCCCATGGTTGTTGCATAACAACCCTCGTGGATTGAAAATGCATGAGCTCGACATCTTTTCCCTCTTTCCATCGTTGGAATGCATCATCCCTCCATGCCGCTTGCGCTTCGCGTTCGCCTTACTTTCATGGTAAGGGACAACGTCTTCCGGCGGGAGATACAGAATTCATACGAGGCTACCTTTTAGGTGTTCTTGTTCAGTTCCTCCGCTCGCTTTCTCAGCTCCTCTTTGCTGGCGGGTTGGCCGAGTTGTTCTGCGCTCGTCATGACGGGACCGGGGTTGGCGCGGTGGTCTTGGATGGTAGCCTCTTTGTTGGACTGCTGGTCTTGGTTGGAGGAGGAGTCGGGCGCGCCTTCTTTGGCTAGGGCGGCTTTCATGGCTGCCCGTGGAGGGAGTTAGGAAGCGTGTTGATGGATGGAGAGATCTCGAGTCCGAGCCGTGGAGATATCACTCACCATGATCGTTGTCTCCTGGAATGACTGGCATGTTGTCTCTTTCTGATCGAGTGTTGATAGACTTTGTTGTAGCTCGTGTTTCGTACTGCTGCCTGTGTCGTTGGTTGGTGTGAGTTCGAAGCACACCTCAGGTTCACGTTTCCAAGTTTCAAAGGTACTCTATCAAACAGCCGCCTGGCGATGGGATCGTCATCGAGGGGCACATGCCAACACAAGGACGGGAGCTGAGCTGCCACCTCATCCGAGCAGCCTTACAGTGATCCCACCACACCTACCTACCTACCCTACCTTGGCGGATGGACTTTTTCCCAAGGATCACTTCCGGCCAACATTATTATCATCCGACTCTTCCTCCATGATTGGGTTTTGCAGCGGAGTCTCGCGGATATGCATTGTTGAGAGTACGAAGCCCGACTTGTTCCCCCTCGTCCCTCGTGTCAGCAAGTGACAGCAACATTCATTTGGCAAACCAGGGGGTCGTCTCAGTTCGCCCGTAGTGCAGCGAATCCCATCTCTCTCTCAAGTAGTCTCATCAGCCAAACAGCGTGCGATGTCTGGCGCCCAGGGAAACATCATCTGCCGAGGGAAAGATGTGATGGCCACTGATTGATCCTTCATCACCATCATCATCATCATCATCATCATCATCCTCATCATCACCAACCCATCATGGTCGGCGACGGATGAGGGCGGGAGAGTTTCTGTTGCCGGCGCGTATATGTACTGAAAGGATAAAGTACGGCAGAATTATCGATCAACTGTGCCGTACGAGTTTGAGGCGGTAGAACATCTTCTTTGCGCGACTTCTTTTGCTACGATTCTGCTCCTGAGACACGACCAGACACGGTCTACAGTGGCACCGCCGGAAAATTCTGGTTAATTTTCCTCCTTCTCCTCGTTGACTCACACTTTGTTTTCTTCGTCTCGTCTCGTCTCGTCTCGTCTGCGTCTCGTCTCGTCTTCTCTCCGCCGCGTCATCGGAACAAAGAGCGAAAGCCGACGACGAGCTGACTGGACCTGACTGGACCTGACTAGCCTGACTAGCTGACACCGCACGCGAGCTGGTCTGGTCTGGTCTGGTCTGATCTGGTCTGATCCACCACGACGACGACGACACACATCTTCTCTCGCCGACACCATTCTCTCACCGGGCACACGCAATATCCATCTCCCCGACTCCCTCCACCACATCACTCCCACTGCTGGCCCTTTGGACGACTCCTCCTCCTCCTTACTCTAGACCCTCAAACGCGCGGATCAACTCATCCCGCCCCGGTCACTTCTTCGTTCGCATTTCGAAACAACCAGTCTCCCCGGCCTGTCTCAAACCGATTGCATTCCTCACTGCACCGCACTGCACTGGACTGCACGGCACTGGACCACACACATCTCGATCACGATCACTCTCTCACTCTCACGCTCACTCTCACGCTCACTCTCACTTCACTCTCACTATAATCCCAACATCCCCAACACCACTCCCATCCCTCGTTGGCTGTCAAGAGGGCTGCGAGCACCTCTTTGACAGCCGCTGAACAACAATCGCCCACCGTGGCGTCCACCACCGACCCCCTCTCCATCGACGCCGACCGAGCCACCATGGCGTCGCCCGCACCTCTCCTCCGCCCACCCATCCCCGGTGCAGGTCGCCAGCAAACCGGCGGCCGAATGCCACGCCTCGGTCTCTCCATACCCGCCTCCCCGAACCAACGACCGGTCAACAGTGTAGCCGCCCCTCCCATGACCACCGACACATCCGCCGCCGTCCCTCCATTATCAATACAAACTCGACAAGCCCCTCCCAAGCTTAGCCTGGCCACCCCCATGGGCAGCTCCCACACCCCGCAAGAGAACAACCCCGCTCGAAGGAGAGGGCCACCCTTACAAATCGCACCCGGCTTGTCTGCCAGTGGAGCGAGCAGTGATGACTCTGCACATAGTCGGACGAATAGCTTTGGAGCGAATACCACACAAACGGGCTCGGTCTCGACGACATCATCCTACTCGGCGCTGAATTTCGTGGAGATGCTACGGGGCGACAAGGATCCGGTCTCTGCGACGGGGTCGATGTACAGCTCGAGCTCGGCACATTCAGTGGGCATGGAGCGTGAGGGCAGTACACAAGGTATACTGCCAGATCTGGAGAAGTTGAGCTTGGAAAAGGGTCGCCCGTTGGACGTAGAAGACCTCGACGATGCCGGGTGGAAAGCCGCCAAAAAGGAGGGTCGAATCGTCGAACTCGGCAGTCTCGGCGAAGGAGCCGGCGGCGCCGTCACCCGCTGCGTCCTCAAAGGCGGCACCACCGTCTTCGCCCTCAAAATCATCACCACGGACCCCAACCCGGACGTCAAGAAACAAATCGTCCGCGAACTCTCCTTTAACAAATCCTGCGCGTCCGCCCACATCTGTCAGTATTACGGCGCCTTTATGGACGACACGGCGGGAACCATCGGCATCAGCATGGAATTCTGCGAGGGCGGATCCCTCGACAGCGTGTATCGAGAGGTGAAGAAACTCGGCGGCCGCACGGGGGAGAAAGTCTTGGGGAAAGTCGCCGAGGGGGTCCTCAATGGGTTGACCTACCTCCACGGCCACCGCATCATCCACCGCGACATCAAGCCCTCCAACATCCTCCTCACCCGCCAAGGGGGCGTGAAACTCTGCGACTTTGGCGTGAGCGGGGAATTCGGCACGAAAGGGGATGCGAATACATTCATCGGCACGAGTTACTACATGGCTCCCGAGAGGATCACGGGCCAGAGCTATACCATTACGAGTGATGTGTGGAGTCTGGGCGTCACATTGCTGGAAGTCGCTCAACATCGCTTCCCCTTCCCCGCGGACGGCACGGAGATGAACCCCCGCGCGGGACTGATTGATCTGTTGACGTATATCGTCCGCCAGCCGATTCCCAAGTTGAAAGACGAGCCGGAGAATAAATTGAAGTGGAGTGAGAATTTCAAGTACTTCATCGAGTGTTGGTGAGTAGTGAATGAATGAATGGACCCCCGTGATGGGTGGGCCTTGGGATTGGGATTGGAGAGAGAGAGAAGTGATGTGCTAATGATCTGGGTGATGTGTTTCTAGTTTGGAAAAAGATGCGAATCGACGCGCGACGCCCTGGCATATCGAGGGACACCCGTGGATCGTGGAGATGAAGGCGAAGAGGGTGGATATGACGCAGTTTTTGAGGACGGTGTGGGATTGGAAGGATTGAGGGATTGAACGAGGAGGGATGGGACCTCTCACAAGTCGGCAGTGAGCGAAGTGCGCCACACCTTTTTTTCTTCTTTTTTTTTGAGACGGACTTTTTTTTTCCCCCTTTCTTGTCGCGGCATTGGAATCACGCGCAATTCTTCTTGGATTCAGCGTTTGTTTTTGGCATAATGAGCAGGGCGTTTTCATGTTTCCTGTCCTCGGATTCAGCGTTTCGCTTTTGGCCGATGTGGACGAACGACCTGGCTGGCTGGCGCCTTTGGAAATTGCATGGGGCGAATTTTTGGGGGCCTATTGGATGGTTTAGTAGGTATTGAAGATTGTCGAGATTCATAGAGTCATGGAACTCTCGCGTTGATGATGAGGGATTGGATTGGATGGATCTGATGCTTTTCTCATCTTTCTTTCCCCACCTTCAGGACCGGGCCACGACATGTATGTCTGATCCTCCATCATCGCGACGGTGGAAAAGTCTTGGATTGAATTTGCCCCCGAGAAAGCCCGGATTTGTTTCCGTTTGCTCTCGTGGGTTCGGTTCGGTTCGGGGGATTCAGGTTGCACTTTGTTTTTTTCTTGGGGTGGAAGGAGGGAGGGAGGTGGAGGTGGTGGTGGTGGTGGTGTTGGTGGTGGTGCAGCAGCAGCAGCAGCAGCAGCGGACGACGTGGATCATGCGTGGCCAGGCGGGCGGAGGAAAACGGGATGGCTCCCTGTTCAGATCTAGCTTTGTTTCCATTGGCGATGGAAGGAAGGGTGCAAGGGCTTGTTGTGATTCGGGAACATGATTTTTGAACGGGTGTTTGATCGTGAGAGATGGATATACGACGACGGTATACGTAGACTTGGCTAGGTGTATGCAGGCGTGCGAAAACAGTATCGTCGATCGATAATCCGGAAGAAACGTAAAAGCGCTCGCGGGGGGGTTTTTTTTTTTTCTTTTCCTATTTAGAATGCCTTGATAAGAGTATTAGGATAGTATAGTACGTAAACTACATCGATCCGAAGAGTAAAGAGAAGATCTGTAGTCTTTCTTACTCTCCGCCCTACCATCGATTGTAAGACCCGACTAACTCTCAATGTTCTACGCTTGGCGGACTCTCTCGCAACAATGCTCTCGCCGCAGCGGCGGGCCCTTCGAAGCCGTGTTTTTTTTTTTTCGTCTTTGCTTCTTTAACCGACGATGCCAAGCATAGGTGCGTAGGTATGTGGGTGGCTGGTTTATTATTATGCATCCACAGCGGGCAAGAGAAGAACGGGCTTTTGAGCTTTGCGTTGCATGGGGCCCTATGGGGCGCGCCATGGTCTTCCGTTGCTGGACGTTGCAACTTTGGGTTGGGTTTTTTTTTCTTTTGCGGCTTGTGCGGGACGGAAAACGTCGAACTATTGTTGTCTTGTCGAAGAGTGGTATGAGATGTAGGACAGTACACGGGACTTTCTTAGTGATTTCCTCAAAGGGAGCGTCTCCCTACCCTGTTGTATACTTGCGCCTCCAATAGAACCTCGTGTGTCGTTTGCTGGTCCTTGTCCTTGTCCTTGGATACTGGATTATAGTATTGCCGGACAGCTCATCACATCATCAGCCAGCATATGCCTCCTCACGAAAGGCTGGCTGACTGACGCATGCAAACGTCCACTACTGAACCATTCTCATAATAATGAGAAGCTGCATCTTGCATGCGTGTCTCGATGCAGCTTCTCGCCTATGTGATGAAGTGCGGAGAAAACCAAATGCATGTCTACCTTGGCACCTTTCCCACCCCGGGTCCAAGAGGGATAAAATCAATTAGTCGTGCCAATGGTGGGGCGCCGCGCGGGCAACAATGGGAAAAGATGGTTCTTCCTTTGGGGATGATGCGCTCGATGAATGGCATCGGAATGGTTCCCGAGGACTCGTTATTATTAGGAGTAGAGGTAAAGGGAGAACATTGACATGCCGCCGGGAGAAGTGAAGGTCGGAAGCATTTCCATTCTTCGTCTCGTCCGGTCGCCGTCTTGTGCCGAAGGAGGACGAATCCGCCCGCTTGGCGATGAGGTGTACACATCAGGCACCCCGCTCATGAAGAATGGAGAGGTTGGATCTTTGTCGTCCTGTGCTCCACTCTTTGTGCAGACCTTGGAGACCCCACGTGAGCACATCCTGTCTGCAAGGGCCCTGTGATGATGAGTGTTTTTTTTTAGCCGACATTGCGGCGGCCGCGGCTGAGTCGGATCATCGTCGTGTCTCAAAGTGGCTGTGGACGGGTGGTGACGTGACGAACGTAAGACGGAAGACGGAAGATGGAAGACGGAAGACGTCAGATCCAAGCAGTACACAGATGTCCCGATCGAAGCGAAATCCGTCCAGATCTGTGTGCTGACATCTCATGGAGGTCGACGAGCAGAAAGACGAGAAGATCGGGCCCTCCACCTCCTGCACCTTGGACCCCACTCGTTCCTGTCGATGAAGTCACATATCCACACATACCTTAGCCTATACCAGACCAGACCAGACCAGACCAGGTAGTGGATTGGGTGAGCTCCGTCTCTCGCGTGCAGCACTTTTACCCTCGCGCGTCAGGAACAATGTTCCTTCGCCACAAGACTCTTGGGTGGTCGGCCCGGTGCTAGATTAGCAACAATAGACTGCAGCAGCTGGGTGGGTGGCAGGTTGGCTTGTGCTACGGGACATGGATGACCGACGTCTGCTAGAAACTAACTACCTTAGATCTCGGATCCCCGGACTATGGACATACAAGTAGGATCCCTCCCCGCTCCTCTTCCGGTCCATTAGGTTTCTTCTCATTGCTTGCTCTGTGCTGTCAATCTCATTGTTTCCAAGGTACCCTCCCTCCCTCCCGAGAACCTTTCCACCATGGTTCGTCTCTCCGCTGCGCTGGCGGCTGTCTTGCCATTGGTGCTCGCGCAGAACGGCACCAACTCCACGACACCCGCCGAAAGCGCGACTTCTCCGCCGAAATACCCTTCGCCGTGGGGTGAGGGTCTCGGCGACTGGGCCGAGTCGTATGAAAAGGCTCGCGCGTTGGTGTCGCAGCTCACATTGCTCGAAAAGGTCAATCGTGAGTGGTGTTGGAACGGCCGTCATGGCTTGAAGGAGGAAGAATCATCATCACTGATCCACACATGCCTACAGTCACCACCGGTGTCGGCTGGCAAAGCGAAAAGTGCGTCGGCAATGTGGGAGAGATTCCACGACTCGGCTTCCGCGCGCTGTGTCTCCAAGATTCGCCGCTCGGAATTCGATTCGCCGACTTCGCCTCGGCCTTCCCCGCCGGTGTCACTGTGGCTTCAACCTGGGACCGACGCATCATGTACCAGCAGGGTGTGGACATGGGTACCGAGCACAGGATGAAGGGGATCGATGTCCAGCTTGGACCCGTGGTGGGACCGATTGGTCGTGTAAGGAGATCTTGGTCTCGAGAATGGGTGTGAGGGAGCATTCACTGACATGATTGATTGCAGCATCCTGAAGGTGGACGTAACTGGGAGGGTTTCTCGCCGGATCCGGCGCTGGCTGGGATTGCTGTGGGTGAGACGATCAAGGGGATTCAGAGTGCTGGTGTCATTGCGTGAGTGGGTTGTCCTCGGCGGAACTAGACCCGCAAATCCTGACGTTCGATACAGTTGCACCAAGCATTACATTCTGAACGTATGCCGTTCGATCATGGATGAGCTGCCACGCATGTGCTGACCTCGATCAGGAGCAAGAGCATTTCCGTCAGCCTTCAACCCTGGAGGACGGCACCAACTTGCCTGCTATTTCCTCCAACCTCGACGATGTCACCATGCACGAGCTCTACCTCTGGCCGTTCGCGGATGCTGTTCGCGCCGGCACTGGGTCCATCATGTGCTCATACCAGCAGGTGTGTATCGCAGCGTCGAACGAGGCGGAAGCTTCCAAGGCTGACCATTCCATCAGATCAACAACAGCTACGGCTGCCAAAACTCGTACACGCTGAACTACCTCCTCAAGAATGAGCTGGGCTTCCAAGGCTTCGTGGTCAGCGATTGGCAGGCACAACACTCCGGAGTAAGAAGAAACCACTGAGCAATGCTTTGGTGAATCACCCTCTGACACATCAACAGGTGGCCTCCGCTCTTGCCGGTCTCGACATGACCATGCCCGGTGATGTGACCTTCAACTCTCTGTCTTCGTACTGGGGTGCCAACCTCACGATCGCCGTCCTCAACGGCACCATCCCGCAATGGCGTATCGACGACATGGCTGTCCGCATCGTCGCCGCATGGTACTACGTCGGCCGGGACGAGAACCAGGTCGAAGATGCACCGAATTTCTCCTCGTGGAGCCAGGACACCTTTGGCTTCAAGAACTTCTACGCCCAGGAGGATTACACTCTGATCAATGAGCACGTCGACGTCCGTGGCGAGCACGCCCGCAACATCCGCGAGACAGCCGTCAAGGGGACCGTCTTGCTCAAGAACACCGGTTCTCTGCCGTTGACTGGCAAGGAGAAGCTCACCGCGGTCTTTGGATCCGATGCTGGCGAGAACCAATATGGACCGAACGGATGCGCCGATCGTGGATGTGACAACGGTACTCTGGCCATGGGCTGGGGATCCGGTACCGCGCAATTCCCCTACCTCATCACTCCACTGGAGGCCATCAAGGCTGAGGTCCGGAGCAACGGAGGCGCCATCGAGTCGGTGATTGACGACTACGCGTACTCTCAGATCGCCGCACTTGCTCGTCGTGTTCCCGACGTCGCTGGCGTGTCCCTCGTCTTTGTCAACGCCGATGCAGGAGAAGGATATCTCATTATCGATGGAAACGAGGGCGATCGCAACAACTTGACACTCTGGCACAACGGCGACACGCTGATCCAGAACGTGACCAGCCAGTGCAACAACACCATCGTCGTCATCCACTCCGTCGGTCCTGTGCTCGTCAACGATTGGTACGAGAACCCCAACGTGACCGCCATCATTTACGCCGGCATTCCCGGACAAGAGAGCGGAAACGCCATCACCGACATCCTCTATGGCAAGCGCAACCCCGGTGGCAAGACTCCTTTCACTTGGGGTTCCGAACGCACCGAGTGGGGTGTCGACATCGTCTACGAGCCCAACAACGGCGCCAATGCCCCACAAGAGACCTTCTCCGAGGGTGGTGAGTTGTACTGAAGTTCCACCAATTTCCAAGCAATACTGACATCACCAGTCTTCATCGACTACCGCGCCTTCGACAAGGCCAACATCACCCCCGTCTTCGAATTCGGCTTCGGTCTCTCCTACACCACCTTTAACTTCTCCAACCTCCAAATCGAAGCCAAGACCGTCGCACCCTACACCCCGACCAGCGGCAACACCCCCGCCGCTCCCTCGTACGGCACCATCGACAACGACACTTCCGCTTACCTCTTCCCCGCCAACGCCACCCGCGTGTATGCGTACATCTACCCCTACCTCAACTCCACCGACCTGCAAGACTCCTCCGCGGACCCATACTACAACGCCGCGGGCTCCTCTCTCCCCGACGATGCGACGAATGGCAACGCGCAGCCATACCTCCCCGCCGGCAGCAACGTCGCGCCGGGCGGCAACACGGCGCTCTACGACGTCCTCTTCACCGTCTCCGCGACCATCACCAACACCGGCCCGGTCGTCGGCGAGGAGGTCCCGCAAGTCTACGTCAGCCTCGGAGGACCGAACGATCCCCCGGTCGTGCTGAGGCAGTTTGATCGCGTGAGTGTTCAACCCGGGGAGAGTGTGGTGTACACTGCCGACCTCACACGGAGGGATCTCTCCAACTGGGACCCCGCGTCGCAGAACTGGGTCATCACGGAGTACCCGAAGACGGTGTATGTGGGATGTTCGAGTCGGAAGTTGCCGTTGAGTGGGGAGTTGAAGGTCCCTGCTGGCGGGGGAAGTCCGGGGGGAGGGTATAAGTTGTGAGAGGTTGGGATTGTTGATGAGCGTGAAGGAGAGAGGGGGAAAAGTCCAAGAGTGAAAAAGATGGGACGTTGTTGATCCGACGGATTGGACATGGGGGGGTTTGAATGAGTGTGTTAAACGAAAGCATGGTACCATGACATTATTTGAACCAGACGTTTGAAAGTCTTCACCACCATCAAGGCATCGTTCCGCTCCGCGTTTCCCCATCAGCAGTGAGTGAGCTTCTTGGTTGGTATGATGATGCGCTATTGGTACAGCTCGTTCGCCGAACCTTGGCTTGGCTGGCAATCGGCCAAGAGCGAGGGAGGGATCGGATGCCCATGCCATGCCAAAGCCAGCTCGTGATATGCCCATGGTTCATACAATCCGTGCGCTCTCATCCTCCCCTTTTCTGCGCTCGTTGTGAGGAGAAAGGGATTCCAATCGACACAACTTGGCGGCCGTGCTTCTACCAATCAGAGTGGTCAATATAACGACTCATCAGTAAATAGGTCGTCATAATTCATATCATCAGTAGCAAGGGATCGTCATAATTCATTGATGAATCCTTATATATGACGGCTTGGCATTTTCCTATGCACTATTAATAACACCTCCTTCCTAATGGGGATAGTGACCGACAACATTACGAGATATACTTACTACCCGCCCTCAATCAATAACTTCTCATATTATCAGTGACCTCGTCATAATTCATCAAGGGTCCTGTCATATTAGGGATTCATCAATGACACCTCATTGATGACATCTCATATTGACCACTTTGCTACCAATGTCATGACAGACCAGATTTGCGCTACTGGCTGATTTGCGCTACCCGGCTGACACGTGGCAGTGGGCAGTGGGCAGAGGGAGTTTCATGCCGTGCCTGCCAATCCAATCCATGCCCGACCAGCTCATCACCGCCCAAGTTCTAGTAACACATTTTGAAGCTCACCACCCCAACAACCCCCTCACCTCCCTCGCGATCCCCGTGAACGCTTTCCCCTGTTCCCCCTCCGGCTCCCGCACCATCGTCGGCTTCCCCGCATCCGCGTCCCGACATATACTCGCGTGGAGGGGGACGTCTCCGAGGAAGCGGATCCCCAGTTCGGAACACTTCCGCCTCGCGCCGTCCCGGCCGAAGATGTCGTGGGTGGTGGAGCACGTGGGGCAGGTGAAGGTGGACATGTTCTGGATCACGCCCAGCACGGGGACGTGGGATTGGGCGAAGAGGGAGATGCCGCGCGTGGCGTCGCGGAGGGCGAGGGATTGCGGGGTGGAGACGACGATGGCGCCCGCGAGCGCGACGCTCTGGGTGAGGGTCAGTTGCACGTCGCCGGTGCCCGGGGGGAGGTCGAGGACGAGGACGTCGAGCGAGGGCCAGGCGACGTCGAAGAGGAGTTGGTTCAGGGCTTTTTGCACCATCAGGCCGCGCCAGGCGATGGGGCGGTCGAGCGGGACGAGGAAGCCCATGGACATGGCTTTGAGGCCGTGGGCTGTTAGGGGGAGGAGGCGGTTGGAGGAGTCGAGGGAGGGTTCGTAACCTTCGAGCTGGGAGGGGAGGGTATGTATGTTAGTGGCATGCGTGGTGGTGGGATGGGAGAGGGGGTGGTCGTACGTTGAGGAGGGTGGGTATGCTGGGTCCGTAAATGTCCGTGTCGAGGATTCCGGTGTGGAGACCTTGACGGGCGAGAGCGAGGGCGAGGTTGACGGATATGGTGCTTTTGCCCACGCCGCCTTTGGCGCTGCTGACGGCGATGACTTTGGTTACATTTGGGATTGGTCGCTTTTCGGGGAGGCCTGTTCGATGATGTGAGTGGGTGCGCTTTGTCAAGGGAAAAGTATATCACAAACCTCTTTTCATTCGAGCCGCAAGATTTGGAGGCGTTCCAGAGCGTGGTAGTCCCTTCATAGCGATGATAAGAAAGATGGCAAGGAGATATTGTCTTGTGTAGACCTACCAGAGGGTTTTCATGGCCCGAAGCCTGTAGACTCGATGACGAGCAAAACGATCGCTTGCAAGCGGTCTCGAGTATTTGAGAGCGTACAGCCACTGGCAGTCTCAGTAGTTGAATCATGTCTCAGAAAACAAGTGTTCGATGATGGGAAGGAGATGGAGTTGTTGGACGTTCGCCGTTCTCATCAATGGTAGAGGAGGTAGATCGTACTAGACTAGCGCACTTTCTCCGGCCACTACGGCCCGCGCTCCGGCACTACAGCGTCCTCCTTCACCGCAACGACTTCCGTTGAACCTCCCTCGAGCATCAACCTTCAAACCCATCGAGGCCGCAATGCAATGACACGATCGAGCGCAGGGCAGTGCAGTCTCTCAATATCCCATCAGAACCGTCATGAGTTCGACGACCTCTCAGCACTTCTGCATCCCCCGGAACACATCTGGCCTCCTGGAAGCAGCCGTCTGATCCGATGCTTGCGACCAGACTTGCGGATTGGCGTCTTTCAAGTCGAGATATCGAGCTCCAAGTCGTTTCGAGTAGACCCCAGGATCCAGACCGCTGCGTTGAGCAAGGAATTCGCCATTGATGATGCAGCTATCGCAGTATGCCCTTGCTACGTCGAACGGTTCCCATCGAACCGGACCGCATGGCTCTCGTCGTCTGGCTCGCTCGCAGCGCAGCAGTCTGGCTCCTTCGGAAGCTGTTCCGTGGGCCTATCGACGGTCAGTATGAGGTCGCTGGTCTGTCCTGCTTGACTTACTGCGTGGCCGCACTTTGGGTGTCGAGGAGCTTGTCTGCTGCACATCGTGACAGTCGACGATATGATATGTCGATGGGCGGTGATGGAAGTCGTCTCTGGGATGCCTTGGACTTCGACTTGTTGTTTTATCCTTTCCTGGACTCGGACGCATGCAGAGGCATTGTCATATTCATATCTATGCGCCCAAGAATAGCATGGACATCCACCAAAGGTGGATGGGTCGCCCTATTCAGGAGCTTTCGCCTCATATTTTGAGTTTGAAATATCGATCTCCATACACATGGCGTCTCTGCGCCAATGCAAGGCAACTCATTCGCACGATTGAGGTCAAGAGATCGCTTCTTATCGACCAAGGTTGGACACCAGAGGCGGAAGAGCAGCCGTGGCCGAAGTCCGCCAAGTAAGCATTACGTCCAATACCGACCATCTCCATGTCAAACAGTTTGCCGAGAATTGTAGCACAATACTTCCCCGTTCGGAATGCTGAGCTTCCGACGGGATCTCAGCACTCGTGGGTCGACAGATCTGGCAACTGTCGCGTCTTCTTGGACATCAAACAACACGGACTGAGACTTCAAACATCTTCAATCGATGTGTGTGATTCACCCCTCTCTAGGACTCAAAAAACCACCTCGGGTGTTTGTTGCATGAAGAGCACCGATGTCCTCAGGTTAGGCTCGCTAACTACTGACTTATACGTGCTCGGTCCTATCCATTGGAACGACAAAGGTTCATTCGATGCGAAGCGAAGATGCCATCAAGTTGACTTGAAGAGACGTTCGATCGTTCCACAAGGCGCAATCGAACCTCGCACCAGATCGGGAGCCCTGACCCGAAACTCCTTGCTGGATCAGCCATGTGGGAATGACTGGTCCAAAACCACAGTCCATACTGCAGCAATCGTTATATGACGACCATTGTCCCGCATTTACCATGCTGGAGCGCCATGCATTCTTTGCCTTTACCTTTGGAGGAGATCCAGACCGAGAATGGTAATGCAGCCTGGTCTCGAGCGGCAATCGAGCTCTGAAGCTCATAGCTATCGACGTATGAGGTGAGTACATCGCCGGGCCTGGCCGAATGGCCGACCTTAGCCACAAAAGGTAGGCTGTTGTTCGATCAGCCTTGCCAGATGATTTCCCGTCTTAGCCTCGCAAATCTGAACCAGATCTCGACAACAAGATGGGTACTGTCGCAGCTCTCAATTGAGAAGCGACTTGGACAACACCCGGCGCAAGCCTACTTCCAGCAATGGAAATGTCATTCTGACTTCGAGCTTTAGCCAAGAGCGAGCTGCGGCACGGAATGGCATTGTCAGAGCTTTCCTGCAATCGGCAAGCTGTTCTCGAATGCATGCTATAGCTTCGCAATGCACACCGGTCTCAAACCACTCGTTCTCCGAAATCAGTGGCGGAGCCGACCGGCGCACTAGCTGGCGGCCTCAAAATCTTCTGCATCACAGCAAGATCACGGATGCAGCTCATGCAGAACTCCACCTACAGATTCAGATGCGACTGCATCTGTCAGTGACTCATCAGAACGACCGGTCATAACGCGAGCTTGTGAAGAAGGTTGGTCGCACGTCAAGATGCGATGTACAAATGCCATGTCATGTCGTTCCTGCCTGAACTTTGGCCTGATTTCTAACGTACCGATGATCGGCCGCTACGGAGACATCATTGAGGAACCTCTGCCGGGGGCATGGCGTCAGCGCTGTCCATGGATGGTCACAAGGCACATCCGTGTCGGCAACGGCATCTAAAAAGATCAAGGGGAAGAGCTCGCCGTCATATGTCACCATTCGAGTCACCGGTGCTGCTTCGTACGTGATGCGCCACCTAAACGACTTGCCTCACTGACTGCACTACCGTAGTCTGCTGACATTCATTGCTGCGCTATTTCGATCCGTTTCTCTCAAGGCGCATAGAACCGGAAGTCCTCTTCGTATTCTGTTCTCCTCTCTCAACGTTCTCACTCAAGACAATCACCACGTACGCGAACTTCTCTCAGCCTGAAACCAGCATCGCAAAAAGCCCGCATCCTGTCGCAGAAGAGCAACCAATCACCCAGCGACATGGCTGCTGCCGAGTACTTCAACCCGGGCTCGCAGCCAGCATCTTATTCGAGCGCTCCTCGACCGCCCATGAACGCGAACCTGGCACTGCCGTACCCCGTCTCAGATGCGCCGCCACCATACACCGCGCTTGCAGATGCAAGACCTCACTCCCAACCGCCGCCGATCCAACGACCGCCTCCGCTCGATCAATACTACCAGCAGCTGCCTGCGAACGGTCAGCAGTATCCAGTGAACGAACAGCAACATCCACCATACGAACAACAATACCCACCATACAATCAACAGTACCCTCCGAACGGCGCACAGTATCCACAGAATGGCCAACAACACCCTCCTGAAAAAGCCTCGCGGCCACAACCGCAAGCCCAATACCGCCCACAGTCTTATCAACCACAGCCTCAGCAAGGCTACTTCTCGCAGCCCGGACCTTCGTCGATGAAGCAGTCGTTCAGCAGGAAGGAGCGTGATTATGGCGCGACATCACCACATGTGCAGTTCCGCACAGACTCTCCACGGGTACGCAGCCGCAGTCGCAGTCGGAGTCGAAGTCGAGACCGCAGAGATAGAGACCGAGAGCGGGACAGGAGTCGAAGCAGGAGTCAGAGTAGAGAGAGGAGACATCGCCATCGTCAACAGCCGTCGCAGAAGAAAAAGAGCGGCGTGGACACATTCATCGGAGCCGGTGGCGGAGCCCTCATTGGCGACGCAATATTTCCCGGCCTGGGTACGATAGGAGGAGCCATCCTTGGTGGTTTGGGTGGACACAAAGTGGCAAAGGACAAGGAGCGGGAACGCAGAGTGCACAGCAATCCGAATGGCTTCCGGAACCGGTCGTACAGCAATGACGGCGACTACTATTACGCGGACGAATACAACAGACGAGGCAGGAAGTATTGAGGAGAACGACAGCGCCGATACGGGGCATGATTTACGACACATCTGAGCGCTGGAACGCTGGGATTTGATGATTTCGATCGACTTCTATTGTATGTATAGTTATGATTGTGATTGATGAATGATTATGATTGCGAGACAGTTGCTCCTTCGCTTTCCATTTCATTCGTCGAGGCAGAAGACAGGTCAGGAGCGTGCGTCGTTCATACTGCTTCTTGGTTTGATCGGCTTTTTTGTTGATGCTGGCACTTCCCTCGGAGTCCAATACATCAACACTAACAGCTACACAAACCACATCCTTCAGAGTATCTTACTGGCTGAACGACTACACCCACTTGTCAGCCTTCAAACAGACGCACTATCGATGGCGCATACTATCATGGACACTTCGCCTCCCGGGAATGCTCCTCAGAGCATCATGTCTGGTATCGTGTCCTCCTTCGGCACCAATATGACGTCTGCTGATATTCGATGCAGTTCAAGAGATTCGAGAGGAAAAGCGGAAATTTCCAAACGAGTGGCAGACTGGTCTGTTCGACGACGTATGCTTCCTCGGTCGTCCTCGTCTCTGTGTGAGTTGGGCAGTGCAACGATCGACCGAGACTGGCCTTACTGACCGACACAGTTGAAAGCGTGGTTCTGCTGCTGCTTCCTCCATGGCCGAACTGCCCAGCGCCTGGACCACCCCGAGGCGCAGTACACCGGAACTGTTCGTCGTATGGTCAAGCCTGACTTGTGTGTAGTCCTCGCTTCGAGTAAAGGGCCGACGCAGATGTACTCAACTGACGTACCACGATCACTACAGCGATCAATCACGATTCGACGACTGCTCCTATCCTTGCTGGGAGTTCATCACCGCTCGGGTTCTCGGAGCTTTGTTACAATTTCCACTCTCATGGATCTTGGCGATGGACATGCGTCAACCGTGTCCATCTCCATCTCGTGCTGCAAAGGCTAACGCACTTCCACATCCAGGCAACCACTGCACAGACTGCCTTGCAGCGTTCTGGTGTCAGGTGAGAACCGCGAAGACTTTCCTGCAGATGGTTTCCCGTATTGAATGCACTGATAGCAATGTACTTTAGCCCAGCTGGACGAGGAGGTACGCAAGCGCAACGAGGCAGAGCAGGGAAAGCTCAACACGACGAGCAAGCAACCTGCGGTGCAGCAACAGGAGATGGTGTACCTGCCGCCGCAGCCGCCGCATTGATTTTGCGCTTTTCGTTTCCGCTTGACAGCTCACCTACGAACTCCAACGCTCCATCATAGTCTTTCTCTTCCACGTCTTGACCAGGCCTTTGTGGCTTGAGAGCACTTGATAGCTTAGCAGAGCGCGTCCAACAAGTGTACCGCCGAGCCAGCTCGATGCCTGGGTCGACGTCGGTAATAGGGCGTACCATGCCCATTCAAGCACTGTTCCTTGAGTGTTTCATCATGCGTTGTAGGTCCCTCTTGAGGTGAGGTGGACGTTGTCAGTTTAAACACGAACAATGGCAGCACATGGGCGGGACGATTGGACGACGCGCTGCGAGTCATCTCAGGTCGCGGGGCAAACCCCTCCCTCCTCCGAGGATCAAATGACCACGATAACTACCACATCCACACCTCACTCCTCCCAATACTCCTCGCGTTTTTGAGACAACCGCAACTCGCTTCTACTCACTGGACACCACCCGGAAGTGCAAGCACAGAGATACGACACCGATTGCAGCAGGAGTCACAAACCCACAACCGAACGCCACATTCGAAACGCGATCTCGAGCTCGTCTACGTAGACACCGTCGAGGAAACACTCGCCCTCACCTCACACTCACCGACGACCGTTACCAATAGGCGAATCGAAAAGCTATCACAAAAAGTCGTCCAGCGCCGGCTGCTTCCTTTCTCCCAGGGAGTCCTCCCGCACTTCGCCACGCACCTTTAAACACGCCGTGATCCGCCGTGGTCACAGCGAGGTGTGCTTGTCGAAGTCACCGGGAGATCCCTCGACGTCCCAACTACATCCTATGAGCAGCTCTCTGTGGAAAGCCTACTATGACGACAACGTCGATGCCTTTCGGCAGCTGTTGGAGACCGCGGCCAACAATGCCCGAGGAATCGTGTCAAGAGGTGGTCCGGTGCAGCATGTTGGACAGTCGGTAGGAAGTCCGGTGGGATATGGCTCTTCGCCTGCGTCAGCTGCGAGGAGCAGGAAACCGAATACACCAGGAACGCCAATAGGTGGAGCAGTATACGTTCTTACGAAGGCCGATGTGAATTGGAGGGATGCGGCAGGTCTCACGCTCTTGCATCATGCGGCTTCGTTGAACTCGGAGAATGCGGTTGGTTTCGCCAGCGCGCTGATTGATCATCCGTACATCGACCTGTCCGTTGTGGACTCGGAGAATGGATGGACTGCGCTACATCGTGCATTCTACTTTGGAAACGTGTCAATCGCAAGGCTGATCTTGGAGCGGGACGCTGTGCGAGCGACCGGCAACGTGAACCAGCTCATCAAAGTCAAGGACAAGGAGGGCCTTGGGCCACTCGATCTCTTTGCCGCTACGATCAAAGACCGAACTCTTCGTCCTGATAGCACTGGACGTTCTCGTTCTGATTCAATAGGGAGCGACGACGATCATCATCCGGGCGACCATGCAGACGGTGACGATGCTCCACCGCACATTCGATTTGTGGAGCTTGGAGGTGATCAGCTGTACTCCTTTGGCAGCAATAACAATAACACGCTCGGTCTCGGCGACCAGGACGATCGGCAATTTCCTGAGCGAGTCAATATTCGCCGTCCAGAACATCTGCTCCGGCGGTTCTACCAGGAACATCTTGGGCGAGATCACGCCAAATGGTCCAGTTACGATGCCGCTTATCGACCGAAGAACGAAGATGTGCATGGCATGTGGATCGAAGACTTTCCTTGGATGGTACGTTCGCGACCTATCGTCATAAGAGATGTATACATGTCAAAGCTCCACAGTGCTGTGATCACTACAGACCCGGAGTCCAACTTGTACACCTGCGGACACGGCAAAGGTGGCCGACTTGGTACTGGCGATGAGCGTACGCGCTTCAATTACGAATGTATCGAAGGTGGTTCTCTTGCGGGCAAACGCGTGGCGACTGTCGCGCTTGGTCAGAATCATACTCTCGCTCTGACCGAACATGGTGAGATACACTCTTGGGGCAATAATGGGTACGGTCAGCTTGGCTATGGTCTGCCCCGAACGTCTGCCGATGAGGAACCCATCGGGCTGGTGCCGCGGCAGATCTTTGGCCCTTTGAAGCGCGAGACTGTGATCGGGATCGCAGCATCGAGGGTTCACTCCGTGGCACACACATCGTCGAGCTTATATGTCATGGGCAAGAATGACGGTCAGTTAGGTATTGTCGACTCGGATGCTCGTTCGCTCGAGTTCCAGGTCACGCCACGCAAAGTTGCAGCGTCCTTGTTCACCTCCTCGATTTCTGCTGTCACAGCCATCGACAGGGCGACCGTGTGCTTGCTTGAGAACCACGATGTCTGGGTCTTTGCGAATTATGGATACGCAAAGGTGCAGTTTCCGCTGGAAGGGTTCAGCAATTACTTTCTGAAGCAAAGCTTTCTCGTCACGACATACGACACTGCGCCCAACAAGATCGCGAAGATCACCGCTGAGGGCGACAGCATTTGTGCGCTGTCGAGTCGAGGAGAGGTGTACACTGTCTCTATTGGACAACGTGTGGAGAACCAGTCCAGCGCATCGACTACGAACCCAGCGAAGATACGAAGTGCCATCACACAACCACAGCGCATTTGGTCACCGAAAAAGAGCAACATGGCAGCTCGAGATGTTGGTCTCGACGTTGATGGTAGCATCATTCTGACGACCGAGGAAGGCAGTGTGTGGAAGCGCACCAAACGGCTGAAGATCAAGGATGCCTCCGCCATCGGTACTCTGGAGTACAAGCCAAGCGACTACAAGTTCTCGCGTGTACCTGGCCTGACGCGAGTGCTGGCCGTGAGAGCATCCGGTCATGGAGCATACGCTGCTGTCCGGCATGACTGTGATGTCTTGAAGACGCAGGTGGTCGTGGAAGATTCGACATTGTGGAAGGACATGTTCCCTCTACTGTCACTCGGCAGACTACTGGACGGCACCTCGCAGCCCGAAGATGATGAAGGCAGACATCGCTTCTGGCAAGGCTCTCAAAAGCCAAGTGAGCTTGCACGGCTGAAGAAGGCCATCCTTGGCAAGGCTGACATTGATGCCGAATTGGCAATCCTGTTCAATCAAAGCTATCCTTCGTCTAGCAGCACGTTTGACGCAGTCCTGGCCACAACGACTTCAGAAGTCAGAATACCGGTTCATCGATTCGTGCTGGCAGGGAGAAGCCGGGTATTACGACGTGGTCTCCGAGATTTGTGTCAGACCAGCACATTCACCATTGCTGATCTCGCTCAATGCGAGCTGGACGGAGATGGTCGATTGGTTGTAACGTTCACTGGCATGGACATCTTGACGATCTTGGACTTGGCCTTATACCTCTACACCGACGCCCTTGTCGACTTCTGGCATTTCACACGAACTGCTCCGAAAGTTGCATATAGCTACCGGCAAGTCAGACTGGAACTCATGAAGGTCGCGTCTAAATTGGAGCTTGCGAGATTGGAACCGGCCGTACGCCAAATGGTGGAGCCGCGACCCTGCTTGAACATGGATCTCGAAATTGCCTTCAACGATCCTGCCTTCTTCTATGATGGCGATATCACAGCGGAGTTGGAGGACGATCAGGTCACGCTCCACAGCGCCATCGTCTGTGCACGATGCCCTTTCTTCCGAGGCCTGTTCATGGGCCGTGCTGGAGGTCGTTGGCTCGCCGGCCGTGGCGATGAAGATGAGGTTGTGGTGGATCTCAAGCATATCAGTGCAAAGACATTCAACCTCGTGATGCGCCACATCTACTACGATGCTGGGTCAGAGATCTTCGACGATATCGTCAGCGTCGATGTCGACGACTTCCTGGACACCGTCATGGACGTGCTCTCGGCTGCCAATGAGCTCATGCTGGACCGTCTGTCCCAGATATGTCAATCCGTCGCTGGTCAATTCGTCAACGCCAGAAACGTGTGCGGATTGCTGAACGCCATTTCGCCCAGCTCTGTCAACGAGTTCAAGGATGCTGGTCTCGAATATTTGTGTCTCAATCTCGAAGCTATGCTACAAGGCCACTTCCTCAACGAACTGGACGAAGACCTTTCCGAGGAGCTCGATGAGGTCGTTCGAGCGAATCAGCTGGCTTGCATGCCATTCGCGAAGAGTGGAAGAGCCGAGATGTTACTCCATGAGCGTCATCCGGAGCTCGCTTCCATTATTGATCGCAACAGGAAGACCAAGATTGACTCAGTGTCTCTACGGGTCAAGTTCAACGACATGGCTACATTTGTGCCAGGCTCTCTTGGAGCAGAGCTTTCCGCGTCGCCAATGCAGCAGAAGGCTCGGCGTAGATCTTCGCACAACACGAAGACGGATCTGGACAAACCGTCACTGAAAGCTAGGGCGTCTACGAAGGACATGATGTTCGACATGGACGAAGAGTACGAATCGCAGCCCTCGCCGCGAGAATCACCAGCCATCAGGCCAATGGCCAGTCCCAGAGCACTCGATCCGATGCAACAGAATACACCGCCTGTTGAAGATACCTGGTATAGCTCGCGCGGAAAAGTGCTGCCCTCGCCGAGATTGGGTCCGCAAGCTTCGACACCCAGCGGTGTCACACCAAGGACACCGCGTTCTCCTGACATCGCCGGCATGACTTCGCCAAATACTGGAAAGCCGTGGACACTGACACCCTTAGCCTCAAGATCCTCCTCGGGCTTGAAGGATATCATGGCGCAGACAGCGACTGGCCGAGAATCATCTCTCACTCAAGGACTGGCGGCGGCCAAAAGTGCGTCTGATTATATTCCCGCTCCTTTCAGTCTTCCCGCGCCAAAGCTGTCGCAGATGTCGCAGAAAGATCGAAAGCGAATGCAGCATCTCCAGCAGTCTGCAGTCGTGAGTCCAAGACCGAGCACAGAGAAGCCCGACTCTTCACAGTTCTCCTGGCAAGCAGTGTCTGCCCAGAAGAGACCAGGCCTGAAGGATGTCCTTGAAAATGAAATGCTCAACGCCGCGGCGGCCAAAGCGCCCACGACACGCTCAGCGAGCACTCCCCATCTCACCATGAGACAGACCGTTGCCAACCCAAACACAAAGCCCGCTGCCTCGCCGCAGCCGTCACCCGGTCCAGCTAAGCGTACCGCGTCGGAAGCTAAGTCACCACGTCCAGGTCCGGCAACACCATCCACCATCTCCCAGTTCTCCAATAGCAAACCCATTCCTCAATCGATCCGACACGAACCTCTGCCGGAACAGCTCTGGGGACTCAGCATGTCCGAGATCGTCGCCCAACAGCTCGCTGAGAAGGACCTCATTAAAGAGGCCGCGGCCAAGCGAGACTTGCAAGAGATACAAGCGGAGCAGGAGTTTCAGGAGTGGTGGGAGAAGGAAAGCGCGAGAGTACAGGAGGAAGAACAGAGGGCGGCTGCTGGTCCAGCGGCGAAGGGTGGTGCGAAGAAGGGTAAGAGTCGAGGTGGGAGAGGGCGAGGTGGGAAAGCGAGAGGTGGGGGGAAAGAGAACGCGAGCGCTTCTGCTGCCGCGGTGGCTGGTGGTGGTAGCAGGAGCGGCGCGAAGTCATGATAGTTGGCTGCTAGATGTGGAGCCAGGCCGCACTGTACGCTATAGATTCAGATGTATACATTTTCAGGGCATAGAAGCATACAATCAATGTTGGAGACAGTGCCACAAAGTTTCTATTCAAACCATTGCATGATGAGGAGTAGTAGCCGACTACATCCCGCCATTGCAGTCGGTCAGACGGGTGTGTAGTCTAGCGAAGTTCTCGACGCTCACAGCGACATTCCCTGCTTCTGCATCTCCCTCTTGACCTCCTTGACCAATTCCAACGCAGTAGGTCGCTCATCCGGGTCTCGACTCATACAGCAAGAGATGACATTGTTGAGCGCAAACGTGAATCGACTCCCACAAGGCCGCTCCTCCTCCACAAGACCTTGATTCGGGGCACTCAACAGCCGACACATCGCCTGCACCACTGCGCCCGCCTGCCAGATATCTGTGTACGTTCCCACCGACGAGCCGAGACTGCGCGCGCCGTATGGACTCTTCTCGTTCTCGGGCGGCAGCCATTCAGGAGTGTACACCTGCTCAAAGATACCCGAGTCGATGTCTTCCTCCCGTACTGCGCAGCCGAAGTCTCCAAGGACCACGCGCGGGTAGGCGTTCGTCCGGCCCGTGGAAGTGAGGAAGATATTGGAGGGTTTGACATCGAGGTGACAGATGGGATCCCAGCGTCGCGGAGGACTAGACGTGGAGTGCAAAGCGTCCATAACACCATAGTGGCAAGCACACAAAGCCGCCGTGACGCCGGCGAAGATGTGCCAGGCGAAGGGCTCGGGTGTGATTTTGCGCTCGGAAATGTACCGCTCGATGAAGTCCTTGACTGTACCGCTGTTGCAGTATTCGAGGACTAGACTGCAGTATGGCGGGGAGATTGGGGCAGCGAACGCTTCGATTATGTCGACGATGTGGGTGCAGGAACCTGCTTTGCGGATCGAGTAGAGGGCGGACTGTTCGGAGGTGACGCGGGCGCAGTCGGTTTCGTCGCGCATGCGGAGGCGCTTTTCGACGTAGAGATCGCGGGTTGAGCGGTGTTCGAGGAGGAAGATGCCCGCGTTCATGCCTCCGGCTGCTGGGACGCCTGGTCTGCTTTCTAGGGGCTTGATGATGTCGTATTCTGAGTGAGGTGTGATGAGGCGAGATCTGCGCGCATCGCTTGGTGGTGACTCTTCTTTGGTGGATCTGTGTCGTCGCCTGTCTTGTGGCCGTGGTCCGTCGTTGGATGGTCGAGGGAACTCCTTTTTCTCTGCTGGAGACAGTGGAATCCATGATGCATGCTGCTTTCGCGGGTCTGAGGGTGCTTGGTCATCTCTGTGGCGAGCGGTCGGATCGGTCGGGTGGTATCTGCGCGAGCCAGAGTCGGAGCTGGGTCGCGAATTGTAGCTGCTGCGTGTGGAGGCATGGCGTACATCCTGTTGACGACCTCCGGCCTGACGATTTGACGGCTCAGTGCGACGGTACTGAGCATGTTTTTGGTCTCGTTCGTCATCGCGCACGTACTTTTCGCGAGGAGCTAGGTACTCGTGAGAGTGTCCATGGGGTCGATGTCTCCTGCGTTCTTGCCAGTCGTAAGACTCCATCCTGAGATTTCAGTACTGAACGTACCTATCTTTTGAGCAAGAGGATGACAAAGAGAACGAAATGCAGATCTAGTCAGTCGGCGCAAAAGATGTCAAAAGCTTGGACCGCATCTTGAGAGACCAAGTCTTCACCCGCACGACAATGTCAGGTGAATGAGCTTGTGACACTTGGCGGAGCTGAGAGTGAAGTGAAGTGGAGAAAAGTCGTGCTTGAGGGGTTCGACATCAGAGGATAGTTCCCGGGAGTGGAACCACAAGAGACGCAGCTGGTCTCCGCACATGGACGTCGTCTGGAATTGGTATTTCAAATGACAAGACATCGATGCAAGTTGAATGCAGAGCTATCGTTTAGCCTCAGACATCAGATCAATGCCGGCGTCAAACGTCTCTCAGACGATGTTTGGCCCGCCGCTCTCCATCCCATGTTGTCCTCCACCTTCTTCCCATCATTCGAGGTCCATTCTGATTGCGCGCATGTTGGCATCTCAACCGCAGTCTGCTCCGGATCCCGACCTGGTGATGGAGTGCGAGTTGGGAGTGCAGTGATGAGACTTGAAGCATGGAGCGTCCTGTAGAACAGTGAGCTGTTAGCTGATGGCCGTGGGTGCAGACATCATCTCCGAGATTGACACGTACGCTGTCGCAGTCGTAGATTCCTTTGTCTCCGTTTCTGCCGATGCAACGACCCTCCGGGTGAGCGGTTGAGCGGACTTCGCAGATCTGGACATTGTTAGCGATAGGAAGAAGACGGAATAGGACAGGCAAGACTTGCAAAGTCCGCCATGGCCGCGGAGATCATGAAGAGAACGATGGAGAGCTTGAAGATCTGCATGTCTCCTTTGACTTCGGATGTTTCTGAATGTTGGGAAGGAGAAGAGATGGGAAATGCGTCAGCTTATGGACCCGTATGCTTGAGGAGCGCGGTCGAGAACGAGACCGACGGAACGGAAAGGTGCCAGGTCTATACGAGGTATCATTCGATCAAATGTGTGCTCAGATAAAGATAATCCCAGCAAGGGCATGGATAGACCTAGCTCATGGCGCTGAGAAGCAAAAAAGGCTGATCCTATGCAAGTCACCAGCCTGACGCATAGAAGGACAAAGTCGAGATCTGACACGAGCGACACGGACGTGTGCCTTGTTTGCTGGAATGTGAAGGCTGATGACCACGCTCGAGCATGCCTACGGGAGTTGACACGGTGGGCTCTGCTCGGTCAAGACCGACGAGAGTCGAGATGGATCAGCGCCAGGGGATTCAGGTCTGTGTTCTTCGACCATCCCAGCAAGGGCATGGATGGGCCAGGATGGCAGATGGACCCTGCTTTCAAGCAGGAAGAGCGATCCTACTGACCATATTAACAGTCTGGCGAATAGCAAGACAAAGTCGAGATCTGACACGAGCGACGTACCGCGTGCAAAATGTCTCCTGCATACGAGAACCCTGTACACGCCCTAGCTGAGCAAATTCTGCCACGACGCTGCGACTTCGAATTTGAAGGGCCCCGTGCTCCGTTCCTGGTCGCCTCCGTGGCTCCGCATCAAACTGCACCGCGAGGCTAGCATCTCGGTGGCATGGATGGTGCACTTTGAGCAGGAGGACGAGATCATCCTCCCCTTTCCAAAGATCCAGAGTAGATCTCCCGTGACCGAATGCTTCGTAAATCGTACTGCGTAGCTTGCACCTCGGTAGCACGGAATGCGCGCTTCGAGCAGTAGTACGAAGGCAATGTTCATTCCCTTTCCACGGACCCAAAGTAGAGATCTCCCAACACTCTATCGCTCTGTACTGCATGGTCTGCCCCTCAGCGGCATGGATGTACACTTCGAGCAGGAAGACTGAGGAACTCAATTCCTTTCCACAAATCCAACGTAGGCATCTCCCAAGACTCCATCGCTCGAACGCATGCAAATCGACAACCATGACCTCCTTCGCTGATTCGAGCTGATTCAAGTCGTCCTCACTTCCCACTTATCAACCCAAAGAAGCTGCTCTTTTTAGGCTTCACCGGCGGCGGTCTCTGCCCCTGAACACCTCCCGCCATTCCAACTCCATTCGCCCCACTCATAACCAACGCACTGGAACTCGCACTCCCACTCCACGGCGACCTGCCCTGTCCATACGAGCCCTGCGCTGAAGCGGGTCGTCTGAGTCTTGGATCCACTGGCGGCAGCTGCTGGGGAATCCTCAACTGCGAACTGTTCGCCTGCCCCTGTGTACCGTACAACCGTCGCAGACGTTCTGTTTCCCGCTCCACTTCCGCGGCCTTCTTCCTCGCTTGCTTCGCTTCTTCCTCCACGACTTTCAGCAGACGTTTCCGCTCGGCTTCGTCGGCTTTTTCGCGCTCTTTCCGCCGCCGAGCAGCAGCTTTGGCTTCCGAGTCGGCGACGGCTTTCAGCCGGGCGGTCTCAGCGTCGAGTTCCCACTGAGAGCGTGCGTCGGGCATGGGTGGTGGGGGAGGATGTGAAGCATTCGCAGTAGGGCGTGGAGGTTGTCGAGGCGGTTGTTGTGGTTGAGGTGACGTCTGTAGTCGCGGGAGAGAACTTCGACGGAGGACGTTGGGAGCTGGTGTACGAGGTGGCGGCGGAGCAGCGATTCCAGCCTTTGGTGGACTGACGACTTTCCTCCCTCCTCCTGACAGCTTCCTCTCCTCTGGCAGTTCGGAAATGTTGAACACCTCCTTCATCTCGCTCTGTCCTTTAATTCCAAAGTACAAGTCCTTGATGACCACCGCTCCGAGCAATAGCACAACCTCCAATCCCTTCGGATCCTCCATGTCCTCCAGCACCCTACCCAGATTCGACTCGTAGATTGTCATCTCCCGCATGCTCCTCCACAACGCAATCGCAATATCCGGGTCCCGGTGTTTGCTCTTCTTCGCTGCGACTGCATCCGTGCTCTTGCCCGTCATGAAACATGTCAAGTCCTTTGACAATTTCCCTTCCCTTCTCCACACAAAGTTGACTTTCGGCGTGATGGCCAGACTCGCGGGATCCGACTGTCCCCGATCCAGATTTGAAGCTGATGGTGTCCGAAACGACGTCTGCGGCATAGCGAACTCATAACTATCCGATGCTCCCCACTTCCCTTCCTTCACATCCACCCTCACTTGTTGTTCAGGGTTGTATAGCTGTACGACAAACTCGTTCGGCAATAACGGTACCGGCGGTGGTGTGACGCCATTGTTCCGTCTGATCTCCTCGGCACTGAGTGTAGGCTGTGACCAGGCTGGACGAACGAGGACTTCTCCGAATAGTACGCTGGGGTTGTAGGCGTCGAAGAGGGCGGCGGCGTAGACGTTCCGGTGCGCGGGGAGTTGCGAGGTGGGGTCGGGGTTTTGGACCACGTAAAAAGGGGAGGGCTCGCTGCCGTGGTGAGAGAGGTAGAAATCGCGATGGTGAGGGATCTTCGTGGCGGAGGGCTTGAGAAAGAACGCGGGAAGGTTTTCGTCGAGCATGGTCGAAGGTATTCGTGAACGAGATCGTCCGATGTTGTTGTCAAAGTTCAAGTCATGTCTTCTCTCCAGTAGGGAGTAAGACGTCAGGTGGGAAGAACATGAGTTCGCAGGAGGCCGCCAGCAGGCATAATTAGTGACACGATTGACGGGATGTGGTTGGTCGCGTGAGGCTGGTTTTGGCTGCGGCTCGTGGTTGCGCGTGAAAGTGACGAATGACTTCTATATCGGGACACTTGGCAGGGCTTCCTTTGGTTCGATGCCAACCGAAAAAGAACCTCACCTCGACCTCACTTGTACGTGCAAGATGCTTGTTGTAGGATATCGTCATACTACTGCGAAACAGTCTACCTGATCGTTGATGCCCGATGCCGAAACCGTTCAACCTTTTCCCAGAGACAAAAAGAAAACCTCCTCGTCCTCAGGCAACCGGATTCTCCTGCAGCACAGCCTTGTTCCATACACATGCCGAAAATTTCGTGCCATCATACTCTAATCATCGACGCGTACCTCTGATTCTTGTGCTCCACTGTTCATTCATTCCTTTTGCTCCACCTCAAACATGCTCTCAGCGTCGCTCCAGCCAAAGGCATGCTTGAGACGCCGACCAAAAGTCCTCACCATGGGCCTGGTAATCTTGTTTCCCGTCCTTACCGACTTGGGTTCGTGAAAGCTGATGCTCCTTGTGACTTGAACCTTCCTGGTCTCCTCTGCGCAAGGTTGAAAGTGCCAGACACTGCCGTACAGCTTCTCCGGGTTGAGACCGATGGCGTCCATGGCGAAGAGGAAGTTTTTCCAGGCGATCTCGCAGCAAGGCTGATTAGCGGATGTGGTAGTGGGAAGGAGAGAGCATAAGACGTCGAAGGCCTTTTTGTTGATCTTCACTTTGGCTGGGACGATCTCTTCTGGCTCGAGAAGGGCAGCATCGTGCGCCACACCTCTGGGATGATGAGCTCCTGCGATGACACCTCGAGTCTTGATCTTCTCCTTCAAAGGCGTCGGTGTGAACTTGGACTTGGTCGGACTGTCGCATCCACGAAATACGTTGGGGTTCACCTCCCGAAGGATCTTGCTTGGTGTCTTGCGGGTAGGTGTCTCTGGCTCCTGCCATGGCGGAGTTCTGTAAATGGCCCGAGGTTCGAACGCCCGGATCCGCATGACCTTCTGCAAGTCGAGCTTGACTTCCTGCCTCATGCCAGCTTCGAGCTTGTTCCAAAAGTTGTCGAGATGCTGCTCCGCTTTGCGCTTGACTTCCTGCCTCATGCCAGCTTCGAGCTTGTTCCAAAAGTTGTCGAGATGCTGCTCCGCTTTGCGCTTGACTTCCTGCCTCATGCCAGCTTCGAGCTTGTTCCAAAAGTTGTCGAGATGCTGCTCCGCTTTGCGCATTGCGTCCACGTTGGCCTGAGTGCGTGCTTTCTCAGCAGGGTACTCAAAAGCGCGATCGTGCGGATCGCACTCATCCCTGTCCTTCTTCAACGCAACGTCCAACGCAGCATTCATACCGCGCGCGAGCTTGACGACGGTGGCATCGACCTTGTTCAGGACTCGGCCCTGACTCATGGTTTCAAGTTTCCAAGCGATAGCCATTCGGTCATCGAACCACGGCTGGAGCGAATTGATGGCCTTGTCGAGCACTGACAGCAAAGCGAGGTCAGAAAAGTGCTCATTCATCCACGAGTCGACGTAAGAGCTTGCATCATCGTCCGTCTCCAGCAGGTACTGACCCTCGTCCACGAGAGCTGGGAAGCCATGGAGATCGGACAATTGCTTGTCGCAGAATGCAGTGAACAGATTGTGTATGCGATATTGTCCGTTCGAGGTCTTGCCTTGGATGAGTTCCTAGGAATAGGTAAGCGGAGGTGCCGAAACCATGTGAACCGTAATCCATTACCCAATTCTGGCGGCCATGCGTCAGTACTACTGTCGACACGTCTCTGAGTCGTGGGGAGTATGGTACCCCATTCCGTAGGATCTCGATCTTTCTGGAGATGAATCCTTTCACTACGGAGCTCAATGCTGCCCACCTGATTGCGTCCTCATCAGTCAGCCGAACTCGTACGTCGTTTGCACGGCGCATTTGTACGTCAATGGAGGGCATCATCTCGAGCTTGCGATAGATGTCATCCCATAGTACGAAGGTACTGTAGGCTGTGATGACTGTGTCCGATGCATAGGTTGTCGCACACGCATGACAGTGGCACGGAAGCCCCTCGGACAGTATGCTGCGGTGCTCTCGCCATTCGCGGACGGTTGCTATGAAGTAGCTGGGGTCTTCTCTGAGAGAGTAGATGTGGTCCTCCGCTGCGGCTCGTTGGCTGCCTACTAGCATGCTGAAACGGTCCAGATCCAGTCGTTGCGGGATTTGGTATGCTGCTTCCAAGGTATGTGCAGAGACCATCTCATATTTCGTAGTACGTGGCACCGGCATCTTAGGCTCAGGCTTGTGTGGCGCCAGGAAGAATTCGGCAGGCTGTGGAACAGAAAAGATCAGCTATAGCACAGATAGTAGTATCTAACAGGCTCTCTTACCTCGACATCGTGCAAGATGAGCTTTGCACAGGCAAGCAGGAAACGATAAATGCCGTCCTGAATCTCCAGACTGACAAGACCCTCGGTAGCAGGGCGAATGTGTTGGAGCCTTAGACCCTCTAGCGTTCGAAGTTCTTCCGGCTCGACGATCTTCCCGTACTCGACTGGAGAGGTACTGCTATGGAAGATTGCACAAGGAGTCTCGAACGGATTGTCATCAAGGAAGTGTGATGCGCAGCAGAAGTCTATGTCTGCCGACGAAACGTAGCCCTCGAAGCCTGCGCCGAGATGGGCAGCTTGGAAGTCGGCCGTGCGGTGGGTTGCTGGTAGCGTGCGACCGCGCGAGTTGAGAAACAGAAGGAGGTAGTGTCGCTGCTGAAGATCCTCGATGTTTAGGTACGGCCAAAGGAACGCGGCCGATGGCAAGGTGCGCGCGCGTGGGACGAACTTCCTCGACGGTCGGAAGAACTGAAAGTCGGGTCGGTGTCCAGTCGCAATCTCTGGCCATGCCTTGACCAGAATTTCGCGCCGCTTGTCGGCGTTCTTCTTCCTGTAACAGATCGTTAGCATGTGAACAGGTTCGCACTCGACTTGTGGCAGCTCACATCCAGCGCTTTTGTATAGTGTCCTCGAACCGCTCGACGATGGCGTTGAGCTCGGTCCAGCTGCTGAAAATGGAAAGCGACAACTGTCGCGCTGCATCTTTGGTCTCTTCGAGAGTCAAGTTGGCAGGCATAGGGAGGTCATAGCCAGCACGAAACCGGCAATACTTGCAGCCGAGCTTGTCTGCGAAGGTAGTCAGACTTAGTGAAATCATGTGACAGGTTTGTACATACGATCATCGCCCAGCTCTTCGTGCTCATAGCGAATGGAGATGTATGTCTTCGTCGCCATGCTGGATATTGTGTCCGACCGCGCGGTATCGAAGGTCGAGGCAAGATGCAATGAACGTCGAGGTCGCTTGTGGAGTGTGCTTGTTGGTAGGCAGGATGAGTGAACTGCTGATGCCGGTGGATGATCGTGGGTGATGGTGAAAGTGGGATGATTGAGTCGGTGAAGGTGGTGAAGGTGAGTTCAAAGTGAAGTGAAGTGAAGTGATGGCGCCAAGTCTGTTCCGCTGGAAGCCTGCGGCGGGACGCGATGCATCAAACGGAAGGAACAGAGGCGACGCGTCTCATACCATGTTCGAGAAGACTAAGGTATGATCAGGTCCATCACCTGTTTCTTTGCAAATGTGCCATTGAATCACATACCTGAATCCGCTCTGGAGACAATTTGAGGACTTCAAGAACGTTGCTCCAGGAGATTCGCTAAAGTGAGTAGAGTGAGCCGCCGCAGCATGTCTTGCCGTGTCACGACCACCAGCATCCCAGGTGCACATTGCCATGATCTCCCGTCCTGCGCATAGTGTATCCCTAAACTCCGCCGTCATGCCTCGTAAACTCGTTCGGCGCCTGCAGGTGGGTCCCTTCAACGTCGACCTCCACCTCCTCCACCACCGCTTCGACGACCTCCACCTCGACGCCCTCCACCTCCGCTTCCGCCGTTATTACTTCTCCCTCCACTGCCGCCTCCGCTGCCACCTCCACTGTTACCTCCTCCGCTATTACTATTACCACCTCCACTATTGTTGTCTCCACCACCGCCGCCCAAAAGACCGGCCAAAGCACCACCACCACCTCCATTTCCCCCGATTTTGTTCTTCAACAAGCTCAAAACCATTGGTGCAACGATAGGTGCGAACATAGCATAGTGCTTCTGGCCCTGCTGCACCAAAGGTCCAATATCATATTTGCCCAACTTCATTTCTTTCTTGGGCTCCTCCTCTCTGCGTCTGTCCCGATCCCGATCCCGATCCCGACTCCCACCCCGTCGATCATATCTGTCGTCGTAATCATCGTCGTAGCGTCTCCGATCGCGATCTCCTCGCCGCCGGTCGTCGTCATATGGATCATCATAGCGTCGATAGTCGTCGCGGCGAGGCGGAGGACGTCTGCGGTCGTCCTCCAAACTACGGGGACGACGTGGACGTGGACGATAGTCGTCTTCCTCTTCATCGGAGTAGTCGTCGCGACGTCGCGGTCGCCGTTCCGTGTTTCTGCGAGCTGGGATCGGCTCTGAACCGTACTCTACGTCTGGAGGTGGACGGCCACTGCGTCTGCGAGGTGGTGGACGTGAATCTTCATCGTCGTAGTAGGGATCACGGTTTCGTCGACTCGAGCGCGGTGGTGGTGGTGGTTCCTCATCATCGTAGCCACCGCCTCGACGCCGTCCACCATCTGAGCGTCGTCCTGCGTCTGAAGGAGGATATGGGGGATTGTCTCGCGGGTCGTCTCGTTCTCGTTCTCGATCTCGATCTCGATCTCGAGGGTCTCGGTCTCGTCGCCTGGGCGGTGGCCCGCGCGAAGAATAGTCGTCATCTGTTGGGCGTCGTTCCATTTTTTCCCTTGGCCCTCGCTTTCTGTGCTCTTCGCCCTCTTCACTCTCGTACCCGTCTCTCATTTCTCGGAAGCGACGGTCTTTTGGACGATTTTTGCGCTCGAGGTCGGGTGCGTTGGACCCAAGATAAGATGCTTCGTCGGGGAATTGTGGAGCTAAGTCTGGTACTCGGCTGCGGGAGCCTTCGCGGCGTAAAGCAGGCTTCAGAGCTTCGCCCATCGGTGGGGGCGGCAGATCCACCGGCGGCTCTTTCGCGCCATGGTTGTCGTTCGTGCCGTTGGGGTAGGGCGGGGGTGGTATGGACTGGTGACTGTCGTTGTGTCGCGCGCGCGGCTGGCGGTCGTCGCCGTCGTAGTTCGCCATAATGAATGTCGGAGTAAAGGAGTCGGAAGATGGTGAAGGTTATTCAGAGGTGAGGCGGACGTGCGGCGATTCCGGCGAGTCGAAACGCGATGAAGTCAGCTCTCTGGCGTGAAACCCAACGAAAGACAAGACAACCCAGTCGTTGGCAAAACGATGTTGGTTGCGACGTCAAGGCAAGGAATATGAATCAGTTCATCATCGTCGTCATCTGCTAAGAAAAGGCCATCTCAATTGACAAGGTCTGTGCTCGCCAACCTGCTTTTGCGCATGTCGCTTGATGGCAGATGCCCAAGTCTCCCAAAGGCTGAGACCGCCTGACGGAACGCTCGTCATCTGCCAGGTCTGCCCGACGACAATCCTTCGGAATCGACTCCAGATAGCGTGCTCGAGCTCAAAGACCATCCGAAGCGTCAGGACCGTCTCGCCCACTCGATGTCTCGTACCGATAGACTGTCTATCCGCGCTCTCATCTTGCAGTGACTCTACCATGAACATGTACTTCGAGGCCGCTTATACTGGCGTGCTTCGGCGTCTCATACAGGTGCTGGCACGATTTTGTTGCAGCGGATTTTGATGTAGAACCTAGATCGCATTGCAGGGCCAATGGAGCCTAGATGTGAACTCAATATCGTTCATTCCAATGGCGACACTGTGATCGTTCAGAGGGAGGATGGATGTTGTAGGACAGTTAGTCCAACCCCACACTCACTGCACGAGTGCTCCTCATTGAACCCATGATCTTCGTATTCAACCTAGCTTCAACCTGGACACCACCTGCATGATGCCTTCTTGGTGACACATCAACCCGCGATAACAACACCCACCTTGGGAACGCCCATGCGACAGTGGGAGACATCATCACCGCAGATTCAACTTCAGTCTGGCCCATTATGGACGTAGCCTACGATCACATCCAAAAGGACGCCCTCGACCCTTCCGAGCAACCCGAAGGCAACACAGAAACACCACGAGCAAACACAACATCCAACCTGAACACTGAGTTCTCACAAGCCTTCAAAGCCGTCTCCTCCTCACCCTGGGGCGCAAAACTCAACGGCTGGTTCAGCCAAGCTGTCGAGCAATCATCCACATTCTACCAAGATCTCTCCAAAGAAGTCAGCGAAACATCCACACAAGCCAGCAAAGGACTGTCACGAGTGGCAGAGGAAGTTGCGAATCGGACAGCGGCGTTGAAACTTGACAGTACTGCGCCGGGACCGGAAGTCCGAGTACCGGGAGAAGAGTCGGTGCCGGGTGTGACGGTAGTCGAGGTAGAAGGAGAAGCAAGTACACAAGGAAGGTCGGAGAACTTGTCTGCGGACATTGTCAAGGAAGCAGGGAGTCTAGTCGCTTCGTTTCGTTCTACTGCAGCGGCAAGGCTGAAGGACCTCCAGAAAGCAGAAGACGCAGCTGATGAGGCATTATTGAAGTTTGGCACGAACATCAGGAGTTTCTTGCGGGATGCGGTCAGTATCACGGCTCCAGAGGATGGCGATGGCAGGACCGCGCTTGGAACGGATGGAGTAGGGAATGAAGTCCTCTTCGAAACGCAAGAATCAGGAACTGGAAAGAAAGTGTTCCACACCACACGGCTGGACGCGCAATTACACGCCATTCATACCTCAGCGGGAAGCTTCACGGATGAGCCGCAAGGTCAGGAGTGGGAGGAATGGGAGAAGTCTTTTGATGTGGAAGCCAGAACGGCAGAAATTGCGAAAGATCTTGAGAAATTCGAGGAGTTGAGACGGGCGATGGAGAAATTGGTGCCAGAGAAGGTGGACTACAAGACATTCTGGCTGAGGTATTACTTCTTGAGGAGAGCAGTGGAGGAAGACGAGAAGAGGAGGAGAGAGGTGCTGAAAGGTATGACTATATCTCCGAACTGACAGATATGACAGCAAGGCTAACGAAATGGACAGGCGCAACAGCAGAACCAGAAGAAGAAGTAGCATGGGACGACGATGACGAGGATGAGGACGACAAGTCCGCCACACCGAACAAATCCTCATCGGTCTCTCATAAAGCATCCGCATCCACCACGACCATCTCCGCGCCAACGACAACGGACAACGCTACACTCAAATCGAAATCTCCTAGAAGGAGTGACGAGGAGAATCGCAGCGTGGCGGACTCGGAGGCGAGCTATGATCTGGTGTCCGGCGCGACGAGTCGAGCTCAGGGAAGCCCAAAGGAAACGAAGACTGATGGGAAGGAGGAAAGTGATGATGATGATTGGGAGTGAGGAGAGCCATTGACGACGTGATTAATTGATTTATTGCTCGATTACACGCGAGGCGTTGGAACGTTGACTTGGGACACATTTGCTTACCGATACTTCTGATGATGCGTACTTTGCTTTTCTATGGCCAGAGACGTCTGTCTCAATTGGCATAATGTTTCCAGACTCGCCGAGATCGACGTCGACTTGGTTGATTGGCGCGCAAGCTGAAGCTCCTCGTATATCGACCAGGGTAGGTGCAGGAGATGCGGAGTGACAATGCTGTGGAACACACGATGAGTGAGCAGGAGCGATATCGTGATGTCTTGCTTGTACAACATCAATCATGTGGTGACAATATTCTCCTCGACCGCAGAGAGTCAACAACCCGATGCCAATGACTCTGTCGTCATCCTGAACCTGAAAATCCGACCACGACGATCGCCGTCCACACGACACGGCATAAGCTCCTTCACTTCAATCCCTAGCGCCAGGATAACTTTTGTTCCTCGACATCGACGACCACCATTTCCTCTTCTACACGCCACGGCCCATTGAGACGAACGCAAGCCTTCGAATGTCTGCGCTGGCTGCTCCTCGAGCCGTCCGCACCGGCGCTCGCAGCAACACCAATGCCTTGATCACCGTCCGACCCGCCATCCTGGCCCTAGCACGTCTGCTCTTCGTTCCCCTCGTCAGCGCCGCTCCGATCTTCTCCGCCCTGTCCGCCGCCGATGACGACGATGATGCCCCGAAAGATGCGTCCGATCCGAATTTATGGCTATACCTGGGCGTGGCCATAGCTCTCGTGCTGCTGGGTGGAATCTTCGCGGGTCTGACCATTGCGTTGATGGGACAGGATGAGACGTATTTACAAGTCATTGCCACCTCTGGCGAAGGGAGTGAGAAGAGACATGCGGCGAAGGTGTTGCATCTTCTGGCGAAGGGGAAGCACTGGGTGCTAGTGACTTTGCTGTTGAGCAATGTTATCACCAATGAGACTCTGCCCATTGTTCTGGATCGGAGTCTGGGTGGAGGCTGGCCTGCCGTGGTGACGAGTACAGTATTGATTGTCATCTTCGGTGAGGTCGTGCCGCAGTCGATTTGCGTGCGGTACGGGCTTTCGATCGGTGCTTACATGGCTCCTATCGTGACCGGCTTGATGTGGATTATGGGACCTGTTGCATGGCCGACGGCGAAATTGCTGGACTACCTACTCGGAGAGGACCACGGAACTATGTACAAAAAGGCGGGATTGAAGACGCTGGTGACTTTGCACAAGACGCTGGGCACGGGTGCTGGAGAGCAATTGATGGAGGACGAGGTGACAATCATCAACAGTGTGCTGGATCTAAAGGACAAGCCAGTTGGAGGCATCATGACTCCGATGCAGGACGTCTTCACCATGAGCGCGGACACGGTACTGGACGAAAAGATGATGGACACTATACTTTCACAGGGATACTCCAGAATACCCATCTACTCTCCGGACAATGGACGAAATTACATCGGCATGCTGCTGGTCAAGATTTTGATCACTTACGATCCAGAAGACTGCAAGCGTGTTCGTGATTTTGCTCTGGCCACTCTGCCTGAGACCGCACCACATACATCATGCCTGGATATCATCAACTTCTTCCAAGAAGGCAAAAGCCACATGGTGCTGGTTTCTGACTTCCCAGGACAAGACAAAGGGGCTCTCGGCGTGGTCACTTTAGAGGATGTCATCGAAGAATTGATTGGCGAGGAGATTATTGACGAGTCTGATGTCTTCGTGGACGTTCACAAAGCCATACGACGTATGCATCCAGCACCGAAGCAGCGTTGGGGCAAGAATGGCATGTACCAGGACGATGCTATCAATGACTCTCACTCCGATGACGACGGAAAAGAAGTTGACGAGAACGCACCTCTCATTCCAAAGTCTGGCACCGAGAGCAAACGTCCGAGCCTGGCGAATGGCCAGCAGCACACAACGTTCATGATGCGTCGGAAGTCCAGTGTAGCGTCCTCTCGGGATGTATCCTCCACTCTTGCTGCCGGAGCCAACCCTTCCGCCGTACCTGTACGCAGCTCTGCCACAGACATGCGCGAACATCTCAAACATCTCGGACCCTCCAACGCAGCCAGCAAACCGCGCGCTACGAAATACACGTCCGTCAAGATCAAGCCGGGCGTTGGAACAATTCCAGAGAATAAGACCACCACGACCGGCACCGCAGGGACGACACAGAAACTACAGGCAGAATCTCCTCGGCCGACAAGTCAACTTGACCGCACAACCACCATCTCCACCCCACCTCTTAACGCCACGACCGACCACCCAGCCGTTGATGAAGCAATGCAAACCCTCCGCTCCGACTCCCGTGGTGCTTCAGGTGGCGTGGCCGCTGTCTACGGAACCATGAACAACAATGGCCCCGATTCGCCAATCAAACCCTCCGAAAGGAGAATATCCCAAGTCAGCATGACCGCGCAGGAAGCGACCAGACTCGCAGAGGAGAACACCACCGCTCCTCCCGCGGCCGGCGTTCCCGAGACCGAATCCAACAACAACAACGATAACGACGAACTCAAGATCCCCGAGAAACTCGTCGTCGGTCCGACGGGCAAAGACACCCGCGATGGAGACGAAGGCGACGACCGCGTCGGAGAAATGATGACCAATTCCGGCACCACGGATTCCTCGTCTGATCCGTCGGGGAGTGGTGCAGCTCCGAAGTTGAAGAAGAAATCCTCGGCGAGGTCGGGTAGTATCACGCAGACCACCGTTGAGGGCGCGGGCGGGATGCGGAAGATGGTGTTGGAGGCGACGAGTAGTTCGGATGCGAGTGACGCTGAGGGGAAGGATGGGGTGGCGGTTGTGGATGTAGCTGGGGAGGGTGATAGTCCGAACGGAGGGCAGGGAGGTGACAGTGGTAAGAAGAAGAGGAAGAAGCGGGGGAAGAAGAAGAAGGGTGGGGAGTAAGGGGGTGAGACGAGTTGAAGGGGTGGGAGAGGAACGTGTGTATGCTTTAATTGGAAAGGAAAGTACCTATCGATGGGGAGGAATGGCTTGTGCATGGCAAGAAGTCGGGGACGAGTGGCATTTGTAGAGTAGCGAAAGCACGGAAGGGAATCACGGAACAACTGAACACACTGAGGAAGTCATTTCGTTTGGCACATTGAGGCACGATGCTAATGATGTCGTGCAGTCTTTATTCACCCCAGCCGCCCGCTCATCATATCCCATCAAACCCATCCCTCATTCTCGCCTCAGAAGACAGCGGAGGCGGAGGCGGCAAGCTGAAATCTACCAGACTATCAAACTGCGTGTCCGGTCTCCTCAGTTCGTCCGCTTCACCATTCTCCTCGTCCGGATTGGAGAAGGTCCATGGCGGCATCGGGAACGGCGAGCTGGAGAGGGTGTTGCCGGCCCAGTTGTAGGACTTTTGCGGCGAGATGGGCGCGGATTGTTGACCGGAGTTTCGGCGGTCGGAGGCGGTCCATTGGGTGGGCATTACGGTGCTGACTTGGGAGGGGCGTGGGTGGGTTGGTGAAGGAAGGAGGTTGTCGTTTGCTTCGTCATCCGCATTGGGTTTTGTATGTTGGTGGACGGAGGTGTCATGCTGATCGTCATGTTGGCTGTGGTTCTCGTTCGAGTTTGCGGTCTCGTGGATGGGTGAGCCGGGCCTGGATGGAAGCTCAGTGGGACGTAGGTCCTCCTCATTTGAATCTTGAAGTTCCACTGGCTTTCCCAAGCCCCCAGACACCACGGCAGAGAGTGCGTGATGTCCGTCGCCGGACGTCCTGATCGTACCTCCTATTTGCTGAGACGCCTGCACTATTACTTCTGCAACTGGACTCTCGGCCACAAATTCGACTTCCTCTTCCTCATCCGCGATCGGTCTCTCGTCATCATCGTCCAGCTGGTCATAGAAGCTCACGTATTGAGTCTCGAGTTGTGTCGGTCCATTCCCGAATCTCGCAGCGTCTCGTTCCATGGCTGCACTGACAGGGTCAAAGGTCTGAGGGTAGTTCGAGGCTGGGTAGGTGTTCTGCTGGTCTAGATCGTCTTCGACAACCGTACTGTCGTCGTCTGCGTCGTCTACGTCATCTCCATCGTTGTCATCGTTGTCCTCGCCCAAGTTGTCATCCAGATCCTCCATATCCGAGTCATCATCGGAGTCCTGCACGGTGATCGTTCGCTTGAGTGTCCTGGTATCGAGATTGAGATCGGGAGCAGGCGGCATTACAAGCGTCGCATCTTCTGCATCCTCCTCGATGTCCGAGTCGTCACGTTCGGAGTCGTGTATCGTGGTCGTCCGCGCCAGTCTGCGTGGTGATGAGACTTTCAAAGGGCGCTTCAGAGGCGATGGCGATTCCCTTGCTGGAACATAACTCTGCGACTTGTCCAGTACCTTGCGGTTGCAACTTCGCTCCTTCAGAGGCGACCTGGCGAAGTCCATCCAAGCGCCGCTCCTATGCACTGAAAGTTGCACACTGGAAGGTGTGTTCGAAGACGGGATGACAGTCTTTAAGATCTTCCGCGGCGTTTTGAAGGTCATCGCGGAATTGGCGGTGGTAGGCCGTGTTGTCTCGTGTCCGGGTGATGATGGATGGTACGTGTGCTCCTCGTGTATAATTTGCGCACTCGACGATGGCTCCGAGTCCGATATCCTCTGGCTCGACAGGGGAGTCTCTTCGACCACTTCGCGCAGGTCCATGGCAATCGCTTGTGTATCGCGAGTGTCGCCGCCGTTGAAGTCCTTGATCAAGAGTGGGTCACTCCAGCGATTCCCCTTCTGGTTACTACCGTGTCTGATCTTTGACCTCTCAACATCGCTCCATTTCTGAGTCAAACTTGACTGATCTGGTGCTCTTGGAGTGTCCTTCAGCTTGCGCTTCTTCTTTGGCCTTGACTCCGCGAGATCTTCCTCCCCGTATTTATCCTCTTCAGAATCCGAGATAGTTCTCCGAATGCTACAAGGATCGCCGAACTCCAGTTGCGTCAGGGTTGACTGCTCCTTCAAGGCCAGTAACGAGGGGCGAGTTTGCCCCGATCGGAGGGTTCGTCGTGTGCTCGGTAGTCTGCCCTGCTTTGGCGCGGGAGCCAGTCGCTGATGTGTGCTCTCTTTGGGCTTGGCCATCTTGTGTTTGCTGAAAACGTGAAGTGCGCCTCGCTGGACTCGCTGAACTCGCTGAACTCGCTGGCCTCGCTAGCCTCGCTGTGCTCGAGCGACTCACAACGAACGCGTGCAGGAAGACGCGACTAGCGTCTTGGCACTACGCAATGACTTCGTTCCAGATTGCCCGTCTTCAAGGAACTCTTACTTCAACATCAGCACCACAATCATGACCCTGGAGACAATGCCAGTGCCCTTGAATGCGCACGCGAAGCCGCCGTCAAGCCTTCGCGATGTCTACAAGGAATACCATAAGCTCAAGCCGACAGCACTGAAAAGTCATCCCGGCCTTATTCAATTTGACGGGTCTTCGAGTAGCAGTACCATCGATGTACTCGATATACGCCCAACGCGATTGATGGACCTACCCACAGAGCTCCGACAAGTCTTCAGCGACTTTCTGGATACTGCGCACGCGACCAGTCCCTTTGCCGCCGAACACGTCGTGTACGAAGTCCCAGATGTGCCTGGTAAGATTGGAATATTCTTCTCCGATACATGCTACCGTTGCAGAGTCTGAGATGGAAGGTAGGTCTTTTCATTTATCCCTCTCTGTTCCCGCCACGAATCCAGCTAGAATTGCTCTCGAGACTGCTGCATCGAGACTTGACAAATCCGCAGCACTTAACGAATGTTCACACGCACTACAATGTTCCATATCCAAGGACGGGTGAAGATGACGCCGCATCGTTCTTCGACAAGTCTTGTCGCAATGCTATCTTCGAACCGCACGATCTTACCCTTCACAAGCCCATCTCAACACAACAGTTCCTCAACAAGAAGCTCCGCTGGACTACACTGGGAGGCCAATACGACTGGACAAACAAAATCTATCCGGCAGGCCCTCCACCTGCATTTCCACCCGACATCAAGAAACTGATCGAGGACATCTTTCCGATGAAAGCGGAAGCCGCGATCGTCAACCTCTACTCGCCTGGCGACACCCTCAGTTTGCATCGAGACGTCAGCGAGGAATGCAATAGGCCTTTGGCAAGCGTATCTCTAGGCTGCGATGCCATCTTCATGGCAGGTCTTGACGGTGAAGTTGAGGATGGAAAGCCGAAGGTGGCGGTCATGCGACTGAGATCTGGAGATGCCGTGCTCATGAGTGGTGAGAGCCGTTACGCATGGCATGGCGTCCCGAAGGTCCTAGAAGGTACTTGTCCTGCCTGGATGGCCGATTGGCCTGGCAACGCTGAGGACGGCATGGATCGATATCGGCACTGGGCGGGCTGGATGAAGGGCAAACGGGTGAATCTGAATGTTCGGCAGATGTTTGGATGAAGCTCAACGATGTCGATTCTGCTTGATCATGCTTGGGATATACGCTTGCTAGCAACGCTACGACCAGCAATCTGGACGATCGATACAACACCAAGACTACTGGCGTCGGGTGAAATCGTTCTCGCATCAGCCCGCAGCTTTGCAACATGTTCAGCGTGGTTGGAACAATACCCCATGAACAGACTCGCCTCTTGCCAACAATTGAGAACACGCTCGAAAGCAGAAGTTGAACATTGCGCGGGAGTCAGATCCTTCGTTCTTCAGGAGAGCTGGAATCATTCCAGTAAAGGACAGCGGACTCACTGACATCTTGTCCTTGCGTGCGGACGCGTGTGTCACTGCCCGGCCGTTAGCTGCCTGGCATGCTTCTTTGCCGACTGTCAAGACAGCGGCCACTTCTTGAGATCAGCGCCGAGCAGATACCTTTCTCGCAGAGGCAAGTCTGTCAGAGATGGATTCGACCCGACTCAGACCGAATCTCAAACTTGCTCAGAACGTGTATACAACTGTTTGAGACTAGATGCTGTGTCGACAGCTCATCGAGGATCTGGAGCTGTCGACACGCTATCGACATCGCCTCCCCGACCACACCGCTCATTCCACGCACACCCATCAAGACGAGCTCTGAGCGATATATATGCGGCTGAGTCCTCGCTAAGGCTTTTGCCTAAAGCTTGGTACCACCAATCCTCGTGCGTCATTTCAACGACGACATTGGCAAGTTTAAACTTTGGCAGAAGAATGGTGGAGGTACAACTCTCCGCAGTTCCCTTCACCGTCTTCTCTTCTACTACCATTTTCATACAAGACGCCGCGTTTCGAGGACTTAGAAGGATAGACTGGACTTCTTTGAATCAACGAGCTTGTTCCACTCTGCAAGGTCTTCTTTTCTGCCAGGTACCCCTCCATCCCGACTTCTCGGGTTCCCGCGTTTTGGAAAATTGGATATCCGGAAATTTAAGCCGGACGTCTGAAGATATATCCGGTTGTACCCGACCTACAACAACTCCACCAAGTCTTTCGAACTCAAGGACTGTAGCGAACAATTGATCAATCGATCGAACGAATTCACAATCATGGAGAGCGTCAAGAACTGGTTCGCGGACAAAAAGTCCCAAGTCAGTAGTTCCCTCAATTCGTTCAACGAAACAAACGCCCGTACATCGATCAAGGGCACGCTGACCATCCTCAACCCAACTAGGTCGTCATGTTCAGCTCCACGGCCATCGCCCTGTACGGTTACGACCAAGGGCTGATGAGTCTGGTCAACACAAACGAAGACTACCTTGCAACAATGGGCATCTCCGAGACATCCTTCCAAGTCGGTCTCATCGTAGCAGTCTACTATCTCGGCTGCTCCATCGGCGCCGTCTTCTTCTCCTGGTTTGCCGACAAGTACGGACGCAAGTCTTCCCTCTTCGCCTGTCTCGCGACTGCATCGCTTGGAAACGCACTCATGTTCATTGCTGGCCTGGGCTTCAACACCGGCGCCTTGGCTGTTATGTACGCCGGTCGTGTGGTCATGGGATTTGGCGTGGGTGGTATTGATTCCGTGGTTCCGGTCTACAGCAGCGAACTGAGCTCCGACGACGCGCGAGGCAAAGCGTTGGCTCAGGAATTCCAATGGAATATCTTCGGCTTGAACATGGCTTTTGCCATTAACTTGGTGGCCACAGTACATCTAGGCAAGAGGAACGAGTGGGCATGGAGGATCCCGATCATTGCCATGCAGGTCTACCCGATTGGGCTATTGTGCTTCATCCAGGCGCTGCCAGAGTCTCCACGATGGTACGTCTCGATGGATCGCAAGGACGATGCCACGGAGAGCTTGAAGCGAATCATGGGCGATGAGGATGCGAAGAAGAAGTGCGATGAGCTGGTTGGTGCCAAGGAGGAAGAAAGCGATGAGAATGTCGGGTACAAGGACATGTTCACTCCAGGCCACGCCCAATTCCATCCCACCGTTCTGACCATCATGGGCCAAGTCAACCAAGCATTGACCGGATACGGAGGTATGTCTTCCCGCCCATACCCCCTTCAAACTTCACTCGCTAACCACAATCTCCCCCAACAGCCATCTCCGTCTACGGCCCCCAAATCTTCGAACTCCTCGGCTACGGCACCCGCCTCTCCGAGTACCTCACCCAAGCCAACTACGTCTCCTACTTCATCCTCATGACCTTCGCCTGGCTGCTCATCGACGCCGTCGGCCGCCGCGCCCTGCTCCTCAACGGCTCCGCCGTGCTAACAATCTGCTTCGTCCTGCTCACCATTTTCGGCGGACTCTCCTACAACCACGAAGAACTCTCCATCCCCGTCAACGCCTCCGCCATCCCGGGTATCGTGATCCTCTTCGTCGCCACGGGAGCATTCGGGATCGGATGGTTGGCTCCCGTGTGGTTGATCCCGACGGAGATATATCCCACTTCCGCACGTGCGCAGGGGACGGCGGTGAGTGTGATTATTTGGGGACTGGCGAATTTCACCATTACGCTCATCACGCCGTTGTTGTTCAATAATATTCAATACTGGGTCTTTGCTGTCTTCGCGGGCACGAATCTCTTTGCGGGAGCGTGGACGTTCCTTTACTGTCCCGAGACTGGCGGTAGATCATTTGAAGAGAACCAGGAATTTTTCGAGGATGCGAAGAAGGAGGAGTCGTGGAGAGTGGCGAAGGTGGCCAAGGGGGAGTATAGGAATTTGCCGTATCCGAAGCCGGATGGGGAGGATGGAGAGAGTCAGCCGCTGTTGCAGAGGGTTCGGGATCAGGTTGTTGATTAGATGAGACGATTTTTTTCAGGGGGTGGACAGAGGCGGCATAGTGGATGCCGACAACGAGCTCAGGATTGAAAGGTCATGGTCGAAGACATGCCCGTACCATTGTTCAACAGTGTGGTATATAGAAGCAAGACTCAACGAGCATTTCATCTCTAACCCGACAACATAGGAGCACGCTCTTAATCCCGCAAACCAGCGCCCAGCAACGCCACGCTAAACCCAGATCCTCATCGCCAAACGCTCAAATCCAAGAATGCTGCTGCTGTTGCGGTTGCGCACTCGCCGTTCCCGGCCTCGGGAAAACAGGCATAGTCGGCAACTGCTCCAATCCACCCATCGTAGCCTGCGGTGCATTCTGCCACCCTTGCCCAGTCTGCTGATTTACAAATTGAGATTGTCGGAAGGGATTCGTGCTTCCAGTGTTTTGGACTTGCAGTGGAGCAGGCGCGGGTGCGGTCTGCTGAGCTGGCGGCTTGTTTCGCGTGAAAGGGTTCGTGCCTGTTGTTTGTGGTTGGAGAGGTTGAGGTTGGTAGGACGGCTGGGTGGCAAAAGGTGATGTTGGTTCGTTTTCGGGAATGGCGGGTGGGAGAGCGCTTCGTGCGAAAGGGTTCTTTCCTCCAGTCGGTTGTGATTGTAGCTGAGGTGGCTGCTGGGGTTGCTGATTGAAACCACTGGCAAAGTTTCCTCCTGTCTGCATCATGGATAGGCGGAACGGGTTCGTGGTTTGTGGTTGGAGCTGAGCAGGTGGTTGTGCTTGAGGAGGACTGCCGAATAGCTGAGATTGATCTTGTGAGAATGCATTGCCAGTGGGAAACGGTTGCTGCTGTTGCTGGATAGGCTGAGGACCATAGCCTCCGAACCCAGCTCCTGTCGACTGACTTTGCAGTGGCTGAGGCGGTTGCTGCTGTAGCTGTTGTGGTTGATTGAACTGGAAATTATGAGAGCCATCGAAGCCAGTCATTTGTGGTTGAAGACTGAATTGCTGTGGAGGTGACTGGAAGCCCGTCATCTGCGTTGACATCTGCGGTTGCGACTGTTGCTGCCGCAAGAACGGGTTCGTATTCGTATCCATCGGAGTCTGTTGCTGATCGATTGATGCGAAAAAGTCAATCAGGTCTGGCGCTGGTCCTTTCGCCGGTTGGCTGCTCGTCGTTGCAGCAGCAGGTTTCACATCAAACGGTGTGGACGCAGCCGCGCTCTTCAACTGTGGCATCGACTGCGATGGCTTGGGAACCGACCTCCCTCCTTTCTTCGCATCCTGCTCTGCCAAATACTGCCTGCGATTGATCTCAAAGTCCTTGTCATCCAAGTACTCCTGCAGCGACGCAGCCAAGCTCGTCGGTGCATGTTTCAACTTCGGTATCTCCAACCTCGTCGCATACTCATACTGCCTTGCCACGCTCAAATATGCCACCACCTGCTCCGTCTGTTTGCAAAACACCTTGTAGATCCTAATCGCCCTCTCCGCATCCGGTCGCGACATCTCAAAGTACCGACTGAGCACATTCATCACCGCCTCGTTCTCGACATTATACAGATCCAGCAGATCCCTTGTCAACAACCGGAATGCCGTCAAGGATATCTCATTCTCCGTATCGTGGTTCAGCAAGTCACACTTGACCAACGCCTTGATCTGATCTTGCACCGCTTCCGTCTCCCTCAAAAGACCCTTGTCGACCGACAACCGCTTCATCCGTCCCTCGCCAGATCTTACATGGTCGCACTTTGTCCTCTCAAACCCCATCGCCCGGGAGAGCAGGTACTCGGAGTAAACTCTTATATTCTGCCCTTGCGTCTGCACATCCGTGAAGCTGTTGATCGCCAGTCGGTTCCGCGGCGACACGGCCAGGTATCGTAGTGTGACATCCTGCGCGCCCTCTTTGATCATGAGATGCACGATGATCAGTGCCTTGAACGCCACGGTCCATGTCGAGTCGCGGAGTCGATGCGTGAGCGTGCGGAAGACTTCGGCGACGCCTGCGTCGCCGGATTGTGTGGCCAGGAGGATCTGTTGGCAGTATTTGGCCTTGGGACTGGCGAGTTTGACCTTGGTTGCGCCGCGGACGGCGGCTTCGAAGCTGCTGCTGCTGGGCCTGGGCATGGCGGGCGGTGCGGAGGGTTTCTAGGCGCGAGTCGTCGGTGGGTGGGAGGGTTATCGACGGAGGTGGCGGAGGTGCATGCTGCAGTGTTGTGTGCAGTGGACAGACGGCTGGGTGTGATGTTACTATCTTCGGGATCCGGCGGCGTGGATTGCTAGCGGCGCTGTCAAAATGTCAACAGCAGCTGGGAAGCTCCCCGGAGACGAGAGGAAGGCTGGCGCATGCTACGTAATGGTCGGCAATTGCACTTGTTTCACGGCCGAGAAAAGACCTCACCTCTTGGGAGGACCAACAAGAATACTCTCGTCCAACGCACTCGTGGTCGCCATATGCCTCGTGGATTCGCAGCATGGGCGTCGCTCTCTGAAAGACCGTTTCATTGAGTTTTGGCTACAGTCAGCATCACGCAAAGTCAAACGAAGTGAGGTGAGGCTTTAAACGTTGTCATGTGAAGTTGTTCTCGCTATTGCTGTCTCGTTATCCATGATGCGTAATGCATACACCGATACTTGATGCTCTGCCGTCTTTCCTGTGTGCCATCTCGGCCAATTACGGTGGCGAAGTAGTGTCGCTCTCTTTCCTGGTCATCTGAGACCAACACATTTTTGTCTGTTCCATGCAATGCTTCATTTCCATGCCATGCCTCAATCCCACGCAAATGCTTCGTTTCAATCCTTTCCCATGCCTCTCAACTGAGCTGGCGAATGCAACTCTTGTCCTGTTAACGCCTTCGTGTGAGCTGGCTGATACGCCATGTCATCACTCCATCTCTTCCTTCCACTTCTTGGCGCAAGTGGCAGGAGCAAAGAGGTAGCTGCTACCACGTCGCTTCATCCATTCACTGATCTTCTTCCATGGAACGCGGCCACGGAGGTCAGCGCCACGTTGATGAGCGCCACTCTGCTCGACGTAGTAGTCTACACCTTCCATGAGGAGCTCGATCTGAAGGCAGGATCGTGTCAGCAATGTTTAATAGTGCATGTGAAATATTGAAGATTTCAACTCACGTCTCTCTTCTTCCACGCTGGTCGACGCACACGCTCTTCCTTGGTCTTGGTCAGGACTCGAACCCGACCACGCAAGGTCGACTCTGCCTCGCGGAACTTGCCCATACGCTTGATGTCGCGGTATGACCAGCCCTCGCGACGCTTGGTCAGGAGGTAGCGGTCTCTCGCACGACGATGAGTGGCTTCGGTGATGGCCACGTCGTTGAGGTCAGGAGCTGGGCCCTCTTCTTCTTCTTCATCATCCTCGGCTTCATCATCCTCGTCGTCATCACCAGCGTCAGAACTCTCACCAGAGTCCATGAGCTTGACGGGAACACGACGCTCCACCTCTTGCAGTGAACCGGTGACTGGGAGTGTAGCGTCGCGGGTGCTGTGCATGTCGATGAAGGAAGAGTCATGCTGGGCGTATGCCGGGAGCTCAGGGTATGCTGCTGCATCGTAGCGATGTCCCACCATAGTGGGCCACGATGAGAGCGAGTGCGGGTGATAGTCGGCTTGCTGCATCGATGATGAAGTCCGGTGCTGCATGTGTGGTGCGGACAGGAGATAGTCGTTACCGCCTTCGATCTTCACATCGCGTTGAGTGAACAACGTGGTACTGCCGCCAAGGGAAGGGAAAGTGGCCTCTTCGGTGTGCTCGCTTCCAGGCGTGAATGGTCCACTGTATGCGTCGCTCGAGGCCGGTGAGGAGAAGGCGTCTAGCGACGGCAGGTTGCTCACATGGAACGCCCATGTCTCGTCTCTGATGGGGTCGAATTGACTCACGTCAACCTCTCGGTCGGGCAAACCGACCAGTGTCGATGTGCTGGGACTGTTGTCGATCTTCATCGGCTGCACGTCGTTGAGGGTATTTCCAGAGCTCATGGCGCTGCTGAAGCTACCGTTGCTGAACGAAGACTGAGGGGTGAAGAAGGGAGCGGTGGAGTCGTACGGGTATGTGAGGTTGTTGTTCGGCATGAGGAGCTCGGCACGAGGCTGTTCTGCGGTGCGAAGGGCCATGTCTGGTTGGTTTGTGTTGTATTCTCTCCACTGTGACATGGAGTAGGCATCTGCGCGGAAGATATCCTCAAAGGTTGAGACCGGAGGCATTCCGGTTGCCACGGCGGACGCGGCGATCTCCCCGATGTTGACGTTGTTGACGGCGGAAGCTCTTGGCGAAGCTCCATCAGCTTCATCGTGTTGCGAATCGACCTCCATTGTTCGATGAGATGGTTGATGATAGTGTCTCGGCTGGTGATGTTGACTCAGTCGAAGTGAGACTGGATGTGGTGGTGGATAAAAGGTGTATGGGGTGTTCGACCAGTTCGCGTAGAGGAACGCCGGGAAGTTGGCATTCGTTCCGGACATGGTGCGCTGGATCTTCACCGCAAGTGAACCTCGCAAGTGTACGCGCTCTTCACTGCAGGAGACGGTCGGTGACGGCAAGTAACCGATTGTTCGGTGTGCAAGCAGCCTGAACGATGGCGTGGATTCACGTGGAGTCGGCGTGTTGAGCAGTCAGGTATGGAGCCCGAGTGACGGGTTGCAACCGGGAGCTGCAGGAACGATGGTGTTCGGTGAACACGGCTGGGCGTGGAGAGGGAAAGGCGGTGTAGGGTTTCGTCGATGCTAACAGGATCTAGGAGGTTCTTTGCATGTCAGTGGATGATTTCTGAAGCCTTCAACTGTAGGAGGCCGTTGAACTGCAAGCACAACCACATACCGAAATTTCGCCAACCTCTTATCGATCTTGAATACGCCTGCTGGATCGATATTCTCCTGGACAGGTTGCTTCTGGTGTGGAGAGATTCGGGCCGTCGCTCGATGGTGATCAAGATTGGAGATTGCTGCTGAAAGACTCTGCCGCCGGCTTTGAAAGTACAATTAACGACCGCCGATGGAAACAAGAGGAAAAAGGACAACAGATCAACCACCAAGGAGATGGAGCAGAACCTACTTGGAATGAGCCTTGACTCCTCAAGATCGCAGGACTTGCTCTCCAGGCCACGTTTCAGGGAGTGCAGCCATCGATTCGGCGTACCCTTCAAGTGCGTTTGATCTTTGCCGTCCACGAATGTCGGCAGACCGACGGCGAGCCCTTCCGAACCCCAATGCAGCGATGTTGCTCCATCTGTAGAACTGGATAGCGAGGCCCAGGATAATGCTGCGACTTCCGCGCCGCAAGGAAGCGTGGTCAAGCGCGGCTGCTGGGGCCTCTCTACCAGAGAATCGCACTCAGACTGGCATTGGAAGGCAAGTCGATCCGAGATAGATCAACGGCAGCAGTCTGGACTGGCCGTGTGCCCGTTCGTTCAATGTCCGCCGATGATGCATCGTCCAGACAGGCCCCGCTCCGAACCTCACTCTGCACGTTCCCGTATCCAATTTTTTTAAGCTGATGAGCATCGTCATGAGTAGCAGCATGCCAAGCTGGGTGCATTACGATCGGTGTTTGGAGGGACGACGGAGCCAATCTCATTCACTGTATCATCGAGACCCGGAAGGACGGCTCGCCATCTAAGGATGATGTGCCGACATTGGCAGGACCAAGATCACCGTGATCGACGACAGCGATGTGTTGAAGTGCACCTGGTAAGTCTCTGGCTAAGCTCCAGCAGTCTTTGGATGGTACTGAGCGGCAGCGTGCGGCTCAGCGAAGGGAATCCTGTGCACTGCATAGCACCTGCGTCGAAACTGACAGCTCATGCACACTTCAAAGTCAGTGATACCGGTCGTTTTACGGCGGCGTTTTGACTCACAACACGGCTTGCACGTCAAGGCGAACCAGGCTTCACATCCCATGGCACAACCAATGCCAGCACAGCTTCAACGTCGTGGTACGTGATGGACGGCTGTCTGTCAAAACGCGTTCCCTGCCGATCGACTGTCAAGGACGGGCCGATGCAGCAGACCGCAGACCATGTCCTGGACTGGTGGAGTCGACGTGAGCAGCCGCGACGCGGCAGGCCAGCGATGCACAAACGCCAATGAGAAGGCCAATCCCGGACGAGGCCGGCGTCGGTAGCCATCGATATCCAAGCGGTGCAAGAGACACAGGCCGACGGCAGTGAGTGGCGATGCCGCGAGCCTCCCACGTCGAACATCGCAATGTGGCGGTGCTCTTCGTGGGTGTCTTTTCTTCCAAGCTTGTTCTTGGTGTGGTGTATGAAGGAGGAAGAGTTTGTGGACTGTGGACGACGGGATGTTTACCTGAGCTTACTCTCGGAGGTTCGCCGATGGCTTCCCCGCTCGGCCAATGGTGGTCGCCGTCGGCCATGTGGAGGGACCACCCGACGCCGATGCCGACCACTTTCACGTCGGGTGTGTCTGTCTCTAGGTTCTTTCAACACATGACAACGACTTCACCTCAATGCCAGGTCGAATCCCCATCTCACGTGGCTGAGGTGTCATTCGCTGGGAATGTCGCATCGTTCGTTTCCTCATAGGTGGAACAATACCACACATGCGACGAATGGGAGACCGACTTCCACCTCTACGCGCCTCGAATCAATAGCCGCCGGCAGACCTCACCGCCAGCAGACCTCACCTCCGAATTCTCACGCGACGACTAGGCATCCGTAAGCGACTGCCATCAAGAATCATCGTTCAAGGCTGGTTTCCGCCCTCGGAGGGCCTCGACTGTTGCTCTTCACGCTCGTGGACTTATCCCGTCGGCGAACTTCAACTTACCGGCTTCGGTGATCCATTCAAGGCCGGCAAGCTGGTGTCTCCAAGACCATTGCACCAGTTCGAAAGTCACAGAGATGGCCTCCAAACAATGCTGGTATGTTTCAGGCATTCTTCAAACGTCACCACTGCTGGCGATGTCTTCACAACAAGTCCAAGTCTCTGCAATTAGATCCACGCCGCACGATCTAGCCGCCGGGCCTGGCTTCACCCTGGCCACCACTCTCCGGACCTACTTAGCCGCGGAAGACCCAAGAATAGCTCGAAACAGGCGCGACGCTCGCACGGAACGATTGTGGTACCTGCATTGGTGTTTTGACTTCACCTACCGTACGACCTTCGGCCACTTAATGGGCCAGCATCAGCAGCCGCCCTCGACTTCTGTAGAAGCGCTCGAGGCACAGGATGTCTGGTGTTTCAGCCCTACGAACATTCTTTGGCTCTTAGCATCTGTTGCGAGACCATAGATGCGAATCCATTGCGGTTCGTTTCATCAACGGACCTCCCGCCCTCTCACAGCCCTGGTCGCAGGCCGCAGTTCATGTTCACTAGGCACAGCAACGGTGATATAAGCTAGCGATGTCCCCGCTCGCCATTGTTGGTCTCTTCAGATCAAGCATTGCACACGGCGAACGTCCTTTCTACCGGCTCCTTCTGCATATTTCCTTATTTCCTTGGTTCTTTCCTTGGCCATCTCTTCGGTTTGATACTGGCGTCAGCGACCTCTTAATTTCTAATCCTGCATTTCTCGTTCTGTTGAAGCACAACGACGCCTGGACTGCGTCGTCATTCAGCCTGCTGTTCACCTTCCTTTCCACTTTCATCACAATACCGGAAGTGCCTTCCATGACATATTCCAAAGTTCTTTCGATCATGCCAAAAGAGAGCCGGACCACAATGGCGAGCTACCGCCATACCTCGAATGCTCCTTATGCGAACACGAACACCAACGCGAACACGAACATGGCCCACACGAATGCGACAACTTCAGCTGCTGGTCAGAGGAACGCTGCGATCTGGAGCACCGCCGATGACGAAATTCTCCTCCAAGCCAGAGCTTCGGGCTTGAATTGGCAGCCCATTGCCACTCGACACTTTCCTAACAAAACTGCGAATGCATGTCGCAAACGTCACGAACGGCTGGTGGAGCGACGCCACGTAGAAGACTGGGACACGCATAAACTGGAGCTTCTTGCCGAAGAATACATGGCATGCCGTCAGGAGATGTGGGAGATTCTTGCATCACGGCTCGGCGAACGTTGGGGCGTGATTGAAGCCAAGGTGAGCAGCAAAGACATACTCCTCCCAATGCTGATCAATTACTAACATCCCTCACAGTGCATGGAGAAAGGCCTCAAAACTCTACAGACGGCAGCTCGGACAGCTCACCGGAAAGCTGCGGCCGACAGCCACTCCGTGGGCGACCCAGGTATTTCAGACCACAATAGCGATTCCGGTATTGGCTTGGGCTCCGACACTGAGATGGACCTCCTAGGCGAGGCTGGCCCATCGACCAAATCATCCTCCTGGCACCCTCCACCCGCGCCTCGATATCAGGAGCACTTGCATCAGGAGCACGCCCGCTCACGAAGTCTCCCGACGCCGTTGCCGCTGTATCAACCTCCGCCTCCAATCGTACCGCGACGAGCGATGGAGGGTGTGGATATGACCACCGATGAGATATCTGCTTCTCGGCGCTGCTCGCCCGATTCTCAAAATGGTCGGGGGGGCATCAGCATTCAGTCTGTTCTGTCCAATTGAGGATGTACATAACACGATCGGCTGGAAGATGTTGAGCTGCGCATTGCTAGGAGGCTGCGCGATGGTTCTTCCCTGTTTACATCTGTACGACTATCACGACCTTAATGATCTGCATTGCGTTGAAGAGTGGGATGATTGATTACCTACTGTATACCACTTGAACAATTTGCGGTACTCCGCAGGAGCCGCAAGGGCGTTATCAACGACGGCGAATGCACCGTTCGATTCACATACTTCCTCAGTCCCGTGCATTACTTCGTTGTCCCGTGAAATAGAAGAAGGATATTGTGGTATTGCGGTATTTCAAGGGTCCAGTCGTCAATTAGATTCATCATCTTTCGAGGTGCATAATTCACTAGCACGTCAGTGTTATTTGGCTCACCGCAGAACCTAGAATGCCTGACAACATACATGGTTCACCGGATAGACCAGATATAATTTGCTAGAAACACATTCCCTTGTCCGTGGGCGCTGGACGGCCACCTATACCTTTCCCTGGATGTCGATTCGTGGCCTGCCGCGAGGTTTCACTGTCGGCTGCGCTCTGCCACGCGACATCTCCCTTCGCACCACCACGCCCTCGACGACCTCAACGACCTCGCCGCTTTCACATATTCTGCACAGATCTCGAGTCCGGTCAAAAGTGCAGCATCGAGTCCTGGTCACCTTATCTGGTGGGAGTTCCGCTGCTGCTGCTGCTGCTGCTGCTTCGCTCCGGCTCCGATCTCCACACCAGTGGTCACACGTTGCCCACCACTCGCGACGAATACCACCGACCGCAATGGCGACTTCGACTACGCAGAAGAGAAGCCATGCAGGGCACTCGCACGGCGGCCATCATCACCATCACGACAACACATATCTCACGAGCAAGAATAGCAGCGATCCAGGAGTGAGGATAACACGCATTGGACTATATGTTAACTTGGGAATGGCGATTGCAAAGGGGACAGGAGGAGTTGTGTTCAATTCACAAGCGTAAGAGCTGTTCGAGAAGCCTGAGAGGAGAATACATAAATCTAACAGCACCTCTAGCTTGACGGCAGACGCTCTCCACGCATTGACGGATCTGATCTCGGACGTGACCACATTATTGACCATTTCCTACTCGATTCGACCAGCTTCAGCACGGTTCCCACTCGGCTACGGTAAAGTGGAGTCTCTCGGAGCCCTCGCGGTCTCAGGAATTCTCCTCTCTGGTGGTTTCATGATCGGTCTACAAGCAGTCATGGCTCTCAGCCAGCAGTTCTTCCCTCAAATTTTCGAGGCTCTTTCTCATATCGGCATGTTCGAACATGCGCACCACCATGGACACGATCATGGGCATATCCACCTGGGACCGAACATCAATGCTGCGTGGCTAGCTGCGGGTTCGATTGTGGTTAAGGAGTGGCTGTATCGAGCTACGATGAAGATTGCCAAGGACAAGAGGAGTAGTGTTCTTTCGAGTAATGTCAGTGTGCTGAGGATCGTATCTCTTCATGACGAATGCTGACCAGACCAGGCATACCACCACCGCGTCGACAGCCTGACAGCTTTCGTTGCACTCTTCACCATCGTCGCAAGCCACTTCCTAGAAGGCGCTCGCTGGCTAGATCCCGTCGGAGGCCTCATCATCAGCGGCATGATCGTACAAGCAGGCTGGGGCAACACGAAGTCCGCACTCTACGAGCTCGCCGACGCAGGAATGGAAGACGAAGCCCGCGAAGGGGCCGAAAAGGCCGCGAACGCCGTGCTGGCTGGACGAAAGGAGGAGATCCGCGGCGTGCAGGGCATCAAGAGTGGGCAGAACCTCATGTTTGAGGTGGAGGTCGCCGTGGAGAAGGATTGCTCGGTCGCCAAGTCGAATGAGATCGAGGTGGAGATCAGGGAGGCAATTGCGGCGAGTGTGCGTGGTACGAAACGGGTCAATGTGAGGTTTACGACGAAGGAGGAGCCTGCGTTTTTGGATCAGTTTGTGGCTAGTGAGGAGAAGTTGGATGGGGAGGCGGAGGATCATGGGCATGATCATGGGCACGATCATCATGATCATGGACACGCCAATGGGGCTAAGCAGAAGTAGAAGGAGACGGCATGGCGAGTGGCGAGATTTGGATAGAAGGGGAACTTGGAGGACTACGGTCCCTCCCAGATAGCTTGTCAAACGATGAAGATGTTCAAACGACCTGCTGGCGTCAAGCACTGCGTCTCCTTGCAATCGAGGATGTTCGTGGCCAAGATCATGTTGTTGGATGGAACTGTCCATTGGGGGTTTTACCACGATATCTCCGCAGGTGGTCCTGGTGGATATTGTGTCTCAGCTATGCATTGGACAAATGCGGCTAATTAATGGCACTTTTCAGCACGTCGCGTCGCGTCTTCCCAGCTTTCCGATTATTCACCACATCTATTCGACTTCCACCATTTCTCGACCAGCACATACATTCACACCATGTTGGCAATACCATCTGCATCGCGTATCGACGCGAAGCGACGGGCAGTGGTCAACCCCAAGCGCCAGCAATTCCAACAGGCCGCGTTCGCAGAGCAGGACTATGCGCATCGCATGAACTTCTACATCATCCCACCTACAGGCGACATCACACTCGAACAATTCGAAGAATGGGGCATTGCGCGTCTCAAAGTGCTCGCCGAGCTCGAGGCGTGCCAGTTCCGGAACAAGACGCCGACCGAAACAGAGGAATACATGCGACCCATTCTAGCCAAGCATCTGCCGCTCGCGAGTAACAGCTCTCGCAGCAGTGAGGTGAATTTGGAGCGGAAACGAGATCATTATAGTCATTGGACTCTGAGATTGGCATTTTCGAGCACGCAGGATCTACGACAACGGTTCTCGCGATTGGAAGCACAGCTTTTCAAGCTGAGGATACAACAGGATGATCTGCGGGAGAGGAAGTCATTCATTGAGTCGCTGCCGATGTCGTGGGAGACTGTGAGCAATGAGGAGAAGGCTATACTGGGCGATGATCTCAAGGCGGCAACACGATGGTACAAAGAGGATGAGGAGAGTTGGTTCAAGGTGGAGTGGGAGAATGTGCCAGAGTTGGTGGAGAAGCGACAGGTTCTGCTAAAAAAGGGGAAAGCATACGTGCACGTTAGAGAACAGATGAACATGGTCGTGAACGAGTTCTCAAGACAGCTGGAGTCCGGTCTGGAACTCGCCGCTCGATTTCTGCCGCGCATGGACGAGGACAACCGACTGGCGCCGATATTGCATCACCTCTCGCAGTCGTTCGTGGCGCCTGACGCATCCTACGCGGAGAGCTCCAGTCTCAATGACATTACAAGCATCACTGCGGGCTCGATCGATGGACACAGCAAGCACTTCCCATTATGCATGCAGAATCTGCATCGCGAGTTGAGGAAGAACAGCCATCTGAAGCACTACGGGCGTCTGCAATACACGCTCTTCTTGAAGGGCATTGGCTTGAGCATGAACGAATGTATTGTGTTCTGGCGGAAGAGCTTCAAGCTGATCACTGACGGTATGTTGTGGTACCATGCCGTAGCACTGGACGATGGCTAACATCTCACAGACAAGTTCAAGTCGGAATATCTGTACAACGTCCGACACGCCTACGGCGATGTTGGCGGCGACTCAAATCGGCGAGGTCGTGGCTACACTCCATACAGCTGTCAAAAATTGCTCACAGAAGCTCCACCTTCGAGCGGACAAACACACGGCTGCCCGTACCGAACGTACAGCCCAGACAACCTGATCGGACTGCTGCAGAACGTGGGCGTATCGGACAAAGAGCTGCTGAAGGGTGTCCGCGAGGACGTGGCTAAGCAACGGTACCACATCGCCTGCAACAGGGTCTTCGAGTCAACGCACAAGAATGAGATCAAGAAGGTACGTCTGATTCCAAATCTCGACAATGCAATTCTTAGCGCTGACTTGAATCACAGGTCAAAGAAGAGTCCCTCTGGCCTGCCAGCGAGCTCGACACGATCCTGCATCCAAACACATATTTCAAGCGAAGTTTCCTGCTCAAGAACCTCGGAAAGGTTCAAGCTGGAGACATTGGCGTTGATAACGGTGGACCATCCCAGTCTTCGGCCGAGTGAGTCGACAGGATATCTAAGCATGACTATGCATGAATCTGGGCGTTGCGGAGTTTCGGAAGCGTATTGGCAGAAGCAGGGTATGTTTGAAAGCTTTACGAACTCTTGTACAACGTTTACAGGTCTCACCTTCCTGGTTCTGTCATGCGTTCATGCACGACGCGATCCTTTGTCCTTCGCATCTGAAGCCGAGGTCGGCAGACGTGAGGAGAAGCGGAGACACAAACGCCTCCATGTCTCCATGTACTGATGATCGACACTGGGGGCGTCCACACCCCACACTCACCATCAGCCGCTTGGCAAGATCTCCGACATCACTTCCCCATTTCAGTCGGCTTCCGTGTCGATCAGCGCCCGCGATACGCAATGATTCCTCTGTGGAAGCTTTCTCCGATTCTTGATCGAAAGCTTGCGAGGCTTTGTCGTGCTTCAAGGAACGAAGATCGAGTACTCGCGCAAACGCCACGAGCATCAGAAGAGAGCGGATGGATCCGTCGACACTCAATGGTTCTTGGGAAACTTCAAGAAGACTCTATTGAAGTATGATTCCAAGTTCGCGCTGCCGGCTGCTTTGCAAAACATCCCGGCCCTTTCCAAGAGAGACACCGACGCCAACGAGCCTTTGACCGACCAGAGTCAGGATGGGCTGGATTCGTTGTATTACGGTGCTGGTCAGGTGAATACTCAGACGTTCACCTTTGACTTCGATACCGGGTCGAGCGATACCTTTGTGCCTGGACCGACGTGCGGTACTGAACAGGGCTGCGTTGGCAAGACAAAGTACAACCAGAGGGGTGTGGACCGTGGCAACACTACCAGCATCACATACGGGTCCGGTCAAGGTAGGTCTCATGGCTCAAATATGGTATTGATGCAAGCACTGACCTCTGACTAGTGACTGGCGAGAACTACCTCGACGATGTGACTATTGCCGGTCTGACTGCCACACGCCAGAACGTCATCTCTCTCACTCAAGCCGAGGGATTCGCCAACTCAGCTTCGGACGGATTGATGGGTATGGCGTTCCAGTCGATCGCGAACAGCAAGTCGTCTCCGTACTTCTTCACTCTGGTGGATCAGGGCAAAGTCAGCCCATCCGAGTTCAGCTTTTATGTGAGTCGTCCTCTGAGACGAACAGCACTTGCCAGTCATTCACGTACTGACTAGCTGTTAGCTTGGACGTGCGAAGTCGAACACTGGAAGCAAGAGCGAGATGACACTGGGTGGCCGTGACTCCTCCCGCTACACCGGATCGTTCACTCCCGTTCCTGTCTCCTCGCAGACATACTGGCAGGTGCCCATTGACGGTGTGGTAAGTCAAACACGATCTTGACTTTTCAAGACCGGCTCAGTGACCAACCATGCTCCAGACCGTGAACAAGAACGCAGCCCTCCCAACAACCGCAGGCCAAGCCGCAATCGACACCGGAACGACCTTGATCATCGCCCCCAACGCCGCCGCCCTGTCGATATTCTCCCAAATCCCCGGCTCCGTGCCCCTCCCACTCGGAGGAGCCGTCACCCTCTTCGCCTACCCGTGCGCCTCCAATCCAACCGTCAAATTGAAGTTCGCCGGCAAGTCGTTCGCCGTCAACCCACTTGACCTCAACTTTGGCCGACTCACCGACGACTTGGGATTGGATCTTAGCGGTCTGCCCGTTCTCGGTGATTTGGTCGCGGGAGCTTTCTGCCTTGCTGGTATCGCTGGAGCGGACTTCAAGCCTGGCGAGAACTTCTACGTGGTTGGCGATACGTTCTTGAAGAATTGGTATTCTACCTATGAGTACCAGAGCCCGAGCAAGGCTTTTGTCAACTTTGCGAAGGCTGTTTAAGAAAAGATGAAAGGATGATGGGATGAACCTGGCTTGCTAGCTTTAACGACGTAATGATTGAGCATAAAGGTTTTCGTGTACATACGAAATTTTTGACTATTGAACGATATTGCCAGTTCCTTCCGACCAGATGATGTCTACACTGCTATGGAACTGTCCTGCTAGGTGGACTGCACGGCTGCGGCATTGTTCTGCTTGGTTAATAGCATGTAGATTTTTGACATACAGTTATACAGGGTATGACATGCGAGGTGAGAGATTGTTCGAACGATTTGACTCGACTCAATTTTCTATTTTGCCTAGGTTAATGCCGAGCGTCTTCTACGCTCCTATTCACATCTTCGAGATTGTTCGAGGACATTTAGATCTGCCCATTGAAGCTCGCAACGTTCCCGCCCTGGCGTCTGGTCTCAAGCAGACCTTCCGCCCATTCCGTCGCGGCTTCAACCGCCTTCACAGGATCCGTGCGGTGCAGCATGAGAAAGCCTTGTACTTCAGCCGGCGAGATCTGGTCTTCGGGAATGGCCGCCGCGAACTTTTTCGCCAACGTGGCAAGGTCGTCGTCAGTTGACTTCTTCTCGGTGTCCTCGAAGATGTGCAGAAACAAAGTCTCCATTACCTCTGCGGTGGCGTAACCCAGCAGAATCTTCAGGTCGATGCGGCCCGGGCGTATCAGAGCAGGGTCCAGTGTGTCTGGTGAGTTGGTGGTGCAGATCAGTATCCGACCTTCTTGGCTGCAGGGTCCGTCGATTGCATTCAGGAGTCCGCTCAGTGTTACCCCAGTGCTTACAGGAGCAGCCTTAGGACGTGAGGGGCGAGCGTTACGAGGCTTCCGTTCAGGTGTCGGCTCTGGCTCGACCTCTGGAGTTTGGGTGTCGGCCATGGTTTCGCGAGTGACTCCCGCGGAGTCGATGTCTTCGAGCAGGACCACGCATTTTGGTGGAAGACGGTCGAAGATCTCTTGGACTTTGCTGTCGTTCATCCCGCACGAGGTCAGGCTGACAACGTATAGCGGAAGGGCAAAGTGACCGGCAATAGCGGCAGAAAGGGAGGTTTTGCCTGTTCCTGGAGGGCCATATAACATATATCCCCTCCGCCAAGGAATGCCACGATCTGCATACCACTGCTGCGATGAGAGGTACACGGTCATGTCGTCGATCATGCTAGTCTTCTTCGTTGCTTCCATGGATACAGAATCAAGCTTTCTGGAAGTCCTGAACGTACCAACCGAGCAGATCTCTCCTTTCTCATTGGGATTCGGGACGTATCGCACGATCCTGGTCATGAGCGCCTTCTCTGCTTCTGCGTCTGCCTTGACATGCTCAAGGAATTTCTTGATTGGCTTGACAGATCCCATCAGCGAAAAGCAGGAGATCGTCAAGTCGTGCTCTGCAGGTCCTCCGGAAACGATTTGTACATGTCCACTCTTGTGCCTCATCGTCGTTTCCGGTGTCTGTTCCACACTGCGGCTTCTGGAGAATTTCAGCCAGACTCCTTCGAACTGGAACCAAGCGGTCGCGGACAGACTCGGAAGGTAGGTCAAGTCAGAGGTGCTATCCTTCAGGGTATTGTCAGACATTGTCATTGACCGAGAATTCTGTCCGATCCCATGCTTCACCATATACTTCCGGACCTGTTTGTTGACCGGACTCAAGCCCGACACCGTGATGTGGCAGAGGAACGATCCATAAGCCTTCTGTGCCAGATTTCTGGCTTTGAGGAGCTTCTTGATGTAACGCGAGAGGCCATAGGCGAGCAGCGCGAATGGCAGAATGGTTTTGAGACTTTGTTCGAGTAAGGGGCTGGCCGTGCGGAGCATGGCAAAGGTTTGGCGACAGACCGAGTCGACGCTGAGTAGAAGCACATCAGAGGTGTCCCCTCGCAGTCCGGCTGCGGCGTGGTTGACCATGTGTGCGAGTCCCGCCAGCGGGAGTCGCGCAAGGTTCCTGTTGGCAGACATGATGAGGGTGCTGGATGTTGCGGTGTGGAGTTTCTGTTGTCCTGTTGATTTCGTTGAGTCTTGACTACTTCAACCAGAGTCGATCAGAAGAAGGCTGGCTTTTTCTGGACTTCGATGAAGATGCAAGAGCTGATCGATTGAGGCCCAGGCCGGGAGTAATCAGCATATAAATGTTGGCCTAGCTTTCGTCCGAGAAGCAAACGCGTTGTCCGCTTTCAAAGAATGCCCTTGTGTGGAGACAGACGAAGCATGCCGCCCTGCGGGATATCAAACACTTCCTTTGTCGAGTAATGCCTGGCAAAAGGAGTCGTGAATGCCATTGTTCAACTTCATTTCCTTTGAGAAGTGTAGAGGAGTAGCGATACAGGCAAAGGGATCGTGAATGCTATTGTTCATGGTTGAGTTCTTTGTGGTGCGCGGTCATCGTCGAAGACATCTTGGAAGGCCCGCGAGACCGCTATAGCGACAGAGCTGTAGGCGATGATCTGATTGTGCGCTATAACGGGTCAGCATAATGACTTTCCTTCACAATGGATGGGTCTGGCCTACCTCCGTTCCTCACGATTTCGAACCTCAATCGTGGGCGATCTTTGAGGTTCACATCTAGTACAGCCGGTCCTTTACTGCCGTCCAATGCCTGTCCGTCTTTGCCTTCGAGCTTCAGTTGACTCGCTGTGTCTCTGCTTCCTAGTATGCGCCGGCAGATGATTTCGGTCTGATGATACGGGATATCAGCATCATTAATAGCATGCAGCAATTGTAGAGATCCCATGCTCCGAGATCCGCTGTGTAGCTTCGAGCTTCCTTCCAATACGTCGTAGTATGCGGCCAATCGTTCTCCTGTCTGCCATGTATCCGCCAGCTGGACAAGGAGCTGGTCTAGTATGAATGGGAATGGCTTCAGTGGTGCAACCAGTGAGATTAAGCCAGCGACTTTGTATGTGCGCATAAGACCTGGAACGCTCACGAAAGACGCTGCTAGAATGATGCCTGCGAATGTCACAGGTTCACGTTCCGAGTTCGAGGCCAGTATGCGTGCTGCTTTGACCGGTTCCGACGGGACCAATGTGTTCTTCGGATGTGCGTAGTGAAGAGCTACGGCACTGGTGACGGCCGTTCCGAGGCTTTGGCCCATGATGACAATGCGCTCGGGATCGACCTTAGCAACGTTCATGATCCAGTCCAGCAGAGTTACGCCGTCCAGAATGACGCCGGCTTCCGTCGGAATTCCAGTGGAATGGCCAAACCCTCGGTAGTCGATTGTGAAGACGTGAGTATCAGAAGCAGTACTCAGATATCGATTGGCATCCTTTCGCCAACCTTGTGCAATATGGCCAGCGTTCCCGTGGACTGTCAAACTTAGATTAGCTCGTTCCACGGACACCAAGTGCATGAGCACGTACAGCTCACAACGACTTTTGTGCCTGAATTCTCAGCAGAAAGCAGCTGATAAGCCGTGGTTTCGGTGAAGTCTTCAACGGGCCGCCCAGCAGGACGATCCTCCGCACGAATCTGCGCCTCATGCCGGGCGTATATATTGACAGGCAGAATGTGCCACCCGAATAGTGTCTCGCCATCTGGTGTGACGATATTGAACGGCGTTACTTGATGCTTAGCGAAGCCGAATGCCTCGCCATCGTGGATGTCATCCCAGAAAAGTGTATTGAACTTGTGCGAATACAGTGCCCTAGCATGCGTTAGTTGACATCCACTTTTGTACATTCTTGTCTATCATTCTGGACTTACCATCGCTGGACTGTAGGATTAAGTTGAAGACCAATAAACACAGCATACAGCCCGACAGCAATTGTTGCGCCGTAGAGCGCTTTGTTCCAGACCGGCGACGTTATCGGCATTGTGAAGAGGATATGAAACAAGTGAATGAGGAGTGTACTCGGGCGAAGTGTAAAGACATTGTTGAATGTGACCTTAGATTGCAGGACGACGGAGTGAAGTCGACTGAGGCGCAATGCCGCACGTGCTAGAGATGCTTAGCGAGGAGCCGCTCAATCAATATCAAGTCAAATTCAGAGCATCTTGACCTGAATTCCAGGCCCATTCGACACCAATTTGAATGAGTTCCTGCAACGGCCAGCATCGACTTCACCTTCACACTCACGCAACACCTTCCATCTCCACTTCACGAACGCGACATTGCTCGATTGCTCGACTTTCCCCCTATACCAAGGGTACAGGTTTCCAACTCGAGGTTACCAATGTCCTCTATCCGGACATCAACACGAAATGGCGCAACCACAGGAGCCTCGAACGGGTGAAAAGCGAGGACCAGGACGGCCGAGATCGACCGCGACGCCCGCGATGAAGAAGCAGAGACTGTCTGCAGCCACAACACCATTGCAGAATAGTCCCATCGCTCACTCGCCTGCGGCCGCGTCGCCAGCGCCGATATTGGAAAAGAAGGTGGTCAGGTTACCAGCGAAGGTTGCAGAGAACAAACCGCTTCCGACATTGTCAGAGCCACAGTCGCATGCATTGTCGAATGACGAATACCAGAGCATTGCTGCCAGTGCAGTCCTGACAACATCTCTCGATCGCTCGCGACTGAACTGGATTTCAAATGGCATCTTCAAGCGGCATTGGGTGAAACCGGAGAGTGGAAAGAACGCGAAGCCACCACCGCCGGGGAATCCTGATGCGAAGCTGATGAAGTCTCGGGGACCGTGTAGGATGCGGATCGAGCCTCATATTTTCGAGGCGGAGGTATACATCGAAGAGCGTCCGAAACCACCGCCAGGCCCGAAGCAATATGCCGGACCGACTCATACTCCATTCGGAGCGCCATATCGACCGACGCAGCCTGGCCAGCCGCCGCAGAATCCGCATATCCAGAATCGAACGCAGTCGCCTGCTGTTGTCACGCCCGCACATCCACCCTTGCAACCACCGCTTCGAGGAGGATCGAATCCCTCCACGCCCACACCGGCGCCTCCAGCAGAGAAGAAGGCGGACCCTGTAATAAGCATGCTCGCTTCAAGAGCGTCTTCCGACCCCGAGCTGAAGTCGTTAATGAAAGAGGTAGCTACTGGAAATGCCACCCCGGACCAGTTGAAAACATTTCAGAGACACATCGATGAGCTCACGGCTATAATACAAACACAAAAGAAGGCCGACGGTCCCAGTACGCCAAAGGCGGAATCAGGATCGAATGCCATACAGTACGACGGAGCTGCTGTTTCAAGGCCAACACCACAGCAACCCGTGCCGCAACCTACACAGCAAAGACCTTCTTACCCTGCTGCCCAAGTACCAGCCTACCATCAGCAGCCAGCTTGGAGTCCTCCTGTTCCGATCCCCACGAATCTGCCTGTTGTGTTCTCTTTCTCCACGCCTGGTGCCTCGGAGGATCGCTTTCTCTTCCCAGAGCATTGCATATTAGAGGCTCTGTCCCCTCAGCACCTCCTCGTCAGCTTCATGGTAGTTCGCAAAGGTCGCGACGCTATCGATACGAGTGGGCTGGACCCGGACAAGGAGTACTGGCAGCCGATAACCATGATGGTGGAGGTGGCTTATGGACGCGAGGAGATACTCAACTGCATCCGCCGGTGGGTCAAGCCGGCGGAGGATTCTCGCAAGCATATGGAGGAGGTGATGCAGCGTTGTGAAAGGGCGCCGGAGACACATCTGGCTTTGAGGTTGCCTGTCAAATCTACCTTGCTCCCGGAGAGCGAGGAAGCGTCCAAGGAAGCCACGCCGGTCGTTGATGACAAGACGAAGTCCAAGCCGACGGTCAAAGTAGCGAAGAAGGCGGCGTCCAAAACAGCCGCCCCGCCTGGGAAGCCCGCGGAGCCTGCAACTCGAAGTCCTGCCAGCACGGGAGAGCCAGGCAACGAGCCAGTACCTGATGCTGCAGCCTCAGCTTCAGATCAGAAAGACGCGCCGGCAGCAAGCACCGACGCTACCCAAGCCAACGAAGACACCACCATGGCAGAAGATGACGGCCGGCCAAAGCGAGCCACGCGCAAAAGTGTTAGAATTAGCGAAGTATAGCAAGACGCCAGCATGGCCTGTATGATTTATGAATCAGAACATAACAACATATACGTCTCTGCTTGCCGAATGCCCATTATGCAGTTGTTCGTCTCTCGTAGTACTCATTCGTGGCAATCATTAATCCCTATCGTGGTGCATGTCCACTCTCTTCCTGCGCAGCCTTGCTTCCAAGAGCTTCATCCAGTCCACCCATCACCTCGTCAAACTTCTGCAGCAGCCCGTTGATATCGCCCTTCTTAGCACGCTGTCCACTCCCCGTCTCTCTCCCTTCAATCCGCAACATGAGTCCTCGATCCCCTGCACTCGTCTGGTCGCCCCAACTCGGCGCTTGCGTCACCCTCGTTCTCAACGCTTGGCACTCCGGAGAGAACGAAGATGTAACCACGACTTCTTTTCCGTCCGCACTCATGTCCACGACCACGAAGCGTTCTTCCACCTCATGCTGTTCGTCGGAGAGAGTTTCCAGAGCTGCGGCGGTGAGGATATCGGGATCGTCGTCGGAGAAGAGGTAGTGCACCGTCGGGTGGTGTTGAGTATCCGACGCCGTGTCTTCGATCAAAGTGAAGAACGGGCGGAAGTCTGGTGGGTGGAGAAGGGTACTGGTCGGCTTGGGGTAAGGCAGCCCTTCGTCCTCTGCAACGTTGTGCTCGTCGGCCGCCATGGATTCTGATGTTGAGGTGAGGAAGGTTTCCACGGGGTCAGAATCGGCTCCAGGTTCTCTCGGTGGCTTTGTATCGGCTCCAAGACGCCCAGACTGTCTGCCGTCCTTTGTTGACCGACTAGACAATTCCGCAGACTCGCTTGCTGCATCGTTGTCACCTCCATCGTCCTTGGGCTTCTGCAGTTTGTCATCCTGGTGTCGAGCAAGCGATCTCTCGTCTCGTGTGGATGGCTCTGACATCTTCCATCATCGTCACGTCTGTGCATCGAGGTTCATGTTGATGTCGATGTCTCGAAGCTCGCTGTCAGAGCTCGAGAGCTTGATAGGCGGGAGTATCCGCTCATCACATGCAACTTCTGACCACATCACCCTTCCACACATCGCAACACTCCATACTATGGGCGGGCAAGACATTGTCACTCTTGATGGAGGGATATTGCGAGAGCTGATCTGCTGGGAGGCGTCGTACCGATAATCCGAGGAGAATCTGGGCTACCCTTGTTACGGCGAGCAGTGAAAGATGGAGTTCCCGACTGCCTCGAGGTATACCGTTCGCATGGGCAATTCGATTCCTCGGCAACGAGCAAATGGATCGTATCTTTGGGCACTCAAGGCTCCGCTCATAGCTACCTGGCTAGGCCGATGAAACAGTCAAGAGATGCACCCCCAGGCCTCGAATAGATTGCGTCCTTGCAATTCAGACCGATCTCCAGTCGTCAAAACTCCCAGCAAGATCGCATGAGCCATGACTGCATCGATGAGCTGCCCACGATGCGATAGGGTTGAGACGAGAACTTACTCCTCATTTTGGGCGAGGATGCACACGCTGGGTCCACGTGTCAACACCAAAGCCAGACTTCGTCAGTTCGTCAAGCACAATTCTCGCCTCACTCCAAGGGATGGTCAACGCTGCAATGGACGGCATACCTAGCCTCGAGGCGTCGATGATGCATTGAGGCGAGTAGTGCTGATGGACATACGAATGCCCTCTCATCGCTCCTCTGAATCTCCCGACGGTGTTCTTTCCTGCGCTTCACATTGCAGCTCATCACGCCTCCACACTTCGTCACTGCTTTGCAAGATCTGGCGAGCTTTCAATTCGCAGCACCCAACTCGTCCCTCTCTCCCGAAGTACGATCCCACGGGTACAACATCCACATCGCACCGCCGGCATGCGTGCAGCTCTCATCTTCGCTCTGTGGATTGGCAGCTCTTACGCTACCTTCGTAAGACATGTCGCCAAGGCCCTCCCTTCCGTACTACATGCTCATCCATCGTGCTGCAGCACTGCATCTACGGCGTGAACCCCAGGGACCCGTTTCCTCATGCACCGGCCGAATCTGCCCATGAATTAATCATCCACCCGAATATGCCGGTGCTGGCCAACACGTGTGGAGAACACGGCGAAGATGTAAGAAACCCCACGGGCAAGAAAGCTTGCAGCGCTCCAAGAGCGCCCCAGAGGCTATGCCAGCAAGTCTTGCTCCGCCCTCACGATTGTTTCTTTTACAACCGAGCGATAGCTAACCCTTTCGTCCCTCTATTCGAATAGAAGGGCTGTTGCGTCGATATGGACGACCCCGGAACTCCGCAGAAGAGGCCGAAATACTATCGTTGCGCTGCGGTATGTCAAGAATTTTCCGTGGACACTGCCCTCCTTGGTCCGAAACCTGACGCATTTCTTCTAGGACAAAGGATGCATCGCCGAACAAGCATACTGCGTACCAAGCTACACCGACGGTGAGTCCGCGAATGGATCGAAGCCTGTCGAGGACGACACCAGGTCTTTGCTGACTCTTCTGCCCTTCGGCACTCAGGCTACGCTGATTGCAGCTGCGAAGGAGAGGGGACGTGCTAGATGTACAACTACGAGTAGCACTATCTTTGCGCGAGCACTTTCAGTACGTCGATTTATGGTGATGGACACGCATGTCGTGACATCAGCATTCAAGTCGGCTTCAGGTCGGTAATGGCAATGGGTGTGGGCTAGGGAACTGATCGCAGGCATTGGACTATATGAAAGCCTTGCAATTTCTTGAGTCGAAGTTTCTAGGCGTGGGCTGTATGGAGTACATGTCTCTTCGTCTCGCCATCGCCATCGCCGTTCCTTCTTATCACCAACAGGCCTCACCACTGGTCGCTCTCCACGGCAACACTACGACAGCACAGTCCAACGATCCCGGCACTGCCGCAACACTCCCGGGTGCACGCCCCCGACACCCAAATGAAGATCAAGCCCTTAATCACCAGTGCAGTGCTGAATCTGCTCATCCCCGTCGTCCCAGCTCGTGTCCGCCATCACCATATTTGTGCTGCGTCACAAACGGAAAGATACGACATCAATGACTGCAAACCGGACAAGCGCCTAGCCGCGATATGCGTAATTACCTCGCTCTGTGTCTCATCTTGCCTGACGCTATTCACTGACTGAGCACTTAGGCCTATGCCATCGATTCTACAACGAGGGAAATGCATTGCGAACAATATCATTGGTTTCAGAATGAGTGGCATTTCCACCACTGGGCGGATGAGGAATGCATAGTGCCGGGCAGCGAGGAATCGAACGGTGAAGGCCTTGGTTTGATAGCTTGCGTGTTCAGAAAATGACATTGAACGCACCGGCGATCGACCCACGCGAAGGGTCTTCGACGATTGGAAACTCTCCTCCACGCTCGAATAAATGCGACAAATCGTCAGATCGACGTCGCGGCAAGGTTTCTTTTCTCACACAGGGCAGTCGATGCAGCGGATGCAGGGGTGGCACGAAAATCTCGCACCTGCACTGTATGAACGCCTCGCACTTCATGCGGATGCTGTCATCGGAGTGGAGGGCCCGGAGTCGGCCCTCGACAAGACTGTACGCAAGCCTCGCATTGTACGCGGACGCTATCGTCAAGGTGGAAGTACCTGGACAAGGGACTACGGGAAGTCATATTCCTTTGTTTCGCCGTCGGCGTTCCTCCGACTCTCGCCACTCTCTTATGCAGCACGCTCGAACGAACCCCACAATCGCTGCAAAAACCCCAGAAACAAGCCGAAGATGAAGCTCTCAATCGCTGCCGCATTCGCAGTCTTGAGTGTGCACATTCCCGTCGTTGCGGCGAAATATCACCATCACCATATCTGTGCCGCTTCAAAGTCGGTCGATTACGAGGACCTCGACTGCAGTGCGTATAAAGATCTTGTCGCCATCTGCGTATGACACCGCTTCTCTTCTTACCCAAACTGTTTGCTGACTTGTCACTTAGGCCTTCAACATGGAACCCACGTTCGACAAGCTGGACTGCAGTGGCCATGCTTGGTTCCAGAACGTGTATCATTTCGACCACTGGTCCGACCCAGGTCTTGGTGGTGGGCCATGCGAGGTAAAAGGTAGCGAGCAATCGCGTGGTGCAGGAAGCGGGAAAGTGGCCTGCGTGTTTCGCTGAGGTCTCTCCGCGCGAACAATCCTAACGCTATGGGCAATGAGCATCGGTCTCGAGTAACATATTGTCATCGACTCGGCCACATGCCAGCTACTTGCTTATCTTAGCTAGTGTTCTAGCCGAGGCCGATTGTAAGCTCCTTGTATAGCGCAACGATCCGACCAACCGCGAGATGAGTAGGTAGATGCTATCGTGGTGAGGCTCGATCGCAGGCATAAGACGGTATGCAAGCCTCGCATTTTATGCGGATGCCGTCATCATCCGAGTGGACGACCAGGAGCGACCCGTATCATGCAAGCCTCACATTTGATGTGAACGCTGTCGTCGGAGTGGCAGTGCGCGGGAAATAGTAGTTATATCCCACCGTTTTCGCCGCACCGTTCCTCCTCAACAGCAACTCCACGTGTTCCTCTCCCGCACAGCACGCTTCAACAACCCCGCCATCGCTGCAATACCTTCGGTTCTACGCCTCGAATACAAGGCCAAGATGACTACGAAGCTCTCCATCGCCGTCGCGGTCTTGACTCTGCTCATTCCTGTCGTTCCGGCCAAAACTCACCGTCACCACATCTGCGCTGCTTCACAGTCGGTCGAACACTTATCGCTCAAGTGCAATGGAGGACTAGCCGCCATCTGCGTATGATGATACACTCGCTCCCTTCTTACCTAGAGCGTATGACTGACTTTCATTGCCACTCAGGCCAAAAACATGATATCGACGGAGGACGAACTGCATTGCGAACAGTATCCTTGGTTCCCGAACGAGTGGCATTTCAACTCCTGGGCAGACCCAGAAGTTGGTGGGGGATGCATGGTAAAGGACAGCGAGAAATCGAATGGTGCAGGCAACGGGAGATGGGCGTGTGTCTATAGCTAAGTGTGGATCAAACCACACGTAGTCTCGTCGACGCCATGGGCAATGAGCAGCGGTTTCCGCACGATCACCGAATCGGACACATGGCAACAACTTGATTCTGATCGCGATCAGCATACGTACAAACAATACAGTCGTTGACGAGCGTATCTTTTTGACCTTCTTTTCAATGACAGAGCCAGAGGTCGGACCGACCACTGACCAAGACCGAGTCCAGCGGAAGAGTCGTTTTGTTGGACTTGAAGATAGCTCCGTGATGTTTGGACACCATCAAGAGCAATCCGCGTGGCATCGACCTCGTACCAAGGCTGCCATGGATAAGAGCCTCCTCCATGGACAGGCTCAACAGCATAGTCGATAGAAGCGGACTCGAGTAGCCAAGACAGATTGGGCGCGCAAGAAACTACTCACCAGGTAGGTCAGCAGAGGTGCTATGTGTTCGCACATGTCCGGCGAGTGATAATAAGCACATTTCATAGTCGCACCGGCCAGTACGACGAAACGTACTTACACTCTGGAGCTCCGACCCGTGATCTGCAACGTTTGTCGCGGAGACTGGTCAGGATCGCCTGTGGTGATGTTGATGTAGACGAAGGGATCAACGGCGTTGAGATGAGATGGGAAAGTGGAAGGACACCACACGAGCTGACTCAGCAGGAAGCTAACCTCGAACGATGGCTTCCATCTCGCTAATCTTCTAGTCTTCGGATGACGAACTCTTCTATAGTGCAGCCAAAAGACGAGCAACCATACGCGCCAGCAGAACTCATCACATCAAGAACACAGCAGCAGAATGAAGAAACCCGAACCTCCATGCTCCCATACCGCGCATCAATACATCCCCCTCCTCCCTCCATCCCTCCTACTTTCTCCTCCCACCATACCCCCGTCCATGCCCTCTCCCTCCCTCCCTCCTCCTCTCAGACCTCCTCAGCCGACCCCTATCATACCTCGACCTCTTCGACGACCTCGCCTTCTTGAACTTGCCCCGGTTGGAGTCCCGCAGCATCTCCCTCACGCGCTCGAACAGGATTCCGATACCCGCGCCACCGATGGCGAGGGACATTTTCTTGTCGACGGTGAGTTGGATCGTGTGCTTGAACTCTGTCGTCGGCAGGGTCGCAGGAGTTGTGCGTGGCTTTGATGCGGAGTGATGGGAATGATTTGGTCGGCGAGTTTGGCTGGGTGATGACGTCGATATTGATCGGACGTCGTTGAGACTTCTGCCAGACGGATGGACGGACCCGGGTGCAGGTTATATATCCTTTCTTTCCCTGGCGACTCCTCGCTAGTGACGCAACAGAGGCCGCGACCGTGCAGGGCGTCAGTTGCCTTGGTCGGAAGTGGTCGTCTGACAGTACGACATTGCCTTGCAAGGCAGCTCATATTGGCGGCCTTTTGGAATGGACATGGCGGGGTGGGTGCGATCAAATTCGGTAGGTCGACTGACGGTATTAGCATACGCGGTGCTCATTAAGGCTGAGAGGGGGCCTCCTGGTGCAATGTCAGGCCGCCATCGGATGACCCAGGCAAAGAGCGTACGACGGCTTGCCGAAGGCAACTAGCGTATCAGATCTCAATACGAGTGCGGCCTCCTCACACCGGAGCAGGGCATCAAAGTTCGCTTGTTATCAGCACGGCAGATCTCACGTATCTCTCCGCGCAGAGAGAAGCGAATCTCGCAGCATGAACAAAACGACCGTATATTCTCGCATCGTCACCCCTACCCCACCACACTCTTCAAACTCAACGCCTCCAAGAACCCTCCCAGATCCTCCTTCTTCACCTCGACAACACTATGCTCAAACGAGTCGATCCTCACCCTCGACCCAGTCTCCTCCACAACCTCCTGAAACGCCTGCCCGAAACGATTGAAGCCTTGCATCTTCTTCTTCCCTTTCCCACCTTCATCCTCACCATCAGACTCATCCGAGTCAGAAGTCTCCTCTCCCTCCGACTCCGTCTCAACTTCCGATTCAGACTCATCATCCGAGTCCAACAACCCATTCGCCGCATTCCGCTCCTTCCTCAGTATCCGCTGCTCCTCCCTCTTCCTCGCCTGCTCCGCTTTCCTCGCCGCCCGATCCGCCGCTTTTCGCTTCTTCTTCTCCTCTCGCTCTTTAATCTCCGCTTTCGAACGAATCGCTTTCCCGCTCCCATTCCAGCCATTCCCGCCGCCCGTGCCAACGACGATGTAAACGCCTCGACTTTCGTCCAGTGCGCCGAGCACGAGCGCTTCGTTGTGGCGTTTGTTCGCCCGGCGGCCTTTCTCACCTTCGAGCACGGCTACGGCTTCGCCGACCCAGGCGGCGAGCCGGACGAGGGCGCCTGGATGCGTGAAGAGTGGGACGTCCGGGCCTTCTTTGACGACTGCCATGCGGAAGGCGCGGAGGTGGCGGATCTGACGTTTGTTGATTAGAGCGGAGCCCATTCGTAGGATGGCTTTGTAGAGGTTCTGGGCGGCGGGTAAGTTTTCCAGCATCGTGGCGAGGCCTTTGCCGGGCGCAAGGGAGTCGTATGCGCGGAAGAAGCGACGCGTGACATAGTCGGGTACGTCGGGTGCTGCAATATCTTGATCTTGTCCGTCGTCGGATGAGTGAGGCGGTGTGGGGAGCGTGCGGACGCGAGCGTTGTAAGTTGGTTCAGGGGCGGAGCGGGCGCCGAGAATGAAGCTGGAAGTGATGTCCGTATCGATGCCGACTTCGAGGATTGCACCCACGACTACGGCCACGTCTTCAGCGCTCAGGGTGCCTCTCCATCCCCACGATCGGACGAAGCCCCAGCCCTCCATTCCGCCACGGCCATTGTCGCCGGGTACGAGGCCATCGAGATTGTACTGCTCGGCGAATTTCAATATTCGTTTTCGCAAAGTGCGCTTCAACTCGGAGTCCATGTGCAGATAACCTTTGCCGGCTTCCTGCAAGCTGACTCCCATCTTGGCCAAAAGTTTGTGAAGCCGCTTCTTCCCTACATCTGACCAGACGTGTAGTCGGGTTGCCAGGTATGGCGAATGTAGCATTGAATCATACAAACTCCAATGCCGGATGAGCAGGAAGCGAGGTTCTGGTGACAATCGAATGCTGGTATCTGTTGGACTTCTTGCTGTCGTCGGGATAATAGCCTCCACGCTTTGTGATCTTTGCAGTTCGGAGTCCGGAATTGGGTTCAGACGTCGGACTTCGTCTTGCAGAACAAGTCGGATTTGATTTGCTCGCTTGCCGGGACCTGAAGGCGAGGTGGTCATCGAGCTGACGCCGACAATGGCCAGCCATAAGAGTTCGTTGTCTTCACGACCGAGCTCGGAAGCCAGTGAGTAAAGCATGCTACTGACTGGTTCTGCGGCATGCGTACCCAGATCGTAGTATTTGTCAAGTGTTGCTTCATGTTTGCGGCGTAATTTTAAAAGCTGTTTTCGCAATTGCTTGGTCGACAGTTCCTTCCTCTTGGGAGGCGAGGATGCTGGAGGTGGAGGTGTGGAGTTGATGTCGACTTGTGCTGAGAGTGGATTGCCGCCAGGTGATGAAGGAATGGGTATCGATGATCGCGAGTTGCTTCGACGCCGTCGCCTGGCTCGATTTTGCTCCTCGGCAAGATCCGAAGACTCGCTGTCGGAGTCGTCCAAGGATGTGTCCCTTTTCCGTTTATGCCCACTGCTGGGCGAGTCTTTGGCTTCGTCCGAATCCACAGGACGGTCTTCCTCGTCGCCTTCATCATCATCGTCGTCGTCGTCATGCAATAGATCCTCCTCTGTGATTTCCGGCATGTCCTGCAGCGCGAAGTATGCCTCCTTCTCATGTTGGAGTTCTGCCTCAAGATCACCGTCGTCCCATATGATCACTCCACCTCTTCCGGGCTTATATCCTGTGAGAACTTGTCCTTCCCGTACGCCTGGTCTTTCGATAACAGCACTTCCGTCGTCCTCTTGTGCGGCTGTCCGGTTCCCAAAGACATTGTCGAGGTTCAATGGCCGGTGGGAGTCAATGACCCATATTTCCATCCCAGATTCTCCACCTTCCAGACCAAGGACCTCTTCCAACGCGACGGCACCTCCCAGACCTAAGCACACGACCAGCCCGCCATCACCACCGGCCGGACGGGAAAGTGGCACGACCTGTTCGAGTCCAGCGCGTTGGAGGTCCGAATAGCCGGCGACGGGTACAATTGTATGCGGAATGAAGTCGCGTTTGAGTAGGCTGGCGAGGATCCGTGTCGCGCATAGGCTGTCGACGGTGAGAGAGGTGAGGATCAAGACGGGCGCTGAGGATGGATGCGTGCTCCGGGTCAGGTGGATGTACAGTTGTGCGATCTGCTGGCGTGGGAGATACATGTCGGCGCGTGGATCGAGAGGTCATGTAGAATGGAGGCCAGTCAAGGAGTCCGTAGTAGTATGTGACTCAGCATTGGCAGAGGAATGTAGTAGGAAGTACAGCAGGTTTGTCTGCAGAGGAAGTCAGAGTTGTGAGCATTGGATGTGGGATACCTTAGCGAATGTTGTGAGTCGAGGACGCGACGCGACCGGCCGAGGCGGGCGCTAGCAATGTCTTGGCGAAGGATGCAAGATCTCAGGCAGCGTAGCTTGTTGAAACCTTAGGCATGAGTATGAGAGCCTCAGGCTGGAACAGCTGGAGCGGAAGAACGGCCGCTTACTCATACCCGTCTCCCGTCCCGTCTTCCGTCTTCTTCGCTCCCTCTCCGTCTCCGTCTCAATCAGACTTTCGGCTTCGAGGTCTCGATCTTCGATCTGGGATCGGTTCCTCTCACGTCATGGCTCAAGCTTCTCTGTTGGTGAAGCTAACACGACTCAGCGACAGCAGACCAACGAGACGATCATCAATGTCGGCGTCAAGCCGCCCTCGTACCTACCAGATCTGGACTGGACATGGCAAAGCTCTCAGCATCACCTCACCCCACGATGATGAACACGATCAACGCTGTGGATCCGTCCGACTGAGCTTACCGAGGGGAATGCCGAGCTGGTGAGAAAAATTGATGATTCTGGTCTGGCCATCGCCCCGGAGAAAAAGGCATTCCGAGCCAAAGAGGACTGTCCGACAGACGGCTTTTTGCGGCGATTTGGTCGACGAGCGTCGGCAGCTAAACATGTCTTGGCTGCTTCTAAGTTCTCGTACCTCCACTGCACGTTGCTCATCACGTTTCATCGCAAATGACGCTCCCACGATCCATCACAATCACTCCACCTCCCACGCTCCAACTGTTTCCGCCGACTGACTTCTCCGAGCGCAAACATTCGGCGTGCATGCCCGAAACCCACAACAGCTCTCCGTCGGGCTTGACGGTGGTGGCTTCGCATTTTGTGTGGCATGTGTCAGTCTCAATGGACTAGCTCGTGAACCACGCTGCAGGACCTGACTCGAGCCTCTGCCAGCTCCATTCATCAACCAATACTCTTCCACTCTGTGTCAACAGACTTCTGCCAACCGTTCTCCCCCGTCGACTAAGCACTGCACGTTCGCTCGGCTGACCATTGGCGGGTACCTGCACAGCTGTGCCTGAACATGGTTGCCCGGCAGCCCGTCACAGTTCGTGCATTCAATCCGAGCTTTCGCACTGTTCGCAGCGTCATCCCTCCACAATCACATACCACTTCTGTGGTGATTGGAGTCGTTCGGATCGTCCTTCTAGCAATCAGAGGCACTTCTGACTCGCTTTCACTCCCGCAAGCCCCTAAAATCGATCACTCTCAGTGTGATGATGAGATCACCCGCAGGTACAGCTCTGGGAGCGCGCCCTATATGAGATTGCTTTCCTGTTGTCCCATCTGCCAGGGTCACGCCTGTTTCTGCTTCTTCTTCCTTCCCTGCTGTAAACCCTGTACACGTTCACCCAGTCCTGCATTCGCCAAGCGACAATATGCAAGCTCCACCTTCGACCAACCCGACGCTCACGTCGCAGCATCCAATGCGGGCCATTCCCTCCGACGATGCCCTCACCCTGGGCCATGGAGGACTCGCAGCTACCGAGGCGCACGCGTCCGTACCATATAGTCCCACGCTCGGAGGCGACCGAACTATGTCGAACTTGAAAGGCGGAGACTCGCCTACCGACGACTCGGAATATGATGAGGAACGTCTTGCGCAAGCAGGTCTCGCACCACCAGTCACGCAAAAGTTGAAGGGCCCGAGAAAGTGGATGGGTCTTCAGCCTGTGGCTCCCCTCCAAGCTCATGAAAAGCATGCCCACCACAACCACTTGGCATGGTCCAAGGTCAAGATCACTTTCAAGGAGCCCATGGCCGAGTTCTGGGGAACCTTCATTCTCGTCTTGTTCGGTATGAATCAATCCATTCGCACCGCAAATAATCCACACTAACAACAACATCAGGTGATGCTGGTCTCGCTCAGGTCACACTTGGCTCCAAGAACCCAGGCTCCGCCCCCGGTGGAATGGGTTTCGGTGACTGGCAGAGTGTCAGCTGGGCCTACGGTATCGGGCTCATGTTGGGTGTCTACGTCGCCGGTGATTCCGGTGCCTACCTTAAGTGAGATCTTTCTATCCTCGCCCGTCTAAATTCAGTCATACTAACCTACCTCCCAGTCCTTGCATCACCTTTGCCAGCTGCATTCTTCGCGGTATCCCATGGCGTCGTCTTCCCATGTACATCATCTCGCAGACTCTCGGCGCGTTCTGTGCCGCCGGTGTCATCTACGGAAACTACTACAGCTTGATCGATGACTACGAGGGTGGTCCCGGTATCCGCACTGTCGGCGGCCCAACCTCCACTGCTGGCATCTTCGCGACATACCCTGCCGATGGAGTGTCCACCGCCAACTTGTTCTTCGACCAGTTTATCGCCAGCGCTCTCTTGGTTTTCATCATTTTTGCCCTCAAGGACGACTCGAACAAAGGCAGCTTCATCGCCAGCGGTGCTTGGTTCCCTCTCGCTCTCTTCTTCTTGATGGTGAGTATCCTGTGCATGCACATGAAGGCCCACATACTAACCGGTCTTCCAGTTCGGCATTTCCGCCACCTTCGGCCTCCAAACCGGTTTCGCCATCAACTTCGCCCGTGACATGGGTCCCCGTCTCATGACCTGGGCCCTCGGCTACGGCAACGAGGTCTGGACCACAGGCAACTATTACTTCTGGATCCCTACCGTCGCTCCCTTCCTCGGGTGCTTGACGGGAGGTATCATCTACGACGCTTGCATCTACACCGGTCCCAGCCCGATCAACACCCCGTGGTTCGGATTGAAGAAGCTGTTCAACCCAAAGAGGGCTGTGCAGGAGAGGTTGGAGTCGCAAAAGGACGCCGGTGCGATCTAGTTTCGTCCATCGGAATTGGGGAGACACGGAATGGAACAGAATGGTCATACTGTCAGGGTTTGCCGGCAATGGCGCCGGATTCTCTTTTGAGATGTGGAATATGTTCATTGTATTATTAGCTATTAACGACCGAGCAACATCACGAAACAGTGGAAGCATGGTGGAGTGTAGGAATGTGAAAAGCTTCTTTTCTTTTCTTGATCAACAATGATGTTACATGCAGTAAGTCTCAGAGTTTGTTCTGAGATGCTGGACCTTCCATCTGGGCTCTTTCCTCCGCCTTCCGTAGGTTTGAGCACGTTGTCAGGATGTTCTAGGCCGGCTGCCTTTCTTCGCTCCGATGGCTGCTAACAATCGACAGTCAATCTAACACCTACTGGAAGTCACTTCTGCCGGCGTCATCGCCCACAACTTTTCAATGGCGTCGCCATCATCGCCGTCTGCGTTTCTCGGAAACGCCATCGCTCGAAACAGAAGACTACATACATATCCGCGTCAGCCAGCCGGTAGCCTCTCAACTACGCGAGCTTTTAGGTTGTCCTGGCCAAGCACCTGCATCCACAGCCCTCTTGAGCAACGTCCGACGACTTCGTGCGTATATCTTGATGCAGTGCTGATGCCGGTGTGCTAGCTGCCCAAGGGACGGAGGCCCATTGCACAGTCAGGAACCCTTGGCCGACCAGCGAGTTAAACAAGAGTCAAATCGGTTTCTTCCACGATAGAAAAACTTGCACCTCGATCGAGACGAAGCGTATCAGAGATTTCGCCCGGGCTTCGCCGTCGTGACGGTCTGTATGGGAAGCATATCTGCTGCTGTGTTCAGCGGCAAAGAGGCCAATGCTCTCGCGATTTGTTCACTGTCACGCCGCTGGACTCGGCTCTCAATGCTCGGTCACATTGGGCTACTACGCCGGCTCGTTGTCTCGGAGCAAGAAGCCACGGTGACTGTATACCGAAGCTCCGCAAATTGACGGTCTTGATCGTGCATCACACGGCCTCGTTTCAGGTTCTCTTTGTTGTAGCTTCTGGCCGCGAGCACAGAGGTATGACAGCTCAGCCACCTTCCCTTCTCTGATCAGCAAGGCGTCGTGACTTGCCACCGCATCGAAGTCTCCTGCAGGGGAGCGGAAGAAATCCAATGCGGTGCAACACCGGCTACAAGACCACATCGACAACACTTGAGCCTCAATCGTTGAGTCTGCGTTCCTCAAAACCACAGAGACAACCTTCGGCGTCGTTCTTGCACATCGTAGCTGAACACACGTACCAACAGGTGGAGAGTCTGAACGGCGATTGGCAGTGTTCTGGTCACCATCCACGACATGAGAGGATCCTCACAGACCTTTCAGTCACGGTGTGCATGTACTGGTCCTCGAATGCGGCAGCCACGACAATGACAATCCTTTCCAGGTAGGACTCATTTGCCATAGCTTGGACAGCCACCAAGGAAACGCTCTATATATCGAGCGTCGACCGCCTAGAGGAGTACTGGACTCCAACAGATACCGACTCCTCCTTCACTCGCTTTCAGAAACCCGCAGTCATGGCCGGCTTCCACGCTTTCCTGATGCTCACATTCGCTTCGCTCGTCCTTGCGACCCCTTACAACGTCTTGTTGGCACGACAAGAGCAGAGTGCAGTCTGCCCTACTGGCCTTGCAGGCTACGCCACCGATGGAGCTCTGTGTATCGAAACTGGAGGAGAAGATTTCGTCTCTTCGCTCTGCGGCGCTTTCCCTCCCCTGGTGACCGAGACCTTCTCCACCTCGTCGTATGGGCATCTTTCATGCAGACCGAAAGTATGAATGCTAACTGTAGAAAGTACCTCCACTATCGCTGTAACAGTCACTTCTGCTGCTCAGACGGTCTATACACCTCCGCCGTTCACCAGGACGAGATACTCGTGAGTTTTGCAGAATGCGAGCATATGAATAAAGCTGACCGATCTTACAGCACGGCCACTGTCAACTCTACTACTTGATAAGTCTCAAGACTTCCACTTCCCTCTCGTCAATCGACTGACCTTCTCGCACTGAAACTAGCTTCGTGACGGCCACAAGCGGTAATTTCACAACCCAAGTCGCCACAACCGTCATCACAGACACCACGTTAGTCCCGTCAGCATGCTCACAAACGCCATTTACTAATCGACTTACCGCAGGACCTCGACCAATTTCATCTGCCCGGCCTCTTCGTTCACCGCAGTCGCCCTCGCCGCCATAGCCGAAAACTACAAACGACAAGCACCTCTTGCCACTCCCAGCTGTTTGAGAGAATACCAGCTCGAGCGCGGCAGAGAAGGTATCCGAGACGCCTGCAGCTGTCTGGTGCCAGAACAAGCCAGCAGCACCACCCGAATCACCCGGACGAATGTCATCACTTCCAGGCAAACCGAGACTGCAAGTTGAAGACCGTTGACCGAGTGAATGATGAACCATTGCTAATGCCATGCAGCAACTCGGCACCACTACCATCCGCGGAACAACCTTTTACACCAACGTTACGACCGCAACCGCCACAGTCCTCCGCACTGAAACCCGCACCATCACAGTACATCTCACCCATCAACGTCATCTGCCATACACCCAAACTGACATACCTATCCCCAGGTCCCCCGCACAATCGCAGCAACCAGCACCCGCACCATAACCCGCACCGTCTCCACCTCCCTTCCCTCCCCAACCCCCGCCCGCTTCCGCATCTACTACAACGCCACCTCGTCCTCTTCCACCTCCACCACTCGAATCTACGGCGGCCGTACCACCGCCCCCGCTGACCCCTCCGTCTACGAAATCGCCTTCATCCCTCGTACCCTCCCCGACGAATTCGCTCTCAACTCCGCCTCTCAACTTGTCGACCTGACTTTCTTCCGCACCATCACCACCCGCAACCGTCAAGATCCGTATCCATTCGTATTCCTCAACTCCGCGGCCGACGCGCAGGGCGATGATGGACAAGGGCTGATTGTTCCGACATGCTCGGTTTGTGATGGGGAGTTGACGTGTGGGAGTGATTATCAGTTTGCGGTGTGCTTGGAAGAGGGACTGTTGGCTTTGGGGCCGGATGGAGATTGGGCTGGTCCGCAGGGAGGGAATGGGACGGTGGGTGACGGAGGGGATGAGGCGTGTACGATTGTGAGATTGGGGGTGGAGGCTGTGGGTTTGGGCAGGAAGTAGAGTTGATCGATGTCCGGCAGTCGGGCGTGGGTGATTTGAATTCTTTCTGCTTCTTCTTGAGACGTTGTTTGGGGACTTCCGAGTTGAGCGGTGGTGTTGTAGTGGGCATGGCAGAAAGCAAAAGACGAATGAAGTAACAAGCAAAGCAAAACACTTCGACGTATACGCCATAGGATCCATCCGGCAGTGGTACGTCGAGGATTGAGGGAGATGGACGTAGCGAAATGGCAGGCAGAGCTTGGTGAGGAATCCAGCCTCTTATGCAAAAGAACCCAGTAGGTCTTCCAACCCTTCAAGAACACAATGCATCGGCCATAGAGTGCCATGCCGGAACGCTTCGCGACTATGAGCCAATAGCCATGTTGACAATGCTATTTCTTGGTCAGCTTTCAACACATCTCCATCACAATCCAGTCTTCAGGACGTCTCGATTCGTGATACTTGCGCTCAACCCTAGACCTCCACCTTCCAAGGCCACAGCCATGCACAAACCTTGCGCTTTCCATGCCGTCTCGATGCGACATCTCCAGGGGCTTGATATCCCAAGCAAACTCCGGTTCCACAATGCAGCCCGAATTTTCCCATTTCGCAACTGCAGACCTCTTCCAAGACTGCGGAGAACGGCTATCCTTGCGGCCGCCGCGACTTCTCCACCGCCGATACATCCACATCACATCGGAATTGCGTCTGGGCCGGGATCTCAAGGCCTCCAAGACACTTGGGGCCACGAGGTCGTTGGCTACTTGGTATGCCGACATGTGGGCCCCCAGTGGGCCGTAAGGAAGGTTACCATCCCTCTCGTCTCTGGGTGTCCGCTGGAATCTGCGTCAATGTACGCTCTCGTCGCAGCGCCCCGCCGACAGCTTGGCTCGCGAGCCCGGACGAGTGGAGTCGGAATGGCATATTGGCGAAGAAGTAGAGAGAATAATCGTCCCTGACGGTCGGGCCGGGTGGGGATGGGTCACGGATGTTTTTTTGCCCCCTCTCTTTCCTTATCTCCCTTCTCTTCTTGAACCAATTTTGTCCTCGGGGACATTGAGAGCGTGGATGTAGTGGAGGAGGGGAGTTGTCGTGTGGCAGGGCAGAAAGGAGGCGAAAACAAGACAACGAGCGAGGTGTGGATAATTGGAAGTCAACAAAGCAAAGCGAGAAACACTTCCTTCCGCACGTATCAAACGAGAAGAATCAATATCCCACAAAGGGACTACTTTTCTCGTACTGCTGAGAAAGCACCAGTGTAATCACTGAAGTCACGCAAAGACATCGCCCGAGTGAGAAGAAGAAGGAAACGCCATGTAGCGCGCGGACGGCGTCGGGACAGAGTACACATCGGACTGGGACAGGCAAAGCGCAAGACGTCGATCGGAGGACATGTGGTCCGGATGTTTGTGCCCTCGTGTGTTGGGTTGGAGATTTATCCGAACCGCACTCTGATATGGTATGATGTGATTGATGAATTGCATCCTTCTATCCACCGCCTGCATCCTGCCGTGGCGGTGGGTAGAGTTGAACACAAGGACCAGTTTCCCCAAGAGATGACGAACGTTCTGGCGGGAAGTTTTTGGAGGGACAGGTTTCGTCGAATGATGGTCGGCTGGCATGCTGTCGGGCGAAGGACTCGAGACTCGAGAGGCCCTGGGATTCCTGGTGATGGAGTTGCGTTGGTCCCTTTTTTGAATGAAGAGATGCCCCCGAGCTCGGCGGTTGCGGGGGTGGGTGTTGGGGTCGGAGGAAGATGTTTTTCATGGCAGATCCATCATGGGAGAAGGAGAAAGAGAGGCTATAATGAGACTGAGCGAGGTAGGATCAGACTCTTGGCTATAGGGTCGTTCATTGCGGCATCGTTCAGTGTATGTACGCTCCGGTGTTGTATATCTCCCTGTGCAGTCCAGTCCACTCAAGACCGAAATGTCATTTTGTCGTCGAATCCGAAGGTCTCTCTCGTAAAGAGTGGGATGCGTCCTGATATATTGCGTGGCCAACCGACGTCGAGCTCAATCGAGGGGTGGAGGAGGGATGTCTGCTCTCGAGAAGACAGAGTCAAGTCCGGCAGTCGTGTCCAATGCGTTATGCCGTCGTGGTGATTCGTCGTCCCAGCAGAAGAAGCGAGACATACATTTCCAGCCAGAGTGGCCATCCGCCCGCGCCGACAGTCTGCACCGGTCACAATCCGGCCGCATGGTCGAGAGATAGATCAGGACGTACCTCGGAGACGGTGCGCGCGCTCTCTCGTCAAGATATACAGTCTCCGTAGTCATCACATTTGCACTGGAACGGCCAAGCAGTAGTCAGTAACTCATCCTCTCTCTCTCTTGCGCGTGCGAAGGAGTCGCGCAGTGCAATTGCGGCGTTTTCGTACATATCCAGGAGGGCTAAAGACCGAGAAAAAAAAAGCGAAATGTCAGCAAAGTCTCCCGAATCTGTTCCGAGAGGAGGAAGTCTTTCTCTCCAAGAATCCAGCACAAGGTCGAATCCGCGCATGGTCTTCCGCCTCTCTGACAGTCGACCGACTTACCAGGAAACACAGAATCCTCCGTCGAGAGCGCGGCCTCCGGGATTGCAGCATGAGAAATCGTTGCCGCAACCATTGTGGTGGTGGTGGCCGCCTGCGCGTGGCTCGAGGTCGATGACGGCTGCCAGGACGAGACTGCTGAAGAGGCTTAACACGGCGAGGGAGGGGCGGAAGAGCATTGTTTGGGAGGTTGTTCGTGGTCTGTGTGGTCTCTTGTTGTTGGATTGTGAGGCGCGGTCAGGCCCCGACTACTTGCACCGGTATCCAGTGGATATTGGCGGGTATCTCGGATCCTGTCGTCGTCAGCTCGAAGATACTGCGTGGCTACTTATAGATACTTAGAACGCTTGCAATATTAGGTGGCCTACCTTCGCTGCGATTTGAAAGCTGCCTCTACGTGCTACTTTGTTAAAAACAGCTTTTTACGGCGAGAACAAGATCGTAATCTATATTTATTTAGTTTATCTATTAGATAAAAGATGTCTTAAAAAGTATAGGACTCTTTTGCGACATAAATGCGAGTGTTTGCGCGGATCGGGTCTAGCACGTGACCTATAGCACGTAACCGGTATCCTTCCTCTCGCTCCTCCGTACGTATACATCCCCGAAATATATCTAGAAACGATGTTTTCGTGTTGTATGCTATTTAGCACCTTACAAGAGCTCGTATTACGCTGTTTAGAGGGGTTGTTTACAATGCCGCGCAAGTGTGCAAGTTTTAAAAGCGCGACGCGGGTGGGCCACCTAATATTGCAAGCGTTCTATTTAGTGACGATATCCGCTGTTCTGTATCCAGTATCTGCGAAGGTGTATCGGATTACCAGATATAGCAGGTGTATGCGAAGATACTGCAGTATCCGACGGTGCTCCTCGCGAGGAGCTCTTACACCCGTCCGTGCACTCTTCTTTGCCTTTTCAGCTTATACACGGTCCTACTTAGATACTAAACGGCTACTTAAGCGAAGAGGATACTGCAGAATCCGGCGAAGAATCTTCTCGGCGGTATCGTCGGATACGGATACTAGGATACTAGCCAAGTAGTCGGGGCCTCAAGGAGGCGCAGGTAGGAACAACGAACGCTGAGGTGTGCAGTATGCGATGAATTGCGAACGCTAGAATGGGCGGGAGGAATCCACGGCCTCTTGAAATACTTTTCCTTTCGTCCGGGACAGGGGCTTCCCAGCTCGAGTAGGTTGACATCGAGAGGACGTACATCCTTGTCCACGCTTCGACTAGGGGGCTGTTACGAAACTTCCAACAGGCGGCATCCTCTCAACTCTGGGACACCTCGAGTGAGAGCAGCAACCAGTTTCCAATCCTTGAATAGGAGATCGACAACCCCGAGCCTTTCCAAGTTACAGGAAGTATCGATACTCGCCTCCACCGTCCAGCGAAGGGTGCGATGACATGATAGGGTAGAACTAGAATCTGACATGCGACCAGCGTGGCAGCCAGGCAGCGTGATGGATGGCCCATGCTCGGCTAGGGTGTTGTAGCTCTCCCGGCTTGTACCTGCTCCGCCGTACACAGCTATCGTACAAGCTCACTCTAACGTTTGACGCAAATACAGAGGTCTCCTTCCTTCTCATCTACATGACATGTATCTGATGCTTAAGACCGCCCTATCTGCCAGCGACTTCCGACCTTCTCTGTTTTGTGCAGTCCGTTGTTCCTCGCAATCCCGATCGTTGTGTATGCATGCGGATGGGATGATCCGAAGTACACTGTCGACAGCCTCAGTCGTCAGCTCGACCATTCCCTCGGACAGACATGGCGGAAGATACCTCAAAGAGAAGTCTCCTCGTAGAGGCGCTCACCTGGAATGCAAATGTTGTAATTATTAAACTCGCACTAGCATTCAAAGGGTGTCAGAATGATTTGTGTCCAGCTCGACCGCGACGGGTTGCATAGGAGCGGTCGAACTCACGTATTGCGCAGGGCTGAGAAGAGAAAATCAGCGAAAGCTTAGATACAATGTTGAATGATCGACACGACGCAGAAGCTATGAGTCTTCCTGTGCGGTCTCGCCTAAGGTGCGGTGTTCTCTTGTGGTTTTTGCCTTATTATGTATAGCAGTAGGGTCCAGCATATTTTCTGTCGTGGGTGCAGCAAGCGATCTGGTGCCACTTGTCACGGCCAGCTTGATGGTGGTGGCCAGTACCGGCGGGGTGGCCGCCTCTGCGTGGCTCGAGATTGGTAGCGGACGCCAGCATTAGGTTGGCGGTGGCCAGGACGAGGAGGAGAGTGCGTTGGAGATAAGTTGAGTTGGCGATCGAGATGCTTGTCGGAAAATTCGAGCGGAGTAGGACCGTGGAAATCATGTCTATCGTAAGTCTTGCGAAGACAGGAGGAAGAGTCGAGTCGAGCCTGTCGAGGAAAGGAAAGATGGCAAACTTGAATTTCCTTCGAGACCCCATGACAAGATGCCACATCCCGGTCCAGAAGCTGCGGTATGCTTGGCTGATTTCGGATTGCCAAAGATACAACAACATTCGGTCCGGAGTGAAGGGACTGCAAAGGAGACGGGACTAGAGGCATTGAAGTTGATCACCACATTCGCACTACCACCCCAGAGCGGTCAGCATGTTCGCACCTCGATCGATGACCAACGTGTTGCTCTCAGGAGAAGATTGAACTCACGAGTGGCGGCGGGCTACGTGAACAAGATCAGTCGAAAATCCTGGACATGTCACGCGGACTTGCAATGCTTTGTGACCCTTTGGGGCGCTTACCATGTATAGCACGCATTCTGAACGAATTGCTTGTCGTGCGTACAGCAATTGGTCCAGTGTGCGTCGTTGCAGCCGTTGGAATGGTGGTGGCCGACTCCAGCGGGGTGGTGGCCTCTGCGTGGCTCGAGATTAGCGGCGGACGCTAGCGTGAGGGTGGTGGTGGCCAGGACGAGGAGGAGAATGTGTTGGAGCATGGTCGAGAATGTCCAGATACGTTGCGCGGTTTAGCCGGAGGGAGATAGATGTCGAGTGGCAGCGTGGAAGATGTGCTGGCGACAAGAGTGGTAAAGGAGGAAGGGGAGTCGAAGAAGGAAAGTCTGGAATCTTCTATTTCTTCACAGAGACCCATGACAACTTACAAGGTGCCACATCCTGGACCGGCAGCTGTCGGCAACCCGAATTGACCTAGCGAACAAGGTTGCATGTGCGTATCAGTGGCACAAGTCCTTGCCAGCAGCTCACGTGGAAGCTCTCCAGCGACGATTGTGATGCGTCCACGCCAGGATGTCCTGCCAGGCCTGAAGCGCAGACGGATACTGACGGCGATCGACATGCAACACACGATGGGATGCAGATCGAAAGGGACGGCGCTTGCTCGAAGCCGTGGTATTGGCAACACCGCCCATGTCGACCAGATCGCAGTTTCTTGGACGATACCGACATTCGATCAGCAGGCTGTACATCATCCCGCCCACTTCCGAGCGAAATATGGAAATCGTTTACCTCTCTTCTTTCCGATTATCCATATCCTCGGCTGCACTGCAGAGACGCTCTCTGCATTCTCTCATTCCATCACCGGATCCGTGAGTCGACCGCTTCTCAGGCGTCTCCGCTGCTACCACAATTTGTCACAGATCATGATCCTTCGCAATACGGTCTTTCCTCGTGGCGTTCGTCGCTCCCACAACGGCGGCGACCGCGGAAAAATCCGTTTTCAGGTCGAGGCGGCGATTCGCTTGGACTGGCCGAAGACATCGAGTGAGCCGTACCAAGTGCAGTCGGACATTGCGGGACTCCAACGGGCGGGGCCGTGGGGCAATCTGCCTCGTGGAGCACGAAGATGGTCGCCTGCTGTCCACGCGCTGCCCGCTGGCGTTTGCGACATCTCTCATGCGGTAGAGCTCGCCTTGCCGGCCTGAATGCGTGAAGTTGGTGACTGAACAAGATGGATTCGGAATGTCAGAGACAGATTCGTATTCGTATTCGTATTCGTATTCGGCCCGACGGCTGAATCTTCCTTGCGTAGCACTGCCTTAATCCGTCGAGCCAAAGGCTTGGCGTACGTAAGATGCCATACTAGTGTCGTGTCAAGATCCATCTCCAAGACTCGATTGCTCTGTTGCTATCGTCGGACCATCTTGTTCTGGTTCGTCGCAGGGCAGAAGTGATATATGGGTCATGCCTCCTCTGCGTGCACGATCCGCTGCGGCGTGGCATCCGCATGGAAGGATGCATAATGCGGGTTCTGCTGGCATGGAAGGATGAAACACCCGACATGATGTGAGGCAAGGACTACGAGGATCCTTGTGCAAGGTAAGCCCAGGCCAAGGGACAGTACCTGACTTCTCCTGTTACACGCCGTCAAGCACGACGTCGACGTCTCCTTACCAATGTCACTCTTCGCCCCCACCCAAACTCAGTGGACAGCCCACCGTGGCGCACATTGTCCTCCAGAGCAGCCGAGAGTATGAGGGGTCTGGTCGGCTGGCTTTTCGTATGCTGTGCCTGGAACATCGGGGTCGCCGCGGCGTACAAGCCCAAGAGCCACTCCGGTGTCTTCAACTTGTGTGGTGGCAGGTCAGACAAGCACTCGTACGCGAGCATCAACCTAAACGCCAAGACAGGGTTACTGACGTGTCCACAGACGAACGTTTGCGGATCACGGTCATCAGGGACGACTGCTCGATCTCCGTGTCACAGCACGCCACAGCATGTACGATAGCAGCGAACTCTCCGGCCAATTCATCGTAACAGCACTACGCTCGACGACTCGTGGACAACCGATCGATGAAACGTTCACTTCGGACACCGCCTCACTGGACTTCAGCATTCAGGTCAAATTGAATGACGGGAAAGACCTCCAACTGGCTTCAGGCAGGATCACTCTCGGCACAAAAAAGCGTCTCCTCAAATTCAGTTTGGGCCGACTGACGCCTCGACTCACACCTTACCAGATTAGCTTGATCTTGCATGGCCAGTCAACGTACAGGGCTACAACTGAGCTGTACTACTTGCCGGCCAAGATGGAAGGCAGTTCCGTCAAAATCGACACCATGCATGGTGGCATGCTGGTGGCTGATAATTCCACCGGCTTTGCCTACGAATATTTCGTCCCTTTTGGAATTTCAGCTAGCTGCGCTGAGATGGCAGACACAAGCCATGGTGAGCTTTTTGCGTACAAGGACAATGGGATCAACACAGTGGGCTCAGTCTGCGGGTCTCGACAGTCTGGTCTGGATGCATTGTACGACGATATGGACTCGATGAACCTGTGGTACCAATACAGCCTCAAATCTCCACTTTCGGAAGCCTCCATGCTTGAAGAGGTATCACGTCTGAAGGATCATTCTAGTCTCCTTAGCTGGCACGTTGGCGCTGCTGCTGTACAGCCCTCAACCATGGAAGCGAGTTACGCTTTGTTGAAGCAGCACGATCCGTACCACTCAGTTGGTCTGAGCATCTCTTGCGATGATACCGAGGGGGTATACTCCAAGGCTGATTATATCACGGAGGATACAGGGTCTTTGGCTCACAATTTCGATGCAGGCCAAGATGGCAAGTCTGATCTATCCGCAGCCAGGAATGGCGCCGACTTCCAAGAGACCATCGATCGTCTCGATACGTACTCGACTTACTTCGCCTCAATTGGCCATGGCTCAAAGCCATTCTGGGCCGCTCCACAAACGTCCGCTACAATGACCAGTGCAGAGCTATGGGTCACAGTGGTCGTGGCACTCAATCGCAATGCGAAAGCCATCCTGCTCGAGCTGGACACCATCAACAGGAACCTCACAAAAGCATATGGCTCCATCGCAAAGGCCTTCAACACACCAGAAGTCAGCCAGCTCCTCCTCAGCTGTGCACCAACCCGCGTGGACGTCGACCATACCTCTTCTCTTGACGTGAGCTACTGGAAACAGGGCAGCCAGGTGCTCGTGGCTGTCGCCAACCTGAATCGAACACGGACGAGCGACAACGTGATCATCGACTTGCCTTTCTCCGCGAGGAGGGTTGCGAAACAGCCTTGGGGATCGCTTTCTTGGAGCTTGACGGATGGGTCGGTGCTTACTACGTATGGACTGGATGGGCTGGCTACCAGTCTGCTGGTTTTTGATACTTGAGGAAGTGGTGGAGTTGAACGGACCATCCATCAGCGAGGCTACGCTCCACTACTGGGCCTTGAATTTGTCGTCTTCGGCCGGACGATCAACTCCGCACTATGTCAAAGGGCAGAACTTCCACGGCATATGCGCCGATGTAGACTTCCTTCCAAGTCGCATGGCGTATCGTGGACAAAGCATCTCGGTCGAAGCAGAGCTTCGCCAACGCTTGGACAACCGGAGTGGTTGATTCGAGAGTCCGAAGTGTCCATGAAACGGACTGAGGACTTTGCGATTTAGCAGTCGACCGCCGGCTTGAAATCGACGAATCCACGACCACCCCAGAAGCCGATCCTTTCAGGCCTCCCCAATTTCCTCCTCCCAAAGCATACAATACCGATGATACCCCGGACGATTCAAATCCCTCTCCTCCCGATCATACCTCATCTTCTCCACATGCTCCGGGCCCAAAGTCCCCGCGTTCACCTCCCTAAATCCCCTCCTCTCATACCACGGTCCATTCCACGGAACCTCCGCATAAGCCGTCAGACTCGCCCTCGCCGTCGGCTCACCCTTCTCCCGCGCTCGCTCTCTTGCCCACTCGAGCACGGCGTCGAGCAGCATTCCTCCAACTCCTCTCCCGCCGAAGGAAGGGTGCACGGAGATTTCGGAGATGTACAGTGTGGCGTCCATTTGAAAAGCGCCGAGGAAGCCGGCGATTTGTTCGTGCGCCTGTTGTGCTTCTTGGGATGAGGTCGAGGCGACGAAGATGCGACCGCGGGAGAGGGAGGTTTGGACTTTTTTCTGCATGGCGGTTTCTTCGCCTCCGCCGGAGAGGTGGGCTAGTTCGGGGATGGAGCTGAATTTTGAGGTTGCGGATTTTCCGATTGAGCAGAGGGTGGGGATGTCGGAGGGAGTGGCGGAGCGGAGGGTGAAGGGGGGTTTGGGGGTGGGTTGGGACATGTTTGACGGGAGGGAGGGAGGGGTCTGGGGAGGGGAAGGATGGAGATGGGTGATGTCTGGAATTCTGTCTGAGAAGACGACTCCTTCCTATTTGAGGATTTTCCGAGTCACGATGCGCGTGGCCCACGGGATATTGATTGGAAGATTTTGATGGTTCCTGCATTCCTTTCGGTAGACCTGCCTCAAATCCCACCCAAGGTAATAAGGGTAATTCATTGGTTTTCTCAAGGGCGGCTGTCGATACGCGGGGAAGCTTCGCCCGTGACGGGGAACGGGATGAACATGGAAGGTACGACATGAATGGTTCCTCTCAATATTGTCAATCGTCCTGTTTCGATCGTCTCCTTCATTCTTATCATAGAAATTTGGAGTGCACAGCTGAGCTGCCAGAGAAGTCCCACCTCGCGAGGACTACCAGGAGTAAACGACGAAAAAACATCTATACCGACATCTCCCAGCCACGACCCTTACTTACACAACCCGCCTTCAACCGACGATGACTTCCACCGGCCCCCCACCCAAAGGCGGCAAAATCCTCATCCTCCCCGGCGACCACATCGGCCCCGAAGTCGTCACGGAAGCCCTCAAAGTCCTCGACATCATCGAGACCGCCACAGGCGCGAAGTTCGAACGAGACTTTGACCTCTGCGGTGGAGCCTCGCTCGACCAGCACGGCGACTCCGTGACCGAGGAGGTCCTGAGGAAGTGCGAGAATGTCGACGCGGTGTTTTTTGGGAGCGCGGGAGGGCCGGAGTGGGGGACGAAACAGCCGAATCCGGAGAGTGGGTTGTTGAGGATTCGGAAGAGGATGCAGGTATATCTTTTCGTTTCACCGTCGGCGGTGGGGTGGAGGGTGGTGAGGTGGGAACAGGGCTGACGACGAGGTGTAGATCTTCGCCAACCTCCGCCCCTGCAAATTCGCGAGTAAAACGATGATTGAATGGTCGCCCATCAAAAAGGAAATCATCCAAGGTGTAGACTTCATGTCAGCAACCACCCATCTTGTGCCAAGATGAGACAAAAAAAGATTGACTTTCCCAACGCAGGCTGATCAGAGAAAACTGCGGCGGCGCTTACTACGGCACCAAAACCGAAGAGACCGACTACGCCTGCGACCCCTGGGAATACTCCCGTCCCGAAACCGAGCGCGTGGCCCGTCTCGCGGGCGCCCTGGCCATGCAACACGATCCTCCGCTGAAAGTCTGGAGCGCGGATAAAGCGAATGTTCTCGCCAACTCCCGCCTGTGGAGGAAGATTGCGACGGAGGTGTTTGAGGAGGAGTTTCCCAAAGTCCAGTTGCAGCATCAATTGGCCGACTCGCTGGCTATGGTATGTTCATGCCACCATGATCCCTGAGATGTGTGCGCGATGGTGGACTGACGAGATGGTTCAACGATAGTTACTAATCACCAAACCCACCGCTTTCAACGGCATCATCTTCACCGACAATACCTTCGGCGACATCCTCTCCGACGAATCCGGCGGCCTCACCGGTTCCCTCGGCCTCCTGCCCTCGGCCTCCCTCGCCGGCGCTCCAGGAACCAATCTCGGCCGCAACTCCGTCGGCGGCGTCATCGGCCTCTACGAACCCGTCCACGGTTCCGCGCCCGACATTTCCGGAAAGGGGCTCGCGAACCCCGTCGCGCAGGTGTTGAGTCTGGCGATGATGTTGCGGTATAGTTTTCGAATGGAGAGGGAAGCGGATGTGGTGGAGGAGGCGGTGGGGAGGGTGTTGGATTCGAAGGCTGATGGAGGGTTGGAGGTGAGGACGGGAGATCTGGGTGGGAGGGCGACGACGAGGGAGATGAGTGAGGCGATTCAGGGGGAGGTGAGGAGGTTGCTTGGGGTTTGAGATGGAATGTCGTGTGGGTTGGCGGTGAGGTTGCAGGGAGATGGGATCAACGTGTAGACTGCGTTGGATGTCTGCAGGTGTATGCAGAGCATTCTTTCTCCATTGAGAGCTATCGAGCAGCGTCAGGGTAAATCTCAGTTGTGCGGCGTGAGCCGCAATTACAGACCCTCTCTGCTATGGTGCTACGGCACACGGTTGTCCGCACCTCTCTCGCAGGACTCTGAGCGATCGTTCTTTTACGCTGCTTTGGCTCGCTCGGTGTATCATTCCAATCGCTTGGTCGCTTCATGAGCACAGCTTGTCTTCACACATATAACACATATACAATACCACCACCTTTGTCGAAAGAGGCCACTTCAGTCGTACTGAAACAGTACGCTGATGCTTTCTCCGTGATGCACCCGTCGAATAGCCTAGACATATTGTCAGTATAGGCCGTTTTATCCGCGATGAGGCGTCTACGTACCTCTGCAAACACGCCCGCCACGTTCAGCACCTCCAGCTTTCCGCCAGGCTTGCCGTACGCGTGGCATAGCTCTTCCATCTTTCGAATGTGGTCGTCTTGCGGCACGCTATCTGTTACGAGTACCTGCAAGAGGTATGTCAGTTCTGCCAACGAGATCCACTTGGAGCGAGTCCGCTGACCTTATCGAGACCAGAGTGGAAGATCCGCTCTACCGCATCTCCACTCAGTACGCCATGCGTCACCAACGCGTATACCTTGGTCGCGCCTTCCCGTTTCAACAACTTCGCAGCTCGGGTGATGGTATTCGAGGTATCCGCCAGATCATCGATCAGAATGCAAATCTTCTCCCGCACATGTCCGACCAGTAAAAGTGCGCTGCTATTGCTGTTGACGCCATTGGTCTGATATGTGGGATTGTCGTGCTGTCGTGCTCGGCGCTCCTGCGAGTGGATGTCATCAACGTTGGAACTTACCGCATGCGATTAGATCGGGTTCTTTCCTACCTTGTGGATTAAAGCAAACTCCATGCCCAGCGAGTCTGCAATGCTGGTCGCGCGTTTGGCACCGCCCGCATCGGGACTGACAATCACACAGCGATCAACACCGCCGTGTTGAGGGAGAATCCGTTGCGCAATGTATTGCCTCAAGAGGTGCCGGCCGTACAAGTTGTCCACGGGAATGTCAAAGAAGCCTTGATATTGCGGGTCGTGGAGATCCATTGTGATGATGTGGTCTGCTCCGGCGCATGTCAGGAGGTCCGCCACGAGTGTACCGGCTTGGGCGACCCATTGCTTATATCCTCGCTGCGGCTTGAATTCTGGCGGAGCGGTGTAGTTTGGTGTGCTGCCCTCCGGTGGTGATGTGTCCGATGCTGCGCTTTCCAATGTATTGCTCCTGCTGACGGGCATGCGCAGCTCTCCTTGCAACTTCATCCCACTGAGCTTCTTCTCCAACTTCTCATCTCTTGGCAGATTGTGCCCACCAGGTCCAGGCGTTACTGGGCGCGAGTCGAAGGTGTAATTCCCGCCATTGTCTGCTGTCTTCGCTGGCATGCGTGCGAGAGGTGCTCCGACTTTGTTGTATGGTAGATCGCTTTGGCGCGAGTATGGAAAGAGCGGAAGCACGGCCGTCACTCGTTTTGCACTCGCCGTCTTGCAAGCGCTGATTGTGATGAGGAGCTCCATCAGACCGTCATTCAGGGATCCGCCGTTTCCGGTGCCATTCGGAGGTTTCGAGCACGCGGACTGTACGATGAAGACATCTTTCCCACGAACACTCTCGCCAACCTCCACCTGTGTCTCGCCCACGCTGAATTTTGAGAGGTGGATCTTCGCTGGAGGGATGCCCAAATGCGTGCAGATGTCCTCGGTGAGCTGCGGGTGCGAATTGCCCGAGAATATGAGCATTCCTTTCGGCATGTTTGGTGGTTGGGTGCGCGAACGACGCAAGGAGGAGCGATCGGTGCGCGGAGGAGGTCGTCAGGAGGTGGGAGTCGAAGGAGGAGAAGACGTGAAGTAATCGGTGTCGTCCGGAGGAAAAGGGCGGACGGGATTATGGTTGTAGTGGGGTGCGATTTGGGTCTTGCTCGAGCATGCGAAGATGGTCGAATTCGCAAAAGGAAATTGTCACTCGGTTGACAGCATTGCAGCTTCCACCGTGGCCATCAGCGGGGAGTGAATGCGGTGGTGTTGAGTGGTATGCGAGATCGAGTCGTCGTCTGACAAAATTTCGAGAGTCATTGGAGTTTGGAACCTGAGGGCATCTCCATTTTGAGAAAGGGAAGCTCGGGCCGGGACCGGCCACTTTCACCGGATGCAAGTTGACGACACTTCCCGTCTGCAGGTACATTCACTTCTCATCATCAACGACATGTCTTCGCCAGGTCGTGGCACCATGACTACATAAGGCCACCCATATCGCCCAGTGGATCAGCATCAAGATGGACGACCCGCCGGTAGTACCCATCCTCCTGCTTGGAGACTCTGGAGTCGGCAAATCGGTCTTCCTATCGTAGGCTGTCATCCTCAAGACGAGCATGATCGATCTGTCGCTAACCATCTCAGTCGCCTGTCCGTCGGCCACAAGTCTACAGCTCCCCTTCCAAGAATGCGTGACCTGGAGCAGCCCTTTGTATTCAACATATCCATGTACAACCGACCATACCGGTTCGAATTCTACGATACCGCATCGCCGGACAACTACACCCTGTTGAAACCCGCCGTGATTATCCTCTGCTACTCCATCGCCGACCATACCTCGCTCGTCAATGTACGGGAAAAGTGGATGAATCTCGTCGACACGAATTACAACGTCGACGAGCAGCTTCCAGTCATCATTCTCGGCTTGCAACGAGATGTCCGCAGCGAAGAAGACTATTCTGGACGAGTTCGACGGCAAGCTACTGCTTCTGGAGAGAGCGAGGAGGACGATGCGGTGCTGAATGGGAGGACGTTTGTCTACCCGCAGGAAGGCTTGAGAGCGGCGCAGGAGATGCGTTGCGATCGGTATTGTGAATGTTCGGCGTTGACGGGTGAGCTGTGTCGGGAAGTCATTGAGGATATTTCGAAAACCGCTGCGAAGACTACGACTGAGAAGGGTGGAAGATCTGAAGGGAACTGTTCGGTTATGTGAACATTATGGGGAGGGCATCGCCTCGCTTGGAATAAAGGTTTCGAGCCACTGGATAATTGACCATGCGGGACCTTGACACCGCTTGCTGAAAGCAAGTGGTGGTGGAATCAGACTCGCGCGCTTGACTTCGAGCTGCGTTTTTCCGTCTTGCTAAGGATGTGGTCGACAGGTTCTTAGCACTTCAGGCCCGGCGAACTCTTCGGAATGCAGTACATCTGCACGGATCTGGAGCGAATCTGTGAGCTGATGTATATTCGACAGCATGACTTTCGCAATCCGCAGAGGTCCAATGAGGCAAAGGTAGGAGTGTGGCGGCGCAGCGGGCAGCTGGATCAATAATGGGGAACGTTGGAGAAGTTGGGGAACGGCGCAGCATTGGAAAGCTGATGGGCAGTCTGGAGGTCGATAAAAATCAGCACTTCCCAGTCCATGCTTCATGGTCAAGCAGGCAGGTGCAAGCCGACACAATGGCGGGACCTGTCGGTGCAGGGAGCAGTGGCACTGCGACTCGATATCGACACGATGACGGCTCCCCTCAACAGCCAAAGGTAAGGACCATACAGAAGATGGGCAGCTCATGCCAGAAAAGATTCTTCTGTGCAGATCAAACCGGTTCATACCTAGGAGAGGCCGTCATGATGCAACACTCTACACGATCCTCTGGCGGACAGCTACGACTATTCAAGCCTCCCACGATCGTACTACCGGAGGAGAGAGCGCCCCGTCAGCCACAGACCGTGTCTCGCACTGGATCCGCTGACGACGACGACGACGACGTGGACGATGATAGGACCAGACGAGGCATCGGAGACTTCAAGTTTGCTCCGCAAAGCGGCCTCGATCTCCCAAATCTCACGCTCCGGTCGACTCACTCTCGTTTTTCCACCGGAGCCATGGACGCAGCATTCAACAGCCACCCCCAACGTTCACACCTACGTCTTCGCAGCGGTGCCAATCTGCATCAGGGCCAACTTCCTACTCCGACATCTGACGGCCGTCCAGAATTTACACCGCGGGTGTCTACTAAACATATCCGTACAGCGTTTTGCTGACTCATCTGTACGGCTGTTTTGTGTGCCCTATTAGCCGACCTTTCCAACCTCTCCCTCGATGTCCTAGCTTCCAGTAACTCGAGAGCCACGATGCCACCCGGAGCGGACTTATGGCTTGCCAAAGGATCTGTAGCATTCGCGAGAGGGAAGATCGCCGGCTTCCGAGCTGTAGCGAAACGACAATACGCATGGAAGCGGAGTCGTAATGGCTTGAGAGATGCGTGTCTTCGAGAGTGAAAGTCGCCTTGCTTCGGAGCTCTGGCAAAGCGACAGTGCTTTCGGAAGCGGGAACGTACTCCTGGAAGGGCTGCGTGTCCTCGAGAGCGGATCCGTAACTTTCTTCCGAACCTTTGCGAGGCGACAGTGCCTATGAAAGCAGTGCCGTGACGTCCGAGAAGCTTTGTGCCCGAGACAAGTTCCAGACCTCGCAGTGGTTTAATACTACCTCGGGTTCAACCACACATCCTACTGGGACCGGATCTGCTCTTGCACAGCCCATCCGGACGGCCGTTTCAAACTCGGAATTAGCTCGGAAACGGCTCTGCAATTCGATCCCTTAAGGGAGGACATTCTGGACGTAAAGAGGAGATATGCGACTCATACCGCAGGAAGATGTACCACTCCAATGTACGAACAGTCGTGCAGATCACATCAGTTTACCTACAGGAGACGTCGTCATGGTGCGGCGGCCATCACGATTCACGGTCGTCAGGAGGCCTGCAACCACCTTCGAGACCACCAACCATCACACCAGCAGAGCACAGAGTGCCATCCCAACCGCAAACGGTATCACGTACAGGGCTCGCGGACAACGACGACGATGCAGAGACGGATAGAATTCAACGGGACATCGGAGACTGGACGTTCAAACCTTTCGGCGATTTCGATCTCTCAACGCCCAGTCATTCACGGCGACCTCACACCGGCCATCGCGGAATAAAAGGCCAGCTTCCTCCTCTAGCGTTCACTCCCAACCTGCCTCAAATTCGTAGCGCTACCGAATCGCCCTTGGCTCCTGTTCATATTCCGATTCCCTTGACCCATGGACGTCCTCTTATCACACCACGTCGACCCGGCCTGCGCAGCGCATCCAAGCAACATGCTACCACTCCCAAACGTACGAAGGCTGTGAGTGCTTCTGCAAAGGACGTGGAGTACATGGATGTCGCCAGTGAATATGAGACCGAATCATCCAATGGAAACTCTGATGACGAAGTCGATCACGCCCCTCTCTTCGAAAAACCCAAAGATTCTGCTACTGGCCCAGCCACCAGTGGAGTCTTGTACATCTCCACGCCGGAGAGCGAGTCGAGATGCTCTCTCGCAAGATCGCATCGACTGAGCCACCAGTCTTTTCATCAGTGGATTCATGTGCGTCTCTAATCCCGGGAGAGCAGATCCAGGAGGGGCGGTCGGTTTGATAAGGCCGCCTGGAAGGCTATCCCTCAGGCGACGCGGGCTATGCGTTCGCGATTCCTCGTATACGGCTCCGTGACCAAGAGGCGATACGGCAAGCGGAGATTGGGGCGATACCATGGCAGCGGTACAGCCAAGCGCCGGGAGGCCAGCATGATGAGTGGCGGTGGCAGAGTTCGTCTCCGGGGATATCTCTCGGCGAAGCGGAATGCCGATGCTGGAGTCATCAAGGCGAGCCTGTTGCACAAGGACGGGCAGGGCATCAAGGGACTCCATATGCGCGACGCCCTGCGAACGGACGTCGACTGGTCGATTCGAGTCCTGACCGTTGCGCCGAGTGGCACGTCCCGAGCCATGGTCATGATCTGCGAGGCCATATGGGTGAACATCGAGCGGACATTGACATCTGACCTTCCACAACCCGGCTCGGTGGCGGCATACTTCCAATATTTGGGCTCTGTGGATGCCTCGAGGCGTGCCGTCCTCGACTACGAGGATCCTCCTTGGAATCAACTGAATGGCGCCAGCCCGGACGCACAGGGAGTACCCGGTGCTACCATAGCTGTTCGGCAGACGCTCTTTGCGGAGGCCGGCGGGATCTGTGTCTGCTACGAGCAGCCACTCCCAGATCCCGAGGACCTCACCAAGGCAGGGAAGGTGGTAGCGTCGAGCTTCCCTTCGGTAGAGGGAGCGCCGATACACGTGCTTTGTCGGGCGAACTGGGATGCCAAGATCCATCATCATCCAGAGCTTAGGGGTGATGTCGCGGCGGGCACACGATACCGCAAAGATTGTACTGAGCTGATGGCGTCTGGCGAGCGGATCGGAGTGAGGTGTTGAAAGAGATGCGGTTGCGCCGTGCAGTGCAGCGCCAGGGCGGCACGTGCATCTGCGGCTGTGGCAAGACGATCCATGGCGAATACGTCAGTCGGAGGGAGAACGGTCCGCGGCACTGGATACTACTCTCCAGGCAAGAGATACCCGGCGTGGCGGCTGAGACTGCTATATTGCTACCATGCCGTGAGCAATGGAGGCGGTTTCTCAGGCTGCACCCCGATGCCGCGGACGACGTAGAGATGGATCGGACTGGCTCCGGGCGCGGTCTGTTGGACGCAATCGTGAAGCCACGGCTGAGGATAAGCAGAGGTCGCGCAAACTCGGACAGGATATCATGACCGACAAGGTCACGGCTACGGAGCAGCGGCCAGCCTGGTGGCCTAAAGCGCGAAGACCGCGCGAGAAAATGGAGATCTTCTTCGACGGGGGTGCATTTGCACTCCGCCACAACAGTAACAGTACTTTCGCTCCCCGGCTCAGACTGCACGATCCAAGCCACCAAAGGCCAGGTCGAGTGGTGCGGTTTGCGCGGATCCACGGAGGTGGCAGTAAGAGAGAAGTTGTCGAAACAAGAAGTGAGGTGCGAGCATTGTTCGATTTGACCCTTGGCAAGGGCGGTGAAAGCTTTACATCGAGTCCTCTCCTTTCCCCTCCATTACCTCGTCGACAGCCCTCGTTTCTCGCTCCTCCCGAACTGGACACCTCGCATCCATCATGGCAAGGATCGGTTCCCTTCCGACAGCAGCGGGAGATCGATGATCTGGGAAAAGTCAGCAAGTGTCATGCTTCGTGTCGAAGACTCGTCGTACTGATTGTGTCCTTGCCAGAGATCGATGTCGTTCTCTCCATCAATCTAGTCATCTGAAGAAACCTGATGACCACATTGAACGCACTGCCATGGCGAACGTTCATTAATGCCCTGGATTCAAATCAGTAAACTTTCCGTGTGCATGCTTCGCGGTCGAGGAAGAGATGGCTGATCTTACCGACGCCTCACTGGTGCAGCATGGTAGAGGGTACTTAGGCATAGGCCCTCCTAAGACGAGTTGGAAGAGGGCTACGAGGCCCAACAGCGCAAGAGTGGAACGCATAGTTGGTCTGAATCAGACTGATTGTCGTGGTATGATTTTGAGCCGTTGAAGTGGTTGGCCGACGTGTTGAGTGCCGGATGTCTGGGCTGGGCGAGGCGAACGTTGGAGAAAGAAAAAATGAGTTCGAGGCGGGCCTCGCGAGTTTATTGTTGCTCGGATCGGTCTGCAAGGATGATGCTTCCGATGCTTCCGCGTCACACTGGCGCACAATACGAGCATGAAGTATCGATACTCGCTATTTCTCGGGATGATGATGCCCGATCTGAATGTCGCTCGTCGAGCACGAGGATCGGATCCTCGTACAACGATATTCCTTGGAAAATCCCCTCGTTCCTCTCTCCGAGTTGCTTGCGTTTGGAAGGTCTGCACGATGCGTAGAATTATTGAAGGCATTCTACTCACGTTCTCTCGCTAGATGGATTGGATGACGTGCGGAAGCGTTGAAGAATCAAGCTGTGAATTGAACCAAGAGGGATGCCCCGGTCTGCCTCATACAGGAAGCCCGTAGCGACATGGGAACTGAGAACAGGAGCTTCGCGAGTGGGACATCAACGAGCGACATGGATGCGTGAGGAAACAGGACGGAGCAGGAAGAAGGTGTCCCAACAAGAGTAAAAGTATTACATCGAGTCCTTTCCTTCACACCATCGGATCGACAGCCCTTGCCTCCCGCCTTTCTCCGAACAGAATTGACGCACCGCGTTGATCATGGCAAGAATCCGCCCTTCCTTGCGCCCGCAGCCCAGCAGCAGAAAAGCGACCGAAGATCTGGGAACAATTAGCACGTTTCCTGCTTTGGCATTGGGGTATGTCGTACTGATTTACGGTCCTTGCAGCAGATTGATGTTACTCTCGTGACCATTTTACTTGTCTGGTGGTTGCTCACAGATAGAGCAACCCCGACGAGAAAGTTTATTGACGTCCTGGAACCAAATCAGCAAAACGTTCTGTGTGCATGCTTCGTAGTTATGTAGAAGCAGGCTGGGTCTTACCGAAAGCTCCTCGCTAGTGCAGCATTGTATACCCTTAGGAATAGGCCCTCCCATGGCGAGTTGGAAGATGCCGATGAGGCCTGGATGTTCCCGGGTACGTGGGTCAGCAAATGCTTGGACGGCGACGAGTGGACCATTCGGAAGAGCTGGCGTTGCGCGAGATAGTCTTGAACGCTGCATACCGTGGGAAGGACTCACAGATGAGGGTGGCGAGAGTGGAACGCATGGTCTCTTGAGTTGGATCGGTTCGTTGTTGGAGGTCGAGGCCGACAGATTTGGATGTGAGATCAATTGGTTGTTGAAGAAAGAAAGAGGAGAAGCTCGAGGGCGGATAGCGGATTTATCACTGGGATGAGGCATCCGCAGCTCTCCGTATCGCACACTGCATTACATCACGCATCACATCACTCAAGACCAGGCGCAAGCATGAAGCATGAAAAGGTACTCAACGTTCTGGCTACAAAGCCAGGAAGCGTGACTCAATCGTCTCTGTCGGTATCGCCGACAATTGCCGCTGTCAGTTGTAAGGACTCCACGATCGAATGTAAGCGTAGCTACTGGCTGCCCAACTCGATTGAGTTGCCGACAGTCAGCACTCGGTGATCCAGGGGCAAAGTGTTACAGCACGTGAGCGCATCAGACTGGTCGCCTCGTTTGCAGGCGCAAGCAGGTGCCCCAGACCGATCGGCCGAGTTCCTGGTAATCATGCCGCAGACCTCCGGTTGAGTCTGGACGGTGATCACCACGATGCGTTCTTTGATCGCCATCAAGATTTCCGATCTCTGACATGATCACAACCAGGCTTCAACGGTCAACCATTTCCGTGGAGATCGCCGACTCTTCCCGAGAATCAGAGATGCGCTCAGCGGCTGTGTTCTTCAGGAAACATCTTGTGTCTCCGAGCCGAGTTTCTACAAGATGAGAATGGACTGCGCAAACGAGGCGTCGACAGTAAGGCGGTGGAAGCATTGCGTAGAAGTATCGAATCCGGTGCAACGCGTCCTCCACGTCTCAATTCAAAACTCCTCGTCGACCCTTCTCACCTCCCGCCTCCCCTCGAGCGATCTTCTCCTCCGTTCGCGGCCAGCCTCTAAACCATCCAGCCAAGCTCTGCCGCTGTCATGTGGGGCGATCTCCCTCTTGACGTTAAGAAGGGCTGCAAGGTACGGTGCCGACCGGCACGCAGCCCGCTGGGTAAGGGACACCGTTCTGAGGTCAATTAGCACTTGCGATTGCACATTTTGAGGTTGAGCACGGGTCTTACTGCGCCGACGCCGTCGCAGCACTTTGGCGGAGGGTCTCCAATTGCTCTCTTGGTTTCCTCGGCATCTGCAGCGGCATTGCATTCGACACCGGGCGCAGGATGCACGCAGCCCGGCGGGTAAAGGCCGACTTCCTGCAGGTCAATCAGCACTTTGCACTTGTGTGCTTCGTAGGAGACGGCATCGTACTGGATCGTCACGGCTGCAACAGGCTGGAGTCTTTCTCTCGACGAGTTGGGCAGGTGGAGGGCGATTGGTATGGCAGTTGATGCCGCTTAGGGCGGACACGCAGCCAGGCGGAGAAGATAGTCCGGAATTCTGAGAGCAATTAGCGCTTCCTCCGCCACGGTTCGGTTTCCGCCCTTACTGGATCGATGTAGGTGCAGCACGGAGGGTCCGATCCGGGCGCTCCATTGTGGATAGCATGGTGAATGCGAGCATCTGGCATAGGCCCTCGTTTATTGACGAGTGGGGCATCCGAAGGGTGTCGAATGCAGGCGATGCCGCTGGATTTGGGAACGCAGCCCGGTGGATAAGATTGACCGAATGGGTCGTACACGGTACAACATGGCACCGTCTTGTCGGACGCTGCTATGAGTTGAGCATTTGGCATGGGTCCTCCCAAGACGAGCTGGAGGAAGCCGGCGAGGCTGAGAAGAGCAGTGAGGGTGAAATGCATGTTTTGCTGAAGTGCGTTGGCGTGGTGGGTCTTGAATAGTGTTGGACTTGATGGTCGGTCGGATAGGTGCCGAAGGCGTGGGGAGACTGGATGTCAAAGAATGATAGAAAGTGATTGACGGCGGACATCGCGGCTTCATATGTTCTTGGGCGACTGGGATGAAGGTTTCCGAAGTTCTCCGCATAGGATATCGTTACATCATACAATTCAAGCATGAAGCATGAAAAGTTGCTCAAGGTTGTATGCAAATAGCCAGAATGGGTTGGCGGGTCCCTGAAAGGACGGCCGACGCTTCCGGCCGATGCGGACTCCATGATCGGGTTGTGGCCAAGGAGGACATCGATTAAGTTGCCAACAAGTGTTAGCGCCAGCCTCGCGAGCAGGATGTAGGCTGTATGACTGTGGCTATGACGCCTCGCGCTGTGACATGGATTATGGATATGTCGGGGCTTCGAGTAATTCTGTGAAGATCACAGACTCTTTCCCACAAGCACGAACGAGCTGTCTTGACCCTTGGAGGAAATCCAGCATCTCCACACCGTCCCAGGGCGACGATGAAATCATTTTTGCAAGTCAAGCAGCTTCGTGGTCTTCAACGGTGAAAGACGACCCCAGCATACAGTCTACAGGGTTTCCCATACCATCCGAGGACCGCATGCTGAAAATAGGGCTTACCTCGACGACGCAATCAATGTCCTCTGCGGCGGGATTCGACAGTCTTTCGAATATTGCCATGCTGTGGAGACCTGGTGCAGTGCTGAAAGTGTGTGGAAAGACAGAGGCAATCGAGGTAGGAAGAGGTGACGTCGCGATTCCGCTGAAAGAAAGATGTGAGTTCCCGGCCGGCGGCTCGACTTCGGTCCGACGAAGCATACGTGTTGTGTCGATCACTATCGACCATGGGTACAACACGACCCGCTGACTGTTGGTCCTGTCACGTGCTCGCATTTCGGAGCGGAATTGGGCAGGCTGTGCAATTGTCGGACGAGGCGCTAACGTGGAACTAGCCTACAGTGGCATATTCAATGACTAGCGTGGCATAATGAGATCCACCTTCTCAGATATGGAGGTAATCTTCTGCATGGGAGAGAAGGTCTTGGGATATGTGGAAGAATCATTGAGGGAGAGTGCGATGACACGGTGACCTTGTCGGCGCAAGACAAATCGCCAGGCAACGGCAGACCTTGCCCGTGATATCCTGCCACGAGGCACACGAGCATTCCATGGCGTCGACGAATGCCACAGGAGGAAGATGTCACTTCGTTCACAGCTCCGAAGCTGAGAGCAGTAAAGCCGCGTTAAGACCTGTGATGATGGACTTGTTCCAAGGACCGATCGAGTCGTAATGTACGAGTGAGTGAGTGACATCAGTCCAAGCTTCTTCACAAGTTCACCCCGACCTTGGAACCGTTCGAGGACATCCGCGCGATTCTCTTCGAGCCGAAGCTCGTCTTTGGCGGACTGGTGGAGTTCAACGACGGCATGACACGCACCTTTAACGGCGCTCGCAACCGTATCGACCAGATTGGCGAGGCCGCCGACGTTCGGAGACAGAAAACCGAGGCTACTGCTTGAGTCGCAGATTTAAGGATGCAGGTTGGAGGAAATGCAGAGTTGGCGGCAGCGCGGCTCGACGTAATTCAATTGCAGGGTAAGGTAGAAAGGAAGGACGAGACCACCGCGAGGAGGGACGAGACAATTGCTAGCCTACGCAACAACGGTAAAGGAGAGGAGTTGGAGCGTCTAAAGCGCGAAGCTGGCGAGAAGGACAATACCATTGGGGGATTGAGGGCTGAGTTACAGGGACTGCGGACCAGTTAACTGGCAACGGCGAAGGGGAGGGTCACGGAGCTGGACGCGGAGTTGCAACAGAACAATGGCGAAGTTGGCAGGTTGAGGGAGGGTGGGGGCGGCGCCAATGATGGGGTTCGGGAGAGAGTAATGGAGCGGGAAGCGCAAGTCGCCGACAAGGATACCGAGATTGATCATTGAGCAGTTGATCGGGCGGTGCGGAATCTGGAGCCGGGCGACGAGCTGCAAGTGCGAATCGGTATAGCTGCGACCGACCTCACGAGCTACCAGGACAGGCTCTCAGCTGCTAAGGTTGAGAATGCGAAGCTGAAGCAGCGGCTGCGCCTCCCACGCGGCGGGAGTCCAGGGGATGGCAGAGGGGTGGGAATGGTCCAAGTGGAAATCATCCGGGGAGCCCATCACCTACTCAGCCTGGTGGAAGTCGATATCGGGAAGGACGTTAGTGGTAGTGGTTCTCGGTTGAAGGGATCGAACGCTCTTTCACCTTCTGTGCGATAGTAGCTGCCGGTTAGATGGGGTAGTTCGGATGCCCAGGGGAAGGACTTCGTTTCGACAGTACAAGGCGGGCTGATGAATCACGTTCCCATTGTCTCAAGTCGTGACCTGACTTTGCGCTTGAACTTAGTACAAGAGACGTCGGAGAAGTTTGTCCATCGAATATCACCCTTTCCTCGCCTCCACCCTTCCATTCATCCTTCCCTCGATCCTTTCGTTCACCTTTCTCTCCACCACTCCCTCTCTGCTCCTGGCAGTGCTATTATTCCTCAGTTCTTTCCTTTCCACCCAAGCCTCCATCGCCGCAAACATCGGTCCTGGCCGGTCGAGCCATCTTGTTTGAAGCAGAGAAGTGCTAGAAACACTGTCCTGGGCAGCCTTCGCCGTCTCGGTTGTCTCCGATAGCCTCGCGGCACTGACCGCCGTGGCAAAATCCCGGAAGAGTCTGCTTCTCGATCTATCATAGCAGATTTGATCAGTGAGGTGTTCACGCGGCACAACAAGGACAAGAAGGCTCAGGCGGGCGGTTCTCACGTCATCGTAAGTGGTGCAGCAGCTGCAATCCTGGTCACAAGCGGTGGCCATAACGAGGAGGCCGGCGAGAGACTGTTTGCAAAGCACGCATGATTAGCGATTGCTCGAACGCGAAGGATTCGACACGGGTTCAGGATCTGGCGCAAGCGTCGAGACTGCCTCTCACCACGTCGCAGGCATGTCCCGTTCATGGAACTTACGATCATGACGGCGATGGCGTTGTTGAACCGCATTTTGGCGAGTCTTGATGGAAGGATTCGTGATGCGTGAATGTTCGATCTGTCAATGTCTGTTGATGATCGAGTATCCAATCGATGCTCGGTTGTCTTTCTGGGTGCTGAGAAGAAAAGGAAGCAGAACAGACGTGGAAAGATATAGGGATATATGTGTCTTAGAGGTGACGAAGGACATAGCACGGAAGACACGATTCCGCGCGATTTTCTCGCACTTGTCGCTCTACTTCCGCATCAATTAAACATGTATATGGGTTCGTCTCTCGAGTGCTCCCACAATCGTAAGACCTTCCTGGTGCGTAATCTCTCCGACGGACGGTGGTGGTGGACTTTGACCAAATAGGGAAGATAAGCTGACATTTGCGAGTAATGAAGCCAGGCCCATCCCACGGGATCCTTGGAAATGTCAGCAGTCTCCTGAGTTGAACATGAGTCCGTTTCCTTGGCGCTTCCACTATCGTAACCTTCCCAGTGTGCAATCTCCTCGAGGGAGGGTGCAAGACGGCCTTGACCCAATGGAGAAGACCACCTGGACCCAACGAAGAAGACACCCTGATGACTTCTTGCGAATGAGGCAACCGGCTGTGTCTCACAGGAGGACGGGAGGGTCTCCTTCGTGCTTACAACCCTCTTGCATGCAGGACCAGCGCTTACTTGGATCACTCAATCGCCGACTCTCTTGGGCATGCATCGACAGTTTTTCGGAAGTGCATTGGTCCGGACTCCGGAGAGGTCGGTATGCTCTCGAGCGTATTTGCATCATTCCATGCTTCGTTAACGCCCTGTGTACTGTGTTTTTCCATGGGAAGCCTTCGGACGAGTGGGATTGGTCTCCTTGGGCCGGCGCTTTTCCTTGAAATCAGTCGTCTCCTGTCGAATCGCTACGGAGAAATCATCAGTCTCTCGTTATGACAAAGAATAGTGGAGTTCATGGGATTCGTGGAATGAGGGTGTGGACGTGATGACGAAGGGAAAGGGACGGGAGCTTCCATGTGAGATGTATTATGTAAGCCACCACTTCGCGCGTCGCGTCGTCCTGGCAAAGCACCTTCGAACACAATGGCTCCTTTATCAAAAGACAATGTCTGAAACAACCGCCAAAGGGCAACGCACCGTACAGCCGCTCCGATCAGCCGTCCAATTCCACTGCAAAGTCTGCGTCGAGGAGAAACTCTTCTCACAGGCCCTGTCACTGCTCCTCAGCAGCCTGCACGCAGGTCTCGACACCAATTCACCCGCGTATCTACCTTTATCACCTTACTTCGACCTCTTCTCCACAATTGTTGTACATCCGACATACAACACTCGAACGAACAACGCCGACAAGAAGGGCGAATCGAACGCGGCATTGAGGTACCTTCGCAATGTCCTGGAAGTTGTCGGCGCAGGCAATGGCACGCTGAAGAACGCTTTCCGGTTCGACGGCCCTTCGCGGAGTGATCGCTCTAAGCGAGCGCAGTCACGACAAGCGGATGGGGTCGATGCAAGCGGCGAGAGCAGTCTAGAGAGTCCATACGCCGGTCTGCAGTCGATATCAAATCGAGCACAAGACTTCTGGGCAGTCGTTGGATGGGCTTTCAATTGCAGCGTACGGCACAAGGCAAGATGGAGCAGGTGGAGTCTTTGGCTGGAGCTGATGATGGACATCCTGGAGGAGGACCTCTCAAGAGCTGCAAGCTGTGTATCGGACGAGGTTGCTGACAGTCTGTTTGCTCACTACCTATCTCCCATTGGTGAAGGCAGGAATAACAGACGTCGAGTGATGCGGGCGATCACGGCCGATGGGACAACGAAGAGTATGGCAGAGTTTGGCGAGATCTGGAAAGATGAGACCAATCCACCGAAGAAGCAGGACGACGAGCGAGCACCTAAGCGGCAGAAGTTGGATCTCGAAAAGGGACAATACGGCGACTATTTCGATGACGAGTCGGAAGTGGAGGACATCCCAGGACAGATTGGTGGAGGTGCTGCGCCCGCTGGAATACGAAGAAAGCGTCGTTCTGCGGCTCGATCGGACGACGCCAGTGCGGGCGACGGAACCAGCGATATACCCTCAGACCAGGCAGTAGAAGCTGCTGGAGTGGAGTCATTTGGAGGTATGGACTCGATACGACTGAGACAAAGGCTCCTGGTGCTACTGGCCCGGATCAGCTCAGATGCTCCACATCTGTTCGCCGAAACGGAAGACCTCTTCGACCTCTTCGCCGAGTTCTTCCGTCCGCTACCACTGGACGTATTCCAACAATTCGTCACACCGCAGACGCCCTACTTTGCTCCCGACTTGCAGGCATCGTTCAATGCAATGCTCTTCCGTCCGTTGCTCGGATCATCCACAACCACTGGCATCATCACACAGGAGATCTTCGAGGAGCAATTCGCGCCCAACGCCGCGACGAATACATCGCTGGAAGACAACGCCAAAGTCAGTCTGCTGGTCGAAAGTCTGCTGCGAGCATTGTGGAGTACGAAGTTGTTGTCGAAAGACTCCTCACGACTGGGCAATGTCGTCGAGGATGGGATCAACGCGAGGAACGAGAAGGTTTCTGGTCGAAAGGGTAATGCGAAGCGAAGTGAGACGGAGGCTCATGCGAGACAGCTGCTGAAGTGCTCTTCGGAACGTCTGAGAGTGCTGGTCCTTGTTGCTGCGAGCTGATCAGAGCATATTGTAGCCTGTGCTACTGAACGAGGCACCACGCCTTTCAACGCCCGTTATGTCCCGCTCTCGGTGCCAAGCTTGTCCAGCAACCTCTCTAGCCACTTCCACTTTGTCCACCCAGATAAGGAACCTACAGCCCTAATGGTACATACGGGAATGGGTTTTGATGACCGTGTCGCCTTATATGAGCAGAAATCGGCGCTTTTCCCAAGTCAGATTGTCTCGGGTGTGTCGCAGGGAGCGGACACTACTACCACTGCTTCATGCTTTGGCGACATGCTCTGTAGCACACCCTTACCTGGGCACAATCGATTGATGGCGAGAATTTTCCTGCTCAAGGATTCGCGGATCCGCACAGTTACACGCTCGCACATCAAATTGTGAATCGCATCCGCGCGTTCCGAGGATCAATCACACCGCTGGAAATCGGCGCCAGGGAAAGGACTCTGCAAGACTGCAACCCCGAGGAGCGGTGTCAGCCCGTCCATATCCATGATTCCAGCCCGCGTCGAGCAGGCTCACCTGAGTCTAGACTCGGTCGTTCAGGCTTACCTAGTCTCGATTACCTGCAATCGTTGTTGTGAGACTGGGGGTGGGTCGATCGAGCTGAGGCCCTGCTGTCGATGCGTGGGCGTCCTTGTTTATTCGAATAATCGTGAGGTGGGCAAGATGGCCTGTATACAGTACGAGACCCAGCGGCATCAGGATATCGGGATCCGCGCACAAGCAAGGAAATAATTATGGTCTTTCCTCAATTGCTGTCCCGGAAAGGAACCGTCTTCCATCATGGATGGTATGTGCTCCCTTTTCCGGTGCCCGTTGATAGGAGTGATTTAAATCGCGAGATCCGTGTTGGGATGAACCTTGACATTTCGTCACCTGAGCTCTGGCCTCTCCGATGCCGCTCACTGTCTGTGCTGTAGAACAACAGTCTTGATGTCCACTCGCACTTTCATCCAAATTGACACACTCTGACACTCCCCTGGAATCGGATTTTTCAAAAAGAACCACTCTCGAACCCAGCGTCAAACCCACCAACAAGCATCATGAAGCTCTTCCAGATTGCTCTTTTCCTCTCGATGCTGTGCGGCGCCCTCTCGGCCAAGGCAAGCTTTCTCCCACACGCCTTTTCATACAGTCCTCTTCGCTAAAAATGTGTTCCCAGATCTGCACTATCCCCCAGGGCGAGGATGAGCGCAAGTATAGTCCGTATGGCAACTGCGAATGGGACGACAACGGACACCAAATCGTCCCGTGCGATCAGGTAAATGCGCACATTATGCTGCACGCTTTGCGAGATTCATCGCTGACCTTTGTTGCTTTCCTCAAAGAGCACGCCATGCCGGAACCCGAGCGCCCGCGAATGCATCCCGGCTAAAGACGGATTCTCGGCGAATTGCCCATAGAGGAATGCGGTAGGAGGTGCAGACTGTCTCCGCCGGACTGCGAGAATGGGTGTTGTCGGTCGGAGATTAGGTCGCTGTCTGCGATGTACGAATGTCGACCTTGTTTTCAACGCAGGTTAACGCAGGAGCGAGGCGGGGACTGATGACGGACAGCGGTTCTTGCTTCTGGGACAGCATGGAAATCGAGAATACTATAGCTTTGCAATACCACAGGGTCCCTCACCATTACTTGATATCAATCGTGTACTGTCAAGTCGTTTATTCAGTCCTCGAGACCGCCCAGCAGCGCGTAGCAGGATTTGTCTTAGTAAGCATACGCCACCATCACGGTCGTCCACGTGAGAACAATACATCCTCTCTCTCCACTTCACTTCACCCACGGCAGCCAAGGAACCTGAATGACCCCTCATATTGGCACAGACGGGATGCAGACGACGAAATTATGCCTATAATCTCCCATCTCCGCTTCATCGCTCACCACAATGTCAAAACCCTCCGACAAGCTCCCCTCGCAGAGCTATCCGGTGCTCTGGGAGACCTAGGCACGCTCCTCCCACTGATGATAGCCATGACTCTCAACAACTCCATCGATCTCAGCAGCACGCTGATCTTCTCCGGTCTGGCAAATATCGCTACAGGCGCAGTATACGGAATACCACTTCCCGTGCAGCCCATGAAAGCCATTGCCGCAGTGGCGATTGCGCAGAATCTAAGCAAAGACGAAGTGGCAGCTGCGGGACTCGCGATGGGTGGTGCTGTGCTTCTACTCAGTGTGACGGGCTCGCTAAAGTGGCTGCATCGAGTTGTGCCGGTTGCTGTTGTCAAGGGAATTCAAGTCGGAGCTGGTTTGAGTCTTGTCATCAGCGCGGGTACGAATTTGATCAAGCCTCGTGGGTGGGTACATCCCGCGTGGGATAACCGGATCTGGGCGATGGGAGCTTTTGTGTTTTTGATGGTCTCTACTTTACTACCTCGGGTGCCGTACGCTCTGATCGTGTTCATGCTCGGCCTTGCCGTAGCCGCTGCAACGACCTTTGAAACATCGCCCGCCTCAATCTGGACGCCACACTTCGGCGTTCCATCGCAACAGAGCTGGAGGACTGGTATCATCGACGCCGCGATCCCGCAGCTACCGTTGACCACTCTGAACAGCGTCCTGGCTGTTGTCTCGCTGGCTGATAGCCTCTTTCCCGACTACCCTCCGATACCCAGCACGACTTCAATCGGACTGTCCGTAGCTATCGCAAATCTGGTAGGATGTTGGTTCAACGCCATGCCCATCTGTCATGGCTCTGGTGGTCTGGCCGGGCAATATCGGTTCGGAGCTCGTAGCGGATCGAGCATTATCATCCTCGGTCTGGTCAAATTCCTGCTTGGCCTGTTCGTCGGTGATGGCATTGTGCCGCTGCTACAACGCTTTCCAAAGTCATTGCTGGGCATCATGGTCATTGCTGCTGGCGTGGAATTGAGTAGAGTAGGGCAGAGCGTAGGTGAAGCGAGGGATCTGTGGGAGCAGGTGGGTGAGGAAAGTGATGAGAGCATAACGTATTCGAAGAGGTCGCTGCAGGCAACGAGTGAAGAAAGTAGAGACAGGTGGATGGTGATGCTTGTTACCGTGGCTGGATGTCTAGCGTTCAAGAATGATGCTGTGGGCTTCGCTGCGGGTCTGTGTTGGCATTGGGGTTTGAGAATGCCGGCCGTGGTGCATCGAGTGCGGCATGGTCGCGGTCGAATAATGTTGAGAGATGAAGATGATGCGCCGCGTGCGGATATTCCCAGGGAGGCGTAATATCGATGCGGGAAAATACTGCTGGCGTCAGTTCACGTCTACATGAGACTGCATCCGAACTGAGTATCATGGTAGGGACTGGTGGACGAGAAAGAGCCTGGCTTATGCCCGCGTTCTATTTCCCGTGGTATCGACAATATCAAACCCCCAGAACTCCGTCTATCTCGACGACTTCGTCACTGCAAAGCCACCGTCAGCCGAAAAAAAAAAACGTCTCGAGGCAAAAACATTTCCGTACATCACATCTGCTCATGCCATCCGATGCACACATCTAAGCGGCGAAGCAGTCCTCGTACTTCTTCGTATGGCGCGAATCGGCGTGCTGCTCCAGTGCCGTGCGGTTGACGGTGCTTTGGAAATCCTGGAAGCAGATCTTGCACTTGACGGTCTTCGCGGCGGCGTTCTGCAAGCACGCTTGATTAGACAGGGCCCATGAGGGACAGAGTGACGTGAAGAGGAAAAGGAAGAAACTCACGGATTTCAGCTGCGAAGAAGGTTCCTTCTTGCCCTTGTCACCGGCGCGCTCGCGCTTCTGTTGTGCTTTGGCTCCGTTACCCATGTTGATGTTGTGTATGAATCGAGTCTAAGGTGGAGCGATTGTGGTTCGTCGTTGTCGAGTTCGAGAGCGTGTGTAAAAGTGGTGAGAATGCGGAAGTGTTGTCGAGAGGTTTTCCGCTAGCGCCACCACGTGGCGTCCGAGACAAAAATGGTGCGCCTGCCTCGGTATATCTGAGCATGTTCCAAATGATCGGAATGCACAGCGAAGGGATGAACGTGAACAATAGTGAAATTTGTTGTAGAGTAAATGCCTTCTGTTCTCTATTTCATGAACGTTCCCAGCCTTAGGAGAGTTCACCCGTTATGGCCAACAATGCTACTCATGCTGTTCTGTCTGTTCCCAGATAAGTGCCCAATTCATCATTCGCCTCAAGAATAGAAAGACGAGCATGACCCCAGTCTCCTCCGCAGAGACTCTTCACAATGCCAAGTTCTCTGTACAGGCGCATCACTCTCCCTGCTCCAAGTCATACCTCCAACCTCCTTCCCTCACCACCCTCTCGCGCCCCTCGCGATCCCTCCTCTTCTCCGCACTCGTGACTGCATCGCCCGTTTCATGCCACAGTGCACTGCTACCTCTCTCCCTGAACCTCTTCAATCGCTCCACGTTACCCTTCGCACCATTGCGGAAGACCTCGTCCATCTTCAATTCGCCGATCGGGCCGAAGACGGTCTCTGGGTCGACGAGCTGCTGTTGCGTGAGCAGGTCGCGCAAAGCGGGTGATGCGACCCAGCTAGGAGCGCGGAATCCGCCGTTATTCCCCCCTTGTGGAGATGCGTCCGAGTCTTCGTCTTCCGAGTCGGTGGCAATGTCGGGCAGGTCGATGTGGTCGCCTAGAGGAGTGGTACGCGGAGCAGACTTCGGAGGAAGGGCGTGCGCGGCAGGCCGGGCAGGAGTCTTGAATTGCTGCTGTTGGTAATGATGTGGTGGATGCTGTGCCAGCTGTTGCTGGGTGGAGGATGATGCGGCGCTTTCGGCGAATGGGATGCGGGCAGTGGACATCTGGACGAGCTGGGAGGGGTGGAGAGGCTTGTTGTTGTTGGCTGAGGAGGAGGTGCTGCTGGCCATGTTGGACTTGAACAGGCTGTGGTGAGCGGCTGGCGGAGGCGCGTGTGTATAGCCGTGATTGAACTTGGTGATTGTCTCCTGCGCATTGTTAGTCGTTGGACTGGTCAATCTACTGCCATCCTTCGCACGTACCTTGCGCATCGTTGAAGGCCGCTTCGGAGGCGCCATGACTGACGCCCGCGGGTTGGCCTCCTCCTGTTCTTCGTTCGTCCTTCTCCGCTTCGCATCGGTCTGTTGATACGAGGCTGGGCCGCGCATGATGCCAGGGCGCTGCGGTGGCTGCGGGAACGGCTCTTCGTCATCCAATTGTCTCTTCGCAGCAGGCTTCGAACTTGTGGGCGCAACAGACATGATCGTCTTGGTGAGCTGGCGCAGCGTTCCTGGCAAGTCACTGCGAGGATGAGCTTGCTGCTGCTGAGCACGCTCGCGTTTGATGGACTCTGCCAATTCATGCGCCTCTCGCGCACGTCGGGCCTCTTCATCTCGCCTCAGCTGGTCTTGCTCTCGCCTATGCTGCTCATCGCGTCGTTGCTGCTCCTGACGTTCCTGCTCTCGTCTCTGCTGCTCTTGACGCTCCTGTTCGCGCTTCCTCGATTCAGCTGCCTGTTTGTCCGCCAACTTCCGCTGCGCTGCCAGCTTGGCCTCTTGCGCACGCTGTTGCTCAGCAGCCTTACGCTCTTCTTCGACACGCTTGTCTTCCTCGAGCTTCGCAGCACGCTTCCGCTCGAGCTCTTTCTTTTGCTCTGCCTTCTTAGCAGCCACCCGCTCATCGGCTTCCTTCTTACGTGCCGCAGCTTCCAACGCCTTCACGCGAGAATTGCCAAGAGCAGATGGTCCGCCTCTGCTCGCCATTGCCGAAGGCGGACGACTTGGGCCGTCCTTCGAAGCGGGCGGAACCATGCTCTCGTGGGTAGATCGTGAGAGCGATGCTTGCGAGTTGTGGCCGAACCTTTGGGACTGGGATGCCACTTTGATGGAAACTGGTTGCGGTTTCGATTGAGTCGTAGGCCGAACGAGTCTGCCTGGCGCTCTCAGCTTTCCGGCGCCGAGAATGCTGGACTTCAGACCGGTGGTCACTGCTTCATCATTCGAGACTTTGTCTCCGTCGGCAGACTCTGGACGCTCCGCAGCAGCCTTCTTCTTCTCCTTCTCAGCTTTGACGGCTTCGGCTTTCTGCACCTTCTCCGCCTTTGCCTGTTCTTCTTGTTGCTGCTTCAAGGCTTTGGCGCGCTCCTTCTCCCTCATCTTCTCTAGCTCGTCATCCGCCTTCTTCTGCGCCTTCATCTCCTTCTCCCGCTTCTTCTGACTCTCATCTGAGCTGCGTGTCTTCCTGCTGGGGCTGAAAGAGATGACCGATCCGTTTCTTGCCGGCGAACGTAGTGTTTCAGTGCGAGACTGCATGGCTCCCGGCATGTTGAAAACGCTCGTTCCTTGCTCCTCTTCATCAGCCTGGTTGTAGGCCTCCAACTTGGCCGCCGCGCTCGTGCTGGCAGACGAAGCGAAAATGTTCTTAGCAGACTTCAGAGCAGACCATAGCCTGTTCTTAGAAGCACTCAACGGTCCATCATTCTGCTTCTTCCCGTATGGAGATCCCGCAGGTGTCGTGGATGACTTCATGGCGGCAGCAAGATCTGGATGGGGGATTGATGTCGCCTTCTCGAGCGTAGCACCCATTTCGGTGTGAAGCCTCGGGGATCCCACGACGTGAGCTGACAAGGACTTTTGATGCATTGTAGGACGAGGTGGCGATAGCGTCCTTGCTTGGATCGTCGCGTCTGAGGCCTTCTCGTGCAGCGACTGTCGCGGCTTACTCGGCGCGATCCAGTCGTCATCTTCATCGTCCACCTCCATGGCGTCCTGGCTGGCCTTGTTCTGGGCGAATCCGAAGTTGAAGGTCTGGTCCATTTCTCCGGTCGCAGGTTGGACTTCCGGCAGTTGCGGATACGTCGGTTGAAGAGAAATGCTTTTAGAAGGACGAGGCTCTTTCGTCTTGTTCAGCATGTTGATACGGTCGTGAAGTAATTGCGCGGTCGATTTGCTGTGTGCCTTCGTCTCCGGTCGTTTTTCCTGTGACATTTCATCGTCGGCTTCTTGGGAGTCGACATTCTTACTGCCGATCGATTTGTTGAAGACGCTGCTGCGGTGTCGCTCCATTTGCCCCATGCTCTTCTTTGCCCCGAGAGGTTCTCTAGCGGGTAATGAGGAGAATGTGAAGCTGCTCTTCCTGTTCAGTGGCTGCTCCGGACTTGATGTGTCCGATGGAGCCTCCATATCCATGTCGACATCGTTGTCAATTTCCTGCTCGGGCTGCACCTCAGCAACAACCTCTTTCAGCATATCCGTCCCTGCATTGTACTGCGCATGCACATCGTTCACATCATCCGGCTGTGTAGCCACATACTGCGCGTCTCCCATTTCCTCATCGACAACTTCGTCATCGTGCTCCTTGGCAGAGACGAAAGAGTCATCTCCTGTTTCGTCTCCACCTTTGCCGTCACGCAGGCGTTGAGCAGGGGGTTGATCATCGCGTAGAGGTACTTTCTGTGTCTCTCCAATTTGCGACAGGCTGATCACGCTCTCCATCATGCGCGTGTCCGGATCCATCTCATCCTCGGTCATCATCCCGTGGTATCCCGAATCGGTCCATGGCTTGCCAGCGCGTTGCGGACTGGTTCCACGCGCCACTGGTTGAGCAAGAGCTTGTTGTTGATTTGGGGCATCCTCGGAGATTTGGAAAGGCGCGATTTTGTCGTAGAAAGAATTCTTCTGGGCAGATGCGGGCGCAGCGGGCGCATTGTTGGGCGCGAAGATGTCGGTAAGAGGTTGTCGGGGTGCGAGGACGTCTCGTTTCCGTGCTGTGCGCGGAGTCTTGCCTCGTAGCTTGCCGGGTGTTTTGAACATGTCGGCGAAGTTTCTGTAGTGGCCGTCGTCAGTTCAGGTTCTCTCCTCAACAGTGAACTGATACATACACTTGTGATGTTGAGAAGATATCCGCTATGTGCTCGTTCAGCCATTCCATCTCATTCCGCGCGCTGAAGCTGAACTCGTCCGCTTCTTGCGCGATGAAGTTCTCGGCCTGATCGCGCTCATCCTGTATCCATTGCGATGAGCCGATCGCCGGCGCCTTCGTCCTCATTGCTGCCATTGTGTTATTACTGTATCGTCTTGCGCGTGTCGTCGTGGTCCTGCTGGGAGAGCTGCGCGTGCGCCAAAATCGGTGCCTCCAACGTCGTGTGGAATATTGCTAATTGTACATGATCCAAAAGCAGCATGCAGTCGTCGTCGTCGTGAGTCGTCCAGTGTCGCGGGTGTTGGTGTTCCAATGTTCTGGTTGTAACCTAGGTAAGATTCATTGGCGTTGTTTTGATTGTTTACCTCCGGAGAGAACTTCCGGCTAGCGATGACTAAGCTCGTAAACCGGGCACTTCTCCTGCCAAAACTCCAGCCTTTGTAATAGAGCCTGCGGCGCCTGAAATAGTTTTGCGACCTTTTAAACGAGCCTATGCCTTACTCGCTCGGGTATCGTACGCCCGTCGCTGTCCTCGTAAGCTTGGGCTCCTTAAGGTAGTACTTACTTCCCTCGTTGCGTTGTCGCTCGTCACCTCGCGAAGTCCGCAACTTCGGCTCGCTTGTCCGGATATCGATCCGGAATACTAGCTACGCAGGAGTGACCATTTTAACGCCCTGTTTGGTACGATTGCCGACCTCCGTCCCGTTATTCCCGGCGGCAACAAGCAATACACATGTCGTGGTTGCTCTTTCATACTCAACTTGCGACCTCACAATGCCTTCACATCTGAGAGTTGTGCATTCTGTAAAACTACTCCACAATGGCTAAGAATCTGTTTCTCCCGTCTCTCCGCTCTGCCACCCGTTTCTCGTCTCTCTCCACTCCCCGGCTCTCAAGATGCACTGTTCGTCCCTTTTCCGTAACGCCTCGCAGGAAGCTCATGGAGACGTCTGGTTTCAGCGATGAGCAACTTGCCGTGCGAGAGGCCATCTTCAAAATATGTAATTCAATCGTCCTGCAGCACTCCAACAACAGGCACTCATTCATTCTCAGGCAGCAACTTCTCCGACGATTACTGGATGGAACACGACCAGACCGAGACATATCCACACGAACTGCACGCCGCACTGTCCAAAGATGGCTGGATCGGTATTGCTCTCCCCGAAAACCTCGGCGGGTCAGGACTGGGCATCTCAGAAGCTACAATGATGCTGCAGACGATAGCAGAATCCGGGGCAGGTCTCGCGGGCGCACAATCTATTCACGCCAATGTCTACGCAACACAACCGGTAGCAAAGTTTTCGACCGACGATCAGCGCGATCGCTTCCTCCGCAAAATCATCTCTGGCGAATGGCGGACTTGCTTCGGTGTGACGGAGCCCAATACCGGTCTTGAGACGCTGAAATTGAAAACGACCGCCACTCCAACATCAGATGGATACTCCGTTACGGGCCAGAAGATCTGGATCTCTTCCGCGCAAGTCGCCCAGAAGATGGTTCTCCTCGCTCGCACAACCCCTCTTGAGGAAGTCAAGCGTCCGTCGGAAGGCCTCTCAATGTTCTACATAGACATGGACAAAGATCATCCGGGGCTTACAGTGCAACGAATCAAGAAAATGGGCGGTCGTGCCGTCGATGCCAACCAAGTCTTCTTCGACAATTACCCGATTCCCAAAGACTCCCTTATCGGCGAAGAAGGTAACGGCTTCAAGATCATCCTCCACGGAATGAACGCTGAGCGATGTCTGCTCGCCGGTGAAGCGCTCGGACTTGGCTATGCTGCTCTCGGAAAAGCGACACAATACGCTAAGGAGCGAATTGTCTTCGGGCGACCCATCGGACAGAACCAGGGCATCCAACATCCGCTGGCATCCGCATATATGCATCTTGAAGCAGCGAAACTAGCAACTTATCACGCCGCCCGACTGTACGATCGCAGTTCGCCTGGTCATTCGGAATACGACGAGAGCATCACTCAGCATCAGGTTGGAGTGGCATGCAATTCGGCAAAGTATGTGGCGGCTGAAGCGGCGTTCACCGCATGTGAGAGGAGCGTGATGAGCATGGGTGGAATGGGCTACGCGGCTGAGTATCATGTTGAGAGATATCTGAGAGAATGTTTTGTGCCGAGGATTGCTCCAGTGAGCAGGGAGATGATTATGAACTTCATTGGCGAGAAAGCGTTGGGTTTGCCCAGGACTTACTAGATAGCGGGCGTTTTGCGAGACTGTCGCCCAGGTACACAGTATGCAGTCAACAACTGGTGTGACCGTAACTGGCAGTTTGCAATGCCGCCAAGTTCTCAGAGCCGGTACATGATCATGTCATAAGTAAAGTCGTTCCGATCTTCCTACGCGCTTGAGACATTGCAAGTGAACCGAATGCAATCTCTTTCATGTCGTGGATTGTTGGACTTGATCCCAACCCTAAGCTAGTAACCCTAAGCAGAACGTCGCTTGATTTTGCTGCACACTCCCAATACGGACTAGCTTCTGGCGGACAACGACACCTCTTCACAAACCATTGAGATTACTCCTTTCCATCCAACCCCAACGCAGCTCATCACAAGCGCTTCAAATCAATACGAAACTGCTCAAAATGGCCAACATGTTCGGCGCACTCAACCGCTTCATCTCCCGCCTCGATGCGGACCCCAATGCGACCGGCGCCAACCCATCAGCCATTCCTCCCTCGAACTCCACCAATACCCACTACGGGTTTCAAGTCCTGCGCAATACCAATGCATCACTACCTCTGGACCCCTGGTTCGACTTTGTCATCGGTATCAATGGCCACAACATCACCAACTCCAGCCCGCACCTCTTCGCGACCGAAGTGCAAAACTGCGCTGGCTCGACCATCTCCCTTGGCGTCTACGGCGCGAAAGGACAAGCGATCCGCGAAGTCTACGTCTCTGTCCCGCCCAAGGAGCAAGGCGCCCACCTCGGTCTGAGCCTACAATGGACTCCCCTCAGCGCCGCTGAAGAAGTCTGGCATATCCTTGACGTGATCCCAAATTCCCCCGGCGACGTGGCCGGTTTGCTGCCTTACTCTGACTACGTGATTGGCAGTCCTGAAGGGCCAATGTACGGCGATGCGGGACTGGGACAGCTGATCGAAGCATTCATCGACCGTCCTTTGAGGCTGTTTGTCTATAACCAGGAATACGATGTCACTCGTTTGGTGACGCTCACGCCAGCGCGGAACTGGGGCGGAGAAGGCGCATTGGGTTGTGTGCTGGGATACGGAGCTTTGCATCGTATTCCAGCTCCGCTTGGTGAGCCAGCCAATGGCCCGGGAGAGACCTTGTTCGAGAGTGGCGGGGATGATCCCTCTCAAGCGTCTGCGAGTACTGGAGCCGACTTCTTGGTGCCGGCTAATATGCAAATGATGAACGCCGTTTCTCCCGCTCCGTTGGCGAGTGGTGAGGCTGCGCCACCTCCTCCACCGCCGAAAGCGGGTGGTAAGGCAAGGAAGGCGAGGGCACATCCGGCACCTGCAGGCGGTGGAGGATTGGATGACTACTTCGCCGAGGGTGAACAGAAGAGTCGTGAGATGGATGGCGGTGGGTCAACACCGAAACCAAGCGCTGCGGGACTGCCCCCTCCACCGAAGAGTGGACCTCCGAAGGCTGCTTCACCGCCGCCACCTGCTGCTGCAGAGGAGGGCAAAGAGAACGAGGACGGAGAGGTGGACTAAAGATGAACAGAGGGTCGTGAAATGTTTCTCATGCGTCACAGATCAATGCTCGAGGCATTCCATGACCAATAGCTAATGCAAGACGTTTTCGGACCGGGCAGAAGCCAACACACGCAATCAAAGACAGCATTTTCTGGTGCGATGTCCTTCATTGCATCCTCCTTACCATGAATCTCCCAGCCAAGAAAAGATTCATGACGAACTGTTCAAGGACCGGCGGCGCGTCGATTGATGAATCCTGATCGTGGTCGATCAAGTCGTCAATCGGTGGTGTGAAGATGCCGGGATCCGGCCAATTTCTACGGTCCTTCCAGTGGCTCATGCCTCAACTTCTGCTCGAGCCAGCGAACAGCCGCGGGAGTCTCTCGCCAGGCGTCGATATTGTGCTGCAGCACATCGACCGCCTCCCTTTTTTCCTCCTCCCAATCCATCTCCAGTTCAAGAATGTTACCGGGGCGACGAAGCAGTGGCCAAAAGTACTTATTCCGTCGTTGTATGGCAAAGAACAGTTCCTCAATTTGCCTCTGAAGACTGTCGATTCTCACAGTCAAGTCCAGACCATCTCGCATGGCTTTGATTATGTCTTCACTGCTCGCAACGACATCTCCAGCTAGGTAAGCCTCTCTCACGCGGTCCAAAATCTCTCGTGGAAGCTTTCCTTTCAAGACCTCTTCTGCACCTCGCAGCTCTCTCAAATTCTGCCAAAGTCGCAACTTGACCAGGCAGACAGCTACCAACGGACTCAAAAGCTCCTGATCGCCGTACTTCAGCTCGTCATCCCACTCTCTCACTTCTTGCAGATCCCATCCACCGACTCGCAGATCTTCGCTCGCATCCTCGCCTTCCATGTCGAAATCCCACTCGGCTCCAAACAGCGGCGGTCTGCCTTTGGTTGCGAACCACTTCAAGAAATCATATGCCTCTTGATCGCGACCCAATCGTAGTAGAAATGCCGGGACCATGAATTTCACTCCAGAATGATCCACTGCTGCCATGGCTTCCATCCGATGCCAGGCGATATCCAGAGCGCGCTCGACGGCGAGACGAGTCGGGATGCGTCGTAGAGCTTTGAGGAGAAGTTTTGTCGTGTGTGACCAGGCAAATGTTTCGGAGATGGACCAGAGAGCGATGCCGGAGTCGAATAGATTGCCGAACTCAGGATCGTTTTCGAGATCGAAGCGGTGCTCGGCCACCTCGTCTGTGAGGATGGTCACTGTGCTGCAACGTGAACTGTGGTCCTGGGCGTGTTGAGCTTGTTGATCGGATGAACAGTACTGGACGATGTTACATCGCAGACAGCTGATTAGCGCGGACGTGGACTTGTAGCAGAAGGAGCATTGATTGTCGAGGAGAGGAATGGTTGAAGCCATCTTGGTAGAGGGAGAAGGATACTACGCCATGGCCTTGACGCTGCTCGCCGCCGACTGCTTTCTCGTGAAGGAGACGCGGTATTGCGACTGATTGATAAGGCCACTCTGCTCATCGCGTCGCCGCCGTATTGTCGAAATGCCATGGCGGGTGTCGAAGGAAGTAGTCGAGACAGAAGGCATCATCGTTGTTGGGGTACTACATGACACGGACGCAGTAACTTGCATCACGGCAGAGTCAAGGCTTGATCCAACTTCACATCGTCGCGTCTTCCTTTCATCTCTCGACATCCATCCTTCAGCGACTGCGAGGGATCAAAACGAGTGCGAAGATCAGAATGAGGCGCTCTCTGCTCATATCGAACTCATTTCGATGACCGTCGATTCTTGTTCGACGCGACAGCGTCAACTTCGAGCTCGAGAGTCGAGACACGACGTCGAGCGTCGTCATTCCCGTCGGCACCATGTATCCGCAGCGCTGGACTCAGGCTGGATCGGCATCGGCAACTCAAACCACCAAGCTTGATCATCCTTCAGGAGATCCCGCACGATCCGACGCTTTGGCATGATTTGGATGTTACTCGATCATTTGTCAGATGAAGCCGCGTACTTCTGCCCCATCGCTCCGGTTGCACCACCTCTCTGGCGACATTGACTCGACATTAATTGGCACAAGCCATCTATACACCGAGAGGAAGGTTTACAGACGGGATACGGCATGACGTGGCGATTCCCGCACGCCTTCATCACACATCTCTGGCATGATATCCGTCGGTGAATAGCATTTGCAGTTCCACGACATTCCGCCGTATCCGCTATATGGCATACATTAAGCCAGGTGATTGCCGGTAAGTTCACTGTGTTTCTTCAACCTCTCATTTCGCCTCAATCTCTCGACTTCATCATGGTTCGGTGCTATATCTTCGTCTGCCTGCTCTCCCTGGCATGGGCAGCACCACCGAAACCTCGCCATGAGCCCGCCCCACCGAAACCTCGCCATGAGCCCGCCGTGGTCCACCGTCGACAAGAAGGTAACAGTGAATCGCCTCCCGACTTCGCTCTACTGTCTCCTGCCACTGCAGTTCCTTCCGGTCCGAGCGGTGCATCGGGCTCTCTCCGAGGACCTACCAGCCTGATTGGTTACAACGCCAATAACCCTGTGAACACTCAGCTTCCCGCCACCATTCCAGCTGATGAAGTCAAGCTCGTCACCAATCAAGAAGCCTCCGCGGATCTGGGTCTCTACCTTGACCTCACGGAAGTCGACGTTCCTCAGCCAATCCGCGGCGGAAATACCAAGCAACCAACTGATCCTGGCCCACGTAACATCGAGGTTGAGAAGCAGAACCCTGATCTCTATGCTCCTCCTGGCACCGACGCAGGCGACGTACCTAACGCGAAATGGCCACTTGCCCTTTCCCACAATCGACACGGTCTGAACGCCTCCGGCTGGGCCCGTCAGCAGAACGTCGGCCAGCTTCCGATTGCCACGCAGATGGCCGGCGTGGACATGCATCTTGAACCGAATGCATATCGTGAATTGCACTGGCATCAGAATGACGAGTGGTCGTACATTCTGAATGGGTCAGTCAGAGTGTCGGCTGTGAACGAAGTAGGCGAAACATTCACGGACGACCTGCAGGCTGGAGACGTGTGGTTTTATCCAGCCGGCGTGCCACACAATATCCAAGCCTTTGGCGATGGCGTGGAATTCCTCCTCATCTTCGACAGTGGAAGCTTCAGCGAGGATGGCACATTCCTCGTCTCGGAGCTTTTCTTGCGGAACCCAAAATCTGTCTTGGCCAAAGACCTGCGTGTCGACACCTCAGCGTTGGACAACATTCCCAAGGACCAGCTCTACATCTTTCCGGGTACACCGGCACCTGCCAATATTGAAGACCAGGATATAGTCGGACCTGCTGGGAAGATTCCACAGGAGAGGACATACTCGTATCACTTTAGTCAGCAGCAGCCGTACGAGGTGCCGGGTGGACGGGTTAAGATCCTGGATACTTTGTCCTTTCCAGTTGCGAAAGACTTTGCCGTAGGACTGTTCACGGTCAAGCCTGGAGCCATGCGAGAACTGCATTGATGAGTCGTGCGCGGCATTCTTGTACGTCGAACGATTGACAACTAACCCTCACTGACCAGGCACACAACCTCCGACGAATGGTCCTACTTCCTGCACGGCCAAGGTCGCTTGACAGTCTACTCCGCGCCCTCCAGCTCGCGGACGTTCGATTTCCAAGCCGGCGACACAGGTTACGTGCCCGTCACGGCGGCGCACTACATCGAAAACACGGGCACCATCGATCTGGTGTACTTGGAAGTTTTGCAGGCGCCGGTGTACAATGACATCTCGGTCGCGCAGTGGTTGGGTTTGACGCCGAAGCAGGTGGTCAAGGATCATTTGGGGTTCAGCGAGGACACGTTGAACAGATTGCCGAAGATCAAGCCGTTTATTGTGCCGGGGAATAGGAATTTGTCGACGACGGATTTTCGGGAGGAGCAGGAATAGTGTGAAGCAAGGATCGAAAGTGTCTGCTAGATCTCTGTACATCACTTCATGTATCGTCCATCTCTCTCACAAGAGCGTTCGACCCCTCCCATGGCGCAATGCAGCCTTACTTCTTCTCACCAACCCACAACCCCTTCTTCAAAATCTCTATCAGCTCATCAAGCCTTCCCACCACCAAATCCGTCCTCCCATCCACCTCCAACTCCTCTTTCCCTTCACTCTTCAACAGAACAGTCACACACCCCGCCGCCCTCCCCGCAGCCATATCATCCACACTATCCCCCACCATCATCATCGGCAACTCTCCCTCCCACGGCCCCTCCATCTCCCCTCCCCCTCCCCTCTCCTCCCGATCCGAAACCTTGCCCTCCCGCACATCCCACACCCTCGCACACTCCCATATCCCCGCCGGATGCGGTTTCGCCGGCGTGAAATCCCTCGTCACAACCGGGTCAAACACCTTCCCCTCCACCTTCCCCTCCACAAAATGTTCCAAGAAATGCCGGACCGGATCCTCAAAGTTCCGCGTACAAATCGCCATGCGGACGTTCTCCTTGGCGAGGAATGCGAGTAATGGGATGAGTCCCGGTTGAGCTTCCTGTTCGCGCATGGCGACGAATTCGATGTCTTTGATTTTTTTCCAGGCGGAGGGTTGATCTGCCTGGGGGAGTTGATTAATGTGTTCGATAATGTCGACGGATTTGGGGATGGAGAGGGCGGTGCGCATTTGGTGGAACATGTGGTTTTGCGGGAGGCAGAGGGTGCCGTCCATGTCGAAGACTATGCCGCGGAGGGGGACAAGGCGTGGGTCGGGTGTGCTTGAGGTGTTGTTTGGTGCTGTGTTGCCTATTGGGAGGAAACCTCTTCCTGGGTTTGAGGCCATGGTTGTGGCGAATGATCTCTTGATGGAATTTTCCGTGAAATGGCTAGTGTGGCGTATGATGGGCAAGGAGAAGTTCTGTCGGACCAAGAGGCGAGGTAGTATTGACATGATATAGTGAGGATAGGCGAGGTGAAGTGAATGCAGGTGGAAGGTGAGGAGGACAAGGGTGATAGCGGGCCTTGGCGTGTTAGATGACCACTTCACTTTGGACTCGAACCTTCCTACTTTGACACCAAGATATTGTTGAACGTCGTAAAGTTCTCATTTCCGTGGCCTGCGCGGAGTCGCAGGTATATGATGAAATGAACGATGAACGCTGGCGCTGCAAGTCAGATGCTTCATACTGGAAAGTCGAAGCGAGGTTGGTCATATCTCCGGTCCTCACAGCCATCGCGGAAGTGAACAATCCATCCAGAACGGGCTCCGTTTCTGTGAACGCAAGTCACAGGGACTGAATCCATGCGGCCCAGCTGCGCAGTCCACCGCATCTCTCACTTCGTCTTCCTCCCCTCCTCACTCCAATACTCCCCATTACTAGCCCTATACCCCATCCACCCCCCCAGCCACCTGCCCACCACAACTCCAACCCCCCAACTCACCGGCCGTACAATCCACCCGGGCCCGGGAAACGCCAGACCAATCTCCGCCGCATCCAACATCAACAGCAACTGCGGCAGACTCGGCGCCACATTCTGCACGTAACAATCATCGAATTAGGAGTAGATATTGCGGAAGAATTTTGTCGTCCGCGCCGTGGGGGAAGCTGGTGGAGGATATTTCGATGGTGCAGGGGCCGGTGTGAGTGGGGTCGACTTTGAAGGTGTGTCGGGCACGGGCGGGGATGTGGATTGATTGAGGGGAGGTGGCGGAGAGGGTGGTTATTTTGCCTTAAGGGTGAAGATGTAGCGGCTGAGTGTGCAGGGGTGGTGTGAGTATGGAGTTGTAGTGGATGTGTGGGGATAGGGATGTGCTCACCCTTCTTTGATGTGAAGTATTCGTCTTGATACCAATGCCCTGCTTAAAGCCAGTCAATGCTCAGCATCCAAGGAGTATGCCTCACAGTGTGGTGGCGGAGTCACATAGTTGAGGTTGTCCGGAATCTTTCGCAACGCAGTCGGCGTGTGTGTGGTCTGGATCTCGAGGACACGTCTACCAGGAGGTGGCGTGGCCCAGGTCGTAGATCGGATGCCTCGATATTGCTGTAGAGGGTCTTGATGCTTGGTTTCCGTTCTTTGACGTGAAAGGACATTTTTCAGTCTGACCTTGCAAACGGTATGTTGTGTCATTGACTCGGAGGGAAGAGGCAACCTCCTGGAGTATGTTTTGAGAGAGCGAAAGCTTGGCTGGCTTGGAGGATCAAGAGGATCATCGAAGGATGAAGAGCTATATTGATTAGAATTTTGGGAGCTCCGAAGGATCAGATCGCCGGTCTGCACAATAGAAGACCTGAATCGAATGTGTTAGTGTAGTGCGATTCTGATGCGATTCCATTAAATGAAGGAACAAGCACAACTCAGATGCCAGTTTTGCCGATCGACGAGACAGGTTGTGGTCAGTCTGGAGTGGCCATCTTCGGGCACATTCATTCATTTCGTTAAGCTACTCGCTGTTCGTCGTCTTCTTCTGCTACCGCCAACGCCTCGCTCTACGCAACAAATCACCTTCAAATCACCGGGCCTCTGATTTACTCCGCCGGAACGAAGGGCTTGACGAGCATCTCGCTGAATCTGGAAAAGGCGTCAGTTCCCAATCGCAGCACTCAATCCATCAGGACAACTCACTTGGAAATGCTGTCTACCCCTCTAACCTCATCCACTAGCAGTGGCATCTTGACCACGTGAAAGTCCTCACCATACAGATCATCAATCTGCTCCAGATACTTCTTTTGCATCTTCCGTCTCGAATTGCACTGCTCGCAGGGGTTGTCCTTCTTCGGGAACAGCAGCTGATTGACAACCATCGCATGTGTGTCGATCTCATACGTTCCCAACTCTTGAATCATGCGCTCCGTCTCGTACAGCGACAAGAACTCGGGGATCAACACCGGCACGAACGTCGTCAGATCTGGGTTCTTGAACTGCTTGTTGACCTCGCTGATCGTATCTTGCAAGTCGTTCATCCTCTTCAACACATCGTCGAAACTCTGTCCGTTTGGAAGTCCACCTCTCGCTCCGATGAGATTGTTGATCATCGGTCCGAATTGTTGACTGAGCTGACTCAACTTGCCCAAGGCCTTCTCCAGCACAGTCGGGAATTGCAGGAATCGCAGAGTGTGTCCCGTCGGCGCGGTATCGAAGATGATCAATTCGTATTCCATTCCCTTGACCTGCTTCAACACTTCTGCGAAACTCATCGCCTCGTCGACACCGGGGATGCTGAATGCCATGTCTTGGAACATGCTTCCCACACCGCCAAGTCCCGCCATCGCCTCTTCCGCATCGTCGCCTCCCGCCTTGATCAGGTCGTTGATGCTGCCGTTTGGATCGATTTCCATCGCAGCGAGTCCCTCAACACCGGGCACAGGACGTGCGTCCTTGCCGAATTTGACACCAAACGCATCGGAGAGGTTGTGAGCGGGATCGGTGGAGATGAGGAGGACGGATTTGCGGGCGCGGGCCATTTGAACGGCGAGAGAGCAGGAAGTTGTCGTCTTGCCGACACCGCCTTTGCCGCCCACGAAGATCCATTTCAGCGACTTCTGGTCAACGATGGACTGAAGGCTGGGGTCCATTTCTTCGTCGGCCATGATATTGGCGTGTTGGGAGGTCTTGTGGAGCTTGGGAAGTCGTATGCGAGGTCGAAGATCGAGTTGTCGAGGTTGTGTTATCAAGAAGAAGAAGATGTAGGAAAGCAAGAAGAAGAAGAGAAGAAGCAGGAAAGCAAGCTTCAGGTTGTTGTTGATCTCGAAACGTGCCAGGTGACCTAGAGAAACGCCAGGAACATGGCCGTCGTCATCTTTCACATGCAACGAAATCTGATTCGATGAGCGATCATCAATATCATCAAATTCGACATTGGTCTTCCCATTTCTCCCATTTCTCCCATTCTTCCACCACCGACGACCTCATCACTCGATATGCCGCCCCCGTCCCCCGCATCTCCTTCTCTGGTCACCCGCGTCTGGTATACGTGGAAATCGCTCAACCTCCCGTGGCGAAAACAGGTCCTGAAGGGCAGCGATCTGTCCGGCAACACCTTTTGGGAATTCCGAGATGCACTCAACGCGAACCGGATGCGAAGGATCGTGAAGCATGCCAAAGGGAGGCATGTCAGCTATTCGGACGTGAAGATCTCTCGTATGTTGGAATCCCTCACACTCGAGTTGCATGGCTCTATTCTCCATTGGCAATGAGAAGAGGCAAACCAACTCTTTATTGATCGCTAACATGTATCTATTCTCACAGCACAATGGCACCAATGGCTCCGACACACCCGCGACGAACCTCCCACCCTCCCCGAACAACACGCCGAGATCGCCCGTCAAGGACGAATGCGACAACTCGCCGCCGAAGCCGATGAGCGATGGAAGAGCATCCCTTCATTCCTCGACAAACCTCGAACCGCAGGCGCGCCACAACTGGAGGCCTCATCACAGTCTGTACAACAACCCGAGTCTCCGTTCCAATCTGCGACACTCACGCCCGGCCGCCCTACGTTGCCGGAGGTTGGATCGAGCGAGGAGACGAGGACGGAACCGATTTCCCCGACTGGTGGGAAGCCGGAGGAGGAAGTCACTGGGGAGAAGAAGAAGGATGGATACTCGTTCAAGCCGAAGAAGGCGCGGAAGGAGAATCCGTTTGACAAGGCTCTGCCGAAGGGTAATGCGGGCGAGAATTGGCAGCCGGAGGGATGGACGCCTGGAGTTGCGCCACGGAGGGGCGGAGGTTGAGATCTAGAAGAGAGATGTACATGATCACGATCTTGAAGATGCTGGCCAGACATTCGGAACCTCGGCATGGTGCTGCACCGTTTCCTCCGAGACAGGTGGATCGCTCATCGACACGAAACACGGCGACGGAAAGGCTGTGTCACGGAATGGCGTGGATGAATATACAGCCGTACGGTCGATGCTGGCAGAGCAAGGTTAGCAGCCGCAACGTCTACTGTGCTTGGAAGCATCGCGCGTATGATGGATGGCTGTCATCTCTGCTGCCTGATCAACTCTCCGTGCGCCGTCGGACGTGGCACGCGCCGCAGAAAGCGAGAGCAGCTAGGGTCGAGCCAGAGTTGCGAGAACAACCGCCGGAAGGATTGATTTCGCATTCGACTTCGAGATGTCTAGATGTGAGATACGTACAGTCACGACAAACAGAACTGAACGAGCGAGATTGAAGACATGACATGTTACAGCATGGAAACAAGGATGCGTCGATGATTTCCATCTTTTCAGCTCACGAGGCGGTAGTGAGGACACTCTTTCGGAAACAGTATTGAGCTCTTGGATGTGAGGTGGACCATTCTTGCTCGGCGAAAGAATTTCTGCCCATCGAGGTGGCACAATTACTCTCTGGTTCGCGAACAGGTCCGCGTCCTCTCGCCTTCTGATATCGGCCGCTTCATCTCCTATTTTCGTGCAGCAAGAGTCGTCTCCATAACCATCGCATCTTTCGTGGGTACATGGTCGACAGGATCAGCCCGGTGGTATGTGGAGTCGGCGAAAGCTCGAGGTTTCTTGTGAGGCCAAAGGATTCTTCACCGCGGCTTCGTTCTGCTCCAAAAATGCTCACAGGCCAGACATCGGCATCTCCGCAAGCGCCTGCTCTGACAGGATCGAGGGCTCCACTTCCTCTGGTGCTGTCCAGATTCTTGCGAGGACATAAATCGCGGTAAGAAACGTGTTGGTACCATTATTCCTTCGGTCGAAAGCTGGTAGGCGGGACTAATTTACCCGCGCGACCGGCCTGTTGGATTTTCCGTGCAAGTGTTGGTGCCATACGAAGCAGCTCGAAAGACCGAATATCGATCCGATTGCAAGGCGACACGGCTGTTCGAACGCAGTCTTCGGAAAAGGGTGTCGATCTGGTCAAACTGTGTGAGAGGGGGGAGAGTGGATGGTAAACCGCTTCACCTTCGAACGACCTTCTATCCACGCGGAGGGAAGCCAGGTGTCACCCTATAGAGCGGGTGGGCAGATCTCTCCTGGAGGGAATGGCGTCGCCCGCTGTATTCTCGTGTAGCGAGTTTTGCTTCCGCAGCGACTTCGCGTCTCGTGGGAGCGCGATAGACTGGATAGACTGCGATGGCTCCATTGTTCATAAACCCGGCGAGAAGCGAGAACTTGCGCACAACAACACGCCGATTGAAAGGCTTCAGGATTTGCAGTCAGCACATGGCAAACATCAGATCAGACCATTTCAAACAACGACTTACCACCGCAAGGCCGAACAAGGGCTCCCCGGCCGGGAGAACGAACGAACGCGTTAAGAGTGCCAGGCACCAGCGGACCGGGAACCGGCGACCGGCCAAGGGGCCACGACGAGATGCCGATGAAAGTCCTCTATATGTTGTGATCGGTACATGTTGAGCGATCGGGATGTTTCGACAAGGACTTTACGTCTGTAACTCCCAAGAAGGAGTGGGCCGGCCCGCAGAACAAACGGCACCATGGTGAACTCGGGCATTTTTGGACCTGAAGTATCAGATCTGCAAACTTCACATCGCGTGGTGCGCGCTTCTCTCTCCATGTCGACAAGATCTCTCCTGGGAGCGAACCGCATCATTCACCGAGTTTTCTCGAAGTCCGAGCAATCCCCTCCACGCCCCTTCTCAACTTCATACCGAGACCATCGACGCGCAGAGTCTGGACGGTACTCGAGACCCGCGAAGGAACGAGCAAAACACATCACAAAGCACTATCTCCCGACCGCCGGAGCAGATTCCATCGTAAAACGCGGAGAGTGCCCTTCTCGCGCTCTCCGTGGTCCCATCACCGCTGTAGCAATGTAGGACGCCATCCGGTGATGAGTCGCGTGCGTCGCATTCTGGACCATCGGACTTGGCCTTGGTAGTGGGTTTGCTCTCGCACTTGATCTTGTACACCGGGATGCTAGGGACGCCCTCTAGAACCTCTAGCTCGATCGTGTACAAAGACGGGTTCGCTAGCCCCAGCAAGCAGTCGGTGAATGGATCCCTGCCGAGTGCCTCCCATGGACATTTTCGGTGATGTTGATGTTTGACCGGCCGTGCTGCCGCCACACCTGGCGCTCGGTCACGACTTCGGCCATTCTGATGATGTCTTGGCCGACTGTATCGAAGGCAAACCTTCCTGCCATGGTCGTATTGCTACACCCACGCCTTTGGGCCTTGTCGCTCCCGCTGGCGATGAGCTGCTTATCCGGCACTTATGGCTGGTGAGGTTGATTCCTGCTTCCAGCTTCAGGCCTAATGAGCTCTTCTCTCCTCCAGCGAACCGCACCATCCACCAACTCCTCGTATTCCTACCCGTCGTCTCCCACCCCCTCCACCCATCTCGTGAATCCATAATCCATCAGTAACGCTCTAGTCGGCGCCCAGACCTCCATGAAAAACTTGAATGTTTGAACATCAGCGTTGTATCTCCATCACCACAACAACAACAACAAGGAATTCCAAACTTTTCCCCTTTCGCGCTCGAGATGCCTCGGTATGTGCTATATCCATCGAGAGCACCAAGTCCCCACCCTTTATGATGCCATATTCCACCATGAACGCAAGTCAAGTGAAGTGATCGTACTTACTGCTCCAGCGTCATATTCTCCTCCTCCCAAAGGGAAAGAAAAAAAAGTGACGTGAAAGAGAGTGAGAGCAGGTATCTTAATCGAAGCCGGACAGGCGATCAGAGCTGGGAAAACTGGGCTTTGAGAAAGAGAAGAGATGCACCATCAAGTACCGTACCGTACCGTACCTCACCTGCCACAGTTTCGTCCTCTCATCACACCCATCCCTTGGACCCCTTGATGTCTCGGCCTGTGAGCCGCACATGACATATCGCAGCTTGTAGTATAAGCCAGCCTTCGTGTTCATTCACCTCTCAGCCTTACCTTGTCCGTCGTCACGGGCCCAACTCTTCTGGGACCCAAATGCTCCTTGTGAGATATTGTTCCACCTGCCGAGCCCGTATCATCGTCGATTGATCATCGCTCCTGTGTTCAAAAGTCGTGAGATTGTGGGTTTGGTTTGTGTCGTCGAATTACTCTCTGCTTTTCCTCTCCCTTGTCCGTCCATCCCGCGGTCGCCTTGCGCGCATTCCTCGTCGCTCGTGGTATTCACCTCTCCATATTCGCCTCTTCTCCACTTTCGAAATCTCCACATCGCAAAAGGACAAGCAAGCCGTAAATGTCTTTGCTCTGCTTGTCCTCAATCCCCTGTCCGTTCACTCCGCCTTCGCCACGCTCGCTCGCTTGCTTTTCCGCCCAGCCGTGAACCCCATCAAAGAATAAAACGCCGTTGTGTAACCCGTGTAAAGGACCGTGTGGTTTTCCCCAAACCAGCATCGAATATTGTCCGAAAAGTCTCCTCTTCCGCCGTTTTGTCCTCCTGCTCAGACTATCTCTGCTCCTGCTCGTGACCAGCATTGTTGAAAAGGGAGAGTCGCATTCGATGGAGCTGAAAATGTTGTCAGTACATGTTCCTCCTCCCCCAGCCTTCTCAATTCGACATACCGCCGGTAATTTCGGCACGACCACCGCCAACGTCGCCAAAAAGTTGATCATAAAATACGCCAGATCGTAATGCGTATAATGCGTCGAGATGAGGAATAGACAAATCGGCACGCTGAGCAGGAATTTCTTCGCGGGCGTGTACTGTTCCCCATCGTCGATTTGCTCCCACATGTTGAGGTTGTCGTAGGCTCCCGCGTTGAATTCAAAGGGGATGCCGCGCACCCAGTGGAACATGAGATACGAGCCGAACATGTAGGTGATGTTGACGAGGGTCCAGGAGGTTTCCTGGGAGATGGAGGGGACGATGTCGTAGATGATTTTGAGGAGGAGGATGAGGATGATGTGGATCATCCAGGCGCCTGGACAGAGATATCATCTGTCAGTATTCGAAAGTTATGCCTCATTCTCTTGCAATGCACTCACCCTTCGCATTCACCCACTGCGAGTTCAAATTGGGCAAGATGGCCTGATCACTCTGCTGCTCCAAACTCTCGGGCGGCTCCTGATACATCAACGAACTACTCCTCCGCCGTCTTCGGTTCTCCTTGTCCATGCTGTTGGTGTTCATCTTGCGCTCGGCGGACTGCACGCATAGGGGCGGCGCCGTGTTCACCTGGTCGGCGAAAGTGATGCCGCCGCTGGGTGCGCGCTGGAGGATGGTTCGGGAAGACAGTTTGGCGGTGTTGGAGGGGGTGGGAGGGGATGGACGTTTCGCGTGCGAGGGGAAGAATAAGATGCCGGGCGCCAGCGTGGCGACGGTGGAGGGTGTGAGAGGAGGCGTGTCGAGGGTGAGGGGATGGGGGATGGTGGTGGTGCGGCGTGTCTCGGTGAGGTGGTCGAGGGGGAAGTGGCGGTGTGGAGGGTAGGTCTGGTGGGTATCGTGGTGACTGCGGCAGTGGTGGTGGTTGGGCGAAGTGAAGATGATCTGCTTCTTCTGGAGTGAGCCCAGAGGAATCGCAGAGACAAGTCGGAGCGACTGGACAGGGTTACGGCACGCTAACCGATCGGCAGGGTCTAGACTTGACCCGAACAAGGGCAGATGGGAGACGAGAGAAGTATCAATCATCGATGAGATCTCATACCTCGCCTTGCTCCAAATGCGACGAATATGCAGCAAGCGGGCGTGGTACTTGAAGAACAATGGAAAGAAACGAATGGCCGATGGTGTTCAATGTCAGGCATTTCCGATCGTCGCCACGACCTTCCGTTCCTTCTTCCAACGACAATGACCACGCGTCCATCAAATTGGCGGGCGGGCAATGATGATGAATGACCCCTTACAAAGCTATTTCTGTTCACTCGAACACCCTTTTTCCTTCGTGTATTCACTTCCGCCCTCAATATGCCACGAACACGAACATCCAGTCAAATCCTGCCACAGATCGAGACGGAGTCTTCATCACGGTGGAGGGCTGATGCCAGCCCGATAACACCGACTGCGTGTGAGTCGGCCGTTGAGGACATTCTGGGATACCTTACTATTACCTCCGTCGTCTCTGCTTCCGTCTGGCTCTTTCGTTCGGCGTCATGTTGCGCTCAAAGACGATTCCAATGCGAACTGAGCGGTCCGCAGCAAGAGCCCAGACAGAGCCTGTCGTTCACTTCCGATGAGGGAGAGCTGTCCCATCCAGTGCGGGAAATTGCCAACACATCTAGGGCTAGACTGACACAGTCACGCTGTTCCTGCACCTAGATTTCATTGGTCTGGGCGTTGCTACGAGAAAAAAAACCCAAACATCACGCGGTCGCGTCGGCTCTTGCACTGGAACCACAGAGTCGACGCATTGTCTTTACGAGATGCTAAGATGTTCTCACTCGTCACACAAGACAGAAGGTTTACGACCCGTGGAATTGCCAGCGACATCAAGGAGTCTGCAAACAGTCCGCAGTTGCACCCTAGATTCGACGGATACCATGTCCCACGAGCGAGTGCGATTGATACAGACAGCCTGTATGCCCTTCAGAATAAACTACCCACAGCTCGCCATCTCCGCTCTCCCCCGCTATTAACCATCCCTTCGATCAAACACCACGTCTCTCCTCTTCTTCCCCAATTTCGCTCGCCCTTTTGAACGGCTACTCCTCCACCTCGACAGTCTCGATCTCCTCCTCGGGAGGCCCTTTCTTGCCACCGTGCTTCCCATCGGAGATCTCCTTCTTCTTGTCCCCTTTCTTGCCAATGTCGGTAACCCGCTGCCCCAGACAAGCCCATACCCCGTACGGGTTCCCATCCGGGCACGAATAATACCCTCCATTCGGTGGGACGAGGAAGTGCAAGAAGATTCTCTTGGTCCTCCATGGCTTGTAGCAAGTCAAATCGTATTTTTGGGAACCCGCGGTTTGCAAGTCGACCTGCCGAGATTGTTAGCATACACGCCGGATTTTCAGGAGTCAGTCGGTCGGGACGTACGCAGAACCGTGCGCCATCTGGAAGACATTGGTTTTCGGCGATGCCGTTGTCGTCCACGTTGGTGCAGGCGACCTTGTACTCCTGGGCATGCACGTGCTGGAGAAGAGTCGCGAGGACGGCGACGAGGGCGACGGTAGGCTTCATAGCTGAGAGGAAGCCGTGAGCTGGTTTTGCTGAGATCGGTAGATGTCGAGTGTAGTGGTGGTTGATGATGACAATCGTTGCTCCGTTGGACGCGGTGGTGTCCAAGGTGCAAATGAAGATGTAGTGGCAGTGTGAACCACTTGAGAACAGACTCGCTTGAATACCTTCTCGAGAAGCGGGAATCCTTCGTAATCTTATAGCCTCGGAGCTTCTCGCTTCTCTCCGGATGCCTTCAGGGCGAAGACGAGGGCAATCGGCCTCGATCGATCTCGAATGGGTTCAAAATTGCCTCAGTAGGGATGAAGATGGTGCTGAGGCGGGATCAGATCCCGATTGACGCCATCTTGCGGAGGTACCTCTGAGTTGTCACAGCCGGTGACCCAGCACACCTTGCGTGTAATCGCGTCGGAGTGGTCGCCTGACGCCTCGTGCTGCTCTCGACCGCGTCCTACCGCACGTACCTTGCTGCCCGTGGCACACCTTCTAGCAATCCATGCATCAACCGCCTCGTCAAAGCCCGTGACGTCGATCGTTCCTGGATTCCAGAATCCTCTGTGCGATCCGCGCAGCGCCACACGAGACTGAGAGCCCGCCGCCAGCGTTCGATCGTTTTCACATCGAGGTCATGTCATATTGTATCTGGATTGCCGGGGTATGCCAGCCGCAGATCTGGAGAATAGGGCTGACGAGCAGCACAACGACAAAATGCGACAGTGAACCATCGTGCATACCGCAAGTAGGGTCGCGGCGATCGAGCAAATGAGAGCGTCATCATGCGTTTTCAAAATTCGGATAGAAATGGCGCAACCCGATATCTTCAGGGACCTGTTCCTTGCTGGATGCATGAAGACCGCTGTACGGTACGCTTCATGGTAGCTTACCGGCGGCTGTCGGCTGCTCCAATATCGTCGATGGACGTCGGGCGTACGAGTTTGGTTGAACAGTTCGGTCAAAGCAAGGATGTGCGGAGGAGAGTAAGAGGACTCTAATCCAGACGAAGGATGCTGAGAACCGTAAACTCGTTGGGCGTAGAGCACCCCCGAATCAGCAATTCCAGTTGCCGAGACATGGCGGCCGATGGCATCTTGTACCTCATTGAGGACACGTGGCGACAACACAGGTCCTGTCCGTAAAGCGTGAGTTGTCGTCCCGTCCCTTGAGCGATTTCCAGCCCGCCGATATGAGCTCGATGATCGATCATCACCTGACTGAAAAAGGGCATCAATTGAGTTTTTCCGACCAGTCAGCCCTATTCCCGCCCCCGTGCTCCCGGGACACAGTCTTGTACAGTGAACAGCCTGCATTCCGGAACCAGTCAGTGCTGGACCCGGGCAGCGCGCAAGACTTATCATATCCGTTCGAAGCCAGGTTGCGGTTGGCTCGATCTAACCATCCTAGGGATGTGCAGCGTCCCAGGCACGACCTCTATGTCTTGCATACAGGAATTAGCGTCCGCCTCACGAAGCTCACCTGGGTCGATGTGCCTGCAAGGAACCATAGATGCCTCCTGGAGAGGGCCTCGATAGAGTTTTCCGTCCGTAGGAGTGATTCCTCTATGCTGCAGCATCGTGGTTGTTTGGATGAAATCTGCGATCGATCGATCGCTCAATCGGTCAATCGTGAACAGAGACCTCTGCGATCGAGATACGAAATGCCGCAGCGAAGTAGAGATGCTGACTGCACGTTCTTCCGGTGCGTCAAGGTACGATTAGATGGTGGTATTGATGGAAGCCATGCTGGTGATGTCGAGCGGAGGAAGGAGAAGTCAGCGAGATTTGGGTGACCTTCTCAAAGTTGAGAATCAGGCATCAAGGCATCAACGCTGACTGATAGCGATCTTCAGTTTCGCACTCGACATTCAACATGCCACCAACACCAACATCGAGTCAAGTCTTGCCTCACGCCACGCGCTGGGCCATCAGCGTACATGCATGAGTGGTGACAGTCGACAGTCAACAGCACTGACGGCCAGTGGAGTGGCCCTTGATGATCATCGAAGATCTCTCCCTCCAGCTTTCTCTCGAGGTGCAGACACGCACGCACGCCAGGTAAGAAAATCACGCATTGCTCTTCCTGCTTCTTTCATTTGTCGGACCATTGCTGGGAGGAAAGGATATCCGAGCGGTGGCAGCGAAGGACTTGCATTGGCTGGACCGGCAAAGACCACATCCTCGACGCCCCACCTTGAGAAAACATGTCCGCACCCAAGCGCCGCCGTGACGTCGAGTGGGACGATTACTACAATGTCCCGCGAGAGCCACTGATCCCGGTCAAGTTCAACATCCCGCGGCGCCAGTCCTCTTCTTCCTCTGCTTCCTCAGCCTCTGTTCCAAAGAACAAAAATCCTCTGATCGATTTCATCACCCGTCCTGCTCCCCCGCCGCGAAGACCATCCACTCCCTCCCCATCACCTCCGGCCGATGCAACGAAGCCAAGACGAATTCTCGCCGATCACCTCTGCATATCATGCGCTCAGCCAGGCCACCAAGCGGACTTCTGTCCCTCGCTAGTCTGCCCACACTGCGGAGCGCGGAATCCACGGCACGATGCCTCCGCCTGTCCGGCGTGGAGAAAATGCCGGAGATGTCGACAACGCGGCCATGATGAGCCGGCCTGCACGGGAGCGCGAGCGAGACCGGGATTGACGGCAGGCGACGAATGCGATGTCTGCGGAGAGCTCGGGCACGTGGAGGAGGAGTGTGGTGGGTTGTGGTGTACCGTGCCGCCCAAAGTGGCGAGAGAAAGGATTGAGGATGGGGAAAAGAGGGTGGTTGATGCAGGGATTAGGAGTTGTGTTTTTTGTGCGAGCGATCAGCATTGGGGTGATGAGTGCGCGGAGAGAGATAGGGCAGGCAGGGATGTGCCGGGTACGTGGAAGAGGAGGGAGATGGTTAAGAAGGAGGAGGTGCAGGAAGAGGAAGAGTTGCCGCCGGTGAGGAATTGGCAGAGGGCGATGTTTGATGATTTCGCGGACTTGTGAACGGATGCGGGTTATGGCTCGAGAATGGACCGAGAGATGTTCAGAAACCTCGCGCACATGTGCTTTTCCGGTCTTGGAACTGCGATGGCATTGGCATGACCTTTGCGTCTGTTGAGGAGCATGTATCGGTGACGAAGGTCGGCAGCCCGTCGACCGCGTGGATGGATGCGGATCCGAAGGAGAAACGCATGTCGCCGAGGGTTAGCTGCTTGTCGAGGCGTGTGTTCCTTGTCCTGCATAGTCGTCAAAGCCTACTGCTGAGTGATCTCTCGAGGCGACATTGTTTTCCACCCGTTGCTGGCAGTCGTGGTCGCGATGCGTCTCTCATCACATTTCCACATATCATGCATGCATAAAATTCGAGCATAAAATCACGCAGGGATACGATACGATCGACATCCAGGCTGGCGTCATCGTAACTCATCATCTTGCGACTTCTTCGCGACATGCCATTCGACTCTTTTCATCAACGTCAGTCCATAGCACAACAATCTCCGACTTTTACCACCATCACATCACAATACAATGGCCGCACTCGCCAGCTTCTGGAACCAGGGTTTCTTCATCCCCAAGCCGCCACTCACCGAGGCCAACCTTCCGGATCAGTCCGGCCGCGTCTTCATCATCACAGGCGGATACGCCGGCGTGGGCTACGAATTGTCTCGCATCCTCTACAACGCCAACGGAGTGGTCTACGTCGCTGGGAGGAGTGCCGACAAGGGAGAGAAAGCCATTTCCGACATCAAGAAGATTGCCCCGAGCAGCAAAGGTAGACTGGAGTTTCTGAAGATCGACCTGGCGGACTTGCCCAGCATCAAACCTGGCGTTGAAGGCTTCCTGGCCAAGGAGGAGCGACTCGATGTGTAAGACATAGACTATCGAGGTTCACCATCATATCGAATCCACTAACCATCTCACTCACAGACTGATCAACAACGCCGGCGTAATGACCCCACCAGCCGGTTCCCTAACCACCCAACAATACGACCTTCAAGTCGGCACCAACTGTGTCGGACACCACCTCCTGACCAAGCTCCTCCACCCACTCCTCACAAAAACAGCCGAATCCTCTCCCCCGGCCTCCGTCCGCGTCGCCTGGGCCGGATCTCTCGCCGTCGACGCCTTCTCACCCAAGGGAGGCGTGATCATGACCGCCGACGGAAACTGGCAAGTCGGCAAAGAGTCCATCCAGACTCTCTACGGAGAGAGCAAGGCGGGAAACTACTTTCTCGCCGCACAGTTCGCCAAACGCAACCCCATCTCCGCAGACGGCAAGGGCGGCGTGCTGCACGTGGCCTTCAACCCGGGGAACCTGAAGACCGAGCTGGGACGTCACCAGCACAGCGCGGCGATGTGGGTGATGGGAAAGACGGTGCTGTATCCCGCCGTGTATGGCGCGTACACGGAGCTGTTTTGTGGGTGGAGTGGTGAGTTGACGGAGGAGAAGAATGGATGTTATGTGGTTCCTTGGGGACGGGTGGGCGGTGTGAGGAAGGATGTGCAGAGGGAGATTGATGTGGAGGGGGGGAATGCGAGCAAGTTTTATGAGTGGTGTGAGAGGGAGACTTTGAAGTATGCTTGATGGGAGGGATATGCCGTTGTGGATTGACGGGTTGAAGGATGGTTCATTGAAGGAGCGAGGAAGGTAATGAATTGAGGAATCGAAGCACCGCAGCTCTTTTCCATGATTATCGGGAGGATGCGTGGATCCTCCTTGGAGCCGAGCGGGGCCGTACTGCATACTGGCAACAACATCTCGAGCTCACCGTCGCGACGCTTCTCGCATCATCTGCTCCATCATGTCCACCGTCTCCTTGACTTCCCTTTCGGACAACTTCGCCGGCATATTCCTCAACTCGGCAGCAGACCTTGATCCGCCCTCAACCACCCACGTTGGTCCATCCTCATCATCATACTCATCATCATCATCTTCCTCCTCCTCCTCCTGCTCATCCCCATCCTCCCCAACCGTCACCCCCGCCCCCGCACCCGCCAACCCCCCCT